>OY970788.1:3779466-4409377 GCA_963853775.1 Xanthia togata | reverse complement strand
ACTATATGTGCGCCAAATTGTATCCAAATCGGTTTAGTAGTTTTAGCGTGAAGAAGAGACAAACATACACACTCTCAAACTTTCGCCTTTATAATATTAGTGTGATTAGGTATTAATTTGTACGCACCCGTACTTAGCGTTGTCTCCCTTTTGCTTGTTTTTAATAATTTAATCATATATTTTACTTAGACAATATAATATACAGGGCGGATTTTTGAGGTGGGGTAGTGAGGGTTAAATGTTGTAGCTACAGGAAAACGGTCTCAGGAGACTGTTCTTAACTTTTTGAGACATTTTTATCTGTACTCAAATATTTTGAAAAAAATGCACAGTCAGCAAGTAAATGAGCAGTTTTCACAAAAACTTTTTCCTGTTTCTTATAAGGAACCGAAAACTCTACAAGACCAACTGAGGTTTGAGTACTAGAAAAGTCAAAAATCTTAAAAAACTTTTACCATACTTTTTTTTTTTTTTTTGGTTGGAAAGTCATCAAATTACTTCTTCCGCTCTGGGCGGAGCGTGTTAGACTCTTACTGACTAAAACCCACCCGTGTTCCTTCGGCTGCCTTTACGTTGCCAGGGCCACGGTATCCCTTTCGGACTTTCCCGAAACCCCGACAGACATGGGTCAAATCGGACCCCTTCACTCGTTGACATCTCTTTGAGGCGCGCGTGGAACACAACGCGCCGTCGACCCGGGCCTGGTCCTTACGAGACGGTGAGCTACCCATTGCTCACCGTGCGCAAGACCGCGCCTACGGTGGCCGGGAATCAGCCTACAATTCCCGACGCCCAGGGCGTCTCCTCCTGCAGCAGCTAGGGGCGTGAGGGCACGAAATTTGCCTCTCCCTCACGCGTTCCACCTCCTCATTCGAGAGCATTATTGCTTCGCAGAAGTAGGTGATGGCCTCCCATGCCCTCTCGCTCCATACAATGGCCTGGACCAGGGCCGGACGCGAGAGATCCCCGCCACCGATCGCCTCCACGAGGACACGCCGGCGCTCTGCCCAAGCCAGGCAGACCTCCACCGTATGCTCCGCCGTTTCCTCCGGGCAATCCACGCAGTGATGATACCCAGGCGTTTCCTCCCGCTTTATCCGAAACAGGAACCTCCCGAAACAACCGTGTCCGGTGAGCACCTGCGTCAGGTGGAAGGTGAGGATACCGTGGCGCTTATCTAGCCACTTCTCAAAGAGGGGACTTATCGCCGCAATAGTGGCGTGCCCAGCACTGGGTTGCGACAATCGCATTCTCCATGACGCCATGAGCTCCCACCGGAGCTCTGTCCGCTATACCGCGATTTCTCACGGCATCGGAGTCAAGCCCCGGCGTTTCGCCTCCTCGCGCCACTCCCAAATGTGCGCTGGGACTTTTGCCTCCAGATCCCAAGGCGGCAATCCGGCAAACAGGCTTGCCGCCTTGGGAACTTGGGTAGCCATGGCCCTGTGGGACGCGTTCAACCGGCGAGCTGGCCACCACCTCAAAGAAAGCGCCGACACCGTTCTGCTGCTCCGTAAAGGGCCATGGACCGCACGACCCCCGTGTATAGCCTCCGGTAGGAGGCGTTTGGACCCCTAGATTGTGCAGAAGCCGCTTCAAGGCAGCCCCGGCCCGCTCCAGTCTGGGAGTCAAACGTCGGAAGTGCTCCACGAAGTTCCACTGACTGTCGAGGACGAGTCCTAGGTACTTCATCGTCGACTCAACGCCGATGTAAACCCCTCCTACCGTTATTTGGGAACCCGATCGTGGCGCGTTCCGAGGACCATGAAAACACATGGCCTCGGACTTGTGCAGGGCCACCTCGAGTCCCAACTGGCGGATTCTGGCCACGATTGTCGCAACCCCGTATGTCGTTAGTTTGGCTGCCGCCTGGTGCGACTTCCCCTGCGCCAGGGCCAACGTGTCGCCTGCGTAACAAACGACGCTGACGCCGCTAGGGAGGTTGGTGCGCAACACCCAGTCGTATCCGATGTCTCACAGATGCGGACCCAGATCGATCCCTGTGGGACACTGCACGACATCTCTCACCTGTTCCATTCTCTCTGGTGACAGGGGTAGATGACGGCCCTGTCCGTCAAATAGGCCTCGACCACACGACAGAGATAGGTTGGCATCTGGTGATACCGGAGTGCCTCCCTGATGCAACTCCAGGGCAGGGTATTGAAAGCGTTGGCGATGTCTAGAGACACTGCCAAGACAACCCCACCCCGGGCCACAGCATCCCCCGTCGTGAGGGCTCACACGCGCATGATGGCGTTCACCGTAGAGCGCACCCTGCGGAAACCAAACTGGCTCTCAGCCAAATGCGGCCCCACCCGCACCAGCCACCCGACGAGGCGGTCTGTAATGACTCTTTCAAAGAGCTTGCCCACCTCGTCACTTTTTTCCATACCTTAGGTAGGAAAAAATTCCAACTTACCTTTTTATGATGGATAGACTTGCCGAAAATTAACAATTAACTTTGAACGAATACGCTTATAATTGTATTTGCTTTTGAAAAGCAAGATAGTTTTCTACTTGTGATTTCCGAAGTTCTGAGAGAAAAAAAAAAATAATTTTGAACTTTGAGACATGTATGGGCAAAAGTCAGAAAACGCATTTTTTTTTCTCAAATCGAATAAAATTACAACGCATATTCGTTAGAAATTTGAAATACCATTTTTTTCTTTATATTTGGCCAGTTTATCCATCGAAGAAAATAAGGTTGGAATCTCATTTCCTACGAAATGTACGGGAAAACTTTTTTGAGATTTCTGACTTTTCTAGTTATCAATCCTCAGTTGGTCTTGTAGAATTTTTTGATCCTTTTAAGAAAAATAATCAATTTACATCAAAAAAAGTTTTTGTGAAAACTGCCCATTTTCTTGCTGAAAGTACATTTTTTTTCAATATCTTTGAGTACAGATCAAAATGTCTCAAAATGTTAAGGACAGTCTTCTAAGACCGTTTTTCTATACTTAGCTACAACGGTTAAGCTTCCTGCCCTTACTGCCCCATCTCAAAAATCCACCCTGTATATATATATATTTGTAATGTGCTCGTCAAGACCTTTCTTTTGATACCAAACTTGTCATAATTATCTCAATAAAATTTTTCGAGGTCAGAAAATTACGTGTAAAGTCCAACATATTACATTTAGGGAGAATTTATACCGCCTATGTCACCCGGATCATTATTAAAAATCTATTGATATCTTATTCATCAAAATCGGTTCAGTAGTTTAGTGTTATTTCGTGATTTTCGGTTTTTTATGCAGTTTGAATCATTATTTCAATAAACACATACTGTATAAACAGCTATGTGATAAATGCAATATTTAAAGAGTTACGGAATGTAGCTATGTGACACTCATACATCGAAAGTTCCATATAAACACGCTAAGTGTTATATTTCACATAGCCAAAATAAGTTGACTAAAGCGAAAGCAAAAATTGCGCCCGTTATGTGCTTCACTGCACATAGCGAGTTATTTGGTCAAGTTTAGACTCGCTCGATCACGAAACGCACAGGTCGAGCGTCACATCTTTTTGGTCAAGTTTAGACTCGCTCGATCACGAAACGCACAGGTCGAGCGTCACATCTTTTTGGTCAAGTTTAGACTCGCTCGATCACGAAACGCACAGGTCGAGCGTCACATCTTTTTGGTCAAGTTTAAACTCGCTCGATCACAAAACGCACAGGTCGAGCGTCACATCTTTTGTCGATGTAATAGCTCATTGCAGTTCTAGCAGCGAAGGAAATTGTTTACGCTGTACGAAATAATAAGGATTAATAAATAAAAAGGTTGTTTGTAATAGTGTAAGTGCTCGAGCAGCAAAAACAGAAGCTATTAACCAAATTTCAGACGATGTGATTGTAGAATCAATGGATACGCAAAGTATTTTACTATGTCCCAAGCTACTTGTTTCAGAGCAGTACTATAAAATGAAACTACAGCTACATAATTATACCTTTCATGTCTAAAACAATAAAAACGTATATTTATATGTGTGGTGTAACGGCTAGGGCTGCACAGGTTAGGCTGTGCAGGCCGTTAACTGATAGGTAGTAGGATAATTAGAATTAAAACAGATAATAGAGTTAATACATATATTTAGTTTAGGTAATAGTAACACGGCTAGGTCGCGGGTAAGGTCCTAGACACTGTCAACGTTCTGAGCACTTGCACACTTTAAGAGAGGTAGGTAGGGTACCGTCCTTGGCTACACGTGGCAGACGTGGGGGCCTGTCACAGGCTCACTGCAGAGGCACGTGGCAGAAGTGGCCGCGGAGGCCTGTCAGCACAGGCTGCGGAGGTTGGACGGCCTTCGTAAGACCGCTGTTAGAGAGCGTCGGTAGCACGTGGCACGCGCCGCCTGTCAGCACAGGTCACAGGTTGTCAGCACAACCCGTCCGCAGGTGGCGTGCAGTAACGCAACGCTCAGCAGCAGGATAGGGTAAGGGGTCCTGCCCTCAGCCCGTACATGGAACCCTGCAAGCGCCATAGGAAGCGCGAGTTAGATGCAGTGCAAGATAGCAGCAAGCCGCATGCGATGTGCCAGCTTCTTCCCCTTTACCAGCCAAGGAACGGTGTGGGAAGCATAGTAGGTAGACGCTCAGCACATCGCAGCGGTTTACAGGCAGAGAGTTTGCAAATAGCGTGGCGCATTGACAGATGCCAAGATTAGGTTAAGTATGCGAGCACGCATGCATAAAATACAAAGTAACGTGATCCTAGCAGATGGATCACTAACAATAGCACAGCAAGGCACTACACCACCTTGATGCAGCAGCAGTACATATAAATTACCATTACCAGTGCGCTAGATAACTAGGCCGCGTGTCCGACAATGACACGCGAAATCGAATATCACTTAGGTGGTAAAATCAATATAGGTTATCCAGCGCAGAGGGTCTGGTATTATTACCAAACTAATGTGGAACTCACCCTAGGTCGGGGCACACAGGATTTCGAGAAACAGGGAATAGTATTCACCAGTTCTGCAAGCGGAGACGAAATGACAGAGAGTCTCCGGAAGATTAGTGTTGTACCCCGATTTTAGTGATGTGATTAGTAGTTTACTAATTGTGATTTTTCAGCAACACTCGACTATTATTAGTTGTGAATCCTCACAACGCTACAGCGGCATGAAGGAGATGGAGGAGTAACCGCAAACAATGTCACTAGTTGTATAATTGACTTCATAGAAAAATATTGTTGTCAATACAAAAACGTAATACATTCAACTTTAGAAAAAAATGTTTAAATGCCCCATCTACTCTCCATCTGACTATATATCGCGAATGAGAGATGCCAAACCGTCACACCCTTACATTGTCCATCACCTAGAGTACACATTTTTTTTAATTATGAGGATGTACCCGGTGGTTTTTAAGAGCGCTTATCCAAAAAGTTGGCAACGTCGCAAATAGCTGTCAAATATTTCGCTGTTTTGATTAATTTGGCAATATTACTGTATGGAAATATGAAATGTGGCTAACTAGCGAACTATAATTTTAATAATGAATTGCAATTATAATACTGAATTTGATGTTGTAACCGTTTTAGGTGTAATAAGGGCAGTTGGAAAGTTTCCAAATACTTTTTTTACATCTAAAACTAAATAATCGGTGTTACGATAATAATTGTTCCATTTCATAATCAATATTATAGTTAGTTAGTCAGCCACATTTCATATTTCCATACAGTAATATTGCCAAATTAATCAAAACCGGTAAATATTTGACAGCTATTTGCGACGTTGACAACTTTTTGGATAAGCACTCTTAAGTATAAGACCTGGAAAAAAAACCGGCGATCCAACGGTAACAGACATTAGAGGACTTCTATATTTCAACGTTGATGTGGAGTACAAACTACACCACACAGATGAGTGGAACAATTTGCCGCAGAGGAGGCCAAACACGGCACCCTTAGGGGAACCCTTAGGCCTTTATGATGGCCCACTAAAAATTGATTCTACCAAATTTAGTCACTTACAAAGTCTAAAGCAATACATGCACCGCGATTACCACTTATTTTATGATAATTTGAAATAATGTTCCGCATTTTGATCTCATTATAATTAATTTGTTTGATTCCATAAAGTAATAATGTCATTTTAATATACATTTTTTGGTTTTTTATTTATTATCTTATTAATTATTTATTTCTAAAAGAATAGCTATGTGACATCGTACTGCCAGTTTCATTAAAAATTCCATAGAAATATAAAGTTATATTTGCACATGGATTATATTTACGACTCAAATAAATATCTTTATGTGTCAAAGAAGAATGCCCATTTTTCACCTGACTATGTATAGTAATGAAATAAATCTTAAAATTCAGCTAATTTAATTAATTACGCTCATCACAATGTTAAAAGAAACGCGGGGAAAGAATATTTTTTTATATTTATTTATGCTTATTCTACGTAAGAGTAAACGTATACCATGTTTTGAACGCATCTCAACTTCCCTGTTTTTACAACGTTCCATTTTACATACCGCTACTTGACTTTATTCAACTCTGTTTCTGAGTTTTATATATTACTTTACGTTTTATTTAATCAGTAAGTGTTAGTATGTTAGTTATTATTATTATTAGTATTACTTGTTACAATCTTAGGAATATAGTATAATTTTACAATGTTTGTAAGTATGTGAGCACCATGCATCTATCTATCACATAATTAATTTATGTTATTCCTTCATTTTTCATTATTTTTACCTATCGTGGTATAGTAATCTTATTCTAGGTGCATTGTCTTCACATATAATTATATAACTAGTGTATACAAGATATAATGATTTTTTAAAAGAGTAATGGTGGAGTTTCTTGCCCATTCTTCTCCATACGAAAACTACCTTTTGGAATGGGGGACTAGAATCAGTTTTTTTATTTGTAAATTTTGACGTTCAGAAGTGCCTTTTTTGTGCCTAATTGAAATAATTATTTGACTTTGACTTTGAGTATTTTCCTAATACAGATTAATAAAAAAATAACATAACAATTAAATTAATTTATCACGCATTAAGTAGGTAATTGAGCTCACAAGAGTGAATCGGATTTTGGCCATTTGACAGTTCTGCGAATGGCATCGGTCATCGGTGCAGTCCTTCGTTGTTGCGCTTGAGTACTATGCCATTTTGTGTGTTGCTTCTTTTTACGACCCTATTTACCACCCCTGGACCTCGATATCTTCCTCATCTGACGACCTTTGCTTACCACACCATTGTAAATCCGTCTTCTTGACAATGCTGCCGTCAGCAAAAAGTCGACGTATACTTTGCATAAACTGCAACGTCTGCTTGATGCATATACATAGCCAGTTAAGTATTCTTATTTTGAGAATATACTTCGAAAGGTAATGATTTGATCTAGCACATTTATATCTCTACATTTAGTAAGTAACGGCAAATCCTAACCTAAAAAGTAACATTCACATTTTTTGGACTTCGTAGCGTTTAAACCGTAAAAATTACTATAAGACATTATTTTCTAAACATACGGGTAGTCTTTCTACTATACCTCTTAACTAATATACATATACATAAACGTTCATTATCAGGTTTTTAAATGTATGGGAAGTGGGCATTGTTCTTTGCCTATAATGTTTAATTTTGGCATTATTACAAGTTATCTATTCAAAAGTAATCTAAAACTATCTCAATTTTTTATATGTATTAAAGTAAAAGTAAATTATTTGAATACTCTGGGTATTTTTTGAGAAAATCAGATTTTTGTGTCTCCTGTAAAGTGTGTAAAAAACACAGCGCATGCTACATTTGGATATGTAGACGACTACCAAACTGTGTCGTGTAGATAATAATGTACTTAAGTTACTTGTGAACCTGACGTATCAAATCTGCTATGGACACCATTTAGATTTGAAGGGCTATGTGCAAATGGACTAGCCAATATTACTTATCGGTAAGTGTATCTTTAGCCTCTGAGAGTTACTTAATAGCCTACAAATACACTTTCTGTTGATGAATGAGTGCGCTTGGACAAAGGTGTTATCCTACAATTGAAATACACACACTACAATACATACACACATATACAATTGTATTAAGATATACGATAACTGTCTAAGATAACTTTTATCTGTGGAATAAATTGCAGTTTAACATCTTCCGTATAGAAAATATGTCAAACCGCCATTATTATTCATCAGATGCAAGTTATCTGATGATTCAATCATCGGGCCTAACTTCAGTAAACAGAAGTGTAGGTGTTTCTGTTACAAATAAACTTTTTTTTTTCCTGTCTAAATAGTAGCTATATTTAATTACAAATAAATAAAAAATCCCCTTGTTCTTTCTTGTCATAGAATATTAGAAGATTCACTCAACAAAATCATTGAAAAATCAAAGCGACTCTTGCTACTACACAATAAAGTGCAATTCAGGTCGCACAGCGCTAATTATCTACAGTTATATTCACCTAGAAGTTGCCTCTCTGTCTAATGCTTCACTTTTATATCTTCTGACTACGTTACACTCGCTGAACAATGTAGCTTCATACCTAAACAGCGGAGTGCGCCTTCTGTACTATTCTGTGTTCTTGTAAAGGAAAATTCCGTGACAGGTAAGGCAGAGTTATTAACTTGCATCTTCATTCTTGGTTCTCATTATTGACGGCATTAACGTTAACATAGGTAAGATGAAGTAATGAACCCGAAATCTCAACCATCTCGGCGCGTGTACGGGTTGATTAACGAAAAATTCGTCAATTAAGGTCCCTCGGAGAAACGTGAGGGAATTGTATTAGAAAATGTAGTATATCTTCATTGTAGGTGATAAATAATGTGGAATGTGTTAAAAATAATAAAGAAAAATAAGTTGTAAACATCTAGTTATGTTTTCGAAACATATCAATCAGAATTTATTAGTCTTGAAAACGCAATCAATTAAAAGTTTTATGGGATAATTGGAAAGGTTGTGCAATACTCCTTTTTTTTGTACTATATATAATTTTGTGTATTATATATGTACACCTCTGCCTAAGCCTTCGCGAAATACAGGCGTGATGTTCTGTTATGTTAGGTGATATGTATGTTATAATTAAGTGAGCAAGTTTGCCTACTTCATATTTAATCTTGTAAAATCCTTGAAGTACACTGCTAAACAGTTTTTGAGCTTCATGCAGCGATCAATACATAATCAAAATGGAAACTGTTATACGCCTAGACATACGATAGGAGACAACCAGGCGATAGACATATTATTATGTAATTTTAATACTAGAAATAAAGATAAAATAGATCAACCTTTTTCCAGATTATCTAAAGTACCCACATCTTTTATGGGGTACTGTGTTAAATGTTACAACAGAATACCTTGTGATATATTAGAATTAAATGAAAGAAAATTTAAAACTCATATAAAAAGTACACTTTGTAAACAAGCATATTACAAATTAGAGGATTATATCCAAGATAAGAATGCTTGGAAACATACTGATCCTGCTCCATAGGATTATCTAGAATCTAGACAAAATCAAACTGGTTGCTAATTTACATAATTATATTTAAAAAAAATAAAAATAAAAATTGACATTGATTTTACATTCTGACTTATTAATTGTAAAATTTTAGGAAAATCGTCTGTTTTTACAATGTTTGTAAATATGTGAGCACCATGTATCTATCACATAATAAATGTATGTGCCGTAACTTCATTTTTAATTCTTTTTACCTATCGTGGTATAGTAATTTTATTCTTGGTGCGATCGTCTTCACTTATAATTATATAACTAATGTACCTACACAAAATATTGTAAAAATAAATAAAAGAGTAACGATGGAGTTTCTTGCCCATTCTCCTCCATACGAAAACTACCTTTCAGAAGGCGACTAGAATCAATTCTATATTTTTGTAAATTTTGACGTTCAAAAGTGCCCTATAATTATTGAAATAATTGTTTTGACTTTGACTCATGTAAGACTTCCTGTTGATTATATCTGTATCAGAGTTCCCAGTCGTTTGTGTCCCAGAAATAAGACATTAAAACCTACAACTGAGAACCTTCCTCAGAACCTTTTAAAAAAACTTTTTCACAAAAAATAAAACCGACTTCCAAAAAAAACACTACAAAGTGAAAAATAACTTTGATTTCGGAAGTCGGTGTCTTTGGGGTTTTATTTTCGTTTTTTTGCCACCGACTTCCGAAATAAAAGTTATTTTTCACTTTGTAGTGTTTTTTTTGGAAGTCGGTTTTATTTTTTGTGAAAAAGTTTTTATTTTTCACTTTTTAGTTGTGGTACCTACACAAAACCCCCACAAAAATTTGAATACCCATTACCTGCTATGTAAATTACAGTGACAGGAACTATTAGAATATCATCCACATATACTAGATGGGAAAAATACGTATTATTGAAGCTAACTCAAAAACCCCTCATCAGATCTTGACCAAATTTATATGGGACCACTTCTGAAGTATGCTCTACCAAACAAAAAAAGAATCATCAAAATCAATTCATAATTGGCGGAGTAATCGCGTAACAAACATACAAAAAAAAAAAAACATACAACCGAATTGATAACCTCCTCCTTTTTGAAGTCGGTTGAAAAGGAGACGATGAGGTGAGGAAATAAGGAGGCGGTGCGTGATGCGGCGGAGGAGATAACATTCCTCGTTACGTCGGCCGCGCAGACCGCATTCAACCCGTTACGTGACTGCGGTTTGTTCCGCGGTGGAGGGTTACACCGAATTGTAGTGTAACCGTTTAGTATTATTTTGTGTAGATGTAGACTTGTAATCGTCTAATTTCAAGGCTAAGACGTTCTCACAGCTGATATTGATTACGACTGTAGGTATGGATACTGTAAGCCATTGAGAAATGGTTTCCTTTCAATGTTTTAGGTACTTTGTTGTTACTTGGTAGTGTACTTGAGTAAATAAGAAAGGACATACCTAGGTAAAAACCGGCCAAGTGCAAATCAGACTCGCACACGAATAGTTCCGTACCAAAGGCAATGTCAAAAATAATATTTCAATTAGGCACATGAAGGGCACTTTGAACATCAAAATTTACAAAAACAAAAAAAACTTCTAGTCGCCCCTTCCAAAAGGTAGTTTTCGTATGGAGAAGAATGTGCAAAAAACTCCACCATTACTCTTTTTAAAAGTTTTACAATATTTTGTATGTATTCATTATATAAATACGTGAAGACGATGCACCTAGAATAAAATTACTATACCGCAATAGGTAAAAAGAATTAAAAATGAAGCAATGATAATAAGCTAATTATGTGATAGATACATGGTGCTCACATATTATTTACAAACATTGTAGAATTATATGATATTCTTAAAATTTTAACAAGTAATACGAGTACTAATAAGTCAGTATGTGAGTTAAAATAATCACAGAATGTAAAATCAATCTCATAAAAATAATAAATTATACAATTAGATTAGCAACCAGTTTGATTTTGTCTATACTCTAGATTGTCCTATGGAGCCAGACCAGCATGTTTCCAAGCATCTTATCTTGGATATAATCCTCTATTTGTAATATGCTTGTTTACAAAGTGAATTTTTATTATGAGTTTTAAATTTTCGTTCATTTAATTGCAATATATCACAAGGAGCGAAGGTTGTTACATTTAACACAGTATCCCATAAAAGATGTGTGTACTTTAGATAATCTGAAAAATGTTTGATCTATTTTATCTTTATTTCTAGTATTACAATTATGTCTATCACTTATTTTATTAAACAGATGTAGATTATTTCTTACTTACATAATATTTCCATCAATGAATTGGCAAGGTACCCTCATCATAATAATCTTTTTAAATAGTTCCCTAGAGATTCGCAGTGACGTAGATTATAAATGGATCTGACAGCTCTCTTTTGCAAAATAAATATGGATTTATTGTCAGCAGCCCGACCCCACAGTAAAATGCCATACGTACGACATAATGCTGTGGAAGTAGCTGAAATAGACTAAACGCGCGGTGGCTACATCGGTTAACTGTCTTATCTTTCTAAAAGTATAAGCGGCCGAGCTTAGTGGCCCTGCAAGTGATGTTATATGGGGTCCCCGTTGTAATTTCTCGTTTAGCGTGATTCCTAGAAAAACCGTTTAATTAAGAAATTCCAGTTTTTTTCCATTCAATCGCTACTTCTAACATTCGGTAATTTAAATCTAATGCAATGGGTAAGAAACCTAACGTAATCTATTCGATAGTCACTAACGTTTATCAGCTGTCACCATACAAAACGGCACCATGAGTCACCAATTCGACAGACGCTACCGAAAAATGCGCTTGCGATAGTAGTTACGTAGCTCACTAGCATTTTGAGGTGTGAAACATGTTTACATTAAAATTATATGCATTTTTGCGCCTATCAAAGTCAGAATAATGTCTGGAAGAGCTTATTTAGAATGCAATATGTTAGTGGCCGCTAAATTTGGAGACCAACGACGTGAATGACGTGAATTTTAGGAAAAAATCAAAATAAGTTCCTTTAGAAAAGAAAAACTACACCGCCGCTGTGCATACACGCTCACACGCACTTATTTACAATGACACTACAATCAAACTACACCACACAAAGTGCACACATGTATACTAAACCGACTTCACTTCTATGATTGGCTGACGGCGCTTTGTCTTGGTTTTTTATTTGGTCTGAGTTGTAAACATATCTAATTGATTTTAAATTTAAATAAAAAACGCCTTGAATCACAAATCGTCAACAAAATTACAAATTGAATAGACGTACATAATTATTATAAGGAATTAAAATTCAACAACCTCTAAATACCATAAGTAGTCCACTAACTAAATATTTTTTTGTAAAGTTTGACGTTCATAAGTGCCTTTTTTGTGCCTAATTGAAATAAATTATTTGACTTTGACTTTCACTAACCGCCAACCTTTCTATTTAGTCGGATTGTTTCATGATATTGGTAGTCATCTATGACTACCAATATCATCAATATCATTGTTTGTTACCATAGTGATACTACTACGTTTTGATCATACGAGCCGTTCTCTCTTCTTATTACTTAATGCTGGTCCTGCTCCACAGCCACTTGGGCTCACTAGTTTAAAAAAAAATGGTAGAGTTGCTTCCCCTTTTTTATTTTTTCTGACTACGAACATAATGTTTATTTATATTTTTTTTATTTAACCATATTTTAATTATTGAATACTCCAATAGATAATATTGATTTTCTTTCTTTTGGTGGTAAAATTCTTTAAAGGTTACAAAAACATGGCAAACTATAGTTTTGTATAACTTAGACGCATTTTTATTTTCAATTTTTGTAAATGTGAGTACCATGGAGTCGTTTACTGTGTTGTATTTTGACTTGAAAGAACAGGGTAGTTGAGAGTATGTCATGCTCACTTAATGTCTCGCTGATAGTGGCGAGTGTGTTGGATCATTCGGTTCCCTACAAAATGGTTGAGCAGGATAGTGCTGATCCTTGCGTCATGTTCGTGAACGGGCGCCGTCAGTTGAGACTGGTCATCTCGTATCTGCCAGGGCTTATTTTTAATCTTATATTTTTAATCATTTTTAATTTTTATATTTTTTTTTACATTGTTCTCACATATAGAATCAACAAGAGTAATGTACCCAGGATTTTGTAATTTCTATATTTGAAAGAGTGTCCTTGGTGTTTCTTGCCCGTTCTTCTCCATAGAGATATCTACGTTTTGGAATGGGCAACTAGCTTCAACTTTCTGACTAACTGACTCTTTGACAATTTAAAAGTGCCTGTAAAGGGTTTAATTGAAATAAATGCTTTGAGTTTGAGTTTACTGAGAAAGAAAGAAACAAGACATACGAGTGAAATTAGCTAGACGACACGATCTATCCAGCTTACCTTAGCGCCTGCGTAAGACTCCGTAAAACTCATGGTACGAGCATTATCGAAATATATTTGATCCACGTTAACCCTTTCGACTCCATCCACTTTTCATAGAGCTCATACGCCATATCGCCATACATGTTGGAAGTAAACCCTCGGGAGGGTCACCGGCATTACGTTTGCGCTAAAGTTAACCATTGCGGACGGTCAACAGCATTAGGTTTAAAATCGTATTATAAAACACTGAAAAACGAAGTAAAATTGTGTTTTCAGGGGGTTTTGTCGCTACACGTAGTTTCCATCCTTTTATATTGTTTGTGAATATTTGTAGGAGTGAACAAAAAATTTTTGAAAATCAAAATGTATGGGTTTTTTTAAAAATAAATCTGGTTGAAATATACATCAAATTTAATTTCACTGTTTATAATGCTGTATTCGCTAGGAAAAACCTACATTTAAAATGAGCCCTCCACGAGGGCTCCCGCCATCCCATATGCGACTAACATCATCCCATATGTGAACCCACCAGGAGGTCTCCCGGCACTGAACGTGTTAATACGCTAACGCTAGCGAGTAAGTTTCCAATGCCAACTCATGGTAGAGGAGACTCTGGTGTTAAATATGAAAGCTAAATAGGATTCAATGGTTTTGATGATAGATCTGCAGAGTTTTACAGACATTCCCCATAGATCTTTTGTTGATTTAACTTACCGTATTTAATATACACAAAACATTATAATAAAGGCACAAAACGCCTAAAAATACGATTCTTATAAGGACCCCCTTAAATTATTATTAACGTTATATTTTAGAAGTGAAAACATCTTTAGGCGCATTGAGCACTTTTTGGGTGAACAAAATCATGGAACTCGAAGTGATAACTTCTTTAGGCGCGTTGAGCACTTTTTGGGTGAACAAAATCAAGGAACTCGAAGTGATAACTTCTTTAGGCGCGTTGAGCACTTTTTGGGTGAACAAAATCATGGCGCGTCATCGTAACCGTACGCTTTCCATGAGCAATAATTATGTATACTGTGTATATGTGTGTTCTTTTTGGGTGAACAAAAAGCGTGAAACTCGCATCATCGTCACCGCACGCTTCCCATGAGCTATATGTATACTGTTTTCACTTAAATTGGTAGTCCCCAAATACTGCCGCGCATGTTTTTTTTTTTTAATATTTGTTTGCTATAGCGGCAATACAATCTGTGGAAATCTCAACTGTCTACCTACAGTTCATGAGATACAGCCTGCTGACGGATAGACAGACGAACAACAGAGGCTTAGTATTATGAAAATACTAAGCCTCTGCTGTTCGCCATAAAAACCCATAAAAATAAACTTTTAAATATAAAAGAAAATTATGTTTTCATAGGTATAAAATAATTAGATTTTAAGAAAACATCGTAAAAGCCAATTATTTTTGAAAAAGTTATCGTGGAGTTACTTGCCGGCTCTTCTGCATAGGAAATGACAAATTGGAACCTAATCTATTTGCTGACGTTCCTTCCATAAGTGCCCTATGTGATTTTTTTGAAGTATTACTGTACTTATACATATCTAGTTACGTACAATTTTATTATAAATATAACTTGGTAGACATTTGATGAATGAATACTAAATTTGTTTAGTACCGGACAACGGTTTAGTGGACCGTACATTCCGACCGATTCTATTGGATGCTTGTAGATACGGCACCACATACTCGTAGTACACTAGTTCCTTCCTCCGGAACACCGGTAACGGAATATTTTGGGACAAACTCCGAGTGAGTTGTACCGTTTCCAAATTGTTCAAAACATGTAACTCGGGTATGCATAGTGCAAACCACGACGACGCGCCCCACTCCGCTCCGCTCCGTACTAAAGTATAGCTTACAGTAATCGCGGAGTGGGGCGCGTCGTCGTGGATTGCACTATCTATATGTAGGTGATGGAGTTTGACGTGGATGCGGGTTTAGCTGTTGTAATGAATTAGTTTAAAGATAAATGTTATAGAATCCATGAAATAGTAGAATAAATTCGAAGATTTGTTGTTGTATTCGACCTAGATAAAGCTATACTGAGAAATTAACGTGTAACTCTCAATCTCAAATCAAATCTCAATCAACTCAATCACCCACTACTCATTTACATGCACATACACACACACACACACACACAAAAATACTAACAATACTAACACTAGAATAAATTTACAATTGAATTATATAACTTACAATACAATTAATGTCAAATTTACTTACAACAATTAATGTTAAACTTACCTTATTTCGAAAATTTTTAGAGCACTTACAAAATTATTTAAATGTAACCATTACCTAAGGGGCGGAGACCTGGTGTCCTGAAACACAGACCTTCCGTCTAGCTTAGGCACCAGTCTCCCCACAATATAATATTACAAATTTTTGGTCTAATTGTCTAAACCATTAATAAAATGTACTTTTATTTATGTATTGCGGTGAGAAAAATAAATCTTATCTTATCTTAACTACTTATCTCTTCGGGCGAGGCTGTCACATGATTATGATACAACTTCACTTACAGGTAAGTTCGTTTAATCACTAATAATACAACCCAACTTTTTCGGCTTAGCACTGGAGTAGCATTGACCGTGCCCTCATCTCAGATGTCGGCAGTGACCTGTCGCTGCCGGCCGTTGTCGATTCGATGGTCGGCAGCGAGGAGTTCTGGGACGCGATGGTATCCTTCTACGAAACAGTCATTTCGCAGAAGGAGGCTGTGGAAAGGATTCGGGAGATTGCTTCCGCTAACCCGATCCGCAGCAGACGCACCGGGCGTCGGCGGAGGGCAGATAACGCCCTCTTCCAGCCCCCTAAATGGGTCCAGGGGCAATCTAAGGGGCAATCTAATCTATCTGGGGAAATTCGTCGCCCCCTACCTACTCCTTAGGACCCGGTTCCACGCGCGCCTCTCTATGATGTAAGGGGGGAGTTTAACACCTCACTCCCCCAAACTCGAGGGTACTCTAGCCGGGGATCACGGAAGTCGCATTAGATCCCGTAATCCCCGGCGCAAGTGTGAGATAGAACACCAGGGTGGTTTTAGTCAGTAAGAGTCTGACAGACCCCACCGCTGCGGGCTACCGCAGATCCAAGAGCTCCTGCATCTGCTGAGCAAGGCACCTGTTGTGGTTTTAACTGATGAGAGACCAACTAATAACCCCAGGCTTAAGGTAAATATCCACAATGATTCAGCTTACGTGAAAAACGGGACTTTCAATAATATAAGACATAAAAATTCGTAATTATATGCGAAACAGATTGTGGTACAAGGCAAATCTGAGTGTACTACTGACAGTTTGGTGGCTGGAATGATGATGTGATTCAAATATTTTAATAGATTTACGTCGATATTGGAAGGAATGACGATAATATTTTATTTTATTTGTTAGGAACAAAACAGAGTATGCCAAGCTTAACTAGAGACTCTTATATTAGCACAATAGTAAGAAATACATTTATACAATCTATTCCATATTTATGTTACTACACATGTAACCCACAACATTGTCCACGAATTCACTAAAAAAACAGTTAAAAGAAAACAGACGAACAGTGTGCATCGTAAAATACTAGTAAGAAGAAAGGGAAAAACATATAAATATTGTCACGAAGATTTTTTTTATTTTTTATTGCAAATAATATTTATTACTTTTACAGTGTGTTAGTTTAATATATAAATATAAAACAATATAAAATATAAAAAGCTTATTCGAAGTGGTCTCCATTGGCTGCAATACAGTCCTTTAAACGTTCATCAATAGAAGCACGCACTCTTTCCATGGGAAAATTCTTCACTGCCAATCGTATGGATTGTTTTAGCGACTCCAAATTATCATGGCGTTTAGAGCAAGCTACGAGTATACTCTCTAAAACTGACCATAAAATTAAATCATAATCCAGCGGATTAAGATCGGGACTAGACGACGGCCAGTCTTCAGCTCTGATGAAGTCTGAAACGTTCACTTCCAACCAAGACTGCGTGGAACGAGCTTTATGACCCGGCGCCGAGTCTTGTTGGAAGGACCATACTTGGTTATTGAATATGGTGTTGTTAAGGGGCTTAACTACCTTCTCAAGAATGGTATCTTGATACACTTGTGCCGATGTTTTGATACCTTTTTCACAAAAATATGGCTCTATCACTCCTTCATAGCTAACACCCCACCAAACCATCACTGAAGTCGGATAATGCCCTCGTTGCACTCTGTCGACTAATTGGGAAGCTTCCTTAGAGCTTTGAGCATAAATACGGTCATTTTGTTTGTTAAAATGTTGCTCAATTGTAAAGATTTTCTCATCCGTAAACAAAATTTTTCTGTGACCTCCCTTTGCGTACCGCTTCAGTAGTTGTTTCGATTTTACCACCCTATTCTTTTTTAAATTATCAGTTAAACCATGACCAGTGCGTCTCTTATAGGCTGCAAGTCCTAAGTCATCTTTTAAAATACGCGACATGGTTCTGGTGCTTCATCTCCCGAGATAAACTATAGTGATTGCCACAACAAATAGTAATAAGCAACAACGAACACCTGTGCCTGATAATAATGCAGGATGGACGGTGTTACAATCACGCAAGAAACAGTCTCGTTTTGCAGAATAAAAAGGAACCGCTAATGTTGACATGACATCTAAACTTAAAGCCGCAGATGTAAAAATACCTTTTATGTTGTACAATGTCTCGAAAGATGTGAGTACTGAGGACATTGCTAGTTACATCAAGGGTAAATCACAGGTTATAGTGGCTCCGAAGAAAATTGAAACGAAACAGTCTAAGGATTACGATTCTTATAAGTTTTCAATTCCTAAACACAAAATAGATTTATTTGAGAATGATAACATGTGGCCGGACGGTGTATATTTTAGAAAATACTTTGTGTTTATGACAAGAAGTGTACGAGGCCTGGTGAATAATAAGTTATAAAAATGAATGTTTTAAAGGAGGATAATGGACGGAAATGTAAGCTTATGAGCTTCAATTGTAAATCAATTAAGAGATTGGTTGAATACGTAAGAGAATTATGTTTGACGTCAGATGTGATTGCACTACAAGAGACTTGGTTACTATCACATGATCTGGCATATCTGAACACCATCTGCCCCGGCTTCGGTTCTACAGGCGTCTCGGCCACAGAATCGTCTGAGTTGCTGCGTGGTCGACCATACGGAGGAGTGGCCTTGCTATGGAGAACCAGTGCGTTTTATAGTGTTTTGGTCATACAGTGTAATAACATAAGATTGGTCGTGATAAAGGTAGTTATTGAGAATCAAGCAATCCTTATATTTTCAGTATATATGCCCGTGTCTAATATTAATAATTTAAGTGTGTTCACCGACTGTTTGTCTGAAATAAATGCAATTGTGGAATGTAATAATGTGGAAAATGTGTTTGTGCTGGGAGATTTCAACGCGCACCCGGATGAGTTATTCTGTAACGAATTATTAAAGTTTTGTTGCGATTGTCATTTAACCTGTGCTGATATTGACATACTTGGTAGAAGTTCAGACACCTATACGTACATGAGTGACTCACACGGGTGCGTTAGATGGTTGGATCACTGCTTGGTAACAAGTGTTACTAAGTGTTCTATTTTGAAAATAAATGTTATTAATGATGTTTCTTGGTCTGACCATTTTTCCCTAGAAATTACATGTAATTTTAATGTCTTAGTGCCGAAATATAATCATAAAAGAGTATTACCAAATAAAGCAATTTGGGGAACTAGAAATTCTGAACAAATACGTCACTACTCTGATCTTTGTCATGAGGCCCTTCGTGGTATTGATTTTCCGAGTCAGTTTATGAAGTGTAGTGATAAATTATGTAATAATGAAGAACACAGATGACTAATTAACAGTATGTATAATCAAATTATATATCTGGCTTACAGACGGCTGCAATTTCCAGCCATAATACATTTGTTAAGAATAAGAATAGATTTGTAGCGGGGTGGAATAAACATGTGAAAGACGATCACGTGCGGGCTCGGCTTGGGTTTCAAAGGTGGATCTTACATGGAAAACCTGCGTCGGGAGATGTATATCAGGAAATGAAAATGTCGAGACACAGATTTAAAACTAAATTGAAGTGGTGTCAGAACAATGAAAGCCAGATAAAAATGGATATCATTGCAACCCTTCACGAAGAAAAGAAATTTATTTCTTTTTGGAAGCAAACCAACTCTTTGAGTTCTCAGCCGAGCCTGCCATCGAACGTTGATGGCTTATCTCATAGTGATATAGCCAACATGTTCATGAACCACTTCAAAGTCGCTCCGCATATAACAAATACGTCAAGGCGAAGCATTCGGACCCCGTGTGAAGGTGATCCTCACGTAAGATTAAACGTGAAAGATGTAAAAGATGCGTTGAAAAGTATGAAACGAGACAGGTCACCAGGGCACGATGGTTTGAGTGTAGAGCATTTAAGATCCGCTGGTGTACATTTGCCTAGGTGCAAACTCAAACTCAAAGCATTTATTTCATTTAACCATTTACAGGCGCTTTTGAATTGTCAAGGGGTCGGTCAGTCAAAAATATGAAGCTAGTTGCCCATTCCAAAGCGTAGTAGGTACCTATGGAGAAGAACGGGCAAGAAACTCCACGGACACTCTTTTAAATAAAAAAATTGATACAAAATATTGGTTCCATCATTCATTTTGAAATTATTATGCATGTGAGAACAATTTAGAAAGACGTGCACGTTCGTAAAAGCGTCCGTAATAAAAAATAAAAATAAAGAATCATTCAAAAACTTAAAATAAATTAAAATAAGCCATGGCAGCTAAGTGATGACCAGTCCCAACTGACGGCGCCCGTTCACGAACATGACGCATGGATCAGCACCATTCAGCTCAACCATTTTGAAGGGAGCTAAATGATCCAACACACGCGCCACCATCAGCGAGACATTTGAGTGAGCATGACATACTCACAGCCGCCAGGGCACATTCAAGTCAATGAAATACTACATATTACCCGGTAAATGGTAGCTCTTTAGTACATAGTACTCACACCTGTGCTATGTAATTAAATAATATAAAGGAAATTGAGTTTATACAATACAAAGATGGTCTTACAATCTTCAGCAGCTCCAACAGTATTTTCAAAATATTAATCAGTGTGTATGTCAATTAGTTGTGGAGCAGGACCAGCAATGAGCCAAGCATTTTATCAGTGATGTAATCCCCCAACTTATAATATGCCTGCCTACATAGTGTGCGTTTTATACAAGATTTGAATTTAGTCTCATTAAGTTGTAGTATGTGGGGAGGAATTTTATTATAACATTTTAAACAGTACCCCATGAAAGATGAGTCTACCTTAGCCAGTCTGAAACCTGGTTGTACTAATAGGTCCCTATTTCTTGTACTATAATTATGTCTATTACCTCTTTTACTAGAAAGATGTAAATTTTTTCTTACGTACATGATGTTTTCATAGATATATTGGCAAGGTACCGTCATGATGTTAATATCCTTAAACAGTTCCCTAAGAGAGTCGCACCTGTGGAGATAATAAATGGCTCTGATCGCTCTTTTCTGCAGAATAAAAATAGACTCGATTTGGTTACTCGCCTTGTTATTTAATTTTTGTGTGAGTCACTCTTACCTGCCTGACGATCTTGTAAAAACCGTCGTAGTTCCCATAGTCAAAAATAAGACAGGTGATTCATCCGACAAAAACAAATACAGGCCTATTTCACTGGGTACAGTCATTGGCAAAGTGCTGAACAGCCTGCTTGAGAGACAGTTGAAGATGCATATCAAACTCAACGACGCGCAGTTTGGTTTTAGAACCGGTTTGTCGACGGAAAGTGCAATCTTGTGTCTCAAGCAGACTGTGCAGCACTACACAGACAGGAAGACACCTGTGTATGGTTGTTTTCTAGACCTGTCAAAGGCTTCCGACCTGGTGAATTATGACATTCTGTGGCAAAAAATGTCGGATGAAACAGACCTTCCACCTGAGATTAAAAATATTTAAAGTTTGGTATGAAAGTCAGATAAACTGTGTTAGATGGTCAGATGCTCAATCAGTACAGTATGGTCTAGATTGTGGCGTGAGGCAGGGGTTGACTTCACCCTCTCTATTCAACCTGTACATAGACCGTCTGGTTGGTGAACTGAGTAGTACTATGGTTGGTTGTTCTGTGGATGGAAGCATGATTAACAACATTAGTTATGCTGATGACATGGTGCTGCTCAGCCCATCAATCTGTGGACTGAGGAAATTGTTGGCCATATGTGAGAGGTACGCGGAGGCTCATAGGCTGAGGTATAATGCTACTAAAAGTGAGGTGGTGGTTTTAAAGTACATAATAATACATCCACGAATATACCACCGGTGACGTTACAAGGGACACCATTAAAACTCGTCACTCAATTTAAATACCTCGGTCATGTGGTCACGGGCTCTCTCACAGATGACCAGGATATAGATAGGGAGCGCAGAGCGATGGCAGCCAGATGCAATATGCTTGCCCGCAGGTTTGCTCGGTGCACTGACGAGGTAAAACTGACGCTCTTCAGAGCCTACTGCCAGTCGTTTTACTCGTGCAGCTTGTGGGTTAGGTAGAAGGCTTACAACGCTCTGCGCGTACAGTATAATAATGCGCTGAGGATATTGTTGGGCTGCCTCGGTTTTGCAGTGCATCGGGCATGTTTGCGGAAGCGCTAATAGACGACTTTCATGCCATCATGCGCAAACGGTGTGCATCGATGTTGCGGCAATTCAGGGGTAGCCCTAACAGTATTTTAGCTACACTAGCGGACAAGGTTGATGGACCATTATTTATATCAGGCTCTGGGCTAGCGGACATGTGCGTGCACATGTTCATGTAGCCAATTAATGAACAGTGTTGTATTTTTTAAGTTATTGGAGTTTACTTACATAGTCTAAGTTCATACTAACACTATATGGATCCCTTACTTGGTCTGGAATAAAAAATTGAATTTGAATTTGAAAATCTTTTGCTTTCGGACAGGATTATTCGAATTCTTTCCGTTACTGCTTTGACCACCTTTTTCGTACGAACACTACGTGGACCGCCAGATCTTTTTCTGTCACAAACAGAGGAGGTCTCATTGTACCTATTAATAGCCCGGTACACAAACATTTGACTAATACCAAGCGTATGGAGAGTTTTAAAAATTGCAAGCCCTTGGCCCAGCCGTGCAATGAGAGCCTCCTGAGGTGTTGATCGAGGCTCTTCGCTATTAGGCCATTAACTGAAACGATTATCGGTACAGTGATTGCAGAGTCCACGTCCCACATGTCGACAACCTCGTATGCTAAGTCAAGATACTAGATTTTTTTATCTTTCTCAGCTTTCACGAGATTCTCGTCATGAGGGACAGCAATATCAACAATCATTGCACGGCGGTCTCGTCGATCTATCACCACAATATCAGGCTTATGGGCTACAATAGTCCTGTCAGTGATAATAGATCGATCCCAGTACAATGTGGCATGACCATTCTCGAGAACTGGGTCAGGCACATACCTGTAGTATGGTACTTCGGACTCCACAAGGTTGTACTGCAAGGCAAGTTGCTGGTGGATAATCCTAGCCACTAGATTTTGTCTGTGCAAGTACTCGCCGTTAGCAAGATGAGAACAACCGGAAACCATATGTCGGATTGATTCACCGGAACGGTGGCATGCCCGACAGATGTCAACCCTACCGTCCTTGACAATGTATTTCCGATAATTATTCGTCATGATAACTTCATCCATAATCGCACAAACAAAACCTTCGGTTTCCCCAAAGTGGTCGCTAAAACGCAGCCAGGACACAGACGCCAAAAAGTCAAGATCAGGTCCATACAGGGCCCGGAAAAAGCGTCCGTGAAGCTCTTTGCCTTGCCATACTTCCTTACGATCGTTAGTATCTATGTTATGGGGTTGGTTTTTCATTGGTTTCCGCACTCAGTCCGTCAGGTGGACCATTGTGCGTGGACCATAGCGGCCGTTTGGGGGTTATTCCAACCAGCCCACCTCCCTCCAGAAGGCAAAAAGGTCTCCTGGTTTGTCTAGAATGGTATGATCTGGGTGACCCGAGGGTTTCTGTTCTGATCTGGGTAACGCCCGTGCATTCAAAGAGCACGTGCGCAACGGTGCAGTGTCCCGTGATGGTCCCAGGCTGGTCAGGCTGACCAGGCGTAAAAGACGCCTGGTCAGCCTGCTATCCAAGGATGGCATAGCTTCTTTTGACTGCCGGCAGCCCGGTGTCGAGGACCCTGCTTGTGTGTGGGTGATTTTCTGTAACCACCTACATATTTGGTTGAAGGGGATAGGTACGATAGGCTCGGGTCCACAGACTGCCGTGCTGGATCCTCGCCTAGCAAGTTATTACGATCGTTAGTATCAAGTACAGCAGGTTTGCGCCAGTTCTCTTTTGCCAAGGAAAGCGAGGTGAGGCCCTTGTCTACTACGACCACATCTCGGTGCATTTCCACGTCTGTTTGAAGGAAATATTCCCTGAGACTGGAGATCTCGCGGTTGTGGAGGGTTTTAGCATTTAAGAAACCTCGACCCCCACACTTCCGCGGGATGTAGAGTCTCATCACTGATGATCGTGGGTGATGCATCCGATTTGCTGTCAGCAATGTACGAACCTTCCTATCCAGAGCGTCAAGTTCCGTCTGAGTCCATTTGAGTATGCCGAAAGAATACATCAAAACCGGCATGACCCAGCCGTTGAAGGCACGCGCCTTGTTTCCGCCTGATAAAAGACTATTAAACACTTTATTCAGGCGGCCAAAGAAGCGATCCCTCAACGATTGATTCATGTCGGCAACTTTGATGCCTAATGCTTCCGACATACCCAAATACTTGTTTTCGGTTGAGGAGAGGGATCTAAGGTGTATGGAATCCGAGAGTTGGGTTCCCACGGATTCCATAATCTCCCTTCGCTTTACATGCATGACTGCACATTTGTCTACACCAAATCCCATTCTGATGGCGCAAATTGTTAGGAGCAAAGAGTTTCAAGTCATCCATGTATAGGAGGTGAGATATCACCTGACCACCTCTTCTCAACCGATAGCCTAGACCTGAATCCTCCAAAAGTGTGCTTAGAGGATTCAAGGCTAAGCAATACCAAAGCGGACTCAAACTATCACCCTGGAATATTCCGCCTTCAATCTTGATCGGTTCATTAATCCCCCGGATCTATCGACATCCTGGATAGAGAAGGACCGTCCTCCACTACCCCATACACGAAATCAAGAATGTGCGTAGAGTTACGTCTATTTTGTACAATTCCAGCACCCTAATGAGCCATGTATGTGGCACCGAGTCATAGGCCGAACATGTCGACAAATCCTTCCGGTTCTGCGAACCTGTTGGCTTACGGTCATGTCTATAAGGAGCAGCTCCTTAGTACCGCGGGACCCATTCTTATATCTATTCTGAGACCTAGACATAATTGAGTTGCTATAAATATGTTGTGCAATTTTTGCTCTAAGAATGTATGTAAGAACGTTAAAGACCGTCGGTAAACATGTTGTTGGTCTATAAATTTTGGGTTCCGCAGTACTACCCGATTTATGGAGCAGGTGGGTAACTCCTGTCGTGAAGAATAGTGGTAGTGACCCAGTCTCAACAGATGACTGGAATTGTGAGGCTATTATTTATTATTATTATCTCCTGTATTTAATACTAGCACTTTGCCCGCAGCTTCGCTCCCGTGGTCTTTCCCGCGGGACCCGTTATTTTCCCGGGATAAAAAGTAGCTTAAGTTACTCCCTGAAAACTAAGCTTTCTAATGGTACAAATCAGTCCAGTGGTTTCAGAGTTTTCTATTCGCTACAAACAAACAAAAAAATCATTCTTCTTTATAATATTAGTATAGATATACACATATAATTTACATTTTTAAATATTTAAAAAAAAAAAAAAACATTAAAAAATAAGATTTAAAAAAAATATCACACCGGTATCGGGAACAGGGTCCAAGCTACCGGCGGTCAGGGCTCCTGAGAGGGAAATCTCCTAACGATACGCGCCGTGTCCAGGAGTACCGCTTTCTGGATCAAGCCCTTGATTCAGCTGCCTAACGAGAGCCTCCTAAGATATTGGCTCTTGGCTATTATGCCATTGGCTGTCATGACTATCGGCACAATGATTGCTGCATCAACATCCCACATGTCGACAACCTCTCGAGCCAAATCAAGATACTTAATCTGCTTATCTTTTTCAGCTTTCACTAGGTTCTCGTCATGCGGTGAGGTGTTGATCGAGGCTCTTCGCTATTAGGCCATTAACTGAAACGATTATCGGTACAGTGATTGCAGAGTCCACGTCCCACATGTCGACAACCTCGTATGCTAAGTCAAGATACTAGATTTTTTTATCTTTCTCAGCTTTCACGAGATTCTCGTCATGAGGGACAGCAATATCAACAATCATTGCACGGCGGTCTCGTCGATCTATCACCACAATATCAGGCTTATGGGCTACAATAGTCCTGTCAGTGATGATGGATCGATCCCAGTACAATGTGATATTTCCATTTTCGAGAACTGGGTCGGGCACATACCTGTAGTACGGTACTTCCGATTCCACAAGGTCGTATTTCAGAGCAAGTTGCTGATGGATAATCCTGGCTACAAGGTTGTGTCTATGCTAGTACTCTTCGTTAGCTAGACGAGAACACCCGGAGATAATGTGTCGGATTTATTCTCCCGGACGGTGGTGTAACGGCTAGGGCTGCACAGAGTAGGCTGCGCAGGCCGTTAACTGATAGGTAGTAGGTAGAATTAAAACAGTTAAAAAAGTTAATACATATATTGATAGTTTAGGTAACACGGCTAGGTCGCGGGTAAGGTCCTAACACTGGTTCTGAGCACTTGCACATTTTCAGAGAGGTAGGTAGGGTACCGTCCTTGGCTACACGTGGCAGACGTGGGGGGCCTGTCACAGGCTCGCTGCAGAGGCACGTGGCAGACGTGGCCGCGGAGGCCTGTCAGCACAGGCTGCGGAGGTAGCTAGCGGCGGTAGCCCGTGGATGCCGCCTGTCAGCACAGGTCACAGGCCTGTCAGCACAGGCACGTGGCGGCACAGGTTATCAGCACAACTAGTATGTAGGTGGCGTGCAGTATTGCGACGCTCAGCAGCAGGATTGGGTAAGGGGTCCTGCCCTCAGCCAGTACATGGAACCCTGCAAGCGCCATAGGAAGCGCGAGTTAGATGCAGTGCAAGATAGCAGCAAGCCGCATGCGATGTGCCAGCTTCTTCCCCTTTACCAGCCAAGGAACGGTGTGGGAAGCATAGTAGGTAGACGCTCAGCACATCGCAGCGGTTTACAGGCAGAGAGATTTCAAACAGCGTGGCGCATTGACAGATGCCAAGATTAGGTTAAGTATGCGAGCACGCGTGCACAAAATACAAAGTAACGTGATCCTAGCAGATGGATCACTAACAATAGCACAGCAAAGCACTACACCACCTTGATGCAGCAGCAGCACATATAAATTAACCATTACCAGTGCGCTGGATAACTAAGCCGCGTGTCCGACAATGACACGCGAAATCGAATATCACTTAGGTGGTAAAATCAATATAGGTTATCCAGCGCAGAGGGTCTGGTATTATTACCAAACGAATGTGGAACTCACCCTAGGTCGGGGCACACAGGATTTCGAGGAACAGGGAATGCTATTCACCAGTTCTGCAAGCGGAGACGAAATGACAGAGAGTCTCCGGAAGATTAGTGTTGTACCCCGATTCTAGTGATGTGATTAGGAGCTTACTAATTGTGATTTTTCAGCAACACTTGACTATTATTAGTTGTGAACCTCACAACGCTACAGTGGCATGCCCGACAGATGTCAACCGTGCCGTCCTTCACAATGAATCTCCGGTAATTGTTCGTCATCATAACTTCGTCCATAATTACACAAACAAAACCTTCGGTTTCCCCAAAGAAGTCACCAAAACGCAGCCAGGCTACGGACGCTAAAAAATCTACATCGGGTCCATGTAGGGCCCGGCAGTAGCGTCCGTGAAGCTCCTTACTCTGCCATACCTCCTTGCGATAGTTAGTGTCAAGTACTACAGGCTTGCGCCAGTTCTCTTTAGCCAACAAGAGCGGGGTGTGGCCCTTGTCCACCGCGACCACATCTCGAAGCATCCCCACATCGGCTTCTAGGAAATATTCCCTGAGACTACATATCTCGCGATTTTGGATGGTCTTAGCGTTTAAAAAGCCTCAACCGACACACTTTTGCAGGATATACAGTCTCATTACCGATGGCCGTGGATGATGCATTCAATATGCAGTCAGCAGCGTATGGACCCTCCTATCCAGGGCGTCGAGTTGGGTCTGAGTCCATTTGAGTACGCCGAAAGAGTACATCAAAACCGGCATGACCCAACCGTTGAAGGAGCACACCTTGTTTCCGCCTGATAGAAGACTATTAAATACTTTCATCAGGCGGCCAAAGAAGCGCTCCTTCAACGATTGCTTCATGTCAGCAACATTGATACCCAACGCTTCCGACATACCCAAATACTTATAGGTTTTGGATGCGGAGAGGGCTCTAAGGTTTATGGAATCGAAGAGTTGGGTTCCCACGGATTCCACAATCTCCCCTCGCTTTACATGCATGACCGCACATTTGTCCACACCAAATTCCCTCCTGATGGCTCTACTGAATGTTTCAGTTACTTTTAGTAGCTCCATCAGTTGAAAGTTGTTGGGGGCAAAGAGTTTTAGGTCATCCATGTAGAGGAGGTGAGATATAACCTGACCACCTCTCCTCAGCCGATTGCCTAGGCCTGAATACTCCAGCAGTGTGCTAAAAGGAATCAGGGCTAAGTAGAACCAAAGGCGACTTAAACTATCTCCCTGAAATATGCCTCGGTCGATCCTTATCGGTTCGCTATTCCCCTGGATATTTTGACATCCTGGATAGCGAAGGACCGTCCTCCATTGCCCCATACACGATATCAGGAAGGTGCGCAGAGTTGCATTTACTTTATACAACTCCAGCACCCTCATGAGCCATGTATGTGGCTCCGAGTCATAAGGCCTTGTTATAATCTATCCAACATGTCGACAGATCCTTTCGGGAACAACAAACCTGTTGGCTAATGGCCATATCAATGAGGAGTAGCTCCTTAGTACCGCGGGATCCATTCCTACATCCATTTTGAGAGGCAGACATGATGGAGTTGGTGTCTATAATGTTTGTTAATTTTAGCTCTCAAAATAGATGTAAGAACTTTATAGACCGTCTATAATGTTTGGGTTCCACGGTGCTACTCGTACCAAATTTATGGAGCAGGTGGGTAACTCCTGTCGTTAAGAACTGGGGTAGCAGTACCAGACTGCATTGGAGTCTGGTTCGCTGCCAAGCGAGCATGCGACCGTATAAACCATTTAATCCAGAAATTGTGCAGCCCGTCCAGCCCTGGAGACTTCCAGTTGGGCAACGGACGAACTGCACGAGCTACATCTTGGGGGCAGATGGTAAAAGCCCCCATTTCTGGTATTGGATCGCAGGCTCGCTCGACTTCCCGAGTCCAATCACCTTCGGTGTGGCTGACAGGCGCCGACCAGATACTCAGCCAGAAAGAACTCATGGCATCATCATCCGGAAGGTGCGTGTCAACCACACCTTGGGCCAGTCGTTCCCAAGCCCTATAAACCCACCTTTCATCACTCTGAAAGGTGCGGTTCTGAGTGTATAGCTCTACTCGCCGCTTATACTTACGAATACGGTTCGCCAATGAATACACTTTCTGCTTAAGGAAGTCGATGCGCTCTGTGACACGGGACACATAGTCCTCAGGGCCGATATCAGTCCCTGAGAACGCCCGTCTCACAAAACGCATTATTCTAGGGCGAGTATTGCCCTCCCTGAAGCAGATAAGTTTGCTAATGAGTGCTCTGGCCCCACCAATTCGGCGCTCAATTCTGCACTGCCAAGCTGGTGCGGCTGGTTTCGATCGTGTAGCTCTAGAGTCATTGGCAAATTTGACGTGAGCAACACGACATGCCGCTACAGCCGCGCAGTACAGTATCGAATGAGTATCGGTGAGGTTTTCGCAGATTTCAAAATAGTTTGATAGCTGCAAATCCAGAGCCGCCACCAGCGCCCTATTTTTGTTATGCATGGGCAAACGAGGTAAGCGTGGTCTAAGTTCGGGCGACATGAACCGATATTCCTGAACCGCACCCTCCAAAGCACTCCTCAATTCCTCATTGCACTGGGTACTTATTTTTGTAGACCTGTCATCAATCCCCTCGTCAGCTTAACTTGTTGTCACCTGTGGTGGTACTATAACACACTGCGACGGGGAGGCGATGACATGGCTACTGCGCATTTCATTTCGTAGGCGATCAAGTATAGTGTTATCCAACATATGGTTACACTGGATGACCCGCATCTGACCCGACAGTCGTTGTGCCGAAACGTTGACAGCTGGCTCAAGCACCTGAAAAAGAGAGAGCATCCGAACACGGTACGCGGTCAGGTTGTTTCCCCCCTCTTATTATTATTATTATATTTTATATTTATTTATTTTTACTACATATGAATTAAGTAACTCTATTGCTATAGCCTTAAATCGATCTTTGGAAAGAGCAAATATGTCAAGCTCTACAAAGTGAGCGTTGTCCGCATCAACGAGGCGACGAAGAGGCACAATCTCAATGTTCTACCTAAAAATATTCGTTTATCTATTTATTAGTTAACTATAAATATATAAAAAAAACCTAATTAGATTAGATTAGATTTGACTAAATGTAATGGGTATTATGGTAGTTAATTAGGGTTTTTTTTATCATACGAAGACTTTTCAAAACAGATAAGTTTTCAAAGTTTTCTCTCTCCTTCTATTTTGCTTTGGCTGACAGGGTCCATATTGATCTCATAGTTACCACCTAAGGTCACATTGTGGAATTTTGAGAATATATTTACCTATTACACTTGATTATTTGCTTAGTCTAATACTTATCATCTGTAACTAACACCCAATTTTATAAAAACTCATTTGAAAGGCGTATGGCGCTCACTGGACAAGCAGCCTCGCTAAGAACCTTACTGACATGCAAATCTTATCCTGACACAATCAAAGAAGAATACTTAAATCCCATTTCCAAACTTTAACCACAAAATCATCCATCAAAACTTAGATCACGCATAAAAACAGTTATTATTCGTTGCGCGCGCGTCAGAGCACGTAGAGTAATTCTGTTGGGCGTCTTTGTCGCGGCGACAAGGAAGTTTGCAAGCGACAAACTCTCAAATAATACGTGCCCCAGTTGCCGTCTGCTTGCGATTCCGCCGGCGACTGTCGTATCATCTCGCGTTACCTAAACTTGTAAGTTGTTCGGAGTTCTCGCGTGTTCAATGGGAAGCTTTAGCTAGGTTTTTGTTTGTTTCTTTTTGTTGAATACTGTGTTTTCTTTGTGTTTGGAGAAGTAAAATGTCGAGTTGTGCCTGCGTAGTTTAATTAAAACCAAATTCAAGGTTTTTTAATAAACTATAGGTACGTAGGCACAACTTCGGTTTTCAATCATTCGTCAGTATCGCGCATAAGCCGTGTGCCCGATGGGATATCCAATCGGCAACAATGGCGAACTTCCAGACAGACTCTTATTTAACCCTTTGGGGTGTACTTTCAAAAATCATTCCTTAGTGCTCATTCGTTATACAAGAAAATCTTGTGTAAACATGCTTCTAGACCTAGAGGTTCAGGCCGTGCGTAGTCTGTCAAGGAATGAATGAATTTAAGATTTGTATTAAGTAGTAGAAAATGCGCAAGTACAGACAAATTAATGATACGTCTGTTTTTTTTATTACACCAGTATTAGGTACCTGGAGGGCTTCACTTCAAACTTTATTTAAATAAAGCGCAAATATTGAATCGAGTGAAGGAAGTATAATGTGCAGTTCCATTCAAGAATATGCAGAACAGTGATAAAGTTAAATGTATTTATTATATTTAAATACACGTAGTAGACATGAAATTTTGATACCCAAATTTAGATTAACTAAAACAAGCAAGTCATTTCTTATAAACAGTATCCGCTTTTATAACAAGTTGCCTAAGTCGGTTACAGAACTTAGCGATGGGAAGTTCAAAACCCACATTAAACGCGTTCTTATCAAGAATGCATATTATAAAATTAAAGACTACGTTGAAGACAAGGAAGTTTGGCAATAATTCCTTCTGCACATGTGGCTTCCCTGGTAGCTCATTAACGACAAATTGTATAAGTCTATTAACTGCTCCCAAATTACCATGTTTATATATATATATATTTTTACATTTTTATTTTACATTCTTCCTTGACATTTAAATCACGCTATTATTTGACATTATAATATACCTACAATTTAACTTTAAATCTTTATTAGTGGCTTTTGTGATCATGATAATTATTCAGAATTATAATATCAATCACGTCATTTCGTTTTTAATACTTTTTTATTTTTAATAATTTATTTATTTTTATATAGATTATTTTCTATTTTGTGAATGTGAGAACGCTGTAGGCTTAGTGGATTTGCTGACCATAATTATTTTGTTAAGTACCTGGTACCTGTTGAAAGACCTACACTGTCCTCCCATACCTAATAACACTGTTAAAAATATTGTAAAAACCAATTATTTTTAAAAGAGTAACCGTGGAGTTTCTTGCCGGCTCTTCTCCATAGGAAACGACCAATTGGAACCGTGCACCTAGCTTCTGACGTTTCATAAGTGCCCATGTAGGTTTATGTGAAATAAAATATTTTGAATTTTGAATTTTGAATTTTTTGAATTTTGATTCGTATATGGGTAGCCTCACAGGTGCGTCCGAATCTCAAACTCAAAGCATTTATTTCAATTAAACCATTTACAGGCACTTTTGAATTGTCAAGGGGTCGGTCAGTCAAAAATATGAAGCTAGTTGCCCATTCCAAAGCGTAGTAGGTACCTATGGAGAAGAACGGGCAAGAAACTCCACGGAAACTCTTTTAAATAAAAAAATTGATACAAAATATTGGTTCCATCATTCTATTTGAAATTATGCATGTGAGAAGAATGTAGAAAGACGTGCACGTTCGTAAAAGCGTCCGTAATAAAAATAAAGACTCAATGAAAAACTTAAAATAAATTAGAATAAGCCATGGCAGCTAAGAGATGACCAGTCCCAACTGACGGCGCCCGTTCACGAACATGACCCATGGATCAGCACCATTCAGCTCAACCATTTTGAAGGGAGCTAAATGATCCAACACACGCGCCACCATCAGCGAGACATTTGAGTGAGCATGACATACTCACAGCCGCCAGGGCACATTCAAGTCAATGAAATACTACATATTACCCGGTAAATGGTAGCTCTTTAGTACATAGTACTCACACCTGTGCTATACAATTATATAATACAAAGGAAATTGAGTTTATACAATACAAAGATGGTCTTACAATCTTCAGCAGCGCCAACAGTATTTTCAAAATGTTAATCAGTGTGTACGTCAATTAGTTGTGGAGCAGGACCAGCAATGAGCCAAGCATTTTTATCAGTGATGTAATCCCCCAACTTATAATATGCCTGCCTACATAGTGTGCGTTTTATACAAGATTTGAATTTCGTCTCATTAAGTTGTAGTATGTGGGGAGGAATTTTATTATAACATTTTAAACAGTACCCCATGAAAGATGAGTCTACCTTAGCCAGTCTGAAACCTGGTTGTACTAATAGGTCCCTATTTCTTGTACTATAATTATGTCTATTACCTCTTTTACTAAAAAGATGTAAATTTTTTCTTACGTACATGATGTTTTCATAGATATATTGGCAAGGTACAATATAAAGGTATACAAAGGTCATGATGTTAATACGAGTATCCTTAAACAGTTTCCTAAGAGAGTTACGCCTGCGGAGATAATAAATGGCTCTGATCGCTCTTTTCTGCAGAATAAAATAGACTCGATGTCTGCAGCCCGTCCCCAAAGTAAAATACCGTAAGACATGATACTATGAAAATAACTGAAATAGACTGGCCTCGCGGTATCTACATCAGTAAATTGATTTTTCTGACAGCATATGCTGCTGAACTTAGCCGTCCTGCAAGATATGTTAAATGAGGACCCCATGGTAGCCTTGAGTCAAGCGTGATCCCCAGGAAAACAGTTTATCGACAAATTCTAGTTTCTCTTGTTTCAATAATATCTCACAATTACTACTTTTGATATTTGGTAAAGAAAATTTTATGCACTTAGTTGTTTTTCCATTTAATACTAAATTATTAGCAGTGAACCAATTAATGTTATTGCAATAATTTGCGAAGTCAGATTTATTAAGTGTTGAGTGTGTCTAACATCGTTGTGAAAGATGAACTAAATAGTGTTATGGACAATCAGCGTTTTCTGTGTTAGTATTATGTCTAATCCAGGAGATAGCCCCTTTGGCCGCAGCCAATTGGTACGACGAAGTCCCCCACCGACGCCATCGCCTGCCGATCAAAACCAGACAAGAGCACCAGCGCCGCCAGCAGCCACGGAGATTGAAATACCGACTGAAGTCGTCTCTACGTCGGAGATTCAGAAATGGCTCGGATCCATCGACACAATTTTGAGCGAAGTTTGCTCGATTGTGGCAGATGGAAAAATTAATTCCGAACAAAAACTCCGTGTCACCAATCTATGTCGAAAAGTCTCACATGGGACGTCTCAGATGGCCGTGCTGTACCAATCCCTGAAGCAGAAGTCCATCCAGGCGCACACTACTATCCAGCACCTTCAAGTACACCAGAATGTTGCGGAATCCCTTTGCCAGTTCAAAGAAGTCGTAGAAACGAAAATGAGCCGCACCGAACCAGAAAGGTCTTCCTACGCCAACATGGTACAGAAAGGCTCTGATAATTTATTCGCCCTGCAAATCTCAGTACGGTCGCTATATATCCTAGTGATAAAACAAAAAGCAGTGACGACACCAAGTCGTTAGTACAAAAAAATATTTCGCCTGAGGAATTAAAACTCCATGTCCGCGGTCTAAGGAAAATTAGAAACGGAGGCGTCATTATTAGGACGGATAACAAAGGCGATATTGATAAACTAAAAAGTTCCCAGAAGCTAGTTTCCTCGGGCCTTACAGTGGAAGAACCATCCAAACGACGTCCTAGGATTGCTGTTATTGGTGTCCCCGTAGCCCTTACTGAAAAAGAGGTATTTGATTGCATATATGTCCAAAACTTTGCAGACAATTTACCGATTATTACTCATGAGTCCTTCTTAGAAACTATAAAATTGAGCCATAAGTCAGGAAAGAAAGATCGTCCTACTTGCAATTATATATTGGAAGTCCCTGCTAATATCAGGAAAATTATGATGGACCAAGGCCGAATTTTCATAAATTGGACATCTTGTCCAGTGAGAGATTTCATTATTGTGACCAGGTGCTTCAACTGCCAGCAGTTCGGACACGCAGCCAAATTTTGCAGAGAAACTAGCCCGACTTGCAACCTCTGTGGCGAAACAGGACATTCTTACAAGGAATGCATTAATGAATGTGATCCGCCTCAATGTGCGACCTGCAAGCGATTCAAGAGGAAAAATGATCATCTAACAGGTGATGTAAATTGCCCAGCACGTAAATACGCCGAAGACAATTATATAAATTCAATTGACTATGAAGGCGCCTAGGAGCGCCGTCGACTACTTTGTTATTTAAGCACATAGATAGTAGGTTAGTTTCTACATATATTTGGTTTATGGCCAATCAGCTAATCTGTGATCTAGATAGTTTTTCCGTGTCTGAAGCTAAAATCTGTAATGTTGAGCAATGCAAAAATATAGTCTATACTGGGGATAACACATTGACTTTACTTACACAAAATATACGCAGCGTAACTCGAAATTTTAATGGGTTCAAAGTTCTGTTACAAAGTCTTGACATAAGCTGCGATATAGTGGTCCTAACAGAATGTTGGTTATCCAAACAAACGGACAATATACCATCTCTCAATGGCTTTACTCTTCACAAAAGCGATAGAACGTTAAACCAGAATGATGGCATAGTAGTTTATATTAAAAATAATTTAAGAACATTAGTAGATGAACCCCACTTCCTACACTGCAACTGCTTGGTAATTAAAATTATCCCCGATACAGTAATTATTGCTATTTATAGGCCTCCATCCCAAAGTATTGATGGGTTTTTAGATTCCCTTAACAGTAATTTAGAAAAATTATCATCGTTTAAAAATATCATATTGGTAGGTGATATCAACATAAACATTGCTGCCGAAAAAATTGATACTCATGCACATAATTACCTGAATGTTGGCTCATTTCATGGACTTTTACCCGCTCATTATCACCCAACCCATCAGAGCGGCTCTTGTCTAGACCATATCCTTATAAAATCAAAAAGTCCATCCAAAACATTGGTTACTAATTCGTCACTCATTACTCATTCGTTCGATCATCAAGCTGTTGTACTAACATTGCAAATATCTTCACCTAGAAAAAACTGCATGCGCACCTATACTAAACTTAATATGACGAGTCTTGAAACTGACTTACGCAGCATTAATTTTGACCCCGTTTACAATTCACATGATCCAAATGTTTCTCTACAATATTTTGTTTATTTGTTACAATCTACTATAAGGAAAAATACATTTACTAAAGTACATAATACCAAGAAGGTATAGTAACATTAAACCTTGGATTACGCCCGGAATTGTACGCTGTATCAGGCATAGAGATAAACTTCACCAAAAATCAAAATGTGCACCGGATAATGAAATACTTTTAATTACTTACAAACGATACATAAATTCTTGTAATAATCTGTTGAAAAAGCTAAAAAACCAATATGATAAAAGTCAATTACAGAAAGCAGGAAAAAACAGTAAAATTATATGGAAATTCATAAAAACTAATACGATTGGATCAAAAAATCATGAACCTGCGCTTGATCTATTATTTTCTGAGCTAAACCCAATCGAAGCAGCAAATAAAGCCAATAACTTCTTCGTTAACGTAGGGAAAAACTTAGCAGAAAAAACCATATTATCAAATATATGTTTTTCCATTCAAAGCCAAACTAAGAGTTATGCAACACGAAATTCTTTTGTCTTATTAGATACTGATGTTAATGAGGTAGTAAGTATAATAGACGGATTAAAGGAAATCTCCTAACATTAAATACAGATAAAACCAAGTACCTAACATTTACAATGAGAAACACTAATCCAACGCTTACTAACCTAAATATCCAAGCGCATAACAATTGTAATGTACATTCTGCTGACATTGCATGCACTTGTCCCACTTTAGTTAAAACCGACCATATCAAATATCTGGGCGTCACGATTGATACAAACCTGAATTTTCGCAAACATTTATTATGCACCAGAGTGCGTAAACTAATATATATTTTTAAGAATTTACGTAACATAGCCGACTTCAAATTAATTAGACAGGTTTATTTAGCTTTGTGTCAATCTATTATTACCTACTGCATAACTTCCTGGGGAGGTGCCGCTAAATCAATTTTACTGCACCTAGAACGCGCCCAAAGAGCAGTATTAAAGGTCGCTACTTTTCATCCATTCAGATTTCCTACACACCAGCTTTACATGGCATGCAAGGTGCTAACAGTACGTTAATTATTTGTTTTGAATGTAGTTTTATTTCAACACACTGTACTTTTAAACCCAGTACCTACAGATAAGAGAAGAAAAGATTTGGTTTGTGCTAACTCTCAGACTAAACATGCTTTCACGAGACGATTTTTTTTATTCTTAGGACCCTACTTGTATAACCAGTTCAATAGACTGCTAAAGATTTATAGCTTATGTTATAATAGGTGTAATTTACTAGTACAAAAATATTTGGCAAATCTCAATTATACGGACACGGAAAAACTACTAGAAATATTAAAATAAACTTAATATTATTCTCTACCTTATTTAATAATTTTAATATTCGTTAATTTATTTTAACTTAATATAATATAATTTAGTTTTAAAATAATATACTTACCAAATTAATTACTCTTACAATAATTGAAAATATTGTATCTTCTTTTCAACCAACTTCAAAAAGGAGGAGGTTCTCAATTCGGTTGTATGTTTTTTTTTTTTTTTTCTGTATGCTTGTTACGCGATCACTCCGCCAATTATGAATTGATTTTGATGATTCTTTTTTTGTTTGGTAGGGCATACTTCAGAAGTGGTCCCATATAAATTTGGTCAAGATTTGATGAGGGGTTTTTGAGTTAGCTTCAATAATACGTATTTTTCCCATCTAGTATATGTGGATGATATTCTAATAGTTCCTGTCACTGTAATTTACATAGCAGGTAATGGGTATTTAAATTTTGGGGGTTTTGTGTAGGTACCACAACTAAAAAGTGAAAAATAAAAACTTTTTCACAAAAAATAAAACCGACTTCCAAAAAAACACTACAAAGTGAAAAATAACTTTGATTTCGGAAGTCGGTGGCAAAAAAACGAAAATAAAACCCCAAAGACACCGACTTCCGAAATCAAAGTTATTTTTCACTTTGTAGTGTTTTTTTGGAAGTCGGTTTTATTTTTTTAAAATGTTAATTTGTGAAATGCTGGCCTGAAACACAGGTTTTCATAAACCTAGATCAGGCAAGTCTACTTTACATCTAGAATTAATTTTTCCTCAATTGCAATTAATGTAAATCATTATCTTACTTTATACTTGAATAATTTTTTTTATTTTTATTTTAATTTTGGACCTTCAGTAGGGCGTTATTTACGACGTCAAAATTTGTAGCACGTCTATCTACCTTAAAAATTAAGGAAGTATCGTCAGCAAATTACACCATTTATGGTTGATTTTTAAATAAATGGAGTAGATCATTAATGTACACCAAAAAGAGGAATGAACCCAATATCGAGCCTTGTGGCACACCCATTTTTACTTTTAAACCCAGTGAATTGATACCGTTTATTTGAACTTGCTGTTGTCTATCATTTAAATAAGATTTTACTAAATTGAGTGCAAGTTTTCCAAGTCCGTAATGCTCAAGTTTCAAAGTAAGGTTTCGTGATCGACGCAATCAAATGCCTTAGAGAGGTCACAAAAAATATTTATTGCGTCTTGGGTCTCTTCCCACGTGTTAAAAATGTGTCTTAATAAGGTAACACGTGGTAAGGTGTCAGTGGTACAACGTCCTCTGGTGAAACCATACTGTTGATCGTGGAGGATTTCATTCTTGAAAACCTGTGTTTCAGGCCAGCATTTCACAAATTAACATTTTAAAAAAATAAAACCGACTTCCAAAAAAACACTACAAAGTGAAAAATAACTTTGATTTCGGAAGTCGGTGTCTTTGGGGTTTTATTTTCGTTTTTTTGCCACCGACTTCCGAAATCAAAGTTATTTTTCACTTTGTAGTGTTTTTTTGGAAGTCGGTTTTATTTTTTGTGAAAAAGTTTTTATTTTTCACTTTTTAGTTGTGGTACCTACACAAAACCCCCAAAATTTAAATACCCATTACCTGCTATGTAAATTACAGTGACAGGAACTATTAGAATATCATCCACATATACTAGATGGGAAAAATACGTATTATTGAAGCTAACTCAAAAACCCCTCATCAAATCTTGACCAAATTTATATGGGACCACTTCTGAAGTATGCCCTACCAAACAAAAAAAGAATCATCAAAATCAATTCATAATTGGCGGAGTGATCGCGTAACAAGCATACAGAAAAAAAAAAAAAAAACATACAACCGAATTGAGAACCTCCTCCTTTTTGAAGTTGGTTGAAAAGAAGATACAATATTTTCAATTATTGTAAGAGTAATTAATTTGGTAAGTATATTATTTTAAAACTAAATTATATTATATTAATTCTTTTCGCGCTGGCAACACTGGTGACGGGTCGTGAAAAAAACGACGTCTTAGTTAAATTATTTTGAATTATTAATTAATTGTGTTAATTAGTGTAAAATCTACTCTTAATCTTAGAATCTAAGTAAAAAGTATCACACTCAGTGTCTGTGCCGTGTTTTTGTTGAGATTACACATAATATTCGATAATTCGATAAGTCATCTACCGGCTGTCAACGTTTGGATTGGAAATTTGAATTCATCGAACCCGGGGAGTATTTTGTTTTAAACTATTCAATATTGTAGTTATATTTACACACTTCACAACACCTGTAAACACTGCTCAGAGCTATGAGCTACGTCCAGTACTCACCGGCACCGCTTATGTCTCCTTTTGCTTGACAAATAGTGGAAGCAAAATCGACGACAAAAACACTTGCCCCAGACATAAAACATACAATACAAACTTTACTTTACACATATTTATCCTTAATTTGCTACTTACCATTGTTTAGAACCAATCTTACTGTCGAATTGATGAAACTTTGTTACCTCTTAATCTTATTAAGCCCTTATAGAAAAAAACTAGATAATAATTAATTAAGTACTTAATTTAAATGCTAATATAATAAGTACCTAATTACTATTCTTACAAATTGTGATAAGTCTGAATAAATAAAATAACTTCTTACTCTTTCTACCTCCATATTTTCATAGTCTATTCTAGAACTCCATATTTGTTTTGTATTAATTCATATTCTTGTTAACTATTCTATCTTCTCAAGTTATCTCATCTTGATTCTCATATACCTACTCATCTGTTCTTCCAGGTGCCATTTGGAGTAATTTGTGACTATGATGACCCGCGGAGCCACAATTCGTGACATCAGTGACAAACTGAATGTTGCACTGAAGGAGCTAGAGGCATCAAAAATACTTTCCAACCAGCTGCTGCAGGAAAGAGAGGACAGCGAGATTGAAGTCCAGAGGGTAAATGACAGAAATACTCAACTCAAGAGCCAGCTTGTTGAACTCCACACCCAGCACATGGATATACTTGACCAGCATCACCATCTCCGTCAACTAGTGTCAGACTTCCAACAGTGCAGTGACACTCATGACCAGGCACTGAAACGCATATCAGGTCTAGAAGCGGAACTGTGCAAGGCACACAACAAAATTTCCATCATCGATTCTCTGAAAGCCAGCGAACAGGTAGCCAACACCAATAAACTTTTCAACGAGTTGGTTGGTACTCCTAGTGTATCCGGACTGGAGTGTGAAAAGTCCACCATTACCATAGATCTGACTGGGGAAGATACCTTAACTAAATGTCCCATCCTAACTAGTCATAAAAAAATTAAAAAATATATTAAAATCACTAGAAATATTAAAAAATATAAAAAACTCTTGAAAACACATAATATTTATAAGTGTAACATTAATCTTAGAAAAGAGCGTATCAACTTACAAAATCAATTAAATGTATGTAATGATAAGTTGGAAACTAGCAGAGAAATGTATGATGTTGACATACAGAACCTTCAGAAGGAATTACTGAGCAGGGAAAATTCACTAAAGGAAATCTTTTTTAAGTATGAGCATAGCCAACAAATGTTAAGTGAGCGCTTGCAAGGGGCCTGTGAGTTGGTGGACTTGGTGAAGTGCAATGGAGAGAGGTGTGAGTCACTGACAAACAATCTCACCTGTAGTTATGCTCCCACTCCGCCACCTCTCACATCACAGCATGTTGTTCCTACAGCTTTACCCACTTTAACTCATACTTTAGAAACTGTAAACCCAACTCAAAGTAATGTTTTGGTCTATTCAGATAGACTAGGAGCAGGTTTTGGATCATTGTTAAATAATCGCTCTAAACATACTATAGTTAACTGTTGTTACCATAACCTGCACTTTAATGAGCTTGTTCATAAAATAAAACATACACCAATGAATGAGCAGACTACTGTAGTGCTATTAATTGGAAACAGTCTGAGCATTACTAAAAGGGACATAGTTAATGGTATTGACACCCTACTTAAATTAAAATTAGGTAAATTAATATTATGTGCATTGCCATATTCTGATAAGTTATATGAGCAAGATAACAATTACATTTTTAGCTTAAATAATCTTATGCATATTTTGGCATGTCGTCATAGTGACCGTTTATTGTATTTTGATACTAACAATTTTGTTAGAGATTTTGTGTTGACTCAGGATCATATGTTTTTACCTAAGAAAAGCCAACATGTATTAGCTACTTTATTAGCCTTCAATATACACGCAGTTATTAATGTTTTAACTGAGATTAGCTTAAGTGACGAAACAGTATTATCTAGTACTTCTAATAATACTGTAACAGATTCTTTAAACTTTTAGAATCGACAAAAGAGAAGCATAATAATAATATTTTACTATATCACCAGAATTTAAATCGCTTCTCTGGCAAAATCCTAGACGTGGAAATGTTAATAGATAAATATCATATGGATATCTTGTGTTTTTGTGAAACCTGGTTAAAACCAGATGGGATGTTGTTTAATGTAAATAATTTTTCAGTTGCCAGTGCGTACAACAGGTCTTCATTAGGGGGTGGTACCTTGATATTATGCAATAGTCATTTCAGATATAAGGAAAGGAAGGATATCACTGCTTGCTCTGTTGATCGCTTATGTGAGGTAGCATGTGCAGAGATTGAAGGCCATACTTTCTTATGTGTTTATAGACCACCAGCCTCAAACTTGTCATCATTTTTAATCATAATGGAAGATATACTAACTAAACTTTTTAGAGATAATAAAATAGTTTTTGTTTGTGGTGACCTAAATATTGATCTATTAGTAAATTCACCTGAAAAATGTAAGCTCATCTCATTGTTTAAATCCTTCAATTTAAAATGTATATTTAATGTAGCAACTAGAATAACTGCAACCTCAGCTACATGCATAGATAATGTATTTACTAATTGTAAAATAAAAGACTCGTCCCTAATTAGTGGCGTCAGGTCTGATCATACAGGTCAACTTGTAGCCTTTGAATCATATAAAAAGTTACTTTTAAATAAAACTATTCAGATAAGACCTCTTACTAAAAATAAATTGAAAATGTTTAATAATAATGTTCATAACAATCTTTCAACAGCTAGTTTTGATTCACAAGACCCCAATATAAACTACGGTACATTATTTTCTACATTATGCCAAGAATTCAATAAAGCATGTCCTGTACGAAAAGTAACAATAAATACTAAACCAAAATTTAACGAATGGGCCACTGCTGGCATTAGAAAAAGCAGAGATATTTTATATAATTTGTATAACGAAAAATCATTGACTTCTGATGAAGCTGTCCATAATTATGTAAGAAACTATTCAAAGATATTTAAAAGAGTCTGCGCCCAAGCTAAATCAAAATTATTAAGTAACAAAATTAGTATTTCTAATAATAAAATAAAAGCTGTGTGGCAGATAATTAACAAAGAAACTGGAAACACGAAACAGCGAGAACAGAATGAAGTGTCTTTAAAAATTGATAATGAAACCATTTCAGATAAGTTAAAAGTTGCTGAGACACTAGAAAATTTCTTTACCAACATCCCAATAGAAGTTACGAAATCTCTCTCCTCATCATCTATACTAGCTGAATCTCTTCTAAAAGAAAACTTCAGTAAGGACATTCCAAGTTTTGAATTCAAGCCTATTTCTATTGTCACAATTGAAAAAGCATTCAAAAGTCTTAACATAAAAAACACTGAAGACTTATGGGGCATTTCCGTTAAGGTTCTTGGAGATATCATTGACACAATTGCCCCTGTTCTAACAGGCATATTTAATCAATGTTTAGATAGCGGTACGTTTCCTGATTTAATGAAACATAGTAAAGTAGTACCAATTTTCAAATCGGGTAGTAAGAGTGATCCCTCTAATTATAGACCTATATCTGTGTTACCAGCATTGAGTAAAATATATGAAAAAATCATGCTGAACCAGATGCTGTCACATTTTAATTCAAATGGGATTTTACATAGTCACCAGTTTGGTTTCACGAAAGGTAGGTCGACAACTGACGCTGGAGTAAAACTCATCAGTCACATTTTGGAATCCTGGGAGAATTCCCGGGATGCAATTGGCATTTTCTGTGACCTCTCAAAAGCGTTTGACTGCGTTGACCATACTACACTGATCTGTAAATTACACCACTACGGAATTCGTGGACAAGCTGCTGACCTTGTTCTTTCTTATCTATCAAACAGGCAACAAAAAGTAAACGTTAATGGGGCGACGTCCTCGGGGTCTCTAGTTAAAATGGGCGTGCCTCAAGGTTCAATTCTTGGCCCTTTTTTATTTCTAGTCTATATAAATGACCTTCCTTATATGATGGCTAACTTATCGGATATAATTCTATTTGCTGACGATACTTCTCTAATTTTTAAAATAGATAGAAAAGATACAGATGTTTTACATGTCAACGATAGTCTAGCTGTTCTTTCGAAATGGTTCGCAGCTAATAATCTTTTACTGAATGCGAACAAAACTAAATGTATTAGATTCTCATTACCAAATGTACCTCAAGTTGATCTAAATCTAAAACTTGATGGCAAACAACTAGATGCAATAACGGAAACTATATTTTTGGGAATTACTTTAGATTCAAAATTGCAATGGGGCGCCCACATTAGAACTCTTTCAGGTAGATTAAGTTCAGCTGCATATGCAGTAAGAAAAATAAGGCAGTTGACTGATATAGCCACAGCTAGGTTAGTATACTTTGCTTATTTCCACAGTATTATGTCTTATGCCATTCTGCTGTGGGGATCGGCAGCTGACGTAGATTCAATTTTCATCTTACAAAAGAGAGCAATCCGCGCTATCTATAAAATGGGTCCTCGCGAATCCCTTCGAAACAAATTCAAAGAAATAGATATACTGACTCTGCCTTCTCTTTATATCTTAGAAAGTATTTTGTATGTTCGCAAAAACTTAGGACTTTTCAAAATAAGAAGCGATTTCCATAATATAAATACACGTAGTAGACATGAAATTTTGATACCCAAATTTAGATTAACTAAAACAAGCAAGTCATTTCTTATAAACAGTATCCGCTTTTATAACAAGTTGCCTAAGTCGGTTACAGAACTTAGCGATGGGAAGTTCAAAACCCACATTAAACGCGTTCTTATCAAGAATGCATATTATAAAATTAAAGACTACGTTGAAGACAAGGAAGTTTGGCAATAATTCCTTCTGCACATGTGGCTTCCCTGGTAGCTCATTAACGACAAATTGTATAAGTCTATTAACTGCTCCCAAATTACCATGTTTATATATATATATATTTTTACATTTTTATTTTTACATTCTTCCTTGACATTTAAATCACGCTATTATTTGACATTATAATATACCTACAATTTAACTTTAAATCTTTATTAGTGGCTTTTGTGATCATGATAATTATTCAGAATTGTAATATCAATCACGTCATTTCGTTTTTAATACTTTTTTATTTTTAATAATTTATTTATTTTTATATAGATTATTTTCTATTTTGTGAATGTGAGAACGCTGTAGGCTTAGTGGATTTGCTGACCATAATTATTTTGTTAAGTACCTGGTACCTGTTGAAAGACCTACACTGTCCTCCCATACCTAATAACACTGTTGAAAATATTGTAAAAACCAATTATTTTTAAAAGAGTAACCGTGGAGTTTCTTGCCGGCTCTTCTCCATAGGAAACGACCAATTGGAACCGTGCACCTAGCTTCTGACGTTTCATAAGTGCCCATGTAGGTTTATGTGAAATAAAATATTTTGAATTTGAATTTGAACTTGTTAAAATGCTTGAGCATTTGATTAAGCATTACCTTTTCAAACACTTTGCTAAAAACCGGCAACACGGATACAGGTCTATAATTATTGGTGTCTTTACTGTCCCCGGATTTGAAAAGTGGTATTACCTTGCTGTATTTCATTAAATCCGGGAAGACTCCTTGATCGACACACAAATTAAATATTAAGGCTAGGTAAGGCGCTATGGTCTCAATTATGGAGGTACAGATTTTAATGGACATTCCCCAAAGATCTTCGGTCAATTTGATCTTGATTTGCTTAAAAGCTTTTATTACTGTTATGGGGTTAATATGCTTAAAGTTAAATTCAATCGGTCATGTTGAAACGTTTGCCCTTAATAAATCAAAAGAGAGCAAGGGCGAGGAATTTAAGGTTTCAGTAGTTTTAAGTGGGATACTGGTAAAGAAATTTACAAATTCTTGAGCAACTTCTTTGTCATCGCAAATGAGACCACCACATGACGTCTTCAGGATGTACTCCGAATTATGCTTTTTGTTCCTGTTCGTTTCATTATTGATAATTTTCCAAACCGTCTGAATTCTATTGTCTGCTAATTTAACCTTGTTGCTAATGTATAAGGCTTTAGCTGCCTTACAAGTGTTCTTAAAAGTTCTAGAGTAAGTAGCAACATATTTATTAAAAGTTTCCGTGTTATTATAAGGCTTAAGGCCATACAGCTCGAAAAGTCTATCCCTACTTTTCCTGTCCTAGTCCTTTAGTTGCCCAGTCACTAAATAAAAACTTAAGGCTGATAATGTTAGTGTTTTTCTTAAAATAATTATCGAACTCGGTTGGGACTAAAGAAACTAATTCATTACACAAAATATTAACATTTTTCATTGTAAGGTCCTGATTACTTAATTTACAAACTAAAGTGCTACCAAATTTATTTAATTTAACAGATGTTATTGGTCTGTATTGTATCTGCACTTTTTGCATTGGAATGTTGGACTCAAAAGTTATGGTTTGACCACTGTGATCAGAAGGGAGATAATTAACTATAGCTTTATCTAAATATTCGCAGCAACAAAACACATTATCAATACATGTAGCAGTAGTCGTAGTTATTCGGGTTGGTTCTACAAACACATTTGACAAATTGAATGATTTGAACAAATTTAGAAATCTAGTGGTATTTGAATTATTTTCTAAAATGTTAATGTTAAAGTCACCACAGATTGACTAATTTATTACAAGTTGCAAGTTTTGCCAAAACATCTTCCATTACTGACTCAAATATAGATTAGTTTTGATAATTAGGGGGTCTGTAAACGCGAGGAGGCGAAACGCCGGGGCTTGACTCCGATGCCGCGAGATATCGCGGCCAGCGGACAGAGCTCCGACGGGATCTCATGGCGGCATGGAGAGTGCGATTGTCGCAACCCAGTGCTGGGCACGCCACTATTGCGGCGATAAGTCCCCTCTTTGAGGAGTGGCTGGAGAGGCGCCACGGCGTCCTCACCTTCCGCCTGACGCAGGTCCTCACCGGACACGGCTGTTTCGGGAGGTACCTGTTTCGGATAAGGCGGGAGGAAACGCCCGTCACCACTGCGTGGATCGCCCGGAGGACACGGTGGAGCATACGGTGGAGGTATGCCCGGCTTGGGCAGAGCACCGCCGTGTCCTCATGGAGGCGATCGGCAGCGGGGATCTCTCGCGTCCGGCCCTGGTCCAGGCCATGGTACGGAGCGAGAGGGCATGGGAGGCCGTCACCTCCTTCTGCGAAGCAGTAATGCTCGCGAAGGAGGAGGCGGAGCGCGTGAGGGAGAGGCAAATTTCGCGCCCTCACGCCCCTAGCCGCCGCAGGAGGGTCTCCTCCTGGGCCCCCTGGATCGCCCGGGGCGTCGGGAATCTATTGCCGATTCCCGGCCACCGTAGGCGCGGGCTTGCGGACGGTGAGCAATGGGTAGCTCGCCGTCCGGTAAGGACCAAGCCCGGGTCGACGGCGCGTTGTGTTCCACGCGCGCCACAAAGAGTGTCAGCGAGTGAAGGGGTCCGATGAGACCATTGCCTGCCGGGGTTGCGGGAAAGTCCGAAAGGGATACCGTGGCCCCCTGGCATTGCACAGGCAACAGAAGGAACACGGGTGGGTTTTAGTCAGTAAGAGTCTGACACGCCCTCCCGCTCCACCCAGAGCGGAAGACGTCATTTGATGATTTCCCACCCAAAAAAAGGGTGTCTGTAAACGCACACTATGACATGCTTATCTAGCTCAACACAAGACAGTTCAATGCTATGTTCAACCGATAGTTCAACTATGTCATTACGGGTTTTTGATTTAATAAAACTTTTAATTAAGATTAGTGAACCACCATGCCGCATTGATTTTCGGTTAAATCAACTGGCCACACTATAATTTTCATAGTTAATTAACATTTGATAATCTTTTAACCAATGCTCAGATAAGCAAATAATGTCAAACATTGTTTTTTCTAAAAACAATTAAAATTCCAATTGTTTGGAAGAAAAACCTTGAATATTTTGATGAAATAATTTCAAGGATTTCTGCTTAGGGGCTAAACAGAAATCCATAGAATTTTGTACAGTTAACTAGAGTGCTAGAAAATACCTTTTTGTTATTAAGTGTAACTATACTGTTAGTGGTACTTTCTGTTGTCTTACAAACTAGTTTAAACTATTTGAATTTAAACTTTATTTGGATTGTGAACCCAAGGAAACTTGTATCTAGAGGAGACAAAATACTGTTAGGTATTATTATAGGTTCGAAGTTAATACCATTGATCGAAGCTTGATGAATGGGATTAACTTCAAATAATGTCGGTGGATCAAGTATATATCGGTTGTAGGAACCTAAGTACCTGAGTATTATACGAGTCTACCATGTGTATGTTGTATAATAATATATTATACTTAGGCTCTCCCACAACCACCCACACCTGACACCGTCCACAGCTGACGTGTGTCAACTCTTAGCAATCGTTTATTAATTTACATACGTGGAGGTGTGGCCTTTCAAAATAATATTTTTTTCTTTTCGCCTGTTCTGATGTAGGTACGTCTCAGTGACCCGAGGGTGTAAATAACTGATATGAACGATAGATATATTAAATTTTGGAAGTAAAAGTGGTAGACTTTGCAGTAGTCTTTAATAATTCTACAAAAAGTTATGATGTTTTTACCCAAAAAAATCAAATCTACTTTTGTGTTGTTTGCATAATAAAAGTAGATTCGATTTTTTACGCATTGTGTGGAAAAACCAACTTTAAACTGAGCATATACGCCAGCTAACTCACAGAGTTAAAACAAAATATCGAATAAGTAATCATAACAGGTTTCCTAATTAGCTCACTACGAGTATAACATACGATCTTCAACAAAACACTAACAACAATAAAGAACGCTAAAAACAAAACATCAAAAACCCGCCTAATTACGAGTATAACCAAGTCAAAGCGTTTGCTTTTGAAAATAGTGCCTATTCCGTCGCAATCAGCCGGCCGGTAGCCACCCGGTCGCCGGTTGCCGTGGTCGCGGTCCACTGTGCAGTTGACACTGCTGCGTCACGGGCTAAGCGCGCACTGGAAGGTACAAAGTGACCTCAAACAGATCAGCTGCTTTGTTGCTGTAGAGTGATTGATTGCTCTGATTGAAACGGCTGGAAATGTTTGTGGTAAAGCTTGTTGTGTCTTGATGAATGAAGTGAATGATTTTGGTGAATTGAACGAATAGTTAAATTCACCAACAGAGGAAAGAATGTTGGTGCGACAGCAAGATGGGTGGACCTTGACCTATTCGAAAAAAAAATCCTTTATTAGCCTGGTAAGGCCTATCTACAAAGCTAACAGTACCTACACTTATAATACCTGACGCCACCCCGCATGTGCTCATTTGTAAAAAAAAGTAATAGAAGTTTTACAAGATGAAATGTGGCCAATGAGCACACTTCATTGATGTCGCTGGGCGTGGCGAAGATATATATATCTTCGTATGTCTGTTTCCATCATAAGCGCTGGGTAAACTGGTGAATAAATTGGTGAGAGTTTAGTCAAAGTTTTCAAATATTTTTCAGACGCTATGGTTTTGAACCTGAAACCAATAATGCTCCTAACTACCACGACCGATCCAGGTGCAGTTATTTTTCGCAAGACTAAAGCGTCACTTCCGTTCTCTCTATAACAAAACCTCGGTAACAAGCGCCGATGCCGAACCCCACCGAACCACTGAACCGTGCAATCTGCGACCCCGACATTTTTATTTTTATTTCACATTTTTCATACAATTTATTCGGACCGATTCTGTGCTGTGACTGACGTCCAATTATTTAACCCTTTGTATACAGTTGCTACCCAGTGCGTCAGGTTTTAAAGTTCGTTGGAAAGTGGCAGGTTTTATAATTGGTTTGTTTATTTAATTCGAGTATGTTGTTATATAAAATTAATGCCTATGTGTCTCCTGAGTTTGTAGTTTACCATTATTTAGAGTCACCGTCGATTTAGTAATCGCATTTCAGCATATCCCGTATAGCATTATCACCGTCTACTCGTACTGAATTATGAATAATTCTCTGTGCGTTTAATTTATAACAAAATTAAATAATTTGCCTTCTATTTGTCCGCTTAATTAGTCAGTATGTTCGTTAGTTAATGCAATTAATTTGTTTGATTAAATTAATTATGAAATAAAGGTTTATGGAGCAAATAAATGTGATTTTATAACATTACCCGAGTATTGTGGCTTGCTATGTGGTGTTGTCACGAAGGTTTATTTTTCAGGTTTATGTAAGTACTCATGGGATGTTGGAATACCAACAGCATTTATTTTCAATCAAAATAAGAATTTTACACTATAATAATATTCAGCCAATAATAGATATAAATTAAGCAGTTAATAAGTTTGACATTATTGGATAAATGTACAATTATTGGGTTCCGGGTATTTATTTTGAGGTACAGAACTCTAGGAAAAACAAATATACTAGGTAAACGCTTATACGTCAGAGAAATACGTCTGATTTTTCCGTCTTAATGAGAACCTGACTCCAGAAACTAGCAGTTTATCAAAGAGCACTTTTACTATTTTAGTTCACATAGCCCCGTATTTTAGTCCTTAAGGCGCAAGTAACAAAGACCAAAGTTACGTACAAAAAGAGGAGATATTGTAAAACGCGGTAGAAGACGGAATGATCTCATTTTCTATTCCATTCGTTTCTCACAAACCACACAAATCACTGTAGCTTTGCCGCGACTCGAATTCCTGATGTGCATGTTATGAGCGACTGAGGGAAGAAGGAGTTTATTAGGTAACGTAGTGAGACATCAAAACACTGTATAGGTAGCTATAGGTAGGTAGGTGTTCATATAAGTATAAGTTTAAAGTATTGTATTGACATAAAAAGGGTTACATAAAAAATAAATGAATCCCCTGGCCCCTAAACTAGTGTTAACTGTATCATAGGGAGCAGAAAAAATAAAAAGAAATAAAATGAAAATAAAGCAATATATGGCACGGCATCTTCGTTAACTTGTCTTGGTAATATATTTAGTGATTGTGATGCCAAAAATAAATTAGTGTTAATTGACTTAACGTCTGACCACTGTGGTTTATTAGCTAGTTTCCCCATGCCATTACATAAAAAGCCGTATAAAATAGAATGTAGGCCATATACAGCTAGTCGTTGCAATAAATTTGAAAATAATATAGCTCATAGAATAACACCATCTATAATAGAACACGAAAATCCTAATGAAATGTATGGAGCCCTTTTTGATGTTGTGCAAAAAGAGCACCAATCTACTTTCAAGACTAAAACTAACATTAATGGCACCTCCGTTGGCGTTAACCAATGGGCCACTCCGGGTATTTATAAAAGTAGAGCGAAACTATACGAGTTATATGGTTTGAAAAAATATAGATTTGATACTCCTTTCCTAGAGTTTGTCAAAAATTATTCAAAATTATTTAAAAAGGTTAGTTTTTTGCTAAATCTAAATTTTTAAGCGATACAATTAAAAATTCCAATAATAAAGTAAATACAACTTGGAAAATTATTAACAATGAAACGGGTAAATCGGTTAAGCAAGATAAACAACTTGAGATTATGGTCAACAATAAATAAGTTACTAAAGCAGCTGACGTAGCTGAGGCGTTTAATGAGTTTTTTTGCCAACTTAACTATAACTACGACTCGCTCCTTAAATTCGTCCCCATCTAAAGCTGAAAACCTTTTGTTTAGTAGTGTGTCTAAAAGTAGTCGCTTATTTAGCTTCGAACATGTAACGCCTCGTGATGTAGTTAATATTTTCAACACACTCAAGTCTAAAAACACTGGTGATTACTGGGGAATCTCCATTAAACTTTTGAGTAGTATAATAGACATCGTAGCCCCCTATCTAGCTGTTACTTTTAATAATCGTGTTGATTTAGGAACTTTTCCTGACCTCATGAAGAGTAGTAAAGTCATACCATTATTTAAGTCAGGTAATAAAAATGACGTTGGCAATTTCAGATCTATTTCTATTTTACCAGCATTCAGCAAAATATTTGAAAAGTTAATACTCAAGCAGTTGCTAAGACATTTTAATTTAAATAGCCTCCTTCATAATGAACAATATGGCTTTACAAAGGGTCGTTCGACTACAGATGCGGGTGTTGCTCTCCTGAAACACATATTTAACGCATGGGAGAACTCTCATAATGCTATTGAAGTTTTCTGTGATCTCTCCAAAGCCTTTGATTGCGTGCACCATGACACACTTTTGCGTAAACTGCGTCATTATGGTGTGCTAAACGAAGCTCTCAGCGTTTTAAATTCATATTTAAATAATAGGTCGCAATGTGTAGATGTTGATGGTGTAAAATCTTCCGGGCTACCAGTTCAGTTAGGTGTACCTCAAGGCTCAATACTGGGCCCATTCTTGTTCTTAGTATATATCAATGACTTACCATTCTATTTAAAGGGTATCTGTGAAGTTGTACTGTTTGCAGATGATACCTCTCTTATTTTTAAAGTAGACAGGAATAGACAAGATTTCGACGATGTAAACAGTGCACTGTCAATGGTTACGGATTGGTGTACGAAAAATAACCTAGTTCTCAATGCCAAAAAAACAAAATGTGTAAAGTTTGCCCTTCCAAATGTTAGAAATCTAGGACCCAACATCGTCTTAGATAAAGAGGTGCTTGAAACTGTAAGCTCGGCAGTTTTTCTGGGCATAACAGTAGATGCCAAACTTCAGTGGGGCCAACATATATCGAGCCTAGCGGGAAGGCTCAGTTCGGCCGCCTTTTTTTTTTTTTTTTTTTTTTGGGTTGGGAAATCATCAAATGACGTCTCCCGCTCTGGGTGGAGCGGGATGGCGTGTAAGACTCTTACTGACTAAAACCCACCCGTGTTCCTTCTCTTGCCTGTGCAATGCCAGGGGGCCACGGTATCCCTTTCGGACTTTCCCGCAACCCCGGCAGGCAATGGTCTCATCGGACCCCTTCACTCGCTGACACTCTTTGAGGCGCGCGTGGAACACAACGTGCCGTTGACCCGGGCCTGGTCCTTACCAGACGGCGAGCTACCCATTGCTCACCGTCCGCAAGCCCGCGCCTACGGTGGCCGGGAATCAGCGATTGATTCCCGACGCCCAGGGCGTCTCCTCCTGCGGCGGCTAGGGGCGTGAGGGCGCGAAATTTGCCTCTCCCTCACGCGTTCCGCCTCCTCCTTTGCGAGCATTACTGCTTCGCAGAAGGAGGTGACGGCCTCCCATGCCCTCTCGCTCCGTACCATGGCCTGGACCAGGGCCGGACGCGAGAGATCCCCGCCACCGATCGCCTCCACGAGGACACGGCGGTGCTCTGCCCAAGCCGGGCATACCTCCACCGTTAGCTCCACCGTGTCCTCCGGGCGATCCACGCAGTGATGACACCCGGGCGTTTCCTCCCGCCTTATTCGAAACAGGTACCTCCCGAAACAGCCGTGTCCGGTGAGGACCTGCGTCAGGCGGAAGGTGAGGACGCTGTGGCGCCTCTCCAGCCACTCCTCAAAGAGGGGACTTATCGCCGCAATAGTGGCGTGCCCAGCACTGGGTTGCGACAATCGCACTCTCCATGCCGCCATGAGATCCCGTCGGAGCTCTGTCGGCTGTGCCGCGATTTCTCGCGGCATCGGAGTCAAGCCCCGGCGTTTCGCCTCCTCGCGCCACTCCCAAATATGCGCGAGGACTTCAGTTCGGCCGCCTACGCCGTCAGAAAAGTAAGACAATACACTGACGTTGATACAGCTCGGTTAGTCTATTTTAGTTATTTTCATAGCGTTACGAGTATGTCCTATGGTATTCTGCTGTGGGGCAAAGCTGCAGATATTCAAAATGTATTTGTCCTCCAAAAACGAGCTATTCGAGCAATTTACCAGCTAGGTGCCAGAGTTCCTCTGAGAGATTTTTTCAAAGATATCGGTATTCTCACAGTGGCATCACAATTCATCTTCGCCAACATCTTATATATTAGGCAAAATATACACTTATACACTAAAAACAGTGATATTCACAATGTTAACACAAGAAGTAAGGATAAACTACGTGCTCCCTTTCACCGGCTTCATAAGGTTCATAACTCATTTGTTGGGCTTGGTATAACCTTTTATAACAAGCTACCCTCTTCTTTGCTAGATTTGCCTTTTAATGCGTTTAAAACTAAATTAAAGTCCAACCTTTGTTCAAAGGCATACTATTCTATCAACGACTACTTAAATGATAAGAATAGATGGTCGCTGTGATTAACTCAAGACAATGTTAAAATGTTCTTTCTCCAGAATTAGTTTACCTACTGACAGGTTATATGAGTTTATATAATTGTTTATAATTTTACTTTTTAAGTCAATTTATTTTAATTTAGTGTTGACATAATCTACTCATTACAATGTTTTTTTATGAGTTGTATTGCAATATGTGGTTAGCTAGCGACCTCGACAACTATTTATTTTACCTCGATGGTCCTAATTATCAATCTCAAGTTGTAACTTCTAGTTACAGCTATATGTAAGCGGGCACGCCCTTTATGCCTGGAGGCTTTTTCTTTTTTTTTAAGATATTGTTTACTTTTAGTTATTTTTATTTCTGCTTGAGTATAGTTCTCGATGCTTTTGGTTGGTATATTGGCGTGTGCTAGCTGTCATATGGCTATTAATTATAGCTATTTAATTTATAATTTAAATTATTTTTGCATATTGTAAATTGTCTTGCATTGTTGCGCCACTTCTTCTTTCCAGCAAAAGCACTAGGAAGTGGTGAAGGGTGGGCGTTTTGGGGGACTGTCTTATGTAATTTTGACGTTCGAAAAGTGCTGATTCTCAGCCTAGTTTGAATAAATGACTTTTGAATTTTGAATTTGAATTTATGAACAATAACATAAAAACAGTACCTAGTATCATATTTGTATCAGTTCTCAGTGTACCTACCCAAAACTCAGTGTCTGTGCTTCAGTTAGTAATAGAATCACCAGTTTTCGGTTAGACTATTTTTGGAACCCTCTGATGAGAAACGACAATTAGGTTCCTGTATTTAGAAGTAAATAAGATGTAAGTAACTATAGCATTTTAGAGGTAAGAGGAACTGGATGTAAAGTTCACTCATCTCCTCTTTAGAAAAGGGAGGATCCTCCGACAAGATGGATGTCGGGTCTAGCGGGCAAATTGCCCAACGATTGATATCGGGGACGTTATATAATACGCAGTTCACGCGGTAAACTCTAATTGCACGATGCAGGATTTGGGTGACATTATGGATTTTGTGTGAAGCCAGTTCTTTCTTGCGTAGCTTCGTATGTGGCGATGTAGATGCCGCCACAGTATATTAAATGAACGTAACAATTTTATGAAAATACCTAAGTAGGTATCACAAATCTTAATATTTTCATGTTCAAAAATTAAGGTTCACGGAAGCTACCTAGACAACCAATTTTCGATTATCAATAAACCCATTATAATAGTTTGTGCTAGCAGTATTATTTCACAAAGAGCTCTACCACATACTAAACCTACGTAATCTGACCTACGAAATCTATTAAAACCAGAACCTTAATACCATTGCAGCTTAGCTTTTGTTAATTTAGTGTGTGGGTAAAGTCAGAGTCTATTATGGGTCCCTACGCCTCTGACTTCACCCACACACTAAATTAACAAAAGCTACTACTACTACGTTACTGTAGTCCTTACTACAGTTACTAATCCGTTACTTAAATTAATAATGGCATACAGTATTTAATCCAACTTCTAATAATTCCCATTTTGCGCTCCTAAAAATATTATTGAACACTAGGATAATTTAATGATTGTACGTACCTCTTTTTGTGAGCCAGATTTTATTTCTAAAAATACTTTAAAAAACAAGTAACTGCGATCGACTTGGATGTACCGCTTGCCGGCCGCTGCCACGCCAAATAAAAAGTTCTTAGAGAATATTTCCCATAAATAATTAAGAACGCATCCAAAGTTTGGAAATTTCTTAGATCATTGGGGGTTGGTAAAACACGACAAGACACAATTCCAAAAGACATAGGCATTGATGCAATGAATACTCATTTAACTGCCTCGTCCAATTTTAATAGGACAATAAAATTAAATAAACTGGATTATCTTTCTTCACTTCCGACTTCCAGTTATTCTCCATTTGTTTTTAGTCAGTTCTCCGCATGTGATGTTAAGAAGAGCATACTATCGATTACTTCCAATGCAGTAGGAAGTGACTGTATCAGCCGTAATATGTTAGTACCTATGCTGAATTTTATCCTTCCCGTAATTTGTCACATCCTCAATTTTTCTGCATCTAGTGGTGTCTTTCCATCCTCATGGAAAGATGCTCAAATGATTCCTTTACCTAAAAAGTCTAATCCCTCATCCTTTTCTGCATACCGTCCAATATCCGTCCTAACATTCCTATCCAAAGGAATGTTAATTTTGTTTCCCCTTCCACCCCTCTCTATCTCAAGAAACGTTTCCAGTTTCTTTCCGACTCCCACATGAAATTTTTAAGGTCATCAGATATCTTGAAGCTTAAAATGCCTATGCATTCCACAATTTTCCTCGACAAGTCCTTTACTTTCCAGGCCGCTCGTTTGTGGAATACGTTACCAGTTCAAATAAAACGCGCGCAATCGTTACCAATATTTAAGAGACTCGTGAAGAAACATTACTTGTCGTTGTGATCTTGTTCTCGTAACTGTAATTATCTATAGTCTTCATTTATTTTTGTTGTTTATGTATGTATGTGTTTATGTACCTATTATTTAGGATATGTATTTAACTGTGTATCTATTCTAGTATATTGTATACTTTTTATTTGCACCAACGACAGCCCTATTTTATGTCCACGCAAATCACTGTCCATTCCAAGGTTACCTGGAAGAGATCGCGGAAAGCGATAAGGCCGCTTATTGTATATTTTGTAGTGTTTAATAAATAAAAAAAATGTATTTTTGTGGTGTACAATAAAGTATATATAAATAAGAACTGATTAACTGACTGTCAGACTTGACTAGACTCGCTTATATTTAGATTCAAGAGCACAATAAAAGAGTTTCCATGGAGTTGCTTGCCCGTTCTCTATAGGAACCTGAACGCTTTGGAATGGGCAACTAGCTTTTTTTGTGACTGACCGACTCGTTGAAAATACAAAAGTGCCTGTTATTGTTTTTTTTTAAAGTGAAACAGATGCTTTGAGTTTTGAGTTTGATCACAGGGTTTAAACTAAAAATCGTCGCCATCATTCGTGTAGCCTTTCCCTTACGATATTCACGATATTCTTTTTCTTTTCGTGTGGCTGGTGCCTAACTAGTGTCAGAGTTTTAAAGCCGGCCATAGGCCTCTGACTTGGCTTAACATGCCGTCGAGAAATATCTCTCAGCCATACTGGTTTCTTCACCATGTTTTCCTTCACCGTTTTGGAAGCAAGTGATAATTATACAATACGCACATGAATCCGAAGAGTCAGATTTGCGTGCCGTGGGTTCGAACTCGAGACCTATGACTTGGCAGTCTGATGGTCACACCACTAGGCTATCACTGCCGATAGGATGGATATATTTGCGATGGGATCCCGCGTAATATCTTATTACGCGGGATTCTGAAAAAATATTCCAAAAAAAATTTAGATGGCGTTTAAGGAGGATAAATAAATGATTTTTTTTATCTAAGATTCGCTAATATACTGTCAATATGGTTTCAAATTCGTATCGAAGAAGAATAACTCGTGAACCAGTTTCTGATTCAATTTAAGTATAGAAAGTAGGTACCTACAGGATTTGTTCTGTAAGATATTTTTAAGGTAGAATGGGATGTAACAGCCTACCCCATTACTATTCAGCTGCTTCCCATGTACCCATGGGAAGGGCCGGGTTTAGCTACGGAAGATGATAAATGATGCAACACTCTAGATCAATCATTTGATATCATTAATAACTGTTTTTGTTGTAAAAAAAAAATGGGTAGTTCAAAATATAGAGAGCTTGGAAATATAGGTACCTACCCAAGTAGGTTTACTATTATAGTTAATCTATTAGTAGCATGAACGAGAAGTTAGTACTCATATTTATACGTTTGATTGATATTTCAGATAATATGAAAAGACAGGTATCGTATTGATGAGGACTCAAGATACATAATAATTGTATAATAATTATTTTATTTTACCAAAAGATTTGATGATTAGATTAGATTAGATTGTACAAAAACAACTTAAAAACTAGTAAGCTATTATGAAGTATGGTCTGCTATTATTCGACCTATCTTACTATATTAAAATATGTAATACTATGTATTTCTATATTAAAGCATAATAATATAGAAATACATAGTAATAAAACCAAGTGATATTGCCAGATTTATGTCGGACAGTTTTTCATAATTTCAGCAAACATCATTTTACAATGTTGAATATGAAGCCAGTTGTCAGCAACAAAATTGTTAGGATTTATACAAACAGATAGATCAAAGCATCACCAAAAAAACAGAAGTATTCAACAGTTTTTTCCTACTCGCTGTATCTTTAAGTATCTCGCTCCCTGCTCCTCCCATACACTCTTACAGATTTACATAGTTTGCTTTATTCAGTCGCCGAACAATACAATCGAGTATATTTAAATAATCAGTAAGGGGAGCTTTCCGGTCTACTGTTGACATCATTGACGAAGCGTGAAGGATTTGGAGAATGTTTGACGTTAAGTATTTAGAGTGGTTTCAATAAACTTGGAAGACACGTTGAGGTTGCGCTAAGGAAAGTCAAAAAGAATAAGATGAGGAGGGCTCGTGTCATCTTGAGAGATGAACAGTCAGAAAGAATCTTAAATTAAATCTACAGATTGGTTTGTTATCCCGCTCCACTGTCAACGACCTATACTACATGAGGTCGACGTCCAAGAGATCGATCGGCTCTGATGTACTTAATGAGCGATTTTGCATCTATTCTATATATTTACTGCTCGAACTTGAACAAAGTATTAAATAAAAATATCTTATTTAAAAACCAGTCGCTTTTCCAATCAATTTCCCATCGGCAAAACTGACAAACATTCATCCCTTATTTAATCCTTTTAGGGGGTGAACTTTCAAAACACCTTCCTTAATGCTTATTTTCGTTATTTAAGTAACTTTTGTATAAAATTTCATGCTTATCACAACACCATCAGTAATAATGACATCAACATTACTGTCATTCCTTCCAATATTGACGTAATAATATTAAAATATTTAGATTATATCATCATTTTAACCACCAAACTGTCAGTAGTAATTATATTACTTGAATGTCATGTCATTATTACTGATAGTGTCTGGTCCGCCAGTGATTGAGGCTGTGAGTTATCTGTCAGTGAATGAAGAAATTTAAGATTTTTGAAACACATGACACCATTTGACAAAAAACATTGTAATAGTCGGAGATGGACAAATGCAAAAAACAAAAATTACGAAATAGTTACGAATTATTCTTGCGAAGTGTATCGCCATTTCCATATCAGAGGTAAATTTTGATCAGTATAATTCTAGAAACAACAACCGCACTGCTAATTTCGCCATCTATAATGCGGGTAGTTTATGATTTTGTGCGGAACCAGTGCAGCAACCTGCGCGATCCTCAGGGAAATCACATTTCTATACCGAATCACTGAACAGTTTGACATTTGTAACCATCCATTCTTCTAGTTGCCAAGTTTATGATAACCTACCGATAGATAAAGCCTGGTTAACACGGTGCGATTGATTGCCTGTGCTATACAATAAAAGTGGCACGGGCTAAACATTCGACTCGACAATTGTGTCTAGACTATCATTCTGTTCTGTGATCATAATATTATGCAGGTCATTTGTTCAATTTTATTATAAATGCCATAGGCAAACAAATTGCATCGTGTATATGGGGCTTTATGGTTTAAATAATAATAACTAACGCCTCGTAAGTGTTCTTCATGAATACTATGAATGAAAATAGAAAACTCTTTTTAACCGCCTTCCAAAAATGAGGAGGCTGTCGATTTTTTTTTTTAAAATGTATTTTCATCCATAATTTCGTTTGAAAATTCTTTTTCATTTCAAAGAGGAAACTTGCGTGGTGGTCCCATATAAATTTTACTATCCTTACTGGCGTACTCGGTCGGTAAGTCGGTGGCAATAAACTTAAAAACAGTTTAATCGAATGATTATCATCAAGATGAAACCTGTACCTTATGACAAAAGAAAATATTTAATTACTTATACGAAATGTCTAGTCGTCCGCTAAACGGATGAATAAAATAACTTAGTCGTCCGACTATCGGACGAATAGACAACCTTTTAAAGTGTCTAGTCGTCCGCTAAACAGGTGAATAAAATAAGGTAGTAGACTAGCAACAGCCTTACTTATATCCCATGTTAAGTTGATCAGAGTAATGGCCGACTATACAAACCTGAACTATCCAAAAACAAATCCTTCTCATTTATTCTAAATTATTTGTTGATGCCATAAAAAATAACTTGAATGAGCTTTGTGTTAACTTGTATGACACATCACTGTCTTGTCCTAGAACAAGTAATAGGGTCTAGATAGTTAGGCAGCTCATTAGCGCCTTTTATTAATATCTCAGTAAAGGTAAATTAATTCGGTAGAGTTTAAAAACCTACTTAATTATTACCAACTAGTTATTTTTTCTAAAGAAATTTTCTTTAATTCTTTGGCATTTAATTGTGTGTTGATGTCATAAAAGGTAAAAAGCCATTCGATTTCCTGCTAATTTCCTTTAATCTGTTGATCCAAGAAACAGGCTTCACAAACAAAGCCCAAAACAAGATTTAGGTACGGGTAAGCTTTATTTATTGATAATCACTGTTCTATTCCGAAAACTTAGTTTTTTTTTTCCCTGTATCTAAACAAAGAACTCATTTATAAACCAAATAATGGTAACCATGCAGAGTTGGATCCAATTTCACTTACACGTGTAGCGAGAGGCAAAAACTAAATGAGATCTGTAATAACAGGAAAACAAATAGAGTCTTTGAAATAATGAAGCTACGAGGGCTGTGCGATGAAGACAGTGAGCCATCACTTTATGAAGAACGTCTCTTTGTGTAAATAAAGGTATGTATGACTTTTCATCACTAACCCTCGATTTCTCAAACGACACTTAGGGCAAGCCATAGGAGTTAGGGAAGACCAAAGAAATGATGGATGGACTGTAGGAAAGATGGCTAGAAAAGTCTTATTGCGCCGGCCCCGAATGAATTGAAATAAGGGCAGGAGAATGATGAGCATGATGTCTTGAGGCAGATTCCCAGAGGATACTTCGACCTAGGACGTTCTCAGTTTTTTATCGGGAGAATAACCTGAGTTGCATTTGAGAATTCAGCCTAAAATTCAAAATGTACGACATAAAGTTGTCACTTTGATAAAATTACGAAACGAACTGCATTAGAAGGACATAGCTGGCTTGAATTCTTGATTTTTCCAATCAGCGCAGTCACTGTGGACTAGCTGCAATGTTGCAATGAACGTGTTAATTATTCGCGGGCTACGTTTGCAGAGGGGGCTGGAAACGTGCTTTTTGATGCACTTATTGTGATATAACATAACATCAATTCAATTCAAAATATTTTATTTCACATAAACCTACAAGGGCACTTATGAAACGTCAGAAGCTAGGTGCACGGTTCCAATTGGTCGTTTCCTATGGAGAAGAGCCGGCAAGAAACTCCACGGTTACTCTTTTAAAAATAAATGGTATTTACAATCTTTTCGAGTTACAGTGTTTATAGGTATGAGAGGACACTGTAGGCCTATCAACAAGTACCAGGTACTTAGCAAGATAGAAAACGATCGACAGATCTAAAAGTCGGTTATGCCTACAACGTTCTCACATTCACAAAATATAAAAGAGAATCTATATAAAAAAAAACAATTAAAAACCTATTTAAACTAAATGGCATGACTGCCACTAAAGCTGTAACAAATCTATAAAAAATATAGTATCGTGAAGTTATATAATGTCAAATAATGAAAAGATTATGTCAAAAAGTACGTAAATGTAAAAAAAAAGAAAAATAGGTAAAATCAAATAATCATCTTAATTTGGGAGCAGTTAATAGACATAATTACATAGTAATGCCGTTATTGAGGTACCAGGGAAGCCACATGTGCAGAAGGAATTATTGCCAAACTTCCTTGTCTTCAACGTAGTCTTTAATCTTATAATATGCTTTTTTGATAAGGACACGTTTAATGTGGGTTTTGAACTTTCCATCACTAAGTTCTGTAACCGACTTTGGCAACATGTTATAAAATCGAATACTGTTTATAACAAATGACTTACAAGTTTTAGCTAACCTAAATTTGGGTATCACAATTTCATGTTTTCTACGTGTATTTATATTATGGATATCGCTTCTAATTTTGAAAAGTCCTAAGTTTTTCCGAACATACAAAATACTTTCTAAGATATAAAGAGAAGGCTGAGTTAGTATATCAATTTCTTTGAATTTATTTCTAAGGGACTCACGAGGACCCATTTTATAGATAGCGCGAATAGCCCTCTTTTGTAAAATAAAAATGGAATCTACGTCAGCTGCCGATCCCCACAGCAAAACGCCATAAGACATAATACTGTGGAAATAAGCAAAGTATACTAACCTAGCTGTGGCTACATCAGTCATCTGCCTTATTTTTCTTACTGCATATGCAGCCGAACTTAATCTACCTGAAAGAACTCTAATGTGGGCGCCCCATTGCAATCTCGAATCTAAAGTAATTCCTAGAAATACGGTTTCCGTAATAGCTTCTAGTTTCTTACCATCAAGTTTTAAATTTAGACCTACTTGAGGTACATTTGGTAATGAGAACTTAAGACATTTAGTTTTGTTCGCATTAAGTAAAAGATTATTAGCTGCGAACCATATCGAAAGAACTGCTAGACTATCGTGGACATGTATAACATCCGTATCTTTTCTATCAATTTTAAAAATAAGAGAAGTATCATCAGCGAATAGAATTATGTCTGATAAGTTAGCCATCATGTAAGGAAGGTCATTAATATAAACTAGGAATAGAAAAGGGCCAAGAATTGATCCTTGAGGCACGCCCATCTTAACTAGAGACCCCAAGGATGTCGCCCCGTTAATGTTTACTTTTTGCTGCCTGTTTGATAGATAGGAAAGAACAAGATCACCAGCTTGCCCACGAATTCCGTAGTGGTGTAATTTACAGATCAGTGTTTTGTGGTCAACGCAGTCAAACGCTTTTGAGAGGTCACAGAAAATGCCAATTGCATCCTGGGACTTCTCCCAGGATTCCAAAATGTGACTGATGAGTTTGACTCCAGCGTCAGTCGTCGACCTACCTTTCGTGAAACCAAACTGGTAACTATGTAAAATCCCATTTGAATTAAAATGTGACAACATCTGGTCTAGCATGATTTTTTCATATATTTTACTCAATGCTGGCAGCACAGATATAGGTCTATAATTAGAGGGATCACTCTCAGTACCTGATTTGAAAATTGGTACTACTTTACTATGTTTCATTAAATCAGGAAACGTACCGCTATCTAAACATTGATTAAATATGCGTTAGGACAGGGGCAATTGAGTCAATGATATCTCCAAGAACCTTAACGGAAATCCCCCATAAGTCTTCAGTGTTTTTTATTTTAAGACTTTTGAATGCTTTTGTAATTGTGACAATAGAAATAGGCTTGAATTCAAAACTTGGAATGTCCTTACTGAAGTTTTCTTTTAGAAGAGATTCAGCTAATATAGATGATGAGGGGAGAGATTTCGTAACCTCTATTGGGATGTTCGTAAAGAAATTTTCTAGTGCCTCAGCAACTTTTAACTTATCTGAAATGGTTTCATTATCAATTTTTAAAGACAATTCATTCTGATCTCGCTGTTTTGTGTTCCCAGTTTCTTTGTTAATTACCTGCCACACAGCTTTTATTTTATTGTTAGAAGTACTAATTTTGTTACTTATTAATTAAGATTTAGCTTGGGCGCAGACTCGTTTGAATATTCTAGAGTAGTTTCTGACATACCTAATTATGAAGGGCTTGATCAGAAGTCAATGATTTCTCGTTGTACAAATTATATAAAATATCTCTGCTTTTTCTAATGCATGCCCATTCATTAAATTTTGGTTTAGCATTGATTGTTACTTTTTTTACAGGACATGCTTTATTAAATTCATGGCATACTGTAGAAAATAATGTACCGTAGTTTATATTGGGGTCTTGTGAATCAAAACTAGCAGTTGAGAGATTGCTAAGAACATTATTATTAAACGTTTTCAATTATTTTTTTGTGAGAGGTCTTAATTCTATGGTTTTGTCTAGGTGTAACTTTTTATGTAAGTCAAATGATACAAGTTGTCCAGTATGGTCAGACCTGACACCACTAATTAAGCACGAGTCTTGTACTTGACAATTAGTAAATATATTGTCAATGCATGAAGCTGAGGTTGCTGTTATTCTAGTCGCTTCATTAAATATACATTTTAAATTAAATGATTTAAACAATGATATAAGCTTACATTTATCCGGTGAGTTAACTAATAGATCAATATTTAGGTCACCACAAACAAAAACTAATTTATTATCTTTAAAAAGTTTGCATAGTATTTCTTCCATAATTATTAAAAAAGATGACAAGTTTGAGGCTGGTGGTCTATAAACACATAAGAAAGTATGGCCCTCAACCTCTGCACATGCTACCTCACATAAGCGATCAACAGAGCAAGCAGTGATATCCTTCCTTTCCTTGTGTCTGAAGCAACTATTGCATAATATCAAGGTACCACCCCCTATTGAGGACCTGTTAAACGCACTGGCAACTGAAAAATTATTTACATTAAACAGCATCCTATCCGGTCTTAACCAGGTTTCACAAAAACATAAGATATCCATATGATATTTATCTATTAACAATTCCACGTCTAGGATTTTGCCAGAAAAGCGATTAATATTTTGATGATACAGTAAAATATTCTTATTATGCTTCTCTATTGTCGAGTCTAAAAGTTTAAAGAATCTATTACAGTATTATTAGAAATACTAGATAATACTGTTTCGTCACTTAACCTAGTCATCACGCATGTATTCTCCAAAGGGTTAACCAGAGGTGTACCTATGGTACACCTACATTTCGCCAGTTATGTATAAGTCCCATGTAATAGTGGTGGCAAGCCAATTGCCACCTACCGGGCAAAAATCTAGACTCCGGGCTGCTACTGAGAAATTCCAGATAGAAAAACCCAATAATACATTGCCCCGAGGACCTCATGCTCACCAGTAGCGCATGCAACCACTAGACGATCATTAAGTAAGATAAGTGTTCCTTGTAGTAGGTACCTAAGTACTTCTGACTCAGAGCAACATTGCTGAGCTTCGACTTGAAAAGTAGAGGTAGATATTGCAGGCCAAGAAAGATTTCAACTTCGTTTTTGATTGGACAAACGAAGAAGGCCGGCCGTCGCCCTTGAACCACATCATGGACATGCAGCCCGCGAAATTCTAATGTTCTTACGTTTTTTGCAATTTACAGGTCACAGTCAATTTGTATATTGATCAAAATAAATGATCCGTGACCTTCTTAATGTATTACAGTTTCATAATCATTGAATGAATGAATGAATGATATCTTAATTTGTTAGAATATAGGATGTACATTATATGTTATACAGTTTGTTTGTTACACTATATTCAACCTTACGGCTGTGAAAATATTAAGTCAAATAAAATAATATAATATGGAAAATTTTCATTTTACATTTAGAATGCAATTTCATGCACTTATAAACTTGATTAACAATAGCTTAGTAAGTCATTAAAATCATTAATATGTTTCTCTAAGTTAGACTTATTCCATTGAATGACTTTTTCATGAAATCATTACATTAGAGAACAAATGTTATGGTCGCGCATCATAATTTGATCGAGATAGGACACTGATCTGCAAATTGCAAAAAATAAATATTTCGCGGGCTACCACTGCGAGTCAACCTTAACCAAGCTATCTATTGAATAATAGAGGACCTCGTCTTTCGGAGAAGTTCAGTTCTCTCTAATTTCACCAATGATTAAATTAACCTTTTCAGGCACAATTTAATACTTTATTCTGCTTCAGATAATCTTTCTAAAAAGCCTTCAATGCCCAATTAAGGATTTTCATACTTTTAGCAAAATGTCTAAAAAGCATTACAGTGCAATAATATCTTCAACAGACCGATACGTTCAAAAATGCGGCACACTCCGCCGCGCCCCCTTGCCCCTTCCTACGCCACGCACTGCGTATGCGCTCCGTCGTCGTCGTCTATTTCTTCTTATTTATTTAGTTTTTTTTTCTATGCAATCCAGTAATCCGAACATTTCAATAATCCGTCACCCTCTGGTTTTTAATAGTGCTGTATTACCGAGATTGCATTAGTTGTTTCTTATTTAGAATTGTTTAAGTTACTCGTACTATTATTGTAGCTGTTTAGCAATATTTATGTCAATCACAACAGTGCATGGCAAACTTCAAATCATAAACAGAGTGAATAGGCACAGAAATTATAAACACAGTTAAATTTTTTGCAACCGGAACAATCACAAGGGTGTACAATGGTTGTTGGTTCACAAACAGCGCTGCAGCGTTCGATCCAGCGCGTTGGTCACCGTTTGTTGTATGAAAACAACCGCAGCGCTGCGGCTGTGCGCCTCCGCGGGCAACGCCATTGCATAGGGAAAGGTAGAAGATCAGATTCATAATCATTATTATAATATTTATAATCTTTGTCAGTGTATTTATTAACAACAACGGTACAATGATCTTTTGGCCCGCAGCCACTCAACTAACGCCGCCGCCATCTTGTTTTTTGTATACAATTTCTGTGACAGTTTCACAAATAAAAACAACGCCCCCTGTCAATGTCACTGAGGCGCCAAAAAATCCTTGTAGCTCTGTACATCCCTAGTAGCATTTTATGTTGGCATCCATTGGCCAACAGTGGGGAATCCGTTGGGATATAGTTAGTTAGATTGTCTATATAAAACTAACATTGGCCCAATGCAGTAAAATATTATCATTACGTCCAATCATTTACCAACGTTGGGCCAATGCTACTATTGCCTACCGATAGTTAAAAACTGTTGGCATTTCTGCAGTGTATTTATCGTAGGCCCTATTAGATATCAACTAACATTGGCCCAATGCAGTAAAATATTATCATTACGTCCAACCATTTACCAACGTTGGGCTAATACTACTACTGCTTACAGTTAGTTAAAAACTGTTGGCATTTCTGCGGTGTATTTATCGTAGGCCCTGTTAAATATCAACTAACATGGGCCCAATGCAGTAAAATATTATCATTACGTCCAACCATTTACCAACGTTGGGCTAATACTACTACTGCTTACAGTTAGTTAAAAACTGTTGGCATTTCTGCGGTGTATTTATCGTAGGCCCTGTTAAATATCAACTAACATGGGCCCAATGCAGTAAAATATTATCATTACGTCCAACCATTTACCAACGTTGGGCTAATACTACTACTGCTTACAGTTAGTTAAAAACTGTTGGCATTTCTGCGGTGTATTTATCGTAGGCCCTATTAAATATCAACTAACATGGGCCCAATGCAATAAAATACCATCATTACGCCCAAGCAATTACCAACGTTGGGCCAATGTAACTGTTTAGCCAATTTAGATCGTTATTCAATTATTATGAAAACCGACCGGTTCTTTAAAATTAGACTTATTTATCTAGTACCACATTTCTTTAATTACTTATTTAAAATTAATCCGTCACCGGTTGTGTGACACGATGACGCCTTATTGTAAAAACTCGTCAACAAGCTAACGTGTCGTCTTTGTGTGCGCAATGAATTCAAGAAGAAAACGGTGAGTAATCTTCTAAGAATTTTTATACAGAAATAAGTGTAGATCTAGTATTAAGTGTTAGTTTATCGAAAAGTGATAAACATTTCAGTGAAAAGTAACGAAAGTTTTGTCATGCACTAAGTAGGTACCTACTTATGTCATGTCTAGTTTTTTTATGATAAATATTGTTATACCTAAACTGTTTGAAATACATATAAATATCTAGCTTATTAATCAATGAACATAATTTGGCTAATAGCTACTGATATTATTGCATAATGTTATCGTAATCGTATTTCCAAGAGTAAAATTCACCCATTCCCCCGCACTATGACACAGCGCTCATAGCATATTGTAGTACCTACGTAGCCACAGAGCATGTAACTTTAATAGTAGTAGCATATTTCAGTATGTTACAAAGTACTCTGTAGTAGTATAGTAGACGGGAATTGGGAATACCCACAGATATAGGATATAGATATGACTGTGGGAATAGGTACCTGTAAAAATACGTTTTTTACTGATATTTTCATATTTTTGTTTATGTATTATGATATTTTTGTGATTTTTAATTATTTGAATTGGATTTTTATTATTTCATGTAGTTTTCTTAGCTGACATTGTCTAAGAAAAATAATTTATGTCGATATACTTAATTGTTTTTATTTTTTACCCACTTACTTTACTAAGACGAGGCATTGTGAATGAATCTTTTTGCGGTGTGGATGTGGAATATCAACATGAGTGAATGCGTTTGAATAAAATTGAATGTGATGATGGATGTTGACTATGAACAGGATCCGGTCCGAGACCCTCGCATGAGGACAGCGTTTCGACGGTATGGGACGCCTACCTACGGCCTACATTTTATTAAATCTGGGGTTGTAACAGGTTATAACCGACATCTGTTATCACTGTTACTGCTACATAAGAATAACAGATCCAAATATCTGTTAAGGTGACTGGGGGTAAGATAAAAAACCTGTCCTGAATCCTGAATCCCTCTGTTTCACAACAGTTTCAAATCAACACTGTTTATCTAATCAAAAATCCATTCCGACTTACCCCTACTCACCTTAATAAATAACAGCCTGTTATTTTTGTGCGGACGATAAATATGTATTTAAATCTCAATTGAATATTCTCTTAATTTCTTTTCGATTAAAGTCGAAAATCGTATTTGAAGTTTTGACTAGGAATGACTAGGCAGGAACAGGTAACACGAACTAAATGAATAGTTACTTTTTCGTAAATGTTTGTTCTTGTAATCACTGTATTTCAAACTCTGTGTTTTTGGATAAATAAAGAGATTTTGTATTTTATTTTATTAGTAAGAGTAAGAACTAAACATATTTCGAAGTAAATAATAGTTGTTTCTCTTTTTAGCAAGGGTCATTCGTTAATGAGGAAGAGAGAGACATTGATAACCTTGCCGTATTCCTTCCTTTGTGTGAGTGTGTACGTAAGTAACAGCCGTGGTAACAGTCTGTGTGGAGATTATTACAATGAAATAACAGTAACAGCCGCGGTAACAGTCTTATAGGGTCTGTTATTTTAAGTAACAGATAATTTATATTGTTAGGAACAATATTATTAATTGTTACTTTTAAATATCTGTTACGTTAAATACGCCTCACCCCTATACGGTTTCGCGCGCGTGCCGCACACCGCGCACTGCCAGGCGCGGCCATTTTGTTGTGAAATTGCTAATTTCTAGGTGCTTGTATGCATGACTCGTGAATTTTTCTATTCTATTTTTCAAAAATTGAAAGAAGTGAAGTGATTAAGAAGTATAATGTTTAAGGTGGTAGAATTTCAGGATTCCAGTGTAGGCATCATCCGCAAAGAATGGATGACTCCACGAAAGAGACAATGTCTCTGGCCGCCACACAAAATAATTTCCAAATTTAATAAGTGCCTAATGACCCAAGCAGTGCCAGACGAAAATTGGCCTGTGTATTCAATTCAACGTACTTTTTACGAAACGGGTGAGTTAAAACTTAATAACCTGTACGTACGGTCCCACTGTCACTCGGAGGGTCGGTTTCCTCGCGCAACCGTCTAGCTCCTGCGACGCCTCCGGGCGTCAGCGCGCGACGCCTGGAGGCGCCACCGTTAAAATATTATTTTGCTAACGGCATTCACAACTACCACGAGGTGCCATACCGAGAAGCCCCGCTGGCATACATGAATGCCACTCGCTTCACTCGGCTTAACCGCCTAAATAGCCTAAAATCACTTTTCTTTTAGGTAGAAGTGTAACATATTGTTTATACTTAGGTGCTTACCTATAGTTGTGAATCATACATACTTAATTTACTTATAACATTTCGGTCGGTCGGTGGGTCGTCCAGCACTTGTGCGAGCCACGAAAAATTGTGGTGGTTTTATCACCACTTTAGGTTGGGTAGGTATGATTTATGTTATCTTGTTTCAACAATATCAAGTAAAGTCGATCCATTGTTTTAAGCCTCGCGTATCGGCGCCTTTGATGTCTATAGTGGCGTCCTTGGACAACCTAGGCAGCTTTTAAATTTATGTTTGTGCTGTTGTGGTCGGTGAGAAGAGAACTACAGATGGCTTTTCAGTACCTAGCCAAAGTTTCAACTACCTACTGATTCATACTCAATAAGTATCAAAATGATGAGTAATTAAGCGGGTTCCTATAAGCCCTGGTATCTATACACCTTTAATAAAATATTATTTTACAGATGACATATCTAAAGCTAGAAAAAAATGTAAAAAGGCTGAAAGTGAATCGGAATTGGCTTCGACTGATATAGAAGTAGAAACAGAAAAATGGACAAGGAAGAGAAAAGTTCGTCCTCTTCTAATTGACAGTGATGACCATGATGAAAGTGATGATGAATGTCAAATCAAATATCCAATTCCACCAAAAATAATTTTACCACCAGTACGAACAACTAGTTCATCACCAACACTTTTACAAGATTTTATTGTTGGTAAGTAAAAATGTTTCTTGATATGTTATTATCACCACTTAAGATACAATACGAGGACAATACAATATACTTTATTGAACACTAAAAACAGAATGTACAATTAAAATGTGTACACACGGCTACACATCAAGCTATACATTTCCAGTTTACGGTGACCTCGCATTGTAGGGAAATCCTATACAATACGAGAGCAGCTTATACTGGAAATGTATAGCTTGATGTGTAGCCGTGTGTACATACAGGTGTAATAAAATTGGTATACAATGGTGGCCTTATTGCTATCAGTGATTTCTTCCAGACAACTTTAGGGTGATGTAAATAAGATGTGGCTGGCTAGTTTTTTACACTTTTATGTACAAGTGTCCAGTGAGATTGTTTATAGTTATCATAATAATAATAGTGCCCACTTTGCAGATTCTCCAATATCTTCGCATAACCCAACTCCAACTAATGCGGAAACCACACCAACGACATTGTTGTCACAACTTACACAAAAACCAATCTTGGAAAAAATTAATTCTTCTTTGGGTAAATATTTACAAAGTACTTTTTTACATCTTTACAATGGAGTTATAAAGTTTCTTGAACCATAACTCAAAATGGAAACATTATTGTTTAAATGGTCTGGTGAAACTTAAAACAATGAGATGATTATGGATGGATAATTATTTATTAAGTATACTTAATTTGATAGATTTTATTTATAATGGTTTTGGAATGTACTATAATATTATAAGAAATTTACTACTTTATTATTATTTTAGATGTCATTGCCGAATGTCTTGGACACATGAAAAGTGAAATTGAGGAACTGAAGCAAACTCAAAATGATATTTTATTGAGAATATCATCCCCTTCAACTGCACTAGCCACTTTACCAGTAGAGATAGACATGCCATTGAAATCACTTGACGATCTTGGAAATCTTAGAAATTGGCTTGAAGAAGAAGAACACAAAGAACAATTGGTAAGTCTATTAATATTCTACTAGAAATATACAAGCTTTACATGCAAGAAAGGCCACTGTACACTATGTAGTTATACTATTACTATTATGTAAAATATAATAAGAAATATAATAATATAGTATACATCATTGTTTTGGTTTTATTTATAATTGCATATTGACTTTATGAGTTATGTACTTTTTGTTGCAGATAAATAATTTGAGCTATATTGGTGGCAAAGGAACTGGCACAATTATCAGAAGAATTCTGGAACGTGTTTTCACCAACTCTTTGGCAATACAATGTAACTGGACTGGAAAAAATAATAAGTTCAGTTTGAAAAATTTACAATTGATAAAAGTCATCATAGGTATGTATGACTATCAAAATTACACATATTAGATGTATTTATTGTTATGATAGGTATTATTTTGAATACATTTAAATCAAATGTGATGCAAAACCTACAATCAAATGCTAAATAGGAAATATTCTTTTCGTTATATTATATTATAATAAATAAATTATTTTGTAGTATCTTATAACTTTATGGATTGTGTTGTTCTAAATTAAATTATGTTTACAGCTGCAGTGCGAAGAAACAAGGTGGCAGAGACAGCAACTGAATCTGAAATCACAGGTGTCATAACAAGCTGGTTTAGGTTTGCTAGAGACCGAAATGGCGGACGAGAGAACAGAAGAACAAGATCAAACTAATAACAGCAGCTCTACACAACATTATTCTGGACTATCTACAAGAACAAAAAGGCGTCATCGAAAGGCAATAAAAACTGAATTAAAAGGTAAATTAAGGGTATACGATGAAAGTAATGTTACTAGTAATAATTCGAGTGCAAATCCATCATTTAATTTTATCAATGAACAGCATAATAATAGTATATCGGAAGATTATACTGACAATTTTGATTCTGAAAAAAACACTTTCATGCATAATATTTATTCTACTGATAAAATTGAAAATGCAGGTTTTAAGGATACTGATCTTACGAAATCTCTTATTTCATGGTCTCAAGAGCATAACATTACCCATTCTGCTGTAGATGGTTTGTTGAAGATTTTAAAACCACTTCATCCGTTTTTACCTAAAGATTCGCGGACTTTATTACGTACACCAAGGGACATTAATGTTATAGATTGTGGGGGCGGTTCATTCATTTATTTTGGACTTTTCGCTCATATAATAGAGAGAGCTTCATGTGGCTTGATTAAAGAAAATTATCCTATAATTGATAGAAAAATGCGTCAAATGAATATTGATTTACTTTTATCTGTAAGTCTTAATATAGATGGCTTGCCAGTACACTGTAGTACAAATAAGTCATTCTGGCCTATTTTATGTGTGTTAGACCAGAGTATCAATACAAAGCCCTTTATTGTTGGACTTTACTATGGCGAAACAAAGCCACAAGAAGTGAATAATTATCTAAAACCCTTTGTGGACGAATGTATTGATTTGGAAAAAAATGGTATTACATTAAATGAACAAAAATATGCTTTTCGAGTTAGTTGCATTGTTGCTGATGCACCAGCAAGAGCCTTTATAAAGTGTATAAAATCTCACAATTCTCTGTATGGCTGTGAAAAATGTACCCAAGAAGGTATTTATATTGGCAGGACTACATGGCAATATCAATCAAACTTAAATCTTAGAACCGATCATGCCTTTCACAATGAACAGTATGAAGACCACCAGTTAACAAAGACTGTACTTACAAATCTTGAAATTGGATTAGTGACGCAAGTACCTTTAGATTACATGCATTTAGTGTGCTTAGGAGTAGTGAAAAAGTTGATCCGTGTTTGGATTGAACAAGGGCCAAAAAAGTGTAAGTTGAGTGCACTTAAGGCGAGGTTTTCCGTGTCTGTAGGCCTTTGAAACGCTACCTCCGCCTCCCCCAAATGCAGAGTGACGTATCTATTTACGATGCACTGCCGACCATTTCACGGAAAATCCATGCCACAGCATGAAATATTTGCAGTTGATCAACTGAACTAGTTTTTCTTAGATTCGATTTTTTCAATAAGTTTACATTTTATGGGACCTACGGTGTCGATTACTTAAAATGTCCTGTGTACCTAATGGGCGTTTTCAGTCCGTTTCGTCGCTGTCTGCGACGATATAGGTTTCGATAACAAGACAAGGCACTAAACGTATCCGATCATCTGATCGCCAATATCGTGTCGATGTCGGGTCGGTGTCGTTATCGGCTAATGTATTGTGTGTGTGCGTGCGTGTGTTTGTTTTGTGACAATCAATTCATTTTATTTATAAAATAAACAACATTTTTTCCTTTTCATATACCTACTGTTATGGGAGAGATCGTAGAACGTACAACGAAAAACATGAAGTTTAGGCCTCTTCTGTCATCTATGGTTTTAATAAAAATCAATAAAAAAAATCTCATTAACAGTCACCTAACCATAGCCACCCTTGTACAAACTGCTGATTTTTTTAGTGATAGCTGGGGTAGTCATGAATAATCTGTAAGAAGCAGTTCGTGTAACAGTGTTGTGCCATTAGGTAGTATATGAAGGAACGCAGACGTTTAATAAGTCACCTAAAACGAAAACCTTCGCAAGCAATGGGAAATTGCTACTGACGAGTGTTACTTGCGCGTTTCGACCTCAGGATGAGCTGCTTCTCACACGGATAACTCTGTTACTTGCTCGCTAGCCAACCAGTCGCGTCACCAGTCCTAAATCTCTGTATATTTTGGTCGCCGATACCAAAACTACAAACAGTGTACAGTGAAGATTTATAAAATGTGGCTGTTATTTTAGTATACTGTGATGTCTTATGACTTTCACGCGAATGAAGTCACGGACAGAAACTAGTTTCAGATAAACATGACTTTGCGGTAGTAAGGTGAAAGTTTAAAATTATAATAGTGCTACTGGGTATCTCAACGGTCACGCAAAATGTAATTTTGATAGAAAATATCAAAGTCATAATTTCGTTCGTTATAAAAAGAACTATTGTGCAAAATTGCATGCTTCTAGACCCAGCGGTTTATGTTGTGCATTGTCTGTCAGTGAATTTAAGAATTTTATCAAGTGAATTTTAAAAAAAAAATGGCGTATTTCCATACAAACTTTCATCTTTATTTCGTCGGGATTTTTGTTAAGTTGGATGGGCTAAGAATTGTCTTACTGTTTCGCTTATACTGTGACCATATTTTTTTGTTTTGGATATTTCCCACCGCTCATGAAGATTCGTAAATATTGACGGCTATATACGAAGTAACAATTGCCATAATTTATTGTCAAGTGACGTACCTAATTTCGATGTCCTAAAATAATAGATTCGATAAATTATAGCTGTAGCAAGCTATAATTTATCGAACCTATTATTTTCGAAACAGTAAGACAATTTTTTCCCTTCGACTTCTTTCCCTTACTGCTTTGACCACCTTTTTCGTACGAACACTACGTGGACGGCCAGATCTTTTTCTGTCACAAACAGAGGAGGTCTCATTGTACCTATTAATAGCCCGGTACACAAACATTTGACTAATACCAAGCGTATGGACAGTTTTATCGAATCTATTATTTTAGGACAAAAAATTGTGTTGCTGGCTCCGCTATTCGAAAAATATTGTTATATTTTATTTGTCTTACGTTTAATATCAGTTTCTCAATTGATTAAGAGTGTTATGTTTTATCTGTGTCAGTTTCATATCAGTTGATCAATTGATTTAAAGTGTTGGTAAAATGAGTGATTCTGGAAGTTACGCATTTTAATAAATAAAATAGAAATGGCGCCGTTGCAAATTAAACATTATTTAGTAATAATAACAAGTGCTAGTATATTTGTTGAGAAAATACAACGACGAAATAAGAAAAGTAACACTGTGCTTTATTTAATCTCCTTACTTCTTAATTGATTCTTAATTTCTTACTTCGCAATGTGTAGATGTTGATGGTGTAAAATCTTCCGGGCTACCAGTTCAGTTAGGTGTACCTCAAGGCTCAATACTGGGTCCATTCTTGTTTTTAGTGTATATCAATGACTTACCATTCTATTTAAAGGATATCTGTGAAGTTGTACTGTTTGCAGATGATACTTCTCTTATTTTTAAAGTAGACAGGAATAGACAAGATTTTGACGATGTAAACAGTGCACTTTCAATGGTTACGGATTGGTTTACGACAAATAACCTAGTTATCAATGCTAAGAAAACGAAATGTGTAAAGTTTGCCCTCCCAAATGTTAGAAATCTAGGACCCAACATCGTCTTAGATAAAGAGGTACTTGAAACTATAAACTCGGCAGTTTTTCTGGGCATAACAGTAGATGCAAAACTTCAGTGGGGCCAACATATATCGAGCCTAGCGGGAAGGCTCAGTTCGGCCGCCTACGCTGTCAGAAAAGTAAGACAATACACTGACGTTGATACAGCTCGGTTAGTCTATTTTAGTTATTTTCATAGCGTTATGTCCTACGGTATTCTGCTTTGGGGCAAAGCTGCAGATATTCAAAATATATTTGTCCTCCAAAAACGAGCTATTCGAGCAATTTACCAGCTAGGTGCCAGAGTTTCTCTGAGAGATTTTTTCAAAGATATCGGTATCCTCACAGTGGCATCACAATACATCTTCGCCAACATCTTATATATTAGGCAGAATATACACTTATACACTAAAAACAGTGATATTCACAACGTTAACACTAGAAGTAAGGATAAACTACGTGCTCCCTTTCACCGGCTTCATAAGGTTCATAACTCATTTGTTGGGCTTGGTATAACCTTTTATAACAAGCTACCCTCTTGTTTGCTAGATTTGCCTTTTAATGCGTTTAAAACTAAAGTAAAGTCCAACCTTTGTTCAAAGGCATACTATTCTATCAACGACTACTTAAATGATAAGAATAGTTGGTCGCTGTGATTAACTCAAGACAATGTTTAAATGTTCTTTCTCCAGAATTAGTTTACCTACTGACAGGTTTTATGAGTTTATATAAAAGTCTATAATTTTACTTTATATGTACATTTATTTTATTTTTATTTATTGTTGACATAATCTACTCATTACAATGTTTTTTTTTTTTAATGAGTTGTATTACAATATGTGGTTAGCTAGCGACCTCGACAATTATTTATTTTTCCTCGATGGTCCTAGTTTATCAATATTATTATAACTTCTAGTTACAGCTCTATGTAAGCGGGCACGCCCTTTATGCCTGGAGGCTTTATTTTCTTTTTTTTTAGATATTGTTTACGTTTAGTTATTTTTATTTCTGCTTGAGTATAGTTCTCGATGTTTTTGGTTGGTATATTGGCGTGTGCTAGCTGTCATATGGCTATTAATTTATAATTTAAATTTTATTTTGCGTAATGTAAATTATCTTATAAATTATTGTATAGAATCATTTTTTTTTCCTAACTGAACAGACAGCTGTGCTGCTGGGGAGTTTGTTGCGCCACTTCTTCTTCCCAGCAAAAGCACTAGGAAGTGGTGAAGGGTGGGCGTTTTGGGGGACTGTCTTATGTAATTTTGACGTTCGAAAAGTGCTGATTCTCAGCCTAATTTGAATAAATGACTTTTGATTTTGAATGACTTTTGATTTTGATTTTGATTTTGATTACAATATAATTACGATTTTTATCGTGTTCCATACATTTGTTCATGTTAGTATAGCACTTTTGTTTGAAACACCATTTCTTTTTAAATTTTCTTTGTTCTTGCGAGAGTGATAGTTGTTTGAAATATTTCATATGCAACCGACAACCGGACAAATTGTATATGATGTGTTTATTAATGTAGGATTTGATATTAGCAAAGAGAATTCGATAGAGAGTGAATATGTTACTACATTGATGAATCTGATTAAAAAATAAAAAAAAGACTTCTTCATAAACGACGACAAAAAATTATATATCGATAATAATTTGTAATGTGTCTAGCACTATTGTAAGATGACAGTTAAACGTCATCATATCGCATAGAAATAATCTCACTTTCGAAAACAATGTTATGAATTAAAACTATAATAAAATAACGAAATATTTTTTCTGAGCTGTCGCAATTTCATATATAATGTGTTCTTCTTTTATTAGATTTTTTGTAACAACTGCAGAGAGAGCGTATTTTTAAAAATTTTGACACAGGTCCGCCTCCGATGACGTCCCGCAGGACTCTGAGCGCGAGCCGATTTAACCCGATTTACTATATTTGGGTTTATTTAAAAAAAAATCTATTAAACTTAAAAATCCAATCTTTAAATAACCTCTAAAATACGATTACCTCATCATATATGCAATTTTCATATTGTTTTGTGCTGTAATTAGGAAATGAAACGAAAAATGGTTTTGAAATCGACCCTGTTTCGGATTTTTTTTCGATCGAGCAAATTACAATTTATCGTGTTTTTAACCTTTAGCGTCCCTCAAACAAGGATGTATCTATGACATATCTTTTTTTCAGGACCCAAATACACTAGTTTGACCATTTAAAATTGATTTTAAAACAGGCAAATTCGTAAAACCTCCCCTTAAAGTGACTCAAATATCAGAGAGATTGCTACAAATTAGTAAAAACAATTACCCGACGGAGTTTTCAAGACGACCTCGGCCTATAAAGTTATTTAAATATTGGAAGGCTACAGAACTTAGATCTTTCCTTTTATACCTCGGCCCTGTAGTTTTATCTAACATCATATCAAAAAAATTGTATGAACATTTTTTAACACTGCATTGTTCAATTTATATATTATGTGGTGATTTGTGTGCCGAATTTGAATGGCGAGAGTACGCAAATAACTTATTGCATTGTTTTGTTCGTAACGTACCAATTCTATATACGAAAGAACTTCTTGTGTATAATTTTCACAATCTTTTACATCTTACAGCAGATGTTGAAAACTTTGGAAAGCTGGACAACTTTTCCGCTTTTCCTTTTGAAAATTTTATGACTAAAATTAAACAAATGGTTCGGTCGCACAACCACCCATTAGAACAAGTAGCCAAAAGAATGGGTGAATTGAAATGTATCAGTGAAAAGTCTCAAATATCAACTATAGTCAAAAAGAAGAATGTAATACAAAAGATAATTTTAGATAATAATTGCAATGTAAGTATTAATTCGTGCTTCTATACCAAGGATGGTGATATTGTTAGGATAAAAACCATTGAAAAGGTTTCCGATAGTACCTTATTTAAATTGGGTTGTGATTGTTTTGTTGATAAGACTGACTATTATAAAGTACCTATTGAAAGTAGTTGCCTAGGTATATATAAGGTTTGTCGTTCAAAAAATGTTTATATCTGTTCATCCATTTTAGATAAAAAATGTTTACTTCTACCTAATTTTAATGAAAATGAAACATTTGTATGTTTGCCTTTTGTTAATATGACGCTAAGTCATTGAATAGATTATGGAGTATATTTGAGAAAAACAAGCGACCCCTGAAGCGAAATTATTTCTCTTAGAAAGTCAATATTATTACGAACTTATTTACTAAGTATTTTTGGAATGCCTGACCGTTACTTGTAATGTATCTAGAACTGTCACATATCATGCATGATGAGTTATTATAGTCGTGCATTATTAAAATTGTAAACATATCTATTAAGATATTTATTTGTTGTATAAAATATAAAAGGTGGTATAATAATCAACCTTTAAAATTTTAAGAATGTCAGTTGAAAACATTAAACTAGCTGGTTGAAAGCATGGTTAGGCTTCAGTTGACGTTTTTGCTCAAGAGTGTATAAGTAACATTATTAGTATTAGTTTTATTTTGATAAAACTGCCTATTGAAAAGGACAGTCAACCGCAGGCCAGTGGAAACACTTTTGAAAATATCAGCGCTAACGCTATGTAATACAGTCCGTCCCAAATCCAAGCTGTTCCACTGATGTGTGGCTGACTGTAGGCTATTGAAATTAATTTCCAAGGTAAGATAAAAACTTAATATTATATAAAAGGTTGATTACTAAAAATATTTTTATCTGTTCATTTCTTCTGTTCATTTTTCTTTCCAATTTTAAGAAACATTTTATGTGTATGCCTAATTTTTTAATGAATAAAAGAGATTTATTTTAATATCATTTTTTATTTCTAATTATATTTGTCCCACAGCTGGGATACTGGAATACTACACTAAACCAAACCCCAACCGTTTGCCAACTGTAGGGTAACTGTCAATATTGTGTAAGAAGGCCCCACGACGCAAAACATCTATGGCCCTCTGTAGGAAAATTCTACAATGGCCCTTTGTTGTAGGCCACAACCAATGGCCCTCTGTAGGAAATTTTACAATGGCCCTTTGTTATAAGCCACAACCAATGGCCCTTTGTAGGAAATTCTACAATGGCCCTTTGTTGTAGGCCACAACCAATCGCCGACTGTAGGAAATTCTACAATGGCCCTTTGTTGTAGGCCCTACCTCTATAAGATGGCCAAATCTAACCGTTGTCCAACTAACTAGGTGAACGTGGCCCAACCAAATGCCAACAATAAATGCTATTAGGGATATTGGTGCTTTCAGAAACAATCGCTAAGCAAACGCGGTCATGAAAGGTCCTTAGTAAAAACATTCGTTAAGATTGGCGTATTTTATTTATCTTTTACTAGCTGTCCGCCCCGGCTTCGCGCGGGTAGCACTAAGTACTTATCTACGGCGCACCTACCCTACCCTACCTACCTACCGTACCTACCTACCTACCCTACGTACCATTATTAGTTATGGTGATTACATGGTGCTGCTCAGCCCATCAATCTGTGGACTGAGGAAGTTGTTGGCCTTATGTGCATGCCATCATGCGCAAACGGTGTCCATCGATGTTGCGGCGATTCAGGGCTAACAGTATTTTAGCTACACTGGCGGACAATTTTGATGGACCATTTATCAGGCTCTGGGCTGGCAGACATGTGAGTGCACATGTAAATATGTAGCCAATTAATGTATAGTGTTGTATTTTTAAGTCATTGGAGTTTACTTACATAGGCTAATTTCATACTAACACTACCCTATATATGAATCCCACATGGTCTGAAATAAAAAAAAAAAAATTTGAATTTGAAAATCAGTATTACTTATCTAGTTGTTAGGAATATCGTATAATTTTACAATGTTTGTAAATATGTGAGCACCATGCATCTGTCACATGATTAATTTATCTGTCATTCCTTAATTTTTCATTCTTTTTACCTATCGTGGTATAGTAATCTTATTCTGGGTGCATCGTCTTCACATATAATTATATAATTAATGTCTACAAGATATTGTGAAAACATTTTAAAAGAGTAACGGTGGAGTTTCTTGCCCATTCTTCTCCATACGAAAACTACCTTTTGGAAGGGGCGACTAGTTTTTTTTTTTTTTTTTTTGTAAATTTTGACGTCCAAAAGTGTCTTTTTTTGTGCCTAATTGAAATAAATTATTTGACTTTGACAGGCTGAGTCACTGGAGTACAAAAGGGAATTGTAAAACCTTGATCTATCCATGATATAATAGTCTCCTCTGACCTCCCCCGGGTAACGAGGAGGTCCTGACCAGTTTCTCTGGGCGGCAGGATTAGTTACCGACTGTTGAGTACTCGTAATAATATGATTCTGATTTGCCATTGTTTTTCTTATCTGAGTTCCTTGCTTTTCAATGCCCTTACTGGCTTTAATTTTTTCGGATAAGGATGGACCTTATAGGGTATCGTCACATTTTGAGTCATGAATGACGTGAAAAAAAGGTCTTCTCCAGGCTTGGGGTAGTTAGTTTTATTCTGTCTTTAGTCAAACAATGGTGTAAATCAGATAACAAGCGACCACCACCGCTTAAATGTTTAAAGGCCAGAGCTTAAGTAATTTGTTTTGAGCAAAGTATCCATTGCTTTGTTTATTGCTGCGCGGGTACCATTTCCTAGCTGTTGTTGAAAACTAACCAGTTTTTTGTCTCGGCCTCTGACTATGTCTGATACGGCGGCTGAAATTTCCGCGTTCAACTTCGGTGCTTGCAATAATGTGCAATTGGCGGGTATAAGATGCTCTTTCATGAGCTCATATTTATCCTCTTTTCCTTTATTCAATAGAGGACATATACTGGCTAAACTCTCATGGACATCTTCCCCAAAGTCTAGCGTACAAGACGTAGAAGACCCCAACGCAGACAATAGCTCCGGATCCAAATTAACTACTGGGGTTCTCTCAGCTGGCGGAGCACCCGCATCCTCCACGAGGTCTGGTATATCCTGTAGGACAGGAGTTGCCACCGGTTGGCCTTCTTCACACGAAAAGGTTGGTGGACCATCTTGTGGTTCACAGGGCTCGATGTCGTCCGTATCTATAAATAAATAGGATAATATAGCGAGCGAAAAAGGACCTCCTTATTCGCTCGCGTAGGTCCTTATTCGCTCGCGTACGTAACGCGTTTTGCGTTAGTATTGTTTCGCGGACAATAATTCGTATTTAATGTGCATATCTATTCAATATTGTCTCATGGACTAATAATTAGCTCGCAGCTAATTATGTTATCGCAATGGACTCTCAGTCAATCCTGATTTTCACTTGAGTTAAATTGATGTAAGCACCTTGTGACACTTAGTAATAACGTTCAACTAACCTGCAATGTTTTCATCCTCAGATGAATCGAATGGTCGTCGTATTCGATTTCGTTTTCTTCTAATTTTCTGATCTTGTGCTTATATCTCTGCAATTTCTCATGTGCACTACATTCATTTTTATAAGGCGCGTGCGCTCGTTGCCTCGCACGAAAAAGGACTGAGCGGTGTCAAACATATAAGACGTAAGAATCGTAATGAAGGTAGACAAAAAAAACCGAAATCGTGCGGTGTTACCTGTAGGTTAAAGGGACTACTTACTAAATAAATATATATATCTGAAGAATGAAGCGACGAATATATAATTATTCTGGTCAAAATAATGAAACCACTCTACTGGACAAACTTGTATCAGTACTGTCTTTTTTTAAGCTATCTTACTTCTCGTTGTTTGTAGCTAACCTTCTGCACTACCTCCACTCACTGGCGCCGTCTACCCGCTCGCTGTACTTGCTAACTAATTAGCAGCCTACGCATAGCCTTCCTAAAAACATGAATACACAAAAAGAGCCAGCTGAAAACGTGTGTTTTTTTCTGAAAACATTCAGAAAAAGCATTCATAAAAAGATGGGTTCTTAACGTAAAAAGTAAGTTATAAAGAAGGAAATAAAGGTTTTGCATAAAACTTACCAAGCTTTTACCATTTCTAACTAATATAAATATGATAGTTAATTGACTCAGGCGTGACTTATTTATTTATTTATTTAATTGTGGCACTCCAACGACTTATTCACTATTACATTTTTTGGGTATTGTAATAATAGAACTTAAAATCTAGAGTGAATTTGTCACTTACAGGTGTGCACAGCACTTATATAGTTCAAATTTTATAATTTACATAGATAGAGTAGGTACATATAGGTTAAAAAAAAAACTACATAAAAACAAAAATGAAAACTAAAAAAAAGAAAAGAAATAACTAACAAGTAAGTAATAGTATATAAGTAAGTAATAATATTAACAATATAGATTTTAACTGTGGCCACTATGGGTCAATAACAATTGTTTGCGAAATTGCGATAGCTTGCTGGCGAAGATGTCAATGCTATTGGCACGTGAATGCAGCTCATTGTACGTCCTCATCAACCTGTTCATTGGTGCCGAATGTCCGAGGTTAGTTCTTGTTGGGCATGGAGTGAATACATCTAGGATGCGTTGGGATCTGGGTGAACTATGGCGAGGGACAGATATATTTATTTCGACGAGAAGCTTCGGTACTTGTATAGATCCATTAATGATTTTGTGTAGCAAAATCAGGTCGTTACTATACCTTCGCTGTTTTAAAGTTATCATTTTGAAGTGACCTAGCCTTTGCGAGTAATCAGCGTCCAGAGGGCAGCTATTAGATTTGTACCGCAGATAGCGTGTGAAGCTTTTTTTGACTCGTTCTATGCGATTCACATGTGTACCATAAATTGGATTCCAAACAGGTGACGCGTATTCCAAAACAGTTCGTACAAGTGAATTATAGAGTACTGTTAAGGTTTGGACAGTTTTGAAATCATAACAGGTTCTCTTCATGAATCCCAGAGTTTTAGAAGCCCTAGAAACAATAGAGTCGATGTGAGGTATGAAGGTGAGTTTACTGTCAAGGTGAACACCCAAGTCTCGGATTTTGTCGACTTTTTGAAGTACTCTTCCGTTGAGCGAATATGAAGAAGTTAACGTAACACTTATCAGCATTAAGAAGCATATGATTTTTAGTACACCAACTATGTAGAGAGTTGAGATCTTCCTGGAGTAGGGCAATGTCTGTACTTGAATCAATGACCCGATATAGTTTCAAGTCATCTGCGAAGATGGAACAGGTAGGTACTGTATTTGATGCTGTTTGCTATATCGTTGACGAATATAATAAAGAGTAATAAGGAGCTATACAAGACGTCTAGCTCCATCTCTTTCCCACGCTCAAGTAAGATTAAAATAATACTGCTAAGAGAGGTGGTGGTAGGGCCCCTGAATCTATTAAGTGTTGAACAAAATGGGATTTTTTCTAGATAACTATTCCTGTACGCAGCAATATGTTCTTTATAACTTCTTTGAAAATTACGACCAATTTGACCTATGTATACCATTACAATCATCGCAATGTAACTTGTAAAATCTATTTTTTTATGGTTTTCTAATAAGATAGCAAATATTTATGGAAAATGGCGCGCTGGTTTGTGTTTTTCGCTAGCGATGCGCGCGCCGGTGTAAATTAAGGCACTGGCAAAACTGCTGAACAGCCTATATAAAAAATATAATAAACACAAATGAATACTCACTCAAATTAATATGTAGTGAAAAATATATTATTTGAGGAAATATTATGTTAATTTATCTTATTTTATTTATTTACACAGTAGGCATAAAAAAGGCAAGATGTAGGTACCCACGCACAATAGTCCACCTGAAGGACTGAGTGTGGAAACCAAACCATGACACGAAGCCCATAGAAGGCAAGAAGTCTCTGTGATGAGATTAAAAAAAGCGCAAATCTCTGCTCGGGTGAAAATAGAGTATACTGATATAGGTACTATAAGATAGTTCATACTAGTTCCATGTATTCAAAGTCAATTTCAATAAGTTTTGGTGCTTTTACTATGTAATTATGTCTATTAACTGCTCCCAAATTAAGATGATTATTTGATTTTACCTATTTTTCATTTTTTTCATTTACGTACTTTTTTGACATAATCTTTTCATTATTTGACATTAAATAACTTCACTATACTATATTTTTTTTAGATTTGTTACAGCTTTAGTGGCAGTCATGCCATTTAGTTTAAATAGGTTTTTAATTGGTTTTTTTTTATATAGATTCTCTTTTATATTTTGTGAATGTGAGAACGTTGTAGGCATAACCGACTTTTAGATCTGTCGATCGTTTTCTATTATGCTAAGTACCTGGTACTTGTTGATAGGCCTACAGTGTCCTCTCTTAACTATAAACACTGTAACTTGAAAAGATTGTAAATACCATTTATTTTTAAAAGAGTAACCGTGGAGTTTCTTGCCGGCTCTTCTCCATAGGAAACGACCAATTGGAACCGTGCACCTAGCTTCTGACGTTTCATAAGTGCCCTTGTAGGTTTATGTGAAATAAAATATTTTGAATTTGAATTTGAATTTCGGTGTTACGATTTTTTTAGTTGTGTTTTATCAGTATTTTGTATATACAGAAACTTTCAAATAAAAAACAAATCCATTGAAACGAACAAGATATGAACCCGATCTTTGCACTCGTTTCAAAATGCGTAGTTACAAACTATAATCAAAATAAAGATAATAATATTAAAGGTGTAGCTCATATTCTCTGCTCGTACTTCTTCCCTCAGACATGTTGAATGTCGAGGACAAAAACATGTTATAATGAATATTACGACAAGTAGGTAACGATATATTGTATTCGTCTTGTTAGCTCGGATGATTTAAGATCACTTCAAAACAATCTTCCTTAGACATCGGTATTGAATGACGACGTTGGACAATACGTTTGTTCGAATTCACGCCAACCCGTGCTGTTTTTGAAGGTATTCGTTATGAATCGTAACAAAAACGCATCCTTAAACGCGGGTTAGCTCCAACAGCATCTTGAAAAGCCGAAAAACACGATTGTTGTCAGCATAATAATTATAAATACATTAAATTGGTTTCTTTTTCAACATAACATAACATCACGCCTGTATTTCCCGAAGGGTTAGGCAGAGGAGTACCTACAGTACTCCCACATTTCACCAGTTTATATTTAAGTCCCATGTAATAGGGGTCGAGCCTATTGCCATCAACCAGGCACAAATCCAGACTCCGGGCTGCTACCAAGGAATTCCAGATGGAAAAACCCAATAACACTTTGCCCGACCCGGGAATCGATCCCAGGACCTCATGCTCAGCAGTAGCGCTTGCGACCCCTAGACTAACGAGGCAGTAGAATCAATAAATGTTATTACAATAAAGGAGTTTTATATACTCCTTGAACAAATAGCCGATATTTACTACGAGTATGTCAATCACTGGCATTTCAATGACAAGATAAATTAAGACGTGATAAAAAGAGAAATTCGTCGCAGGTCGTTGCTTTTATTGTTAAATATAATAGTTTAAATAAAAGTTAAGAAACACGCATAGGATTTAATCAGTGACACGTGGAAAGTGCATTCAATGCTTTTGGCGAGTCGCGACCAAATCCAGATTAGTTATCTGTGGCGCACATTACCGCACTAGTGCGATAATATAAAGTCAAAAGCACGCGTTTTTAATACACTGCATTATGAACCTAAAAGCGGTTCAATAAGCGCCACTTTACGAGCTATTCTATTGAAAAAACTATTACCTATCTATATTATCTGTCACAGTGCTTCAATACGTGCTAAAAACAAAAAGATGATCTATCTCTCTCTAACATAAGGCAGATTGTACAAGAGCAGTGGTGGCCCAGTGGTAACGGCCGCGACTTAGCCGCTTTACTTTGGGTAAATTATTTAATCACCACTTCTCGAAATTCTGGTACAAAACATCGTGAGGAAACCGGCATGTCCTAGAACCAACAAGACATGTGACATGTACCAACCAGCACTGGGCCCGCGTGAGGATTACAGCCCCCTCCCTCTCACCCATAGGAGGTCTTTGCCCCAGCAGTGTGAACATTAAAGGGTGATTACATATAATACCAGAATCACCCATATTTTATCTGTCACACCTTATTTACTTTATCTGTAATCTATGCAAATAAATGTTTATTACTTTACAACAGACGCTTAAAATTATATAGAAGTTCGACATCTTGAATAAACTCGTAACTACATATTGTCTGCAATGTCTGTTTGCACGCCCCACAAACTATAACAAAAATAAAACGAACTGTTACGAAACTCTCCGATGATACACGACTAGAATTTTTTCTTAACCCTCTGCAAGTAGGTGATATATAACGTCCATTCCCAGCATCCCTTCTGAGCTATGACTCCAGATTAAGCGTCCTTCTGTATTATAACGATAAAGAGTCACCCTGTTTCTTCAAGAGACGGACAAAAAACACTTTAAACTTTTATAATTACCAAAGTTTTGGGATGTCCACGGGGTGAAGCTAGATTTAATTTGGACTTGGCAACTTGAGGGTGAAACAAAGGACGGTTTAATTGGCGTTGATGTGCCGACAGGTCGCGCCGTGTTGTGTGGAGACCGTCCAGTCTTTATTTATGTATGTCGACAAGTCCGGGCCGAGGAAACTCGGGAACTAAATGCTAAACATGTTATTTTGAAATTGGGTTGCGGTTTGTCAAATAACCATGAGGAACTCTTTTTCGATTACTTAAAAGTTGGAACTTACTCTGTTGGGAGGGTAAATGAAATACGAATGTCTTTCTTTCTGTTATGGTATTTCCATTGCTATTAACGAAAGCTAAGCCGAAGGTATTCAAGATTCAAAATTCAAACGTCATTTATTCAAACTAGGCTACAGATAGTCCCCCAAAACGCTCACCCTTCACCACTTCCTAGTGCTTTAGCTGAGAAGAAGAAGTGGTGCAACAAACTCCCCAGCAGCACAGCTGACTGTTCAGTAAAAAAAAAACTATATATACATATATTATCACGCCAAAATTTGAGAACAACTGCACCAAATTGGATAATTCTATTTGGTTGTGTTTGTTATTTGAAGGTAGGGTTGTTAGGTGGGTATAAAACGCACACTATGCTGCCAAGCATATTATAAGCTGGGGGATTAAATCGCTGACAAAAATGCTTGGTTCAACGCTGGTCCAGCTCCACAAGGGCGCGTAAACTAATTGATTATTTAGCATTCGAAAATATTGTTGGAGCTGCTGAAGATTGCAAAAACTATCTTTGAATTGTCTAACTTCAATCTCTTAGTATTGTATAATTGCATAGCACATGTGTGAGCACTGTGACCATGTACCTTCTATAAGCTACCGTTTACTGGGTAACTCTTTCATTGACTTGATGTGCCCTGGTGGCTGAGAGTATGTCATGCTCACTCAAATGTCTCGCTGGTGGTGGCGGCATGTGTGTTGGATCGTTAAGTTCCCTTCAAAATGGTTGAGCTAAACTGTGCTGATCCATGCGTCATGTTCGTGAACGGGCGCCGTCAGTAGGGACTGGTCATCTCTTATCTGCCTCGGCTTGCTTTAATTGTTGAATTGTTGTTACCTTTTTATTACTGTAATAAAACTGCTTCACTCCAGTAAAGTTATTTATTATTTTGTTAATACAATAACTGTTAACTTATTATATTAATCCAGATAGATTCCAAAGAGATTCGAGTCATTTTGGTGTTGCCAGCACAATTAGTCGATTACAAATACAAAAATACATTAAAAATATTATAATAAATTGCTTCAAATAATCCACTTATAAATCAAAACCTAACATTACGGACGCTTTTTACGTGCACATCTTTCTACATTTTTCTCACAAATGTATAATTTCAACATGAATGATGTAACCAATATTTTGTAACAATATTATGATTTAAAAGAGTGTCCGTGGAGTTGCTTGCCCGTTCTTCTCCATAGGAACCTATGCTAACGCTTTGGAATGGGCAACTAGCTTCATATTTAGACTGTTTTTTTTAGACTTCTTTATTTTAGACTGACTAACCCTTTGACAATTCAAAAGTGCCTATAAATACTATCATTGAAATAAATGCTTTGAGTTTGAGTTTGAGGTATACGAGTACAAGTAGTTAGGTTGGTATGTAGGTAGGTAGGTATGTATGTAGGTAGGTATGAAGGTAGGTATGAAGGTAGGTATGTAGGTGGGGATGTAAGTAGGTATGTAGATAGGTATGTAGGTAGGTATGTAGGTAGGGATGTAAGTAGGTAGGTATGTAGGTAGGTATGTATGTAGGTAGGGATGTAAGTAGGTAGGTATGTAGGTAGGTATGTAGGTAGGGATGTAAGTAGGTAGGTATGTAGGTAGGTATGTATGTAGGTAGGGATGTAAGTAGGTAGGTATGTAGGTAGGTATGTAGGTAGGGATGTAAGTAGGTAGGTATGTAGGTAGGTATGTAGGTAGGGATGTAAGTAGGTAGGTATGTAGGTAGGTATGTATGTAGGTAGGGATGTAAGTAGGTAGGTATGTAGGTAGGTATGTAGGTAGGGATGTAAGTAGGTAGGTATGTAGGTAGGTATGTATGTAGGTAGGGATGTAAGTAGGTAGGTATGTAGGTAGGTATGTAGGTAGGGATGTAAGTAGGTAGGTATGTAGGTAGGTATGTATGTAGGTAGGGATTTAAGTAGGTAGGTATGTAGGTAGGTATGTAGGTAGGTATGTAGGTAGGTATGTAGGTAGGTATGTAGGTAGGTATGTAGGTAGGTATGTAGGTAGGTAGGTATGTAGGTAGGTATGTAGGTAGGTATGTAGGTAGGTAGGTATGTAGGTAGGTATGTAGGTAGGTATGTAGGTAGGTATGTAGGTAGGTATGTAGGTAGGTAGGTATGTAGGTAGGTATGTAGGTAGGTATGTAGGTAGGTATGTAGGTACAATCGATCCCTATGAAATTAATAAAATAATAAAAGATCTAAAAAATAAAAAGAGCTATGGAGTAGACGAACTTCCCCCCTTTCTACTTAAGCAATGTGCAGACGAACTAACCCTACCATTTTATAAATTAATTAATCAATCGTTTGAAGAGGGAACCTTTCCCAACCAACTTAAAAACGCTCTGATAAAACCCATACATAAGAAAAATTCTAAAACCGACCCTAATAACTATCGCCCCCTATCGCGCTGTTACCAACTGCGTCAAAAATCTTTGACAAGGCTATGTATGACCGCTTATACTCTTTTTGTGAAAAATATAAAATACTCGACGACTGCCAAAACGGTTTCCGTAAAAACAGGTCTACAACGTTAGCAGTCTACAAATACGTACAAGAGGCTCTAACTATTATAAATAATAAAAACTACGCCATTGGTATGCTACTCGATATGACCAAAGCATATGATAAGGTGCAATTTAAAATACTATTGGACAAATTACATGGGATAGGAATACGAGGAAAAGCTCATGAATGGTTTGCATCATACCTAAAGGATAGGATACAGGTAGCAGAAATTGAATATTTTGATAACAACACAAATGAAATAATTAAAATGAGATCCGACAGTAAAGCAGTTAACGCGTCAATTCCCCAAGGAAGTGTAATAGGCTGCCTATTGTTTCTTATCTACATAAATGACCTTCCTAAAATTATAAACGGCCCATGTGTTCTATTTGCGGACGATATCTCTTTGCTCATCTCATGCCAGAGCGATGACAATATATGCGCCAAATTAAATTCTCTTCTTTCTACAGCTGTAACCTGGATGGATAATCATAATCTAGAAATAAACGTCACCAAAACAAAACTAATTACTTTTCATCCCCATCAAAAATCCCCATTAAAACTAAATTTCATTTTTAATAATGCAAAACGGGAACAAGTAAATGAATTTACTCTCCTCGGTTTGTCTATAGATACCCACATAAATTGGAAATCCCATATACAGAAAATAAGAGCAAAATTATCAACATTCTCATATGCACTACGTGAAATTAAAAAAACTACTAACCTACAGACTGCACTTGTTACTTACTATGCATATGCCCAGGCATGGCTCAGCTATGGGGTCATGCTGTGGGGTAACAGTACAGATTCACTAACTATATTTATTTTGCAAAAGAAGTTAATTCGAATAATAACCAACATAGAACAAACAGATAGCTGCAAGCCACACTTCCGAAAACACAAAATACTGACACTTCCCTGTCTATATATCTTAGAATTATGTAAATTTGTCAGAAACCACCCAGATTTTTACACCACTTGCGAAGAAACACAAACAAGAATAAAAACAAAATAAACATACCTCAATCCCGACTCAAAATGCACTCAACCAGCCCTTTAGTTATGTCCATAAAAATATATAATAAATTGCCAAATGAAATTAGAGAAGTAAGTAAAACAAATACATTTATTTATAAATTGAAACAATTTCTGGAATCCAAGTCATACTACTCAGTAAAGGAGTTTTTAGAAGACAAAACGATTGCAAAATAAAATTATTCTCTCTCTTATACAGAAAACATTATGAAATAAATATAATCTAATATGAAATATAGAAAATCAAATATAAATATGAAAATATGAATACATAATTAATAATATAATATAATAATAATCAAAATACTTCTGAGAATTTCACTACATTATCCATATAAATACATAATATCAAAATTACACCTATTTACACAAACGTAGTAATATATAATAATAATGTATAATTATATATATATAAATAATTATACACTCAATTAAACACATCTAATAATTAATTTATAAAAATATTAATTGCTTTAATTGTAACTTAGCCCTCTTCCTCTCTCCTAATTGTGCTGTGCCCGACAGGGTCCATATTGATCTCTTAATTTTTATACCATCTATGTAATACATATGGAATGCAATAAAGAATTGAGTATTGAGTAGGTATGTAGGTAGGTATGTAGGTAGGTATGTAGGTAGGTATGTAGGTAGGTATGTAGGTAGGTATGTAGGTAGGTATGTAGGTAGGTATGTAGGTAGGTATGTAGGTAGGTATGTAGGTAGGTATGTAGGTAGGTATGTAGGTAGGTATGTAGGTAGGTATGTAGGTAGGTATGTAGGTAGGTATGTAGGTAGGTATGTAGGTAGGTATGTAGGTAGGTATGTAGGTAGGTATGTAGGTAGGTATGTAGGTAGGTATGTAGGTAGGTATGTAGGTAGGTATGTAGGTAGGTATGTAGGTAGGTATGTAGGTAGGTATGTAGGTAGGTATGTAGGTAGGTATGTAGGTAGGTATGTAGGTAGGTATGTAGGTAGGTATGTAGGTAGGTATGTAGGTAGGTATGTAGGTAGGTATGTAGGTAGGTATGTATCTCAAGTTGTTTATCTTGTTTGACTGACTTACCCGTTTCTTTGTTTATAATTTTTCAAGTGGTTTTTACTGTAGTAATGTTTTTTTTTATTGTATCATTTATTAATCTTTATTAAATCAGACTACAGTGGTCTATAGTGTTAGTAACAAAATTGCTTAGCCTATGTTAGTACTTAATAACTAAAAGAGAACGGGTCCGGTTTGCAAGCGCCCACACTAGCGGGCTGTCTGCCCGGGCGGCTATTGATTGCAGGATAGTGTTGGGACTGCCACGCAGCCTGCGGAGTAGCGAGGGAGATTTCTTACGCCACAGTGCATCGAAGCCGTCAGTGCGTGCGTCTGCAAACATTGCCGAGGCACTACAGAAGCGCGGCAATCGCAACAATACCCTGAATGCGTTATTGTATTGGATACGCAGAGCATTGTAAGCCTTTTGGGTATATGTGAACCACAGGGCTCCCGAGTACAGTGCTGTGCAGTACGCCTTAAAAAGGGTTATTTTACTTGCGTCTGTACATCGAGAAAATCTACGGGCCAGGGCCTCAAGTCTGCTATTACAATAGTGTCAGAATGGTCTATCATTGATTTCATAATTGTTGATTTTGACAAGTTTGGTAATCTACTAACATATTGGCGTCATTATGACTTTCCAATGGTCAGCCACTGACACTCCATTGAAATAAATGGCATCTATTGGTAATCTCGTACATAATGAAAAATGAATGACTGACTTAGGCAGTAATCTGCAAAAAAAAATACAGTTCCTTTGATCAGTGACCTACCATGAGAACGTCATTGTGCAGTCATTTCTTTTAATTCGTTACGAGTATCGTGTTTGTGGAATACAATGATCAACCAATGATCGACCATTATGAATTTAGCAGATTACGAACTTTTAGCAAAATGACAATGGGATCGTGTTGGAATGACGAATTTATAAAAATAGCAGACTAGGGCCCCAGCATATTCGCCCTAACTGACAATGCTCTGCGCTCCCTCTCTAGATCTATGTCATCTATGTATCGCTTAAAAATTTAGATATGTATCGCTTAAAAATTTAGATATGTATCGCTTAAAAATTTAGATTAAGCCAAAACACTAACCTTTTATAGGCAAGCAGTACCAAACCTGTATTTTTTCAAATATTTTAACTCTCTCTAGTCTTGCTCTACTTTTTGATTTACCTGGAGTGGTACCATTAGTAAAAGTCAACGGCAGTGCCATTAATTTTAATAGTTTTGGTCTTAAAAGTAGATTGGTACTCTTTTTGCACAACATCAAAAAGGGCTATTACACATGTAGGTATCAGCTCCAAAAAAAAATTGTTGGTACAAAAGTCTTCGCAAGGTTAGGGAAAATAAATGCCTGATAGAATGAATGAACTAGATAGGTAGATTTAGATTTCGCTTACCACGCACGCGCGTGCTAAAAAGAAATTTATTTGGCTAAGAGTTTTACACAAAAAAAAACCTACTTAAAATAAATAAGTAATAAATCCCTAATTCTAAGAATAATTTACTTTTTAATTCTACAAAATTATTTCAAGGAAAATTGAAAAGGTCGCCTTTTAAATAATTTTCCCAGTCGTTTATCGAATTAGTGCTATTCAGACCAATTTGCTTAACAAAGCTCAATCTAGTTAGAAATCGAACACAACAGTTCCAAATGAAATGCTGCTAATTAGTTGATGTTTATACGAAGGGTTGGGCAGAGGTAGAACCTTTCGTCACCCACATCATGTCTTCAGTTATATTTAAGTCCCATGAAAAGGCTCGCCCCCGGAGCCTATTGCCATCAACCGGGCACAAATCCAGGTTCCGCACTGCTACTGAGAAAACATATCTATCATAATCTAAGTATGTACCTCTATAACACATTATAAACCAGTTATAAATTACAGTCGCATTTGGTGTTCGTTTACAGTGTAAAGATAGAAAAAAAGAAAGAATATACGTTTGTTTGCGGTACAATTGTAACAAGCAAAGAAAAAAAAACTCGAAAATAATAATTTGTGGGAAAATATGCGTCACATCCACGCAAAACGGCCATCGCTCAGCATAATGCTGCGACCCTATGCGAGACAGAGCCCCAGCGCTGGTTTTCAGCGACAGCCGGCGTTGACGTGACGACGTCAACCCGTGCAGCATACAGAGAAATAACAAAATAAGACAAAAATAAAATAAAAACAATAGTTAGTCTTATATTATATAAATTATAATATTTAAAGTGGCAACATTTCGTAGCGTCGCCGTCGGCGACTCACGCGCCGCAGACTTAGGCCGCATTCCGTATTAGAACATAATCGCTCACAGCGCTCACATCGATAATTGGCGTTCCGAGTAAGATATCACGATAATGACAGCTGAGATCTGTCAACAATTCGGAACGCTCGTAATCGCACTCACAGTACTCACTCAACGTCAAAACTTGCATAGCATATTTTTTTGTGTTTATACCACAAATTTCTTCTTCTTCTTTGTTTAGGTAGCGAACGGTAGCCAGAAGCACAATTTAGAAAATGCCACGTTAGTTTATAGATATGATGCGAGTCAAAACAAAACAGCACAACTGTCATTCTTGACAGCGCCCACGGTTATATTAGTAAAAGGCATGGTCGGCGTTATCGCAAGATGGCGCACGTCATGACGTCATCTATGACGATTCAAGACGCAACGTTATCGCGTCCACGTTAATACGGTACGACTGTTAGCACGCTCAAATCGATTACATCGTAACTCGGAATGCAGGGTTAATACAATCTGTGCGCGCAACTGTCATAAAACTATTTGTTTGACGTTTTGGCTTGGTTAAAAGTACTGATTACGTAATAAAATTATAACAGGGCGCACTAATGAATGTTATGAATATGATGCAGTGCATAGTAATAACAAAGGATGTATTGGGTGATTGTGTAGTGTGACCGCGTTGTTCTTCTAAACTACTTAGGACGCAACAGATTTTGATTTAGTTTTCAACATCATGTAGAGAATATAATTCTGGAAGGGTAATGTGTATAATACTTTCATAATTATAATAATGAAATCTCGGTGTTTTTTAAGTTTTAAAAACCTTGCGAAGCAGGGGCGGGTCGCTAGTTATTTATAATTTACTCTAAACTAACTTTTATTCTATTACATACCTCATATTGCACAACATCAAGCAGTTGCAACTTTTTATGAAAAAATCTATAAATTCATTAAATTACATTCCCCCACTCACAAGCCAAAAAATCTGAATTTCCATGTTGGTTCACTAAATCTCTTTTGCATTTATTCAAAAATAAGGCGACGTTTCCCGGGACAGGCCTAGGTCTGAAACTGAACTGAACTAGGCTTTGAAACGCTACCTCCGCCTCCCCCAAATGCAGAGTCACGTATTTATTTACGATTCGCCGCCGATCATTTCGCGGAAAATGCATGCCACAGCATAAAATATTTGCAGTTGACCAAATGAACTAGTTTTTTTTAGGTTCGATTTTTTTCAATAAGTTTACATTTTATGGGACTTACGGTGTAGTGAACTAAAATGATTACTTAAAATGTCCTGTGTACCTAATGGGCGTTTTCACATTAACAGATAACGACACCAGCCCGATACCGATATGTCGGCAGCTATTATACCGACATCGATTCGATACCGATATAATTAATATCGGCCCGATGATATTGGTGACCATCGCGACGCACCAAACAACCACAGTGCCTAGGTACTAAGTATCGACGTCTTGAAATCGGCAGTGCGAAAAAGAGTGTTCAAGTGAAAGAATGCCACTGCTCACACCGCACTGTGTCTTCGCCGGTAGATATCGTGCCTTTATAGATAGATAGATAAATCGTTTATTTAGTGCACAAAAAACAGCACAGCATACAAAAGCACGATTAAATAATTACTAATTAGAATAGCTGTGCTGTGCGGTGTCGGTCGCTGTCTACGACGATATGGGTGACAATAGCAAGACAACGTAAAAGCGTTTGGTAGGCACTAAACGTATCCGATCATCTGACCGCCGATATCGTGTCGATATCGGCTAATGTGCTGTGTTGTGACAATCAATTCATCTTATTAATTAAAGAAACAAAATGTTTACCTTTTGATATAGTGTTATGGGATAGTTCGTAGTACATACACAGAAAAACATGAAGTTTAGGCCTCTTCTGTCATATAAGGTTTTAATAAAAATCAATATCTATGGTTAGGTGACTGTTATTGAGAAATCCCGTGTACAAACTGCACACGGGTTTTTTTTTTAGTGATAGCCGAGGTAGTCTTGAATAATCTGTAAGAATCAGTTAGTGTAATAGTGTAGTGCCATTAGGTATTATATGTAGGAACGCAGGCGTTTAATAATTCACGTAAAATGAAAAACTTCGCAAGCAATGGGAAATTGCTACTGATGGCTGCGCGTTTAGACCCCAGGAGGAGCTGTTTCTCACATGGATAACTCTGTCATTTTCTCACTAGTCCTGCCAGCCAGCCAGTCGCGTCACACGTCCTAAGTAGTCCTAACTCTCTGTATATTTTGGTCACCGAGACCAAAACTACAAACATTGTGTACAGTGAAGATTTATAAAATATGGCTGTTATTTTAATATACAAGGTGGAAAGGACTGTTTATATGTGTGTACATAAACTGTTAAATAAAAAATATATATATCTCGCACTTGATTATAATTTTATCGATAATCATTTGTAATGTGTCTAACTCTAAGATGACAGTGTATGTAAGATGACAAATTCAAAATTCAAATTCAAATTCAAAAGTCATTTATTCAAATTAGGCTGAGAATCAGCACTTTTCGAACGTCAAAGTTACATAAGACAGTCCCACAAAACGCCCACCCTTCACCACTTCCTAGTGCTTTCGCTGGGAAGAAGAAGTGGCGCAACAAACTCCCCAGCAGCACAGCTGTCTGTTCAATTAGGAAAAATAAAATGATTCTATACAATAAGTACTTATGCAAAATTATTTACATAACACAACACAAAACATTAAATTATAAATTATTAGCCATATGACAGCTAGCACACGCCAATATACCAACCAATTACACGACAATTAACACGTTCGCGTGAGCAACCTCATTTCTGAATGTTAGTAGTGAGGCACACCTTTTTCTCATACAAATTTAAGCAACGTCTAAAGACGTCAATCAAGCAGACGTTGCAGTTTATGTAAAGTATACGTCGACTTTTTGCTGACGGCGGCATTGTCAAGAGGACGAATTTACAACGGTACGGTAAGCAAAGGTCGACAGATGAGGAAGATATCGAGGCCCAGGGGTGGTAAATAAGGTCGTAAAAAGAACTAACACACACAAAATGGCAAATTACACAACGAGACGCAAGCGCAACAACGAAGGACTGCACCGATAACCGATGCCATACCAATCGGAGAACTGTCAAATGTCCAAAAAATCCGTTTCACTCTTGCGAACTCAATTACATACTGCATGATTAATTTAATTAATTTTTGTTATTTTTTATTAATCTGTACTAGGAAAAATACTAATATAGAAATACTTACTGATTAAATAAAACGTAAAGTAATATATAAAACTCAGAAACAGAGTTGAATAAAGTCAAGCGGTATGTAAAATGGAACGTTGTAAAAACAGGGAAGTTGAGATGCGTTCAAAACATAGTATACGTTTACTCTTACGTAGAATAAGCATAAAGCAATATTAAAAAATATTCGTTTCCTGCGTTTCTTTTAAAATTGTGTTAAGCGTAATTAATATACTATTAAATTAGCTGAATTTTAAGATTTATTTCATTACTATACATAGTCAGGTGAAAAATGGGCATCCTTAGGAAATTGAAATGATACAACTGGCATAGGAATATAAGTTTAATCAAAAACTCTTAACATTCTTATTTGTACGAGTCCAAAATCTTTATTAAAAATAAGAAGATCTAGATTATAGGTGTGTAGCTGTTTGATTATGCCACTCTTCAAAACATGAAGGGCATAGAGCTGGCTTGTCTGGGCACCCTTTGCACCTATGGCTACTTTCTCTTCGTGTCTTGTTTTTAGTACACATCTTGCATTTCAAGAATGTATTCTTATTAGAAGAGATTTTCTTAGGTATCTTTATTAATAAACCATCATAGATATTATCTATGATGGTTTATTAATTTGTCTGGTTTTAGCGCTGGATCTGTTTTTAAGAGTTTTATTAAATTATTAAATCCTCCCGAAAGTCTATAAATTCATAACTCTTAGCATTACCTTTACGATATTTTTTATAAATATAAAAGCTGTTCCAAACTGCTGGGTCTTAGTATATGGAAAAGTACCTTTTCATCACATCTATTCAAAAAGAGATAGTTTGTTCTTCGTAAACAGGGACCAAAATAGCTCTTTGATCCCTTTTTTTTTTGGGTGGGAAATCATCAAATGACTCCTCCCGCTCTGGATGGAGCGGGAGGGCGTGTCAGACTCTTACTGACTAAAACCCACCCGTGTTCCTTCTGTTGCCTGTGCAATGCCAGGGGGCCACGGTATCCCTTTCGGACTTTCCCGCAACCCCGGCAGGCAATGGTCTCATCGGACCCCTTCATTCGCTGACATCTCTTTGATCCGCGCGTGGAACACAACGCGCCGTCGACCCGGGCTTGGTCCTTACCGGACGGCGAGCTACCCATTGCTCACCGTCCGCAAGCCCGCGCCTACGGTGGCCGGGAATCGGCAATCGATTCCATGCATTTTTCATTCCATTCCACGCGGGTCCAGGCCATGGTAGCGTCCGGCCCTGGCCGGACGCTAGAGATCACTACTATCACTAGAGATCAGTCACGAACATTGTATAAAAAAGTAACAGGCTGGCAAGAAAGAGAGAGAAAGTGTGAATTATCTGGTCAAAATGAAAATCCAAGATGGCGGCAACGACTTCTGACGTAAATTTTCAAATTTTTCGTCATGGGTGTCGTTTTCATCGTTTTCGAAGGCGTCAAAGCCGATAATGAGGTCAAAATGAAAATCCAAGATGGCGGCTGCCAAAATTTTCAAATTTTTCGTCATGGGTGTCGTTTTCATAGTTTTCGAGGTTTCTAAAGCCGATAGTGAGGTCAAAATGTAAATCCAAGATGGCGAATACAAACATTTTCAATTTTTTCGTCATGGGTGTCGTTTTCATAGTTTTCGAGGGTGCTGAAGCCGATAGAAAAGTCAAAATGAAAATTCCAAGATGGCAGCTGCGAAAATTTTAAATTTTTTCATCATTTAGGTATCGTTTTTATAGTTTTAAAGCTGCTAAAGTCGATAAAGAGGTCAAAACGTAAATCCAAGATGGAGGCTGCAACAATTTTGTTTTGGTTTTAAATCATACGTGAGAGATGAGGTCGGACCACACACTTTTTTTTTATCATAGAGGGTGATGAAGAGTAGAGTGTTCACCTCGGGAGCAACACTATTTTAGGCTCGAGTGACGTACTTTGAATCTCTCGCTGCGTTCAGGATTCTACTTTAGAATCCTTCGCTCCGCTCTGGATTCAAAGAAACACTCTCGCCTTAAAAATCGTTGTTTGCTCCCTAGGCAAACAATCTACTATTTTATGCCACCTTACTGTCTTACTGGGAGATGAATAATATGAGTGTCATGGTCGGAACGGTCAATACATGACATATATTTACTATAAATCGAGATTTCCAGAGGCTTAGATTTTGATTGACCGTGTCTCTTATGGTCATTCATTATTTTAGGATGGTTTAGGGTGGTAATCATGTGTACAGGTATTTTGTCGACCCATTTGGACACGTACACTTTATTTTTTCTCGCCCGAACATGCTGTCCTTTTTTAAGTTTTTTTGAAACAACTACTTTATTATTATTATTATTATTTATTTATTTCAATCAACTTTGGATCATAGGTACAATTAAACAGAATTAACAATTAATAAAATCGGCATGACAATTAAAATTAAAATCACAATTAAAATGAAAACAAATTAAAATCAATATCACAATTAAAATTATTATAAAATTAAAACAAATCTAAATAATATCTTGACATTAGTCAGTACGTGAACCATGCAACAGTGGTTCACGTACTGACAGTCGAAACGTTCAGCGAAAGCCTTCAGGATACTGTTGCGGCTGGCCCGCACCCTGCGCACCAGGGACGTGCACCGCTTGCGCATGACTGTGTAGAAACAATCCACACGCGCCTCGGCAAACATCCCCGATGCGCTACAGAAGCGAGGCAGCCCCAAGAGTACCCTGAACGCGTTATTGTATTGGACACGCAGAGCGCTGTACTGTTTCTGCGTGTAATCCATCCACAGACTGCCGGTATAAAAGGACGTACAAAATGCCCTAAATAGGGCTATTTTGACGCCCCTCGAACACCGAGCAAATCTGCGGGCTATCATACTCGCACGAACAGACAGCGCCCTGCGTTCCCTTTCAATGTCTGCATCGTCTTCCAGGTCAGAGGTTAATAAATGTCCAAGGTATTTAAAAGTATTTACTCTATTAAGTGGGCATCCGTTGAGCTTAATTGCCGGCAAGTAATCTGGACACTTCCTCTTGGCCCGAAAGACCATGCACTCGCTCTTTTTCGCATTATACAGCAAACCATGTTCCTCAGCATACTTTTCACAGATGCGAATCAGTCTCGACACACCACAGACAGAGGCGCTCAGCAGCACCATGTCGTCTGCGTAACTGATATTGTTTAGGCACACACCTCCAATATGGCAACCGACATGCGTGCTGCTGAGCCTCTCTATCAGTGCATTAACATACAGGTTGAAGAGCTTCGGTGAGGTTAGCCCCCCTTGCCTCACGCCGCACTCCAACCTGTACGGAGTCGAGTAAGCCCCCGACCATCGAACAACATTGACTTGATTATTGTACCAGTATTGGAAGAATAGGATTATCTTTCCTGTTTGACCTTAAAGTTCCATTGGTAAGTGTTTTTAAATCTAATAGTTTTTCAGACAAGGACACCTAATTATAATAAGTATCCATAAATAGATGGTGGCCTTTCAACATATCGTCTGCTTACTGCGAAAACATGATAAATGCAGTTTTTCTCATTTCGAGTAAATGACTTTTGAAAGTTTAAGTTTTAATTTGATCTATTTCAAACTTCAAAGAAAATTAAAAGACTCTTAAAGCAAAATGTTGCACTAACTACCCTTCTTTTAAGATTTGCTCTTATTTATTATTTGGTAATAGTAAAAAAAGATCGAAAGGGGGCCGCATTTATCATGTTTTACCTGTACTACACAAAAGTGATATATCTTCTGAATTAAATTATTTCAAAAGTTAATTTCAGTTTTGTATAACGGTTTATTGTAATTTATACCTATTATTTGATTGAAAAGATTGTTTTTGACAAAATTCGCTAAAATAATTATAATTTTGAAACATTTATCATGTTTTACCTGTACTACACAAAAGTGATATATCTTCTGAATTAAATTATTTCAAAAGTTAATTTCAGTTTTGTATAACGGTTTATTGTAATTTATACCTATTATTTGATTGAAAAGATTGTTTTTGACAAAATTCGCTAAAATAATTATAATTTTGATACATTTAACCTGTTTTACCTGTAGAATGTTAGTGTAAATTGTGTCACTTATTAGGAACTTTTGTATAAAGAAAGGAAGGTTTGATGAGTGAACTTTTGATGATTAATTACCGACTTTTTATTACTTTTTTTTTTTTTACTAAGTCTATTTAAGACGAATCCTATTGGGTAAAGGGCTTTTAATTCAATTATCTTAATCTTTCGATGACTCTTCGTCAACCGAAGGTTCAGGTAAACGATCTACTTGATCGGTTACAGTTGGTAAAGAAGAGTACCAACCATGGTATTCCTCAGGAATCATTTTTTTAGTTCATAAACCGAGAAGATCTCTCTTTTTAGCTACACTTATTGGTAAAGGGTTCAGGTATAAAGGTGTTTTAAGACAATAGAATTAGTCTGAGGCGTAGTGTTATCTATGCATTTTTTAGCTCTAGTACCGAGACGTTGAAAAGGTTCCAATTTTTTTGAGACATCGATGTATAAAAACGTTTCAGACATGTCGTAATTGAAATAAATTTTTGAACTTTCTTCCTTGAGATTTTGCATTCTCTTTATTTTCAGCCACTTCACTTGATTTCCCTCATTATCTTTTGAGCGATTGAAAACTGTTTCATCGGCAATTTTTTTTAATCATATATGTTTTTGAAAGTAAATTCTTTGGTTTTGTAGGGCGTTTTCATGTAAGAATTACCTCCAACAATTATTGTTCTTTTAGATCTTGCTCGTTTGAAAATTGTTACATAATCAGGCATGCAGTAAATCTCAGAATTTTTCTTTGCTGACTCAATACTGCCGTGCATGTTGTAGTAGGCCAATATTTATGCCAAGTAGGCTAAATGTATTAACTTCTTCTATTTGCGTGTTTTTGAATGTTCTTTTTAGATTGAGATCTGGTTTTTTGTATGATCTAAAATGTAAATATAATTTGAACCACGAATAAGCTGGTCCTCGTACGCCGCACCCATATAGTTTAGTGAGTAAGATGTCATAAAAGACCTTGTCGTATGCTTTTGTCATATCTCTAGTAGTAGCCCAATTACCATTTCATATTGTTTGTCGTGTAAATGTTGAAGCGCTTTTTGAACATATTTATATACGGCTAATGTTGTTGATCTGCATTTTCCAAATCCATTTTGCGCGTCATCAAGAATATTAAACTTTTCTAAGAACATACATATATAGCTGATTGCACATATCTTTTTCAAATATTTTGGAAAAACTTGGTAGCAGTGCTATGGGTCTATAATTGCTTGGGATATGTTTGTCACCTTTTTTATGCACCGGTTTTACTAAAGCTACTTTAAGCGCATCTGGAAATGGGCCGTCTTGGAAGCTTTGATTGATCAAAAACGTTAGAGGAATAGAAAGTTCTAATGCGCATTGCTTTACTAAAATTGGTGTAATGTCATCGATACCGCAGCTATATTTCTTTTTGGTCTACCGGGCGTACATACATAAAACAAGTAGAGGTGTTGACCACGGCTTTTCCAATGTTATTAGTCGAGTTGTTGTTTGATTTTGCCCTACCGTCGTCAAAGAATTCGTTAAATTTGTTGGATACATTTAACGGGCATTTTACTTCTTCATTGTCTATATTATTATTAGTGATATATTATATCATTGTCAAGATTTTGTCTTCCCTGTTTTTGTGTTAATTATATTCCACATTGTCCTTACCTTATTTTCAGATTTTTGCATTTATTTATTTATTTTATTTATTTATTTATGTACACACAAAACACTTAAACAGGACACAATATTAACATAAAAGAGCACAAAGGTACTGCTTATTTCTTAAGAAATTTCTTCCAGCAGACCTGCGAGAGGAAAGTAGGATTAGATAATGTAGACACAGTGTGTAGAAAAGTCGAAACAAGAAAATTTAAATTAAAACTTAAAACAAAACTATTCTATAAAAAATTAACATACATACAAATACATAAACACATATAAAATACTAGTATAGTAAATAATAACTTATAATATACATACATATATATGTAGAATATTACTGTATAGAAGAAAGGTAATGCTCTTTGACTTGCTTTTTGAAGAGAAATAAAGTTTTAGAATCTCGAATGTTAGGCGAAAGTGAGTTCCACAAACGTACTGCGTTAACAGAGAAGGAGTAAGAGTACAGTTCAGTTTTATGGGATGGGAAATTAAGATGATGCCTGAGGTGGGATCTACACAGAGCATCCGGAGGACGGGTAAAGGAAAAGCGATCGCGCAGGTAGCTGGGATATGCAGGGTTTTAAAGGATGTTGTAAAGGAGACATAATATCTATTATTTAACAGCTCCTCGGTGGCATCCAAATAGCAGGCATCAGCGTAATCAATGATCGGCTGAATCAGAGTTTGAGCTAAATAAACTTTGGTTTTGAACGGCAAGAAGCTCTGTAAGGATTTGAGCGAGTGAAACGAAAAGTGAACCTTACGACTAACCTCACTGACTTGAGCTCGCCAAGAAAGATTGCAGTCAATTAAGACACCAAGGTCCTTGACTGTTTCAGTATACGCAATGTTTGTGCAGCCCAGAGATAATGGAGTCAAAGATGACAAGTCGAGTGCTGTGCGGTAGTGTCTGCTGCCTATGATCATGGCCTGCGATTTAGCAGGGTTAATCTGTAAGCCGAATGACTTAGCCCATTGATATATGCTTTCTAGGTCATGATTCATGGCATTGATTGCCGATTCCGCATCAGCCAGCAAGAAATGTCGATACAGCTGCAAATCGTCTGCATAGAGGTGGAAGCTGGAAGTGATAACTTTGGTAACGGTATTAATAAATATAGAAAAAAGAAGAGGAGAGAGAACGCCACCCTGAGGAACACCAGCAGTAAGATCACACCAGTCAGAGTAGATCTCTTCTTGGCGGACACGCTGAGAGCGACCCCGAAGATACGAGTCAAACCAGGCTATTGCAGAGGCAGAGAAGTTAAAAGATTGAAGGATCCTAAGAAGGATGTCGAAATCCACCGAGTTGAACGCGCAACTAAAGTCAAGTAACACTAAAACAGTAAGAGATTTATTGTCCATAGCCTAGCGGATATCATCAGTAACCTTCAGGAGTGCAGTGACAGTGCTGTGGCCAGTACGGAAGCCAGATTGGAAAGGGGAAATGAGAGCATTAGACAATAGAAATTTAGAAATTTGACCATGAACAATGTGTTTGTGAACTTTCGAAAGGCATTGCATTGCATTTGTTTTTAATACAAGTTAGTTTTTTTAATAGTCAATTTTAATATTTTACTAAATATCTTATAGTGTTTTTTTTTTATAAAACAGCTTTTGGTTTCATTAAAATTCTGTAAGCCATCCTTTTTTTTGGTTTGCATTTTATTTTTTGCAATGGAATATATTTATTTAGATGGTGTTTTATTATTGTAATGAAGGATTCGTAATTTGTGTGTAAAATATATTTTTATTTAGTATAATTTCCCAATTTTCTGATTTTAGTGAACTTTTAATACATTCAACGGTATTTCTTTATAAATATTTTTTTTTCGGTATACCTAGTTTTACTATTGTTATTTGAGGAATAGTCTGCGTTTAACTGAACATTTATTGCCTATGGTCCGAAAGACCATAATCTTTGACAGTTGCTTTGTTTATGAGCGGTGGATAATTTGTAAAAAGTAGGTCAATGCAAGTGGATGTTGTCTTGGTTACACGTGTTGGTTCGTATATACATAAATATTGACACACACATTTACTGGAAGTCACACATAGAACATTATAAAAACAAAACTCTGCAAATTCTCTTACGCTCTTTTTCAAATTAAACAAAGCACTAACACACAAACAGCTATGGCTGCTTTCTACGCATACGCATACTCATGGCTGCGATATGGCGTCATGCTTTGGGGAAATAGCGTTAACGTAGATGAACTATTCATAATGCAAAAGAAGTGTATAAGAATTCTAGCCCAAATAGATAATACGCAAGCAATACTTTATAAAATATCAGATTCTAACTCTACCGTCAACATACATACTTGACATTTGCGTGTTTGTATTTAAAAATATTGACAACTTCACAAAAGTAAAAGATACGCACAACGTCAACACTCGCCATAAAAAGAGGTTATGCGCTCCATTCTCAAGAATTAAAATGTTAAGTGATAGCCCACATTATATGGCAATAAAAATATATAAAAAGATGCCCAACATGTTTAAAACTGAAAAATCAGTAAAAATATTCCAAAAATGGCTAAAACTATACCCTATCCAAAAATGTTTCTACTCAGTAAAAGAATATTTAGAGTGAAGCTTAAAATAACGATTTTCTCTCATTACAAAAGTGGCGATCTGTCCTATAAACAAAATTAGATTTAGTCTAACCTATTTAACTTCATATAACATTATAATTATAATTTGTACTACCTGAAAAGGATGAAATTCATTATTATTGACATTTAATTCTGACAACAATAATTTCTCAAGTCAATTGTACTACTATAGGAAAATAATTAAGTAATAAAAATAATATTGTTTAATGCATGCTAATTTAGAATGATAAGGGCAGGCGAATGATAATTGCAATGCTTGTAAAAGGCTGCTAAGTCTTAAGTACTAACATAACATAACACCAACATTGTACACTTAGTTCGCAATAAACGTTTTGACTTTGACTTTGCTGTCTACCTCCATGTAGCATGGCCTGATTCAGGAAACTTGTGTTCAATTTGTCGTAAGTGGGAAATATTTTCGACAGCAAATAAAAGTAATGCAGCAACAAATTGGTTGCGGTTTTGTCCACAGCACGTATCAGAATATAGGCAAACTTCGGTAACATGAGAAGGAACGCACGTGGAAAGGTCGTGATGCAGGATATTTCCTATCTCGGAACTGCCTCTTTTGCCATTAATTTCGGACCAAGCAAAGCAGTATGCGTCGTTTGGCAGCGCTGCTTCGTAAATACAGAGATTGTAAACACATAGTTTACGACAATAATAAAGCTGTCCCTCCAGTCCAGAAGGTATCTGTAACACAGCTTGTAAGTCGAATGTTACACAGCAAAACTCATTATCTTTCTCTGCTTTTTCTTTGTCCTTCGTTTTTTCCGAGCTACAGGACTCTTTCCTTGCTGAATGATCCTCATATTCCCTTTTTAACACTACTTTTTCATCATTACTAGCTTTGTTTAAATTTGAGCATGATAAACATTGATCCTTTTTCGGAACAAAAAAACTGAAATTGTAATGGTATGCTTCGAAGTTTTCCTTATGTAGTGTGGTTCCATGACAGGGAAGGACTCTTATGTGTTTTTTCACAAAGTTCATATCAGCTTCAGTCTTATTGGGGGGTTGATGTTTACCTCTCTTGTCACTATCCTTGTACAGCCCCGTATCATTCCGCTTACGAACAGCATCATTCACAACAGCCGGAGAAATAGCTAGCGTGTAACAAAAAAACTTCTGACATACCTGCTTCTTCGGTCCGTTGTGAAAAAAGAAACATATTTTTGTGAATTGACGCTGTTTCTTTGGTCCACGAATAGCAATAACTCTCTTCGGAGTATCTATTTCGACATTACCTACCGAGAATCAAATTCTTTTGCTCGGTATACTTTAAACTCCAGTAGTGACGACATAAATAATTTCTTTCCTCTGAAAGATAACATTACATGTAGAGAAAACATTTCTCACAGTCAATCTTTTTCGGTATTTTAGCACTCCTTTTTTTTTGTTTCGTAGAATAAGGTAAGCCTTCAGATCGTCTTTTCTTCGCGATATTTTCTTTCCAATTTGCATGTTCTGGTTTCATCCAACGTTTTCTTTTCCGAGTAGCATCGAATACACGTTGCAATATGAGCCCCCAAAGGGATCTTACGACTTGATGTGCATCGGTTGTGGGCAACACCTGTTCAATCATAAAGTCGCCGTCGTTAGGTTGAACTGCTTCGTCAATATAATGGTCGTCTCCATAGAATCGCATAACATTTTCTAAGTATCCGTGTTATTCGCCCATTGTTCTCCAAATAAATCCTTTGGTTGTATTAAAGAGCCTGGGTCCAGGTTGTAAGTGGGATCTTTATCAGAGTCATCGCTGTCGAACATACGCGCCATTTCCGCCACAATTTTCTCCCTAGACTCAGTCAAAGCTGAAGTGCAGTTCAAAACCGGGCTCCAAAACCCTTGATGCGAAGGACCAGGCTCTTCATCCAAATCATCTGTCAAAAAATAAAAAGACAAACAAAAGTTAGTGCATAATTTGAATGTAAACAAACAATGAATCGCGTGCTTGACCTTTACAATAACTCATCATTCAGTGTTAACAATCGAGAGAAAGTGAATACCTGTCATAGAAACTTTGTACGTAGGTACCGACATAAGTGTTACAGAGCCATATAAACACGTGTTCCTTCGGTTGCCTGTGCAATGCCAGGGGGCCACGGTATTAGTATAGAATAGAGTATTTAGTATATAGTATATTATTAGAGTCTTAGCCCCCTAATTCAAATTCTTAGTTTAATGATCCCAAATCTGATTGATATTAATAATATTAGCCTATGAAATGACAAAAAATGATATTCTGGAAACGCATTCAATGTTGTTATGTCATTATCCTGCCATACTATAAAATTTGCCTTACCAATTGCAATAGCTTTACACTTCAAAACTTACAATACCTTAAAAATTTGACAATTTGAATCTTCCAAACATGTAGCAATTGGGTGTAATACAATTTATTTGCAGGCTATAAACAACAGCTACAATGACAATATCATATATTATCTGGCTCCTCTTCACAGCTCAAAGGCCGCTCCGTTTTCCGAATACGTTATTTTCTTTGTTTCGAAAACGTTCTTTATTTTATTTTTGTTTTATCATACGTCCATGCGCGAATTCGAAGCGGAAGCATCAGTTTCGTATCATGACGTAGTAAAAACGAATTTACGAAATGGCTTTTTAGTTTAACAGTGGCTGGCGTTTATCTGTATTAGCAAGACGGAGATGTTATGTTTTGAGATCACGGGTAGTTGGAAATTGGAATTGTATCCATTTTATAACTTTTCAATCTCATAAAATGAGAGTTGCTTGCATATTTTGATATCTTATGAGGATTTCTCAATGAACCTGCTACCATTCATGTTGATTTATCCATGGTGAACATAATTAATAAATACTAACAATTCCTTTCAGAGCAGTGATGGCCCAGTGGGATGGGCCCGGCCTCAGGCCCCGACTTACGAGTAGTAGTAGGTCGATTAAGCACTTTACTTAGTGTATTTAATTTCATCACCACTGCTCTCAAAACAGTGAAGGAAAACATCGTGAGGAACCCGGCATGTCCTAGAATAAAAAAACCTGCTAAGTGCTTGTCGGTGAACGCACAAAGTTGGGATAAATTTATCCCAAGAACAAACTTAACATTGTAGTTGAATAACATTTTCGCCATATTGAGAGATTTGCCATGTGATTTTAAAACCATAGACTTGTTCTAGATTTTCTTGTAACCTATAAGAATAAAACTATATTCTGTATTTTTTTCAAAGTTTTAGCCTCAGTAGTTTCGGAGATACGATACAGTCAATTTTCATCTATTTTATTAAATAACTATAAAACTAACATAACATAACATGACGCCTTGTCTCCCCGAAGGGTTGGGCAGAGGTGTACCTGTAGTAGGTACACCCGCATTTCGCCGGTTATGTTAATAGGCTCGCCCCCTATTACATGAGACTTACTCATGTAATAGGGGGCGAGCCTATTGCCATCAACTCATTTATTTATTTACGTTACACGTCCGTGTTTGGGTCACAGAAATACATATATTATGTGTACCAAATTTGAACTTAGTCGGTGCATTAGATTCGAAGCAGATTGGCTGTGACAGACGGAGAGAGACAAACTCACACAAGTGATCCTATAAGGGTTCCGTTTTTTCATTCGGACGTACGGAACGCTAATGAAAAAAAGCCCGTGTGGTGGATTACAGCCCACTCTCTCACAGGGAGAAGGCCTGTCCCGTTAGTGGGAACATTAGAGACTGATGATTATGCTAACAATTTCTTACTACTTATTGTTTAAATGCATTCTTTTTTAAACAGTTCGGATCGACACGAGAAAATGGATTGTAATAATTTTGAATTACGCATTAATTATTTCCAAATTTTTTATAAGCATCCAATAACTTATATTCAACCATATTTTTAATACAGAAACATTTTAGTTAATAGTTTTGTAATTGATACCAAAATACAGGCGCACGAAAAATATAAACACCAAAATTGTGGTTTAAATAACACGACCCTTTTGATACATTCGTTGTTTTGGATACCCGTTGGGTTACAAGTGATCGAGTCGTATGGTTTCCGGTTACAAATGGACAACTCCATGCTACCCTTGGGTATCGTCAGTGGGGTCTAAGTGACCGTGGCATCGGACGGGCTGATATCGACTTCTATCTGTATAGGTTGAACTTCTCATAATTTCACATTTTTCATTAAGCTATTTGACAATAAGAACGGAAGTACATAGTTAGGGCCAAAATGTACCTATGACCTGGATCAAGCCTGACCTTCAATTCACTTTAGACTTTTTCCATTTTAAATAGCCTTAACCATTTCTGCTACCGAATAGCTTTGAAACTTCGGCATCAAAAAAAGGTGCCGAACGCATCTTCAAACCTTTTGGACAATTGCAATTGAGTACATGCTGCAGTAACCGCACTAATTACTTCCGATCAGCACGTTAAGAAACTGAAGAAACTCTGTACTGACGGAACTGAGATAAAATCCCTCAGAAATACACTCGAGAGCAATGAATCCGGGTCACTTAAAGAATGTTAAAAATCTCGGAAACTAAAAATGATAGGTTAATGCAATAAATTGTATTTAATAGACAATGTAATACTCCTTAAATGACACACATTTTATTAACACAAAATTACATAAAGAAAAAAACTGCTGATCTCTCCTTAAAACAAAAATTGGAAACATGAAATTTTTGAACTTTATTACGATTTTCTTGAATTTTAATACTTCGTATTGCCTCCTCGTGCTTCCATTACTGCGTTTACGCGGTTTGGCATGCTGTACACCAAGTTCCTTATACGATTTTGGGGAATATTCTCCCATTCCTCTGTGAGAGCAATTTTGAGCTCACGAAGCGTGATTGGGGGAGGGTTTCGTTGTTTTACGCATCTGCCTAGCTCGTCCCAAGCATGCTCGATCGGGTTGATATCCGGGCTGCGCGCTGGCCACTCCATACGAGTAATGTTCATCTCTTGAAGGTAGTCATTCACAATCCTACCTGTATGAGGTCGGGCATTGTCATGCATAAATATAGCATCCTCACCTAAATTGACCATAAATGGACCAACGTGATCATTGAGGATTTCTTCCACATATCTTTCGCTAGTTAAAGAGCCGTTTTCTATGATCACCAGCTCTGTGCGACTTTCAGAAGAAATTCCGGCCCACACAAGTACAGACCCACCACCGTAGGCTACTTTTTCTTCGATGCATGCTTGCTTGAATCTTTCCCCTGGTCTTCGATACACTCTGTGTCTTCCATCGTGCTTGTAGAGCATAAATTTTGATTCGTCGGAGAACATAACTTTTGACCAATCTTCAATACTCCAATTTACGTGGCTCTGGGCATATCTTAGTCTTGAAATACGATGCCCACGCTCCAGTTTAGGGCCGTTTGCAGGTCTAAGGGGTTTTAAGTTAGATTCAGCAAGCCGACGTCTTACTGTCCATGCACTTGGGTTACTTCCTCCGAGGCGTCGAAACTGATTTGTGAGTTCAGTTCCTGTAAGAAAGCGATTTCGAAGCATGGTGTTCACCAAGTATCGGTCTTTTCGTGCTGTGGTACACCTGGTTTTGCCCGTTCCTGGTCTGCGTAGGTTAGAACCAGTTTCTTCGTAACGTCGGAGAACTCTTTGTACTGTTGACAGCGACACACCGACAGTCCTGGCTGTATCGCGCTGACTCCGGCCGGTTTCCAGCATTGTAAGTATTCTGGTGCATTCTTCAGGCGTAAGCGACATAATTTCAGCTTGAATAATGAATATAGAGCACTATCAACATGGTTTATGTACCCACATAAATGACAGATTACAAACAAAAGCAAAACCAAATGCTGTAATTTCGTAGTTCCATCTTCGAAAGTGGCCCTTTTTCAAATTTGATTTTTTTATGATATAACTTTACAATAACTAAGAAGTTTTAATACCTTCATTTAAGGAGTATTACATTGTCTATTAAATACAATTTATTGCATTAACCTAGCATTTTTAGTTTCCGAGATTTTTAGGATTCATTAAGTGACCCGGATTCATTGCTCTCGAGTGTAGAATAATCGAAATGAGGAAGTGGTTGTCCCTCATCTTACGTATTCTCTCGTAGGCAGAATATATGATATATTATAGATAGTTGTGTGCTCCTTCTAAAACAGAGCACATGTCAAAGCCAGGCCAGGCCTGTCGTAACAAGTATAAATCAATAGGCAAAGGGTTACACCGTCACGTCGCGTCGCGCATTATCACGCCTTCGTAATATATTGGACAATATGTGCGTGATAAACTATCAATCATTACTCTGCCAAGTTGCTATTGTGATTAATATTGTGGAAGGATTGTTTAGCTGTTCTGTTCGTGGCCTCGTTTATGTGTGTTTGATCAGGTACTTATTTTATTTTAAATAGGCTGGACTAGCTTCTGCCCGCGACTTCGTCCGCGGAAAATTTCTTGTTTTAACATTAATTAAATCCTATGACACTCGGCAATACTGTAGGTTCCCATTAATGAGAGAATTTTTGGAATCGGATCAGTAGTTCCAAAGATTACCGAAGTGATCTTGTCTGCTCAACTTAGTCGCAATGGTGCAAAGGCATTATGTATTTTTAATCCGTCACGACACGGATAATAATAAAATTATGTTACTACTATTATAAATGCGAAAGTTTGCTGGATGGATGGATGTTTGTTACTCAATCACGCCAGAACGGCTGAATGGATCTGGATGTTTGGCACAGAGATAGATTACCTATAGTCTGGAATGACACAGGCTAATTTTTATTCCGGAAATATGTACGGTTCCCGTGGGATAATTTCCGGCCACCACGCGGGTGAAGCCGCTGGCAAAAAATATTACACTATAAACAAAATAGCAAACCATCATTTAAAAATGTAAACGTCAATAATATAAAATTTTAGTGAAGTATCTATTTTATTTAAAGCTTCTCTTTAAACAATATTTGAGGTTCTTTTATTTTCCGGTAACAAAATAATCTGCTTTTTGGATGATCCAACTCGTGATAGACCAACATATGGGAAAAACATTATTTTCGTAGGTCAATGCCAACCAAGGAGAATGTTTGTCCCTGGGACTTGTTTATATTCAGAGCAAATGATGTTTTTTTATGGGAAACTGGAGTCGCTTAAACGATATACTCGTAGGCAGGTCTGTGGTCACATTAAGAACACAAATAAGAAGTACATAATCATTTTTAAACTGATCAGATTGTTTATCAGACAAAAGACCAAAGACAATAATTAGTATTTTGTTGTATTCTAAATTACCATAACTCAACTCAATTTTTATTTCAACTTGAGAAAATGTATAAACAATCGTACAACATTTATAAACTATTTGTGATACCAAATAACCGAAATATTCGAACCTATTCTAAATTATCTCAAATCAACTCAATTTTATTGAATGCAACTTGAGATTATTTTTATTTAACATTAAACAATCGTACAGCAAACGAACATTCGAACCAAAGATTAAAATGAACCCAGTTATAGTAGTACAGTACAACCGAACGAAACAATTACTAATTACTATTTCAACGAAAGAACCGAAATGACCGAAAATAACCCACAATCAACAATTTTCATCACCTGTCTATCGACAATGATGTAAAAATAAACCGAGAGGGTCATCAATCCTCAATCCGCGGTAAATAAATCTTAATACCGTGATTCAAAAAAATTACGTATTTCCACAACGCCATCTATGGGTAAATGGATAAAACGTCCGCACAAAGCATGTAGGAATGACAGTTGAGTTTCGCGTTTTAGCATGTTGCGTTTAAGTAATTTTATATTATGTCGGAAAATATATAACCGATTGACATACTGTAAAGGGCAAATCTTATCTCTGTGATGCCTTTGTGATTAAAAAATAATTTAAAATAATAAGAATTGATATTTTCTTGTTTAAATAATCATCCAAACAGAAGTATGTCAAAAATTTTTTTTTTAAAACATAAAACGAAATATAAAAGTTAAAATACAATAGATAGGAATATGGTGTCGAGGACTTTTTTGTAGAAATAATTAAGGCGAACCAGATTGCCATACATTGCTATCAATTTTAAACAACTGTTTAGGCAGCGCATGCAAATAATTCTGTTTTCGGAGGTATTTTCTTTCCGACTTGCTAGACGAAAATTATGATAGCTCGGCTAATATGTATGATATAAATATAATTTATAGCCAGGAATAATTTAGCTTTATACCAGTGATTTTTTTGGAATTGGATCGTTAGTTCGGAGATTACCCCCTACATACAAACTTACAAACTTAAAATTTTTACCTCTTTATAATATTAGTATAGATGAACAAGAAGTATAGAATAGCCCAACAAGTGTGTGGATTTGCGTAAGAGGAGAGGTCGTGAGTTCGATCCCCGTCCATTGTATGATTAAAATGAACCCAGTTATAGTAGTACAAACATATTTAGCTTCGCAAACAGGACAGGTCCACGAGTAATCTCTCAAAACAAACTGATTCTGACAGAATCATTCTGTTATTTATTTTAAATTAGAGTCTCGCTCCTACTTCGTATGGCTTTTCAGCTTGACAGAACATCAATACTTCTTTATTAATATTATGCTAGTTTAAAATTAATGTTTTAGACACACAAACCTTCCGCTATCAATTCCCTAAATTGTGGTGAAAACCGCGTCAAACCATTACGTATGTAGTTTAGTTTAGAAAAATAACGCTTCAATCTCAGACCAAATTGGTCTGAGGCTTCAATACAATGGTTTCATGCCATCAGCGTCTTGTCAGTATACAATTGATGATGGAGGTTTACCATAACATAAAAATATCTTCATAATACAAAAGCTAGATCATGTACTGTATCCTATACTGTAAACGAGCAATATTTGTATATATATATATATATATATAAAAATGACACGACGGGGTATCTACCCTGTGCCGTTTCTGACCATTCTCCGGTGTAATTCTTCGTTGATGATAGATATAGGTAGTTGGCTTTCAATCACACACAAGTCTTAACTCAAACTCAAAGCATTTAATTCAATTATAACATTTACAGGCACTTTTGAGTTATCACTTATCAAGGGGTCATTCAGTTTGAGTTATTTTGTGAAGCTAGTGGCCCATTCCAAACGAAGTAGGTCCTGATGAAGAAGAATGGGCAAGAAACTCCATGGACACTTTTTCAAATCAAAACATTATGTTACATAGGTTATTTGTTCGACAGTTACAATCTCAGTCCTTTCTAACACAACTTTTCTTTTCACGTTTATTACCCACACCCACCATTCGTGGGTGATGCTTCCCTCAGAAGTCCGGCGACGTACCTCGTATTTCAATACAATATCTTATTAATAAGTTTGTTCAATAAAAATTACGAGAATGCTAAAATGCTTATCAGTTAATTCTTTTATAATTAAACAATGCTGATATTCAATAGTACAAAGGTTATTAAGATTAAAGTTGAATTCGAAGCTTTATTACTTTCTACCACTTCAGTTTTTCTATCTTTTTCAACACTTCCTGTGATTCAAGGAATTTAAACAAACAGGTATTCATTAGTAAATTGCAGTGTAAAATAATCTTATTACTTTTTATTTGGTTTGCTATTATTTAAACTTATTTAGTTCTCGTATTAAATTAATAATTCAGTTATTGATCTTAATATTCGCAAATTACGCCATCTTCGTGACCTTTAAGTAGTGTTTTGTCATAAACAAATTTACTATGTCACTTGTTAATATGACTAAAAACACAACAATCATTAAATAAATGTTCCCTTTTAATTTAAACTTTAGTTTTAGTTCCGACACCGAAATTAGTAATAGTTTCTCTTTAACTCGTTAACTCACAGTATATTGACTGAGTTCACAAGTTTTGCAATAGATGGCGTTTTGATCTCAAAGGAATCGATTATTCCCAGATGCATGCAAACGGTTGTAACAGTATTCCACAGTAACCCATAGAGGGCAGGACTTTATGGTGAATAACAAATTTGTAGTTAGGCATAACATTATGTCATAATCTTTACAGGTAGACGCATCCGCGGCGACATATATATATAGTAACCACGTTTTCAAAAACGGCTCTAACGATTTTGATGAATATCGCAATATGGGGGTTTACGGGGCCAAAAATCGATCTAGCTAGGTCTCGTATGTAGTAGAGCTAGGCCGCCCAAAGTTTAGAACAAGAATAATGACACTTTAGAATAATGACGTGGCAGCATTGAATTAGTAAGTACCTACTATCATGGCAGCATGGAATTAGTATGAACTTTCCTATACTATAAAATGAGCATTCTCTATTTTCACCAGAGCAAAGCTCGGTTGTCCAGTTACTGTCGTTGATATGAAAATTATAAAGACAGACATTGATAAATGTCAATATTATTTTACTTTTATCACATTAATTTCATCACATTCTAAGCTGTAAAGAAATTAAACAATAACAGTTCACCTAATACTATAAAATGTTTGACTGAACAAAAGTCCCGGTTAAATTCCCATATATTTCGGGCAGTACCGTAAAAAAAAGATCTCCGGGACTATAATAGTTCGGGAACTGGCCGTGCCAATAAAACGAGGTCACTGGCTTACGAATCCAATAATAAATTCTTATTTTACACCTCTCGTGTAGCGTAAGGTACGTAAAAAGGTACGGCGTCGAATACCTGACATAGAAACGATTTGTCTCATTGCAGATAGATTATTTCTTGCCTACTATTATTTTAAATTTGGTTGGTTAGTGACAGAAACGGCGCATGACCCGACCTACTTGTTATTAGTTACAGAACCTAACCGCGATGCGTCAGATTATCAGTATTTAATTAGTGACAGCTGTTTAAAAAAAAACTTGGCCACATCTTTATACTCATCACTCATGAGTGATCACTAAATTCTAAATACACAACACCCGCTGTATTCTGAAAACTCTTACTTAAAAACGTTCACATTGAAGTCAATCTGTCAAACTTCTCAAAATTTTTGGTAAATTGATTGTATTTTTGACAGATGGCGAATGAGATTATAATGCGCACGTTCTTAAAAATTAAGGTAATTGCCCCTATGTTACAGTGAGTTGTCATTTAAATGTAGTGTCTATACCTAGCATTAGGTGGAATGACAGCTCACTTCAATATCATTAAAATTTCACCTAAGTTTTCACGCTGAGATTTTAGGCATTCATTATGACATTGGGAACAGTCCCAAGGATTGACTGTGGAAAATACAGCCTAACCTCATTCCGTGCGGATCATACTTAGCCAAGCTCTTACAAAATATGTTTACTTTGCAATGCAAAATAAATGGCTCATACGTCTTCTCCCTTTACTCTTGATCTTCATTCAAAGCGTTTAGAGAAAGGAAATAAAGTTCTGTACCGCGGGACGGGCGTGTCAGCGGATAGTGAAATAATGTAACCTATTTGTGGCGCATTCCTTTTATTATTTATGCCACCGTGTCAGGCGGATCCTTAGAGTGGGAAGCTTGTTTTTTAGGGTGTTCGATGTCGATAAGTAAGGGTTACAAAGTGCATATTGACGTAAAAACGTGTTTTCGCTCAGAGTAAGAAGAGTAGTAAGTTCAATAATACTGACCGGCAAAAACATTGTCATGTCAGACTTCAATCGCTAATAACTACGAGACTCAGTGCTAGAGATTACTCTAGGATACTCTTTATCGATAAATTTAGAAATTTTGCATAGGGTGACACAATGAGCGGTCTTATCCTTTATCTTTCAAAATATAGGTAATATTTATAACAATTTAAAGGCAGGATATAATTTGCCTATGACGTCACATTGCAAGAGCAAGCGCATGCGTGCGACCCTCTATTCTTCACTATAATATGTCGAAATCCCAAATCGTATAGTGCAAAAACGTGTTCAGCTAGAACGGTGATTCTGATGTCGTTGCCAAGAATGTACAAAGGACTACCAGGACCTACGCAAAATACGGTTAAAATTGCATATGAAGTTGACAATAGTGAAATCATTGCATATTATCGTCTCATACCGGCCGTAAATATGCTCAGAAATGAAAAAAAACCCAATTGAAGAAAGCTTGAATCATAAGGATTGCAATAAGCCTAAAAAACCAAGTGCCGAACAAATACAATATCAACGGCAGTATCAGAAACCGTAACAAAATCTGTTGCAAATTTAAGATGTCATGTCATATCGGCTGTAAATCTGCTCAGAACGGCAAAATATAACAATCGAAGAAAGCTAGCAACATTAGGAATAGAATGAGCCTAAAAAGTCTAGTGCCCAGCAAATTCAAAAGCGGAAACCGTAAGAAAATCTGTTGCAAATAGCAACAAGTTTAAGATGTCGTCTCATATAATTCGTAAATCTAAAAAAACACAAAGGAAGAATGTTGCGTTCAGTTTGCATCGTAAGCAATGCGCAACATCCAATAATTAGGGAAAACGACAGCTACTTCAGCAAAGGAAACCACAAAAAAAAAATGCTGCAAATATCGGGCCCAGAGAAGGATGTAGAACACGCTGTTCTTAAAGCGGTACCCTAGTGCCGCTTTGTCTGTTTGCATTAACGCTTGCCTCTTTCACCATAAAATAGGTCGCTTCGCTCGCACGACTTGTGCGTGTGTAGGCGAAGTTCACACGGTCTTGGTATTCTCATTAGATTCGTAAATAGCCTCGATTCGCTCGAAAGCAGGCTTGCCGCGGTCGTTTTACTCGAGAATTTGATCGCTTTGCTCGCTCGGTTACGACGTGGTACGACTCGCTTCATATGCATGGCTTGCTCCGCTCGCTCGTTTCATGGGAAGTTCACATGATCTAACTTATTGTACTATTGTACTTAAAGTACGCCCCCTAAAACGTGGCTAACTACTGGTTTAAAAGTGGCATGCAAACATAAAAGGTTACCAAAAGCACTAATAACTACAACCAATAATGATATACTACATAAACATTACAAACAATACGAAAAAATACTCAAGAAAACGGTAACCTACTCCAAAAGACTAAATTATATTAAAAAAATAAACAAATCTGAAAATAAAACCAAAACAATGTGGCAAATAATTAAAAAGCGTACAAATAGACAAAACAAAAAAACAACAGGTAATATGCAATTGTGCGTGAATAATAACCTTACAGATAATGCGAAATTCATAGCAAACGCTTTCAATGACTATTTCATATCAGTTGGCAAATCGGACAGTACAATCGGAGATAATGCTGCAACTGGCCGCCCAGGGCCCTCACAAAGCGAAAACTCTATTTACATTAGCCCAGTGGACCCAAACGAAATAAAACTTATAATTAAAAAACTTAAAAATAAACGAAGCTATGGACACGACGAGCTACCGCCAACACTAATAAAATTATGCGCTGAGGAATTATTAATGCCACTGACTACTTATAAATCAGTCCCTTGACGAAGGATGTGTTCCCGACCTGCTTAAAGTAGCAGTAATAAAACCGATCCATAAAAAGGGAGATCAGACCGATACAAATAATTTTCGGCCTATAGCCGCATTACCTACATTCGCGAAAATTTTTGAGACAGCAATGTCAAAACGACTTTACTCATTTTGTGAAAAGTACAAAATCTTCAACGATAGTCAAAATAGTTTTAGGAAAAATAAATCTACTACACTGGCAATATTCAAATACATACAAGAAGCATTAAATATAATAAATAATAACAAACACGCAGTAGGGATTTTACTAGACATGAGCAAAGCCTACGATAGAGTGTCTTACAAGATCCTTCTAAATAAACTATATGAAATAGGTGTCAGGGGCACAGCCTACAAATGGTTTTGCTCTTACTTAGAAAATCGGGAACAATATGTAGAAGTAGATTATAAAGATGCACAGACTGGCCAGATATCGCGTGTTAAATCTGATAGAGCAAAAGTAACCATGTCAATTCCTCAAGGTAGTGTTTTAGGGTGCCTATTGTTCCTAATATATATAAATAACCTCCCTAAAGAAATAAATTCATACAGCGTCCTATTTGCTGACGACATTTCAATAATTTTTCCTTATGATAATAACGGGACCCTAAATGAAATCATAAATGACATTCTTACTAATATAGTGGCATGGTTGAAAGACCATAATTTAGAAATAAATTTCTCGAAGACGAAGCTGATGCAATATAGACCATATCAGAAAGAAAAGGTAGATATCGACTTCTCATATAATAATACAAAATTACAATGTGTAAACGACTTTTCACTGCTAGGCCTGACTGTCGATACAAATATAAACTGGAAAGGTCATATACAAACCCTATCAAATAAATTGGCTAGCTTTACATACGCCCTAAGAGAACTAAAAAAAGCAACCGACTTCAAAACAGCTCTTTCAGCCTACTACGCATACGCATATTCGTGGCTAAACTATGGAATTATATTGTGGGGAAATAGTGTAGATATAGAGCGACTATTTATTTTACAAAAAAAATGCGTTCGAATCCTAGTAAATATAGAACGTACGGAAAGTTGCAAACAATACTTTATAGAACATAAAATTCTTACGCTAACAGGTATTTATATCCTAGAAGCTAGTAAATTTGTGAGAAAATACCCATCGTTTTTTCCGCTAGCAAAACAGCAACGCCCACAGCAACGCAGTCTTAGAAACCGATATCTAAACGAATTAGCGGTACCAACTTCAAGACTAGCTATGTTTCGTTCTGGGCCTCTGGCCATGTGCGTTAAAATCTATAATAAACTCCCGAATTCAGTTAAGGATACAGAGTACGACAACAAATTCAAAAATTACCTACAAAATTACTTAAACTTAAAATCATATTATAGCCTAAAAGAATTTTTAACTGAGAAATAAATAAATTACTATCGACTCGAACACATTACACATACATAGCTAGGTACTCTACAAGACATCAGTAAGAAAATGATTATTTATTTATTTAGTTTGTAAGAATGACATAATGTATGATAATAATTAATAATTTTTAAATTAATCTATAACAACAAATTGTATTAATAATTAATAATGATAGCATGTTAAATTAATTAAAACCTGTCGCCTATACATTGCTGTGCCCTAGCAGGGTTCATTGTTTGGAACTATCATAATGTAACAACCTGTAAACAACATGAAATTCAATAAATGAATATGAATATTGTAACAAGAAAAGTTATAAATGCTCGGTTAGGGCTTCGTACCCAACGAAGCCCTAAGCTTCGTTGGGTACGAAGCCCTAACCGAGCATTTATAACTTTTACGTACCCTATTCGATACTAAGACCATCGTGTGCCGCTGGCACGGCATCTTAGCCACGTTCGCTCGCCAAGCAAAGTGACCAAATCTTAACAGTACTTATGCAATTAGTTCACTAGCTGATAATGCTGCAAACTTGATTCATTCACGGGAAGATCGAGGTTACCTACGATCAGAACGAGCGATATACATCATTCGATTTTTGTACAACAAAAAAAGTATTCTGAACGTGCAATTAAAATTAACTTGCGTACTAATGCTATCTAGTACTCAATATTATACAGCTACATAAAATGGTTTATACCTAATCCAATAACAAGAGCAAATCCCAATGTCAGTGCGCGACTAAACTTATTGCTCAGTCTTACTCTATTGATTTCGACTTGAACATAACATAACATCACGCCTTTATTTTCCCGAAGGGTTTGGTGTCGGTGTACTACCTATAGTACACCCACATTTCGCCAGTTATGTATGTAGACCCTTTTGACGTGAAAATGTCTTTTCGCTCGGAGTAGTGCCGTACTAGTAGTAAATTCAATATTTCTGAGCGTCAAATACATGTTAGATTTCAATCTATATCTACTAATATAGTACTGTATGTTAACTAACACAGGGCGTTCCCGTTAATCCGCAATAGTATAGTGTCTATACATGCAAAAAAAAAATATTAACATCGAAAAATAAAAGTATTTTTTTTGTTAGTAAATGTTTCATGATTTATTTATTTAAAACTCTAAGACTATCATTACAGGAGCTTAAACCTAATGCGATAGCTAGGCCTATTATTATAATATTAAATGTACATTAAACTATATAAATATCTACAATCTAATCTAGACATATAAATGAACACAAAATTAAAACTAAACAATAATATCATATTCTACACTTTCTAAATATTCTTACTCTCCTCCATCGTACATAATATCAATCACTTAAAATTTAAAAATCAATATTATGAAATTAATAAAAGATTGCTATTCCCATTCGTAACATAATACATATAAAATGACCTTTGCGAGTTCACTAAAGTAACACGAAAAAATGTCTAACCTATTCTGGATTACGTTCACAGTATGAACTGCTCGCGTGAGAGGTGTTTTGGCCAGCAGGTTGGTTCTGGCAGTTGGCACAGTCAGCAGTGGCGGGCGCCGCCGCCTCCACACGTAGTGGTCCGGAACACAAAACCGCAAGCACTGCAGCACTCCCGGATTGTGTTCCTTGCCCCGGATTAATTTAATTAAATATACGACGAGAGTGAACTGTCGTCGCACCTTCAACTCATTGTACCCGACCATGCCCAGTACAAACAGGGTGGGGTAGGTACATCAGCGGATACAATGGATAAACCTGATAATGATATGATTCACAACACTCTGTACACGCGTCCTTGTCTTTCCAAGTTGAAAGACAAGTGCGCGTATACAGAGTGTAGGTCCGAGTAGATCATTCCATCTCCATTTTCTATGAGACAAAATATCGTAAGCCATTCTAGCATACCTAGTCCACGTGGACTTTCATCCAATGAGATGCTGTAACGGCGCAAACTAAGCCCCGCGCCGGATGAATGAACTCTGTTAAAGATATCGTCGCTCTATTAGCCCACGTTTGCACGGACGCAAAAATATCGCATCGGGATTTTATCGCGCACTGGATTTTCAACTTTCGGTGTTGAGCCAAGCGTTGAGGACACACTCGTATCAGCGCGACTACAAAACACACTGTTGGATTTTCAACTCTCGGCGCTAAAGAGAGTTGAAAATCCAGTACACGAAAATATAACCGCCGGAAAAAATCACCCATGCTACCTGGGCTTATTACTCAAATCCGCGCTGCCATTGAACGCAAGGATCGGATAGAATAATAATTTTAAATTAATCCAAACAAAATCAAACTACATGGTTGCTAATTCAATTGTATAATTTATATATATATAAAATATTACATTGATTTTACAGTGTGTGATTACTTCCTCATACAGTGACTTATTAATTGTAAAACTTAAAGGAAAAACGTCTACTTTTACAATGTTTGTAAATATGTGAGCACCATGTATCTATCACATAATTAATTCATCTGTTGTTGCTTCATTTTTAATTCTTTTTACCTATTGTGGTATAGTAATTTTATTCTAGGTGCATCGCCTTCACATACTCGTATACTTATATAACTAATGTAATATATAATAATAATAATGTAAACGATATCCGGCTGTCGAATGACCAAAATGTAAACGACCAGCTTATGTCGTTTGAAGGGGGCGGTTTGTTGTAAGGTTTGGCACAGTAGAAAAACCACAAGCAGCTAATGTAATAGATCCACGTATATTGCACATAAAACACACACACAATATATTTAAAATACACAACAGTAATACAGACAAAGGTTAGAGCTAGATGTAATCCGAATTTAATTGAATTTATTCAGCACGAATTTATACCTCAAGTAGCGAGATGTTTGTAGGAACGAAGTTAAAGCTCAACTGACTAAGAATCTGAGACTTTCTAAGAGAGTACTAGGCAACTACTACTAGGCAACTACAATTGTAAAATCAGACCCGATACCTTAAGTAGATTTTTACTATAGGGCAAGTAGCGGGTACCATTTGTGCAAACACAATAATTTGCTCCTATACATCAGGGCAGTTCGCTATTCAGGGACGCGACAGAGGGTCGGGGTATAGCTGGGTATTTCCCATTTTGCTATGACGAGGGTGTTTACACGAATGAGGGAGGCAGGGTTGCGCAGGTGCAAGTTATGACATGATAATTACTTCTAGAACAATGGATTACGTAATTATAAACACAGATAGGTATTCTCATTGTTTTAAATAGGTATTCAGGTGGGAAATAGTCTAGTCAGTGTTGTAGTCATAATCAAAACATTGTATTATGACTGACAACGGAGTTATATACCTTTTATTACATAAGGACAGGTTAACAAGGGAAAATAAGGTATTTTTGGTTACCTGTAGACACGGACGGATGTCTAACACATCTTTTAGTTAAGTCGGTGTCTATAGGTACATTGGTTATTGCTAGAGACCTGATTTTGTGTCAGGAATCTTTGATTTTACTAGACTTTCTTGTTCTAACTTGTTGGATTATTTATTCGAAACATTCTATATTAGTTGACATGTTAGAACTGGACCAAAACTTTCCAGATTTGATGCTACCTACTGGACTTCATGTCCCGACTTGATTAATATCCACACATGATTCGACTTGATACTATTTTGACATGTGCAGATGTACTTACTAACAATAATCAGTTTATTAGGTAGGTATTTAGTGTGCTTCCTTAACAAATAATAATATTAATATTTTACAATATTTTGTATAGGTACCTATACAAAATATTGTAAAATATTTTAAAAGAGTAACGGTGGAGTTTCTTGCCCATTCTTCTCCATGCGAAAACTACCCTTTGGAAGGGGCGACTAGAATCAATTCAATATTTTTGTAAATTTTGACGATCAAAAGTGCCTTATATAAATAAATGCTTTGACTTTGACTTTGGCTCGCGCTCGCAATAGGATGTTTCAAACTACAAGCGTCATGCGTCATAATAATTAATAATATTTCCTTTTTTTTAATTATTCAATTGTTCATTTTTTTTTTATGAATCTTTAGTAGGCATTGGATACATGAAGTGGGCTGCTTTTGTAAGACGATTCAAAAATGCCACGGTGTATATTTAATGATTAAACGAACTTACCTGTAAGTGAAATTCTATCATAATTATGCGAGGTGTTTCGTTCGAAGAGATTAGATATATATACACTTGTAGTCACACATACAATGTCGCCACTAATGCACTAAGTTCAAAGAGAAAAAAGAAATGTGGGTACACTGACACTTCTCATAGATTTACTGCGTTCAATACCTCATTTAGTTCAGAGATAAGATATTCATTTCACAAATTAGGGGGTTAAAATAGGGAGGGTGGGATACTAATCTCTTCGAACGAAACACCTCGCATAATTATGATAGAACTTCACTTACAGGTAAGTTCGTTTAATCATTAATTATGCTTCTGTGTTTCGTTCTCGAGATTAGATATATATATGAAGGCGCAGGATCAGATATATTGCAAAATAAAAGAGGTTCTTTAAATAATAAGAATTTAGATTTTCTTATAAATTATTTAATCAATTAATTTTACACGAAACTACACTTAATCAGTTTCAAGACACAAATAGCCATGACACCCAGTAATAGCTTAGTTTACACAAAATAGTAACAATGTACAGAGAGGCAGAGTAACAATAATTGAAAGCAATACAACCTGTGCACCGGGCAACGCCTGAAGGTAGAATGCCATTTCGCTTTTTTTTTTTTTTTTTTTTGTAGGGCATCTCGTAGCTCACCTCTGAGGTGATGACTACTTAACCGGTCAATCCTGCGGCTGCCTTAAGCTACTAACTTAAAGCCTCCAGCCAGGGGCAAAACTATTCTAAATTAAAACTAGGCGAACGCTCGCTAAGGGCACCCCCTGTGGGGTCGCTGGGGGGAGGAAAGCAAGTTGGGACAGGCTGGATCAAAGATGATTCATTATTATTAATCGGGGAATTTAAGACTACATTTCTCAGCAAAACGCGGGCTGGCGCTTCTGCGAGCAAGGGTCGGTGGGGAGTATTATTTACTCGGGCGGGTCGCGATCGCGGAGGACCTCGGCGGCGAGGTCGGAATGCGGGTCGGTGTCTGTGTTTCTTGTGCACTGTACTTGTGGCCCTATTGCTCTCCTGGAGGAGGGTTATGGGGTCGTCTGGGTCGGTAAGGATTTGCCTTGGGCGGCGGGTCTGACTGATTCTACTCGTGACATAATTGGCGGCCTCGACAACCAGAGGGTTGCGATGTTTGGCGGCGGACTCAAAGAAACGCTTGGAATTGCGTTTGAGAAATTGGTGGATTGTGGGGATCTTTAGGTCGAGATGGAGGATCTCGTTCCTAACGTACCAGGGGGCACCGGTGATTTTCCGGAGAAATCTATTTTGGAGCGTTTGCATCCTATGAATATGGCGGGGTTTTGCGTGTGCAAATACGGCTCCCGCATAGGTCATGATGGGACGAACGCACGCCGTGTACGTACGCAATTTGCACTTAAGTGAAATTTTTACTAGACTTTCTTGTTCTAACTTGTTGGATTATTTATTCGAAACATTCTATATTAGTTGACATGTTAGAACTGGACCAAAACTTTCCAGATTTGATGCTACCTACTGGACTTCATGTCCCGACTTGATTAATATCCACACATGATTCGACTTGATACTATTTTGACATGTGCAGATGTACTTACTAACAATAATCAGTTTATTAGGTAGGTATTTAGTGTGCTTCCTTAACGGGATCCCTTCTTTTCGCATAATGTTCTTTGTCCTAATATACTTCGGCATAACGATTTTGGCACAATTTGTTTTGGCATAATAATAGTTCGGCATAATTTTTTTAGGCATACCTTTTTGGTTGGCATAATCATCTTAAAGACTAATTTGTTTTGGCATAAATTTGATTCGCATAACGTTAGTAGGCCTAATGACTATTAGCATAATAATAATATATATATTTTCCTTTTCTAGTAGATACGTACTCCAGACTTTGGGTGGAAATGGTGGTGGTGAACTTGTAATGCCCCATACATAATTCCGATCAAACCAATTTGCTATAGTTTCTGTAACAAAATAATATTGTTGGTTAAAAATTTAATATGCTGTGCAACAAAAGTTAGTGACGGAACCGAATTGCTGCAAAACCGACTCCACGTAGTCTCGTTTGTCCTACCCCTAGAGTGTAATTTAAAATCGCGTAGGCGCGTAGGAGCGAGGCGGCCCGCGGGCTGAGGAGCAGTCGGCTGCGAGCGAGCTACCGCGGCTGAGGCTGGCCGGCGAAGCCGGCCAACAAGCCGAAGCTCCGGTGGTGAGCGAAAGCCGTCTGCGACGATTAGCACGCGTGGGGCCGCCGGAGGCCCGCAGCGCCGGAGCCGTGACAGAAACCCAGCCTGCTGCATGTTGCATGCTCGCTTGAATGCAGCATGCTGCATGCTTGCTTGTTTGCTGCATGCTTGCTTGTTTGCTGCATGCTTGCTTGCATGCTGCATGCTTGCTTGTTTGCTGCATGCTTGCTTGTTTGCTGCATGCTTGCTTGCATGCTGCATGCTTGCTTGCATGCTGCATGCTTGCTTGTTTGCTGCATGCTTGCTTGTTTGCTGCATGCTTGCTTGCATGCTGCATGCTTGCTTGCATGCTGCATGCTTGCTTGCATGCTGCATGCTTGCTTGCATGCTGCATGCTTGCTTGTTTGCTGCATGCTTGCTTGTTTGCTGCATGCTTGCTTGCATGCTGCATGCTTGCTTGCATGCTGCATGCTTGCTTGTTTGCTGCATGCTTGCTTGCATGCTGTATGCTTGCTTGCATGCTGTATGCTTGCTTGCATGCTGTATGCTTGCTTGCTTCATGCTTCCTACAGCGAAAAAAAACCCACAAAATTGTTCAATAAAAATATGTTTTAATATCAATAAGCGTAAATAAATTTATGCTTTAGGATATTATGCTTAAAAAAGTTATGCTTTAGAACTTTATGCTTAGTAAATTTATATTTTAGAATATTATGCTTAATCATTATTATGGTTATAGAAATTATGCTTAAAAAAAATATGCGTAAGCTGTTATGCGTAATTATATTATGCGAAAATATAATTATGCCAAACAAAATTATGCTAAGTTATATTAGGTCTTAAAATTTTATGCAAATGGATAGGGAACCTTCCTTAACAAATAATAATATTAATATTTTACAATATTTTGTATAGGTACCTATACAAAATATTGTAAAATATTTTAAAAGAGTAACGGTGGAGTTTCTTGCCCATTCTTCTCCATGCGAAAACTACCCTTTGGAAGGGGCGACTAGAATCAATTCAATATTTTTGTAAATTTTCACGATCAAAAGTGCCTTATATAAATAAATGCTTTGACTTTGACTTTGGCTCGCGCTCGCAATAGGATGTTTCAAACTACAAGCGTCATGCGTCATAATAATTAATAATATTTCCTTTTTTTTAATTATTCAATTGTTCATTTTTTTTTATGAATCTTTAGTAGGCATTGGATACATGAAGTGGGCTGCTTTTGTAAGACGATTCAAAAATGCCACGGTGTATATTTAATGATTAAACGAACTTACCTGTAAGTGAAGTTCTATCATAATTATGCGAGGTGTTTCGTTCGAAGAGATTAGATATATATACACTTGTAGTCACACATACAATGTCGCCACTAATGCACTAAGTTCAAAGAGAAAAAAGAAATGTGGGTACACTGACACTTCTCATAGATTTACTGCGTTCAATACCTCATTTAGTTCAGAGATAAGATATTCATTTCACAAATTAGGGGGTTAAAATAGGGAGGGTGGGATACTAATCTCTTCGAACGAAACACCTCGCATAATTATGATAGAACTTCACTTACAGGTAAGTTCGTTTAATCATTAATTATGCTTCTGTGTTTCGTTCTCGAGATTAGATATATATATGAAGGCGCAGGATCAGATATATTGCAAAATAAAAGAGGTTCTTTAAATAATAAGAATTTAGATTTTCTTATAAATTATTTAATCAATTAATTTTACACGAAACTACACTTAATCAGTTTCAAGACACAAATAGCCATGACACCCAGTAATAGCTTAGTTAGTTAGTTAGTTAGGACTGATTCTACTCGTGACATAATTGGCGGCCTCGACAACCAGAGGGTTGCGATGTTTGGCGGCGGACTCAAAGAAACGCTTGGAATTGCGTTTGAGAAATTGGTGGATTGTGGGGATCTTTAGGTCGAGATGGAGGATCTCGTTCCTAACGTACCAGGGGGCACCGGTGATTTTCCGGAGAAATCTATTTTGGAGCGTTTGCATCCTATGAATATGGCGGGGTTTTGCGTGTGCAAATACGGCTCCCGCATAGGTCATGATGGGACGAACGCACGCCGTGTACGTACGCAATTTGCACTTAAGTGAAATTTTTACTAGACTTTCTTGTTCTAACTTGTTGGATTATTTATTCGAAACATTCTATATTAGTTGACATGTTAGAACTGGACCAAAACTTTCCAGATTTGATGCTACCTACTGGACTTCATGTCCCGACTTGATTAATATCCACACATGATTCGACTTGATACTATTTTGACATGTGCAGATGTACTTACTAACAATAATCAGTTTATTAGGTAGGTATTTAGTGTGCTTCCTTAACAAATAATAATATTAATATTTTACAATATTTTGTATAGGTACCTATACAAAATATTGTAAAATATTTTAAAAGAGTAACGGTGGAGTTTCTTGCCCATTCTTCTCCATGCGAAAACTACCCTTTGGAAGGGGCGACTAGAATCAATTCAATATTTTTGTAAATTTTCACGATCAAAAGTGCCTTATATAAATAAATGCTTTGACTTTGACTTTGGCTCGCGCTCGCAATAGGATGTTTCAAACTACAAGCGTCATGCGTCATAATAATTAATAATATTTCCTTTTTTTTAATTATTCAATTGTTCATTTTTTTTTATGAATCTTTAGTAGGCATTGGATACATGAAGTGGGCTGCTTTTGTAAGACGATTCAAAAATGCCACGGTGTATATTTAATGATTAAACGAACTTACCTGTAAGTGAAGTTCTATCATAATTATGCGAGGTGTTTCGTTCGAAGAGATTAGATATATATACACTTGTAGTCACACATACAATGTCGCCACTAATGCACTAAGTTCAAAGAGAAAAAAGAAATGTGGGTACACTGACACTTCTCATAGATTTACTGCGTTCAATACCTCATTTAGTTCAGAGATAAGATATTCATTTCACAAATTAGGGGGTTAAAATAGGGAGGGTGGGATACTAATCTCTTCGAACGAAACACCTCGCATAATTATGATAGAACTTCACTTACAGGTAAGTTCGTTTAATCATTAATTATGCTTCTGTGTTTCGTTCTCGAGATTAGATATATATATGAAGGCAAAATAAAAGAGGTTCTTTAAATAATAAGAATTTAGATTTTCTTATAAATTATTTAATCAATTAATTTTACACGAAACTACACTTAATCAGTTTCAAGACACAAATAGCCATGACACCCAGTAATAGCTTAGTTTACACAAAATAGTAACAATGTACAGAGAGGCAGAGTAACAATAATTGAAAGCAATACAACCTGTGCACCGGGCAACGCCTGAAGGTAGAATGCCATTTCGCTTTTTTTTTTTTTTTTTTTGTAGGGCATCTCGTAGCTCACCTCTGAGGTGATGACTACTTAACCGGTCAATCCTGCGGCTGCCTTAAGCTACTAACTTAAAGCCTCCAGCCAGGGGCAAAACTATTCTAAATTAAAACTAGGCGAACGCTCGCTAAGGGCACCCCCTGTGGGGTCGCTGGGGGGAGGACAGCAAGTTGGGACAGGCTGGATCAAAGATGATTCATTATTATTAATCGGGGAATTTAAGACTACATTTCTCAGCAAAACGCGGGCTGGCGCTTCTGCGAGCAAGGGTCGGTGGGGAGTATTATTTACTCGGGCGGGTCGCGATCGCGGAGGACCTCGGCGGCGAGGTCGGAATGCGGGTCGGTGTCTGTGTTTCTTGTGCACTGTACTTGTGGCCCTATTGCTCTCCTGGAGGAGGGTTATGGGGTCGTCTGGGTCGGTAAGGATTTGCCTTGGGCGGCGGGTCTGACTGATTCTACTCGTGACATAATTGGCGGCCTCGACAACCAGAGGGTTGCGGTGTTTGGCGGCGGACTCAAAGAAACGCTTGGAATTGCGTTTGAGAAATTGGTGGATTGTGGGGATCTTTAGGTCGAGATGGAGGATCTCGTTCCTAACGTACCAGGGGGCACCGGTGATTTTCCGGAGAAATCTATTTTGGAGCGTTTGCATCCTATGAATATGGCGGGGTTTTGCGTGTGCAAATACGGCTCCCGCATAGGTCATGATGGGACGAACGTCGAACGCACGCCGTGTACGTACGCAATTTGCACTTAAGTGACATTTTGCTACGTGCATTCAGGACAGATTGGAGTCTACCGAGGACGAAAGCGGCTCGCGAGCGGACCTGCTTTATGTGCTCACTGAAGGTGAGATGCTGATCTAGGACGACACCTAGGTATTTGGCTCGCTTCTCCCAAGGGATAGGCTTGCCGAACATGGTGATGGGTCGGGGGGGTTTGAACCTTTTTCGCGGTTTCCTAAAGAGAATCGCTTGGCTTTTATCCGGGTTGACTTCGATCCTCCACTTTCTAAACCAGGTGCCGAGCAAGTCGACTGAGGTCTGGAGAGTGTGGGCTATCGAGTCGGTGCTGGTACCCTTGTAGTAAATGGCCGTATCGTCTGCGAACAGAGCCAACTGCGCCCTTTTACTCTTTGGGATATCGCTGGTGAAAAGCGTGAAGATTAGGGGGGAGAGCACAGAGCCTTGAGGGACTCCTGCGCGGATAGGGCGAGGGGAGGATATCGCTCCTTCGATACGGTAGCGGAAGGTGCGGTTTGACAAAAAGTCCCGTAAGATGAGTACGAGACGATCCGGCACACCGAGTTTGTAGAGCTTATATAATAAGCCGTTGTGCCAGACTTTGTCGAACGCTTTCGCTATATCGAAGAATATTGCGTTTTGGGGGACTGTCTTATGTAATTTTGACGTTCGAAAAGTGCTGATTCTCAGCCTAGTTTGAATAAATGACTTTTGAATTTTGAATTTGAATTTTGAATTGCACCGGTTATTAAGCCGCGCTGGAAGCCCGCGCATATGCTTTCAATAATCCGGTGGGCCTGATGCACGCTAGAGTGCTGGGTTCGGAACCCAAACTGTTCGTTGGGGATGAGGCCCTTGGTTTCGGCATAATCTCTGAGGCGCTTATAAATAAGCCTCTCATAGACTTTGCCGAGTACCTTGAGCAAACTGATGGGGCGGTAACTCGACGGCTCGGTCTTGGGCTTGCCGGGCTTCGGTATGCCGATGACCGTGGCTTCTTTCCATGCTTGGGGAAAGATGTTATTGCTTAGGGCACCATTGAAGATGGTGGCCAGTAGCATTATCAGGTGGGCAGGGAATAGCTGGATCACCCTATTGGTGATTCCATCAGAGCCGGGGGCTTTGCGGGTTTTCAGACCTTTGATGATGTCATGCACTTCGTCAGGAGTGACGGGAGGCAGAGGACTATCAGGATCTTCAACGGGAGGGAGAGAGGATCTACGTTCGACCTCGGCGTCGACCTCTAGGAGGTGAGCTTGGTCTACCGGTTGGGAGGGGGAGCATTGAGCTTCTAGACTGTCTGCTAGGCATTCAGCCTTTTCTAAGTCCTCGAACGCGATGGTCTTGTCGGGACGGGGGCATGGAGGCCACTTGCTGGGACTTGAGTTTCCTCTGAAGTTCCCAGAATGCCAGGTGCGTGGGCTCTAGTTCGCTGAGCATCTTGTCCCAGCCCGTGTCACGCAGCTCCTGTATGCGTGTCTTTACAGTTCTCTGTAAATAGCGCATATGGGCTTTGTTAGCGGAGCAGGGAAAATTGCTGTAGGCACGAACGGCCGCGTTCTTCTCAGTCAGCAGCGCGCGTACATCGTCCGGCAGGCTCCAGCGAGGGTCGCCCGACGCTGAAACCTCCCTAGAGCAGTCGCTCAGGACTGATTGTACGTGCTCCGTGAGTGAGTCGATCGCGGCCGTCGTATATTGTGTTGGTGGTACCGGTAGTCCGAGTTGAATATTTTTTGTTTGTTTTGTTTAGTATTTTGTATCCAGTCTCCTTGATCATATTTGTGTAGATTATCGTAGTCCGGTCCGGTTTTAATAAGTCAACGTTGAAATCGCCGAAAGCAATGCATCGTCGTTTCTGTCGGAGTTGTGAGGAATAGTATTCTATGAAGTTTTTGCAATTCGTATCTGGAGGTTTGTATATAATGCCGACGTTCAGCGCATACTTTTCCAGGAAAATCCAAAGATAATTGTTGCCATCAACGTAGTTTTGTTGAATATCTTTGTGTTCAAGGTCGTTGTGGATGAAAATTGATACCCCTCCGCCACGCCGATCAGTGCGGTAATTATAATGATGAGTATAGTTTGGTATATGTAGTGATGAGCCTTCGGAGTCAGACTTAATCCATGTTTCGCTCAATAAAATCAGTTGAATTACGTGGGATGTGCTTTTCAAAATGCATTGAAGTTCATCCATTTTGCCTTGTTTTGATAGACTTCTTATGTTGATATACAAAAACTTAAGGGCTTGCGCGTCGGTGTTAAGTTGAGAGTAATTGTCTATTGCTTGATACGTTGATAAGTTTGGGTTTGGACAGGTTATTGCTGAGGTTGCAGTGGATATTAGTTCTTTGGAGGTATGGTGTTCACAATTTTAGGTAGTCCTTTAATATATTTTATGATTATATTGGTTTCTCCATTTTCTTGACGGCGCAGTAGCTCCACTCTTAAATCGTTCAGGTATTTTTGTTGGTTAGGTGTTTGGTCTGAAAATATTTTTATATTTGATTTAGTGAGCTTGTCCTTGTTACGTAGTATGTGTTGAGCTATTTCACGGGATTCCAGGCTTATTTTGATGAGCCTATTTTTATCGGCATTGTATTTTCCGAGGCGCAAGCATTTGATGATGTTCGGGCAGTTATTATCGCCGTAAAGAGGTTTAAATAGTTTTTGTATTTGTTGTTTTTCGAGATATTCTTGATTTGCCTTATATGTGTCCTCTAGCTCCAAAATTCCCGCTATAATTATATTTTTTTGTCGGTCATGTCTTTCGCACATTTCGTGAAGTAGTTCTTCTTGTTTAAACATGGATGTTGGTTCAGTATTTAGGGAAGACATTTGGGATTCGATTTGTTGCAGTTTTTGCTCGGTTATTTTTGCATGCAAGCTGTGATAAATCAGACTTTAATACTTGTTGTTCAGTGGCCAACTTGTCCGCACGTTGATTAATGCTTGATAAGTCCGTTTTAAGATGACTCAAATCTTGTCGTATTTGTGACATATTATCTGACTGAGTTTCTGCAAATTTGTCTAAGGAAGCAAAGATATCCTTACGGAAATTGGCTATTAAATCCGTGAATTGAGTATTCATGGTATTTATTTCCGTATGTATTTTGGTGATCTCCTCTTTGAATTTATGGTCAAGCTCAGGTCTTTTTCTTTTGCGTAAAGTAATGGATTGCAAATCGTCATTCTCGTTTAGTTTACGCAAGTCCGGGTACGACGACGAATTAGTAGTTATAGCCACTGCCGGCGTGTTCGTTTTTTCGGTAGGTGATCGCACTACACTCATTGTTATAAAGTTGAAAGTTGCTTGCGTTCGTTGCTGCAGCCGGTGTCACAGAGTGCAAGCGGGATCAAAAATGTAGTTTGTCTCATTTACCCGCGGGGGTGAAGAGCGCCGCTTTTGGCCACGCACCGCGTCTCCGCCGTATGAACTATGCGTACCGGAGTAGTATACAATTGTCCTCTCCGCACATTAATTAGCACAATAATTGGCACTGTCACTCTTCAGTTTTAAGGTCCAAACTATGGTGATCGATATTTGTATTTTATAAACTAACTTTTAACAGAGTTTGACACACGTCTAGTCGCACTGGCTACTGGACGCGGAGTTTTTTGTTTCTAGAATCAGTTGATATTGCCCTATTATAAAACTTGGCAATTGTTGTGGATGTGCCAGACCATCCGGCAGTTTTCCTTATCAGACCTAAATTGACACCCAGTTTATGAGCTCGAGAAGTACTGGCATGTCTAGTACTGTGGTAACATCGATTCCACTAACCTCTAAGTACTCTTTATCCACATAATAAGTGTTTGAGCACAAACTTTATTACCTACGTGGTTTTTTGGTACTAATAAAAAGAAAGGTGTGATTATTATGCAAGCGCAACGATTCGGTTACTCGTAAGTAATCGATTACTTAATAATTAAGCAGGGCATATTTCGGGTCTTTCCCGAAAGTATGGTAATATGAGCTGTTTAGATTTTACACTGGATGTTTTTATTAAATCAGCGACCTTAATGGATATTTCATTGGGTAATGTACTAATATTCTCGACTTTAATTTTCGATAGGGTTTGAACCCTGTGGGCTGTAACGAGTGCAAGTAAAGTTACCAACTTCCTTGTCATTTTATCTAACGGTAAATTATCGTTAGGTATCCAGGTAGACAGAGTTTCTATAACTAATGAAGTATCCCACGTTGAATCGTAATTGGGCAAGGGTGGGCGAAGTCTAAATAACCCTTTAAATAATCTTTTTACCCGATCATCTTTACTGATTTTATGACCTAAAATTAAAGACAATGCCGACCTGCAACTGTTCAGCGTACCAAATTGCGCACCTGATTCAAATAATTCAGTGAAAAAATAAATAATCTTCGGCATGATGGCGTCATAAAAATGTTAACGCTGTTTTTCTTACAAAAAAGGTACCATTTCTTCAAACAAGTATCATATTGTTGATGGAATTTTCCGAGAGGGACGCCAACATGATGTGGATTGATGCAGGATGAATACTTCTCAGTAGAGATTCCCGCACAATACTCCGGCAACCAGGGTAATCCGATTGTGTATTTGACGGTTGCTGGAATGAGATATGATTAATTCCTGAGAAGAATTAAATATCAAAGGTTTACTTTGCAAAAGCTTATTAAACAAGGGATACCACGGCTGTGACGGCCAGGCCGGGACGACTAGTATTCCTCTAGCTCTATCACTAATAATCTTTCTTAATGTTTTGAGAATAATTGCGAATGGAGGAAAACCGTAAAAATACCATTCGGACCAACATATTGAAAAAGCGTTAATATTATAAGCGTCAGGATCCTTGTGCCATGATATGTATTTAGCGCATTTTTTGTTAATACGGCTAGCAAACATATCAGTATCAGGCTGACCGAAATATTTAATTCGTTTTTGAAAAGCAAGGTCTGATAATTCCCATTCAATGTCAGGGTGAACTCGTCTCGATTCAGCATCGGCGATACTATTCTCGATTGATGGGATATATAGAGCAGAAACGAAAAGGTCTCGAGCCTCACACCATTGCCATATATCTTTGGAAAGTTTGGTTAAGTGGGGAAACTGCACACCTCCCATTCGATTTATGTAAGAAATCGCTGTCGTATTGTCAATTCGTAAAATAATTTGACAGCCAAATAACTTTTTGCTAAAAAAATTAAGTCCAATGAAAGCAGCCATTAATTCTAAATAATTAATATGCTGATTTCTTTTCTCTTGACTCCAACAACCGTTTGCTGTTTTTCCCGCACAAGCTACACCCCATCCCGTAGTTGAGGCGTCAGACTGAATTTCCAAATTATATTTATCAAATTATTTTTGCAAACAGATTTATTGATGGAGTTTATCCACCAATCAAAATCTGAACCTAAAGTAGAAGGAGTGGTCATAAACTTTTCATATTTATCATCGCCTCTTAAAGGAGAATGCCCATTTTGTTAGGAGTTTTGGGCCCCTAAAAAAACTTCGCATGTCACGTGGTGGTGGTGGTTTTTACTTGGTTTTGAAGACCTAGAATTACCTTTTCATATCCTGAAATCGATTTTCAATTTTTCACCCTAGTTTAAAAGAAATCTTATTTTTTCGGATGCTGAAATTGAGGTTATAAAACCAGTTTTTTTTTGTTTTAAACATATTTGAAATTAAATTAATCATATTGTTTATATATTAATATTAATTCCTGAATTTAGAAAACACTACAAAACTTCTTCTCTTGCTAGATATTATGTAGGTTAAGTACTTGCGCTTACAAATATCTCTTGTTGTGCTGTGCAGCGTTAAGCAGGCTTTGCCCTCACCATGTAGTGTTGTTAAAAATAAATACTTACCTGCGACTCCTTGGGTCATAGGAGCTCATGGCTAAGTTACAACATCCGCACGGATCCATCTCAAGTCAAGTTAAGCTGCTCTATGTCTGCTTACTTACAAAAAAAAAACAATAAATAGTAAGGTAAAACATTTATTCTTCAACAAATATATGGTCTAGAAATTGCGCTGGGGCACTTATATCATTACAACTACCCCAGCTTAAATACCACAATACGTTCATAGTATGAGCGCAGCACCCTACTGTACGATTGCCCACTAAGCAACTACAATAATAAGTAATGATACTCTAAAGAATTTGCCCTATGTTGGTCTTCACTTATCAATAAATATGTGTAATAATTCCTGCTACTCACATGTCTCAATTTAATTCTGGCCCTAACTAAATAATTGTTTTGACCTAATATTAAGGGCAAATCTTCTTCTATTAATAAATTGCTTATTTCTACACTGTAGGTAACATTCACCCGCACATGCTCCCCATAACAGGATCTTGCCTGTTTTAATTGGTAAGATCCTAAAGCAAATCTTCTTAATTCGATTAATGTTAATCTTAGAAAGTTATTTAGATGGGGAGCACTGCTGTTTATGCTCTGGAAAATCGTACGTCTTCTATTTATATGTTCCCTTTGAATAAAAAACGATAAATAAACTGTATTTAATCTCGACAGAGCAATATTTAGGTACTCCACAGCATCGGGTCTATCATCAATTGTAGGATGGAACTTATTCAAAAAGGAACAAGCTATTTTGAAATCAGTCATAAGTTGACTTAACGCTCTATTAAAATATTCCTGGCAAAACAATTTAAAATCTCTTTTGATTCTCCCATTTACAACCTACCACCCACCACATTGTTACACATCTAGATTTGTTAGCCTGGTGGGTGGTAAATTGTTGTTCGTTTTCCGATAATGACTCAGGCGGGTGAGTTTTATAATTATATTGTTCTAACTCAGCAACCACAAATCGAAATCCGCTGTCTTAAATGAATACATCACTGGGTCTAAAAAATTAGCGCATGGGGCCATTTTCAGTAGTAAACAAGGCACTCATTCGGACGTTCAGTGTTTGCACAACCAAGGAACATGCAATGACGTGAACTTGCAGAAATCCGTTTGTATTTAAGTGAATTAATTTTTAAAAATGTTCGAGGTAATTGTTGTTCCTGAGGTGGTGGAACCGGCAGTGGCAGTGGAGGTGGTACAGGAATCAAAGCATCTGCAATGTTATCGTCCATGTTATCAGTCACATGTGGTGCAGAATCCACTGTGGATCTGTTAACACCACCAAGCAGCCTCCCAACAAGCACGACATACTCGGTCCAAATGCAAGACCTAAAAATAAGATAATATTATATTTATTTTTGTTAAATTAGTTCAATCACAGTTATTCTGCCACGATTTAAACACTTACGTGATGTGCTGGTGTCCATCTTAGTATAAAGTTCCTTTGACAACAGTCTTTACTAACCCTATAAGTTCTGCGGTTTGCAATTTGACATTCCACATGCAAAAAATATGTTGAGGTGTCCAAGAGTAGGGGATACAAGGGATAGGGTTGATGATTTCGGTTTTGTAATAATACAAAACATTCAAGACACAGGATAACATCAGCAGATATCTGAAAAGATAACAAAAATAAATTAGATAATTCCTAAATAAATAATACGTACATTTATTCATGTGCTCATTGCAATGGTCTAGGTTTTCTCATACTCGTATCACCTTATGCCTATAATGTACTTAGTGTACGTGTGTAAACGTTAATTTATGTTATAGCGGAAATAATAGAGATTTGCAGTTGACGATGACCCCTTGATTGGTCAAACATAGGCATCCTAAATGTTCGTATAAATCTGGTAAATGACACATTATACACTTACCGGTGTACGTGTTACCCAGATTCTCAGAAGGATAAGCATTGGTTCATCTAATTCTTAGATTTGACGTCGTCGAAGATTCGGTGCCAAACGGGAGCAATTGACACACCGGCGAGAGAGAGGGTGGTTTACCCGACCTCTACCAGGTGTAGACATTTTTCAGGAGTAAAACGAGTCCAAGGCTCGCTTAAAAACTAAAACAGAGTCAATTTCCTCACTTATCACTAAAAAACAGGAGTCCAATATATCAAAACAAATCCACTGCAGGAACGTAAACGCTTAACTCGACAACTTCAAATTGTAACGAACTGAAGTAAACACGGGAATAAATTCAACTCGACGCAAAACGGGCGGCACAAAACAATTTGATTGATGCATTGATTTGACAGATAGATCTGTTTAAGTGTGACCATATTAAATATTTTGGTAATCGATTTACCAAATCGATTTGTTATAAATAATATTATTTACATTATTAAAAAGATAAATATAAACGCTATTTAGGTATGTATGGGAGGTATTAACCTGAGTACTAACCACAATAATGTATGTGGTACTAACTTCCGAATCGGATCAGACAATGGGTGTGTGCCAGTCTTCAAAAAAGTGTCAGAAGGCAAAACCGGAGCGTGTAGGCAGTTAATCAGATTCGATGTTCCGATCAGACAATCGGAAGGGCAACCGGAGCGTCTGTTTCTGCCTTGGTTTTTCGCTATCGGACAGAAGACCTTCACATCATTTCAGGATCGTACTTTAGCTACAAGCACCGCAGAGCTAAGACCGGTAGAATCTCCTAGTTATAATATTATATGTTTGTGGGTAGAATATACACTCCTTCAAAATATAATTCCTTCGTGTTTTTTATTTTAGTTTAATAACTACTTTTATTTTCTTAATTTGAGCTCGCCCGTCGTCAACTTCGCGCCTAATCAGTTACATGAGTGTTAGCTAGATTATGACGGAAGAAAAGCTATTGTAGCCTATCTCCGGTCATTTTAGTCGACGGATTAGTAAAACATCGATATTTTCAATCGATTACAATTATTCAATTGACATAGTCCGCGTCTGGCAACATTCAGGTTAAGTTTTAATGGCGGAACTGATCCAAATTCAATAAAATAAATGTTAATTTTGTTTTCCAATGCTGGGGTAAAAGAAATGTTGAAAAAAAAACCTTGAACATGTAAAAATACAATTTAATTTTTGAGAAGTAAATAGTCTTGACACGGCACCAAAACTAGGGGCCCATTGGCGGTCATTCTCCTTTAAGAATTTACATCTCTCAAACTCTTTAGTATACATCCAGCCGTATTCAATGGCTGGGCAAGCAGATGTTAAAAGTTCTACTAAGCGAACAAAATCCCTAATTTTACATATATTGAGATTTTTAAATTTTAACAATTCCTTCTCTATCTTCTCACGTTTTTCAGCAGGCAAGCTTATTTCCATTGTTTTAGAATCAATGATAATTCCTAAATATTTACATGAATTGCTAAGAATCAGACAACTTTTAGATTCATTTATAATGAAGCCCAAAAACACTAAAAATTTCTTTGTAATTTCAACATTATCAACACAATCGCTGTAGCAATGTGATACAAGACATAAATCGTCAAGATATATTGTTGACAAATTGCCAGTACATCTTAATAATTTGACAACAGGTTTCATGAATTTGGTAAAAACGTAGGGCGCAGTATTGAGACCAAACGGCAGAACATTAAATTCAAATAAGTTATTTCTCCATTTAAATCTTAAGTACTTTTTAGAATTATCGTGAATTTTAATTAAAAAATATGCATCTTTAAGATCGATTGTCGACATAAAACAATCTTTTGAAATAAGCTTAGTTATTGTTCGAAGGTCTTCTAATTTGAAATGCTTTGTATTTATAAAGGCATTCAATTTTTTTAAATTTAGAATTAGACAAGGTTTTCCGTTTGGTTTCGGTACCTACTAAGAATATATTAGATATGAATTGACCGTCGCACGGTTCACATTTTGAAACAGCACCTATAGTCAATAAATTATCTATAGCCTGGTCAAAATCACATTCTTCTATACGAGAATATTTTTTAGACGGTGGCATATTAATCTGAAATGGAGTTTGTGCAAAAGGAATTTCATAACCTTTTATCTATGACAGTACAGTTTGGTCCGAAGTTATTTGTGACCATTGATCGTAAAAATAACATAGCCTGCTGGCAAGATTTACTGTAGTGTCTATTGGCGGCTGCGGCTGTTGCTCGGACGTGAGCCTCTGGATGACTGCGCGTGCTGTTGCTTCGTCGAGGGGGCAGACTCCTTCGTTCTCCGAGGCCCCATCGGTCTGCGGTACGGGGCTGGAGCCTTCCAGTTTAAATTCCTGTTGGATGGTGGAGGCCTTGGCTTGTTTGCAAAAACTTTGGGTGGCGGAACAGACTTCAGTTCAGCTCCCGACTTATTATCTTATAGCCTTAGCCGTTCTCAACGTGTCAGCGAGCTCATGACCAAAGAGTAAACTATCTATTTTAGTCAGCTACATCTGATCTTTCAAATCTTTTTTCAACACAGCAAGGATAAAATTGCGCCTGGTGACAGAATCATTATGTTGACAGTCGCATAATATGCGCCCTGTGTCCACAAGTAATTTCAATATGTCTGGATCTTTTGTTTCTTTGGACAAAAGAATAGTGATAGCTTCACTTAGACATGCGATAGCACTGCCTATCTGCTTCTGTTTCGCCTGCATAGCTTTATCTCGCTTCACTATAGCGTCAGTGACAGCCACCTTAATGTTTATCAGCTTACAGTTAGCTGGAGGCAAATGAGATTCTAAGAGCTCCTTGCGGAGTTCTTTTGTCAGACCAGAAGTGGCTATGAACTCATAACGTACGGCTAAGTCCTTCTGAATATCTTTACCCAGAAATGTCGTGATTAATGGATCAGTCCCCAATATTTCCAACACGGTTTCGTCTAAATCGTCACGCTGATCCTCTTTTTCAGCAGCGGTAGCCTCTTCAGCCGTTGGCTTGGGAGGAGGCTCTTGTGTCGCTTCAGGTACATTTACATTTGACACTTGCAGTGACTCCAAGCATAATGCGCTAGTCGATGGTACCGGTTCGTCAAGGTCCACCGGTTGGTCTTCATTATTTTATGATTCCATAATTGAATTATCTTATCAGGTAATAACGGATTTAATTCAAATGCCTTACTTTTAGACAAGTACAGCGGGTAAGATGAACTCATAGGCGTTACATCGTGAACCCGAGTTTAGTAAATGCATAAATTGCTACGTGGTTATAATTAGGTACCTATGTAAACAGGTAACGCAGTAATATTTATACGTAACCACACGTACAGACACAGCGGGTAAGATGAACTCAAGACGTTGCATCGTATACCCGAGTTTGTAAAAAGGATAAGTTGCAACTCGTACGTTGTAACGTTAATCCACAAAACAATAAAAAATAATCCGCATTAAAACGTAAAAATTAGGTACCTTGGGGTTTTGATAACATCCGCGCAGAATCCGAGGATGATGAAGATCTACGACGTCCTTTTAATAGTTTTCTTTCCAACTTCTTAATTTTCTTCATGAATCCTTGTCATCACGTTTCCTTTTCGGCATTTTTCGTTACACAAAAAAACACTAAACTGTCGAAAAAAAAAAACTATAACGCAATAATAGAAATACAAAGTGGCGGAGCACTGAAATTTGAATGAGGTATTGAACGCAGTAAATCTATGAAAAGTGTCAGTGTACCCACATTTCTTTTTTCTCTTTGAACTTAGTGCATTAGTGGCGACATTGTATGTGTGACTACAAGTGTATATATATCTAATTTCGAGAACGAAACACAGAAGCATAATAACGTGTGTAGGATGAATTAGCACTAGTATTAAAGCCATTGAAAAGCCTTGACAGCGTTGGAAGGCCGACACGGTGATCCAAGGACCTTGTGAAGGCCGCAGGAATCCACTGGATGCACAGAACCGGTCGAAGTGGCGGGACTTGGGGTAGGCCTATGTCCAGTAGTGGATGTCTTTCGGCTGAAATGATGATCCAAGCCATTCGGTGTCACGCAAACTTGTGCAAGTCTAAACTTGCGCAAGTATATCGTTACACTGTGTTTAAAGAATGAAAAAAAATATTAAAATGATTTTGCTTTTTTCCTCTCAAACAGAGCACCTGCCATCTAATCTCTTCACCACCCTTGGTGGACTGGTAGAGAATGCTTAAGGCATTAAGTCCGCCTTGTACTTTTTTTTTTGTGTGAAATGTTTAAATAAATAAATGACTGAGATACATATCTCTGAATTATTGGTTGCGTCGCGTTAGTAAAATTTTAACGTAAAATATTTTAACATCTAGCTTCATATTGATGTTCAGAACTTACGTTTTGAACGTATTTCTGCCATTGAACAAGCCCACTACATAATTATCACCATGTAAAAAAATAAGCAAATTAATTTAATGACATAAATCACGGAGTATCGTTAGCTTTTACCGAGTGACTGGAAGTGGGTCACAGACTCACACCGAACTTGGGACCTGAAGCATAGGGGGAAATATGGAAACATTTTAGCATTTCGACTTTTAGTAAGTTTTGCACTGTTTAAACCTAGGACAAACGAAGCTTGTTGTAACTCAGTTTTAGGGATTCGACGGTCAGCAAGAACAAATAACTTTTTTTAATATCATGAAAATTATGAATAGAATTTATTTTTTATTTTTGAATTTTCTAAAGTAATTTTATTTTGCATTCTTATTTTTATCAAAAACGTCTACGAAGAAAAGAACTTTTCGGTTATTTCGCTCCATTTTTTTTGCCATTCAAATTAGCACCCTTTTTCGCGTTCCGTACGCCCCGCGCCCGTATGAAAAAATAACCCTTATAGGATCACTCGTGTGTCTGTCTGTCTGTCATAGTCAATTTTCTCCAAATCTAATAGACCTAGAAATTTGGTACACATATGAATTTCTGTGACCCAAACACGGACGTGTAACGTAAATAAATGTATTTGGAATATGGTCACTTTTGGGGGAAATACACACAAAGTCGCTATAGGTTTTGAAATGATTTTGGAACCAGGTAGTATTTAAAAAAATATATATTTGAAGTAGAAATTTCGGGTTTTTCCACTAATCCCCATTGACAACCTTCAATCACTCGAACATAAATTCCTCATTTTCGATCAACATTTTTGTATCTTGAATTAATGATAGGAAGATGATTATTTTACGTCTGAAAGAATATTCCATAACAATGAAAATTGCAAATGATAATGTGAAAAGGCCGAATTCAGCTGGTATTGAACTGCATCCGGTTAGACCGGAAGCCGACCCCGACATAGTTGGGAAAAGGATAGGCAGATGATGAATTTGAAAAAGCCGTGTAACAATACGAGTATAGTTTTTTTTTAAAGCTGTTTTCATATAATTTTCATCTCTAAAAAAAATACTGTTAAACTATCAAGATTTTCGGCATGAGAAATCTTTTTTTTATGACGTCTCTTTTTGGACCATCCTGTTTATAAGTGAAGACATACTGCGAAGTGCATTGATCACCTTGTTTGTTTTAATTCAAAACTGATGTGACGTGTTTTCCTCACCATTAGTTGTTTATATTGGTATAGAGTTTGGTATAGAGTGCCGCTAGTGGCACTCTATACCGAGCTCCGACGGGATCTCATGGCGGCATGGAGAGTGCGATTGTCGCAACCCAGTGCTGGGCACGCCACTATTGCGGCGATAAGTCCCCTCTTTGAGGAGTGGCTGGAGAGGCGCCACGGCGTCCTCACCTTCCGCCTGACGCAGGTCCTCACCGGACACGGCTGTTTCGGGAGGTACCTGTTTCGGATAAGGCGGGAGGAAACGCCCGGGTGTCATCACTGCGTGGATCGCCCGGAGGACACGGTGGAGCATACGGTGGAGGTATGCCCGGCTTGGGCAGAGCACCGCCGTGTCCTCGTGGAGGCGATCGGTAGCGGGGATCTCTCGCGTCCGGCCCTGGTCCAGGCCATGGTACGGAGCGAGAGGGCATGGGAGGCCGTCACCTCCTTCTGCGAAGCAGTAATGCTCGCGAAGGAGGAGGCGGAGCGCGTGAGGGAGAGGCAAATTTCGCGCCCTCACGCCCCTAGCCGCCGCAGGAGGAGACGCCCCGGGCGTCGGGAATCGATTGCGGATTCCCGGCCACCGTAGGCGCGGGCTTACGGACGGTGAGCAATGGGTAGCTCGCCGTCCGGTAAAGACCAAGCCCGGGTCAACGGCGCGTTGTGTTCCACGCGCGCCTCAAAGAGTGTCAGCGAGTGAAGGGGTCCGATGAGACCATTGCCTGCCGGGGTTGCGGGAAAGTCCGAAAGGGATACCGTGGCCCCCTGGCATTGCACAGGCAAGAGAAGGAACACGGGTGGGTTTTAGTCAGTAAGAGTCTGACACGCCCTCCCGCTCCACCCAGAGCGGGAGACGTCATTTGATGATTTCCCACCCAAAAAAAAAAAAAAAAAAAAAAAAAAAAAAAAAAAAAAAAAAAAAAAAAAAAAAAAAAAAAAAAAAAAAAAAAGGGGCTAACAAGTGACAGTGACAATGACATTGATATAGATAGTGCAATCCACGACGACGCGCCCCACTCCGCTCCGCTCCGTACTAAAGTACAGCTTACAGTACGCGCGTCGTCGAGGATTGTACTATCTGTAATGCAATGTTTACGGCACTTTAGCCTGGCCGAGACTGCGCCACTAGTATGCCGTTAATAGCGGTAATTTATCGGATAGGAACAAAGTGCCGCTAACGGCACTTTATACACATTTTTTTTTTGGTCCTATTTAATTATATTTACGCATTCTCGTCTTCAAATATATTTAGTTGTCTAATGAATTAATAGGTTAGTGACGAACTTTCAGCGTCTAATAAATGCTTTTCATGCGGCCATATATTGTAAAACAAGCTACTTTTAATATGACTCAGCATGAAGATAATTCTTAACCAAATAAATTTGTGATATGTCTACGCATTGCCAGCTTCTAATAAGTGTATAAACTGCATCTTTAAAATAATTTCAAAGTACTCTAATTTCATATGGTCACCTATATTTTTATACGTTAGCATATCTAATTGATGATTGAATTTAATATAATTGAACATAAAATTACCTTATTATTGTCATCAAATAATGGTAAATGAAAGCTCTAATTTCATTTACCTTTATGTTTCTTGCCCATTCTTCTCCATACAAAAACTACCTTTTGGAAGGAGCAACTAGAATAAAATTTTTTTTTCTGTAAAGGTGATGTTCCAAATCCGGCGCAGTATGTGTACAGTACCTCGAAAAACCGAGAAAAACCTATGGAATTCGGGACAAATACAGATAAATTGCTTAAATGCATACTTTTCGTGTAATCATTTCATATTTATCAATTATTTTTATCGACTTTCAACATGGCGTCTCGCCAATTTAGGTACTCTGTGGTTAAAAACAATGACAGTAAACTATAGATCGGCGATTGATCATAGATCGTGAACTGTCTACTGTCACTTCAGTCGCTTTCGTTGTCGTTCGCGGTTTGATGTTAGTTTTGTTTTAATTTCTCGAGTCTACAAAAGACTGAACGAAACGTAGTAATTTGACAATTAAGACAAATAAACATGTCAAACGTCATTAATCAATCAACATGACAGCTTACCGCCATGACGGGTTTTTGTTGTATGTTGCAATTTCAAGTGTACATTCTTGTGTTTTACTACCAAACAAAAACAACTTAAAGTAATTGGATGTTTTAAAACTGTTTTAATTGTGTTGCCCCATTTTTTAGTATGGTGTACAAAGACGTGGCCGGGGCTCCATACATTTTGAAACATCTTCATTGACGTTCAAAAGTTCATTTTATGTGCTTAATTGAAATAAATTATTTGACTTTGATTTCGACAAAAATGGCTCGATGGTCCGTGTATAAACCTTGTTTTGTAATAAAGCCGGATGGGTTTTTATCATCCAGCTGTATGATGAATTGAATTTGTTGTTCTTTTATTTGATATTTAACGTAGTTAGAGGTTCATACACTTGACGGCATCAATTTTTTTTTCTCTCTTTATTAATTAGGGACTTGTACCATCAACAGGTCAGGTCAGCCCCGTCTTTTCCTTATTTAAGTTACTTACATAATAGGGATGATGACTAAAAAAATGTTTTTTGTCCGTAATGTAGATTATGAAAAAATAACGTACACGTAATTTTTTTTTTTTTACGGTATCAAAAGATTACGGCGATACATTGAGTTACAATGTGCCATGACGTCACTTGTATGTAGATTTTATCCATACTTGTGACGTATCAACCCCCACTCCCCAACTTGAATGCGTTGTATCTAAGTCATTTTTTATTTATATGATAAAGCAAAAAATACGTGTCTAATATTTTTTTATTATCTGACTGACGGACTAAATAGAATTTCTTTTTTTTGACCTAGGCATCATCCCTATTCTTAAGACTATTAAATATAAATTTATAAATAAGCTTAGCTTTATTGCTTGCAGGATAAGCCAGAATACATTGAAATGTACCTAAATCGAATGCATTTAATTTTAATTTTTACACAAATGTTGCCTTTCAAAATTATTGCAAATACAATATATGTATAAGGAGGTGTTGGACATCTTCTGGTTTATCACAAATCATACAGTTAGGTGAAAGGGATTTCTTATTTATTTATTTATTTATTTATTAAAGGGAAACCAACAGCTTCTGTATACAGCATTACATAAGAATAATAGTAAAAAAAAAGCATGAGACTTATACAGTCGCCAATAATAGGTCGACCAACATTTCATTAAAAAGGATTTTTTTTTAGTGGTACATGTCCCGATCGTATTCTAAAAGCTATTTTAAGTAATTGCCTACCTAGTTTAACTTCGGCAAACCACGGTATTCGAGGAGGCTCACATTGCATAGTTTTGTACCATATTCCTTTTTCTCGAGATCTGATGTCAAAATGTTCTTTCCACTTTTGTTGCCATAGTGTCTTGTACCGTGAAAAATATTCTGAGTAATCAGGAATTATGAATACCTCGCTTCCGTCTGTACAAGATCTTAGCCAAAACGTCAGCCTCCTCATTACCTCGCAAGCCAACATGTGAAGGGATCCACTGTAATCTAAGAGTTACATCATTAGGCATGGTATAAACTTTATCAAGAATAACATAAGCTAACGCTGTGCCTCTGCAACCAGAGGCGGAGCGAGCTATGTGTTGTAAAGCGCTTTTGCTATCCTAAACAATTACAACATTTTTAGATTCTAAACACCTATTTTTTAAAGAATATATGGCTTCTGAGCTCGCAAATAGCTCGGCGCACATAATGTTTAGTTCAGAAAAAATTTGAAAACCCTCCCTTACTCCTAAACTATTACTAACATAGGCGGCACCAACACCATCCTTAGTCTTCGAACCATCCGTAAACAGTTTTTGCCATCCTGCATATTTAATATTTAATTCATCTAGTATTCTAGTACATTATTTAACAGTAAACTATAATTATACGAATCCTTGGACGCTTTAACGCAATCCAAATTGGTTAAGATTACTTCACTAATTTTTATTTTAGAAGTCCATACATCCAAATTAAACATCACTAGGGGGGAAGAGGCAAATACTTTCTCGTGTTTAATCTCTATAGAAGTATATACAGAAGGTAATAGTGTTTTTTTTTTTCCTTTTCCAGTATCTACAATTACAAAGGGCTCGGAGTTCTTCTAATAAAAGTATGGTGGGATTATTCGAAAAAGACCGGGCTTTAAAACAATATTTATAGGCAATATATTGCCTTCTCAAAAACAATGTCGGTATGCAGATCTCACACTCCATAACGTGTATAGGAGTTTTTTTTATATATCCGCCAATAATTCCAAGAGCATGATTTTGAAGCAAGTTTAATTTTGAAATATGACTTTCGGCACTATTGTCATATAAACAAGATGCGTAATCTATCCTGCTACGAATCAAGGCTATGTATAATCTACGTAAATGTTTTGGGTGTACTCCCCAAGTAGGTCCAGCCAGTACCCTCAAAAAAAAATTTTTTTTTGTGTGTTTTTGCATGTAGTTAATTTATATTATGTTTATAAAAAAGCAATTTAGTGTCCATCCACATGCCCAGATATTTTTAATTATTAACTAACTCCAAGGAAATACCTCCTGATTTAATGTCTAGTTCTTTACCTTTCTTACCTCTAGTAAATAAACAAATTTTAGTTTTATTTACCGAAATATTCAAGCCCAATTTTTCTAACAAATTAACAATCAGATTTACCGACTCCTGAAGTTGAATAACACTGTCGTGTAATTTATTATTTTTAGTATACAATACAAAATCGTCGGCTTATTGAGAAATATTTACATTTCTAATGGCTTTACAGATGTTATGTGTTATAATATTGAACAGTAGTGGCGACATAGGATCACCCTGTGCTAGGCCTCTGTTTGTATACCTTTCAATAAAATTATCATTTTCACATTAAATTTTTAGTCTCCTTTCACTGAGAAATTCCCATAAATACTTACAGATCCGAGTACCCACCGACAAACCATCAAGTATAATGACAACTTTATCTATTAAAACATTATTGTAGGCACTTTCTATGTCCAAAAAACAGGACAGCGTGTCACATTTTTTTGAAAAACCAATTTGGATGTATGAAACTAACCTAGTGAGAGCGTCTAACGAGGAGTGACTTCTCCTGAAACCTACTGTTACTGGAGCTAAAATGTTGTTTTTTTCAACAAACCATTCAAGACGTTTAATGAGCATTAAATTAAAAACCTTACAAAGGCATGATATTAACGATATTGGTCTTGATTGTTGTGTTAAATTACGATAATAATGATTTTAATTAACCCAGTGTCCCAAGAGTTTAAACGATGCCCAACAAGGCAAGTCTCAAAGCGATTTACTAACAAGGACCTAAGATTCTATTTATTTATACTACTACCAGAGGTTTAACTATAAATGAATATTCCGGGCGACTTTCCACCAAGCGGAATATATTATCATCCAATAAATCTAGGGCTTACTTCATTTTTCCATTCGCTCATTTAGAGCGTAAAATTGATTAAATTCAATATTCCTCAGACTAGGAAATATTCCATATCCACCGTACTAATATATTTCTCAGAATCAGAACTTACTCAGATATGGCTCAAAAGAAGACGTCTTATTAAAAGCGATAAAAAATTATATTTGAATTTACTCCATTAGTTCAGAGAAGCTTGTTGTACCTAATGGTAATTTCTTATCGGATAAAAAATAATCACCACATCACCATCGACTTCTGAAATAAAGCTATTTTTCACTTTTAAGAGCCCGTATACGAAATTTTGCCGATTTCGCCGATTTACGTGATTTAACCGACGTGATTTTACAATTAAAATACTCTATATCTGTAAATTTTAATGAACAATATGAAAGATCATTTCAAATATGATCTAATGTCTGAGCTACTTTTTTGTTTTTATTATTTAGTTTTGATTAATTGACTTTAAACCGGCGACTGTTTTGTGAATTTTTGCTGTAAGAGGTTAAGAATATCATATTTACGAATCGTGTTGACGTCTTAAGGGTATGAAAAAATTACAATGTATTGTTATGAAAGCCTTCTATACAATGTATGAATCACTTTTTACCACTTTCATATAAAATGTTTGAGTAAAAAAATATTTAACTTAGTCAAATTTTGGCGAAAAAGGGCAACGAATTGCTTTTGATTTCGGCTACATGGAACTCTTATTCATAAAATTAAAACTACAGAAATAAACTTCAGTTCAATATCTATCCATTTCCTGAAAAAAAAATGCTTACAATTAAAAACAATTGGCATTAAAAATAAAATTAAAACAACCTAAATCGCGCTTTATAATACTCGACGCAAGCCTCGAGTCAGCAGTCCGCGCCGAGCGCTTTCAGAGAGTGGACGTATCGCTTTGCGCTCCAAAAATCGCACCGCGTCTACACGCAACCCACGACGCGCCGCGCCGCTGGCTACAGACAAATATAGCGCCACGTGAGTTTTTGATACTTTGGTAAGTTATTATTTTAAAATATTTTGTGATGATTTTAACATACTTTTTATATACCTACAACAAGTAAGTGTAGAATGTAGATAAGTGTTGATAACATTATAATAATAATTTTAAGTAGGTATCTTATTTCGTTTCATGTATTTTAATAAGTACCTACAAAACGCACATTCGTACTGTTTTTCAATAATAATATTATTATATGTATATATAATATTGTTATTGTTAATGATATTGAGGTCAAAATGAAGATCCAAGATGGCGGCTTCGAAAATTTTCAAATTTTCCGTCATGGGTGTCGTTTTCGTGGTTTTCGAGGGCGTTGAAAATTATAATGAGGTCAAAATGAAGATCCAAGATGGCGGCTTCGAAAATTTTCAAATTTTTCGTCATGGGTGTCGTTTTCGTGGTTTTCGAGGGCGTTGAAAATTATAATGAGGTCAAAATGAAAATCCAAGATGGCGGCTTCGAAAATTTTCAAATTTTCCGTCATGGGTGTCATTTTCATGGTTTTTAAGGTCGCTGAAAACGATAACGTGGTCAAAATGAAAATCCAAGATGGCGGCTGCGAAAGTTTTTAAATTTTTCGTCATGGATGTCGTTTCCGTGGTTTTCGTGGGCGCTGAAAATGATAATGAGGTCAAAATGAAAATACAAGATGGCGGCTTCGAAAATTAAAACAAAATTTCGTCATGGGTGTCATTTTTATGGTTTTTGAGGGCGCTGAAAAAGATAATGAGGTCAAAATGAAAATCCAAAATGGCGACTTCGAAAATTTTAAAATTTTTCGTTTCCATGGCAGCAAATATGACATTTGTGAGCTCCCTAGGAAACCATAGAAACGACATCATATTATTATTTTTCTTTATATTACCAATAGGAATTTCGTTCCAAAAGAGTGTTCTATGACACTTACACATTTTTCTGTTTGTTTAGTAGCTTTCCACGCAACTAATGTTATAATTAACTATTATGTTTTGTAACATTTTATATAAATGTCTGAAATCAAGAATTTCATATTCACAGATTCAATTATAGTCGGAAAGAGCAAGAACTTTAAATATGGTGCTGCAGAGCAAGAACTTTAAATATGCTGCTGTTTGCTGTGTGGACTGGCCCAGACTTTCCATTGAAAACTGAGATCATCAAGAGGGACGTCCATTTCTGGGAAACAAAATTAAAAATCGGCTTGTAGATTTTTACTTCAAGTGCATGCTGCCAGAAATTATTGACCCTCGAAAATGTTCTATGGAATGTGTTCTATGGAACTCAGAAGTTCAGAACTTTATATGAACATATTAAAAAGAAAAGAACTTAAAATTATGAAATACTTAACTTTAATTTGGGAAGTCGGTGTTTTGGGATCTGTATTTTAGTTTTTTGCGACCGACTTCCGAAATTAAAGTTATTTCATTATTTTGAGTAAAATTTTGAAGTCGTTTTTTTTGTGAAAAAAGATTGGATGCAGCGGAGATGAGAATGTTGAGATGGACGGGTGGAGTGACGAGAATGGGTAAAGTAAGAAATGAGTATATAAGAGGAAGTTTGAAAGTGGCGCCAGTGACAGAAAAGTTGAAATAAAATTGGTTGGGCGATCGCCCAGGGCGCCAGATAAAATCTGTGATAAGATAAGATATGTGTATAAGATGATATGGTATAAGATACTATGGAACCCGAAGAAATACGTAGATTACCTACTTTTTAATGCGGGAAAATGTCTAATTCCCATACCCGTCCATCCCATCCATACGTTGATTTTTCAACTGTCTTTTGGACACTACGTTAATTTCAGTCAATGAAAGGTTCAAACAGTTAAATAAGTACTCGGAATCTTGGTCTTTTTTGTACAATATTAAACAGATTTTGCAAAACCTCGATCTTGTCCAAATCTGTGGTGATCTCCAATTAAAATTAACTGTAGACTCTAAATCAGACAGATGGTTGTATGTTGTGTGATGAACTCGTTAGTCTGAAATCCTTTTTGCCTGATCAGAATGTGGTTACTCCTATTTTTGTTTTAAATATTATCAAAGATTGCAACTTACAAGAACTGTATCCAAATGTATCCACGGATGGCATTGCGAATATTATTGACTTTATTTGTAACGGTTGCTAGTGGGTATCAATATCTCAATCTAGATTGATAAACTTAGCAACTTTGTCAATTGAAAACGAAATTGCTGAAAACATCGACTTTGATAACCTGATAAAAGAGTTCGCTGATAGAAAGGCCAGAAAAGTAAAATTTTATTAGTTTTACCTAATAAACGGTTATTTTTTATAATATATTTTTTTTTTTTTAATAAATGATTATTTCATTATATCCTTCCCTTTTCTCGTATGGGTTTGAATCGCAGTTAGGGGGCGCCGTAGAAATCTCACCCAGGGCGCTGGTAGTGATAAAACCAGCACTGGGACGTGGCGAAGGGCGGGCGTTTTGGGGTACTGTCATAATTATGTAATTTGGTCATTCGAAAAGTGCTGATTCTCAGCCTAGTTTGAATGAATGACTTTTGATTTTATAAATATGACATGACATTTTCTCAGGTTTTTTTCTATCGTGTTTTCAGTTTCTAGTCCTTTATTTCAATTTAAAATTACATTATCTGTACGCAGTACTCTATTAATGTAAAAAACAGTTAAAATATATAAAAACAGCAATGGATGTTGAAATTCAGTAACGAACTACGCGTGAAATCAGCTGTTCAACCACCGTGGGGTGGCGGGGAGGGCGTCCGAAAGCTCGCTGCGCTGCCGTTCGCTACGTACGTTTTGCCACGGTAGCGATACATTGCGTGTAAGTTAATAAAACAAATCAGGTTTATTGGATTCCCATAACGTTCCTGAAATAATTTCATGTACAGTCACGAGCAATAATATGTAAGCACTTGGGAAAATGCAAAAGCGATTTACTCGGGGAATTACGATTGCAACTTTGAAATACGACCAATTCCATAATAGTACGGGTTCCAATATACTATGTTCGTAATAACACAAAATTACAATCAACACAGGAGGAGAAAATCACTTTTAAAAGTTACTAAATGTATACATATTGGTGCTCGTGACTGTATGACCGGTACAGTTTGAAACCGGAATTGGTCGTATTTCAAAGTTGCAATCGTAATTCCCCGAGTAAATCGCTTTTGCATTTTCCCAAGTGCTTACATATTATTGCTCGTGACTGTACCGGTCATCATAATATGATATACTGAAATCACCCCATCAGTCTGCAGAGGGCTGTCCCTTACACCCGGTATATTGCAGTTTCAATAGTATTACATACATAAGTGTCGAATTGGTAACCTCCTTTTTTTGAAGTCGGTTAATTAATAAATGCTTAATTTATACTCCCAGACTTTTTATTTCAGTTGACAAAAATCACGAGAATAAAATACACCATATCAAAGGATCAAAACCATTTAATCGCCGTACTGGCCATCGACGACTCCGGACTTACGCACACACGCGTACGTCTGCTCGCGCATGTGTACGTGTGCGCGTCTAATACCTAATTCGGCCCGTCGAGATTTCGTATACGGGCTCTTAAGTGTATTTTTTTGGAATTCGGTGGCTTTTGTTTTATAAAAAAGTTATTTTAGTGTTTTTTTTTTAAGTCGGTTGTTTTTTTTATGCTCTCATAATAACTTGCGAAAGTTTATAGAAATTATAAAGAAGAAAATAATCAAGGTTGGACACTTGGAAGTGCACTTGGAACGTGCTGCGAGAATGAATATTTTACAGCAATAAGCAACAAGAATATTGTAAGGTCTGAGCAATATATTGGGATTTATACAACGGCGAAGCAATTTTCTGGAATAGTTATGATGTTTATAATAATCATCCTTTGTGTTAACATAATGGGAAATTGGCTAACACTGCTGTAAGGGGCCGCAGTAAAAAATACTCGATCAGAAATTATACAAACTACCACCAGTTAATTTTAATTGTTTATTTATTTAACAGCTTATGTACACACATACATATAAACAAAAGAACGGAAAGAAAAATACGTACAAAGGTGATGCTTATTTCTAAACAAATCTCTTCCAGCATACCTGCTATAGGAAAATAGTTCAAGAGATGTAGATAACGTGTGTAAGAGTAGAATAGAAAAGAAAAAAAAATGCGTTTTAACTAGGCAAGTGTGAATCAGATTAATTTTGCCACACATACATTATGTATTATCGGAGCTATTTGATTGTATCTGAAATTCAAACTTACTGATCACATACAACCATGATATCGATCTTTTTTTTTCTCCCGTATTGTTTTATGCTCTGCAATCTAGCTGCCTCTACCACTTAACTCGCCTCGTATAAACAACGCCAGTGAAAAGCAACTAGCGCGAGCAATAAACCGGGATCAAAGACGGTTGGTTTGCAGAGCGCCTGATTACGTCACACTGATGCAGATGTTCTATGGATCAATGGATGCTGGGCTGTGATTGTACGAGAGATGTGTCGATTTCATTGTGTGTGGGTTGATGAATAAATATGAGTGATATTGGTTGTGAGTAATGAGAGGTTTTATTTTAAAAGTGATTCTTATTCTTTACTATACACATGAATATCTGTAATATTACAAAGACAGCACAAATATTCCAACAGATAGCCGTACTTTAGGTAACTATCGCTAGGAAGGCTGATTCAGTATTTGGTGGGTGTAGGGCCCTCCTCTGGTGAGAACGGTGATGGTCTGCCCGCATGCGGCAGGCCAAGTGACTATGTATCGCCTTTAAAAGACTAGTTATTGTTACCAAAAATGAACAATCACTCGGAAGGCTGATACTTCTATAGTATTAAAGTATGTATAATACCTATGTGAACAGTATAAAACTGACGATATTCGTTGGCCGGTTCAAGAGCTACGGCCAATTTAACATATGAAAATATTAAGTACTAAATGAAATATTTTGTTATTTACTTCCGTCATAATACTTTTCCATCATCTTATCATGTCTAGCATCGACATTAGGTATCAGTACGTAGGTCATGGAAACATTAAAATTGAGATATACATACCTACTGTGTTAGCTTTTAATGGACATTATAGAAAACAGTACTGCTTTTATTTTAGGGGCGGGCAGCCCGTCACCGTTTTCACCAAAGGAGGGCCCTACACCCATCCACTAAATACTGAATCAGCCTTCCTAGCGACAGTTAACAAAAGTAAGGCTATCTCTTATACTAAAAGGCGATACACAAAGATACAATACCTATACAAAGCGACAATAGTACAAAGGCGAGCTTAACCCAGAATCGTTTGAGGTTTGTTTACGAGTATCAAGTGTATTCTTCGCTTGGTTTCTAAAGAAAAATTGCCAACACTTATACTGTTTGCGGTGTAGCATGGTGTGGGTGACAGGTGACAGAAAGGGTAAAATATATTATAATTTACTTGTTTTTACTGATTCTGTATTTTACGACTATGATCCGTACCTACATACGACTACAGATTGTGTACATAATACGGACTCAGTATTAACTGTAGTAAATTAAATAAATTTACCCGTGATTTTTTTTTTATTACACGTAAAGTGGATGTTTTTTTTTTCTCGTCTATCCTATGGTGTGGGGTGTCGTTGGAAAGGTTGTTCAAAAATATTTTGGGTCTGTCAAAACCATTTTGGAAGTCACGGACCCGTTTGCGAAATATTACGCTATAAAGTACTAATTTTGGTTAGAGTCAAGTGTCCTTGCCAGTTAAATGGTTGTTTTAGGATATGTGAAAAAATCACTGCAGTAGTATCTATATACAACGAAGTTAAAAGGAGAACTATCACAGCTAAGTAGGCTCTACAAGTTAACAAGTAATAATCGGCCAACGTTCATTTGCAGTTGGAATGTATGGGAGAACATGTTTTTCAACTACAATATTAAGTTTGTTCTTGCGAAGCGACGATCTTATTATGACTAGTGTCCAGATTTGCAATGCGTAAAAATGATCTAAGCTTCTGTTATTTCCTTCGCTCCTTCGCTCGTTCTTCTTCGTATTAAACTTGCTAAGTATTCACACAATCAGACAGATACTCTAGCTAAAACATCAGCCTCCGCAGCTTCACTCACACATGCTCAAAACCTATGAGCCGTATACATAAAGTTCATAATAATATTACTATGAAAGAGGGTTGTGAAAACTTTTATTATAAGAGCATCTCTGATGCGGCCACACATTTGGAAAGTGCATATTAAAAATGCATTGCCTTGCTTATGAAAGCATTACTCGTGAGTATTAAATAGGTATAATGAAAGCATTCATTAATACTACAAAGGCAAATTGCTTATGCAAATAGTCAGGCTTAAAAAATATAATTTGTACATAGGGTAGGCAGAAACTACAAAACTCCACCCGCTACCATTCTTTACAATTATATTCCTTTTGCTTCGTTTGCGTTCATACATCTGCTATCTAATTACGTTACTCATTTTTGTAAACGATTACGACTAATCTGTTTCATTTTGACAGTTTAACAACATTCATTGCGTTATTTACATTGTTGCACAGATTTTTTTTTTCGAGCTTATGAAACATTGGATTAGCAGTCTGTTTCAAAACGATTAAGATTCTGATTGATCGTGTATTATGCAACTAGCGTACCGGTCAACACACACGCCGCGCCGCCACCCGGTTACGACTGTTGAAATATATTTTGTCAACGTAGTTATACAATTTTACGTGAAATAATTTTATTATGTTGGATTGAATGGATGCTAACCGTGATGGTTACATTGCATTGTTAACATTCAAAACATTTTCGGAGTATATTACCATAACTGACATTCGCATTTAGAAAAATTATCGTGCCGTGTCTTGCAAATTAGTTTTATTTATGTGTAAGGTCTAAAATAATAACATTAATTTATTCGAAGCCAAATGGAGCAAATTGTTTTAATTAAGTCCAACATAACATTTACATTAAAATAATGTTTGTTTGTAATTTCAGCTAAATATTTGTATTGAAAACCGGACTATCTGGTCCGAAATCAACATGATTAAACAATGTTTGTTCCTTATTTTTATCAAAATAATCAAAAAGGTATTTATAAAAGGACTGCCACTTCGTAGCTACTACGAGGTAGCAGCAGCCATAATGCATAAAAGTTTCAATCACAATCCGAAAGATTTAGAAGGAAATCGCTAATCCCTTGCTTCATGTTTGAACAAAAATCCTCAAACTCAAACTCAAACTCAAACCATTTATTTCAATTAAACCCTTTACAGGCACTTTTGAATTGTCAAAGAGTCAGTTAGTCAGAAAGTTGAAGCTAGTTGCCCATTCCAAAACGTAGATCTCTATGGAGAAGAACGGGCAAGAAACTCCAAGGACACTCTTTTAAATATAGAAATTACAAAATCCTGGGTACATTACTCTTGTTGATTCTATATGTGAGAACAATGTAAAAAAAAAAATATATATATAAATCAAAAACGATTAAAAACAAGCCCTGGCAGATAAGAGATGACCAGTCTCAACTGACGGCGCCCGTTCACGAACATGACGCGTGGATCAGCACCATCCAGCTCAACCATTTTGTAGGGAACCGAATGATCCAACACACTCGCCACCATCAGCGAGACATTTAAGTGAGCATGACATACTCTCAACTACCCTGCTCTTTCAAGTCAAAATCAACATAATAACATAGTAAAACGACTCCATGGTACTCACATTTACAAAAATTGAAAATAAAAATGCGTCTAAGTTATACAAAACTATAGTTTGCAAGAATTTTACCACCAAAAGAAAGAAAATCAATAGTATCTATTGGAGTATTCAATAATTAAAACTTAGTTAATAAAATAAAAAAACAAAATAAACAAAAAGTTCGTAGTCAGAAAAAATAAAAAAGGGGAAGCAACTCTACCAATTTTTTTCATTTTTAACTAGTGAGCCCAAGTGGCTGTGGAGCAGGACCAGCATTTAGCCAAGCATTTTTATCTACGATATAATCATCCAGCTTATAGTATGCTTGTCTACATAGTGTGCGTTTAATGCAAGTTTTAAATTTCTTCTCATTTAGTTGAAGAATATCGAGTGGTATTTTATTATAACATTTTACACAGTACCCCATAAAAGAAGTGTGTACTTTAGACAATCTGAAACGTGGTTGATCTAATTTGTTCCTATTTCTTGTGTTAAAATTATGCCTGTCACTTATCTTACTATAGAGATGTAGATTTTTTCGAACATACATAATGTTTTCATATATATACTGACAAGGTACCGTCATGATATTAATTTTCTTAAACAGTTCCCTAAGAGATTCGCGTCTGCGGAGGTTGTAGATGGCTCTAACAGCCCTCTTTTGCAGAATAAATATAGAGTCAATATCTGCGGCCCGTCCCCATAGCAAAATACCGTAAGACATGATGCTATGAAAGTAACTAAAATAGACCAGTCTCGCGGTATCCACGTCTGTTAGTTGGCGGATTCTCCAAACAGCGTAAGCGGCCGAACTTAGCCGCCCTGCAAGTGATGTTAAGTGAGGACCCCACTGTAGTTTTGAGTCAAGCGTGATTCCCAGGAAAACCGTTTCTTCGACGAATTCTAGTGTCTCCTTATTCAGTACAACGTGACATTCACTACTTCTAACATTCGGTAACGCGAATCTTATACATTTAGTTTTCTTCTCATTTAATACTAAATTATTTACAGTAAACCAATTATGGACCTTTAGCATAGCGTTATTTACGTCGTCAAGCTCCTGTGCGTGTCTGTTTACCTTAAAAATAAGTGATGTGTCATCAGCAAATAACACCATTTGTGGTCGGTTTTTCAGTAAATGAGGTAAATCATTTATGTATACTAAAAATAGGAATGGGCCCAATATCGAGCCCTGTGGTACACCCATTTTGACTTTTAAACCCAATGAATTTACACCGTTTATTTGAACTTGCTGCAGTCTATCATTCAAATATGATTTTACTAAGTTAAGCGCAAGTTTTGCCAGTCCGTAATGCTGAAGTTTCAAGAGCAGTGTTTCGTGATTAACGCAATCAAATGCTTTGGATAGGTCGCAGAAGATACCTATTGCATCCTGTGCCTCTTCCCACGCGTTAAATATGTGTTTTAATAAAGTGACACCGGCGTCAGTTGTGCAACGTCCCTTGGTAAAACCATACTGTTGATCGTGTAAGATGTTATTACGATTAAAATGATTGAGCATTTGATTTAACATTACTTTTTCAAACACCTTGCTGAAAACCGGCAAAACCGATACGGGTCTATAATTATTAGTATCCTTGCTGTCCCCGGATTTGAAAAGTGGAATAAGTTTACTGTACTTCATTAAATCCGGGAAGACCCCTTGATCTACACACAAATTAAATATTAAAGCTAAATAGGGTGCAATTGTCTCAATAATAGATTGACAAACTTTAGTAGACATGCCCCACAGATCTTCGGTAATTTTGATCTTAAGTTGCTTAAAAGCCTTAACAACGACCACAGGGTTTATATGATTAAATTTAAATTCTAAAGGACAGGCTGAAACATTCGCTCTTAATAAATCAATAGCAAGTAAGGGGGAGGAATTTAAAGTTTCTGTAGTTTTAATAGGAATATTGGTAAAGAAAGTTGCAAATTCCTGAGCAACTTCGATCTTATCGCTAATGAGACCGCGGGATGTGTCCAATGTGTAATCAGTATTATGACTTTTGTTCTTGTTCATTTCATTGTTAATAATTTTCCAAACTGTCTTTATTTTATTTTCTGCTGATTTAACCTTGTTGCTAATGAAAGACGCTTTAGCTGCTTTGCAGATAGTTTTAAAAGTTTTAGAGTAAGTAGCAACATACTTATTAAAAGTTTCCGTGTTAATATACGGCTTAAGGCCATACAGTTCAAATAATCTATCCCTACTTTTCCTGATGCCTTTAGTTGCCCAGTCACTGAATAAAAACTTAGGGCAAATAGTTTTAGTTTTTTTCTTAAAAGAGTTATTGAACTCTGTTTGCACTAGTGAAAAAAATTGTTCATACAAAAAATTGACATTGGACATATTTAGGCCCAGACCACATAACTTGCTAATTAAGAAGCTATTAAACTTATTTAAATTACCCGATGTTATTGGCCTAATTTGAATCTGCACTTTTTGTATTGGTGTGTTGGACTCAAAAATAACGGTTTGACCGCTGTGATCGGAAGGGAGATAATTTACAATGGCTTTATCTAAATAGTCGCAGCAACAAAAGACATTATCAATACATGTGGCAGTAGTCGACGTTATTCGCGTTGGTTCTAAAAACACATTTGACAGATTAAATGATTTAAAGAGGCTTAATAATCTACTGCTATTTGAATTATTTTCTAAAATATTAATATTAAAGTCACCACAAATAATTACTGATTTATTACCAGTTGCAAGTTTTGCTAAAACATCTTCCATTACTGACTCGAATATAGAGTAGTTTTGATAATTTGGAGGTCTGTAAACGCACACTATAAAATGCTTATCTAGCTCAACACAGGACAGTTCAATGCTATGTTCCACCGATAGTTCAACTATGTCATTACGAGTCTTAGATTTTATACAATTTTTAATTAAAATTAGTGAACCTCCACGTAGCATGGATTTTCGGTTAAAACAACTGCCCACACTATAATTCTCAAAATTAATTAGCATTTCATAATCTTTCAACCAGTGTTCAGTTATACAAATAATATCAAACATTGTTTTTTCTAAAAACAATTCAATTTCTAATTGTTTGGAAGAAAAACCTTGAATATTTTGATGAAACAACTTCAAGGAATTCTGCTTAGCCCCTTTTTTACACTTAACTAATTGCGTGCCAGAAGATAGCTTGGTGATGGTGAGATTAACAACATTGTTACAGGTACCTTCTGTTGTCTTACTGCCTAGTTTAAATTATGATTGCAAACCACCTTAATATTAGTATTATTACTAATTTTTGTGGTGCTAAATACATAAGACTTCGACATACTACTTATGTCTGAGTTTATAGTAAAAGCTAATAGCCATGCTATTTGACGTCTAAAACTAATAGGCAGATACGCAGTATCCCTAGTCGATTTTAATTTCTCAACAAAAGTGTTGGTGTCAAAAAATATAAGTTTGTCACTATAGTGATTAACTAATAAATGCATATGGTTGTTAAGCATATGTATATAATGATTTTGCCTACTTGACAAGTGCTGAAAGTATGGAAAAGCACACAATATTATTTTCTGACAATTAATCTTCAAGATTTCAGTGACACTGTCAGTGATGTCATCTTTTTTTACATTACTACTATTGCCTACAAATACAGAAATAATGGCTTTCGGATCATATTTATTCCCTGTTATTGATGACATTATCTCTTCGTAGGTTTTCCCTGGCATACAATAATTAATTGCAGATTGACTCAGGTTGTTACTCAATAATTTACCCAACCCTCTCCCTAAACTATCTGAAAACATAATAGAACAATGACCATCTTTACTAGAACAATGGAGAGAATAAGTATCTGTCTGTGCTACTAGAGATGAAGCTTGTGCAACATGTGGTGTATCTTGATCAGGAATACAGTCCTGATCCTCTCCAGACTGGGACGGGTACTCCGTTGCCTCAGGTTGAAGAGCCCCAAGGTTGGGTTCTTTTTGACAAGAACATTGCATGGTGTTAAGAGACATTGGGACCACTCTGTCTGCCTCATCGTTACACATTTCTACTAACTTGTTCGCAGCAAGGATGTGTTCCTTTATTTGTTTTTGAGAGCTCACATACTTAATATAAAGTGAATGTAGTGACTCTTCAAGTACCTCAATTTCAGACTGTAATCGTTTGGTGTCAATTTGATAAATATTTTTACTGTCTTCTAATTTAGTTTGAAAGTTATTTAATTTATTTATTAGAAAAACACGTTCTTTCCTTAGTTTAATATTATTGGAACTGTGTTTTTGTTGTTTCCTGAATTTATTGCATTTATTTATGATTTTATTTAGTTTTGCATATTTTTTTATTTTATTTTGACTTATTTTATAACAACTATTATTATGTTTCAATATTGAATCTTCAGTAAGGTCTATTGTTATTAAGGAATGAGGGTTGCAATTAGTATTGAATAATTCACCATATAAGTTATTGGTTTCCTTAGCCTGAGTATTTTTCTTTTGATTCTGTAGCTTAGTAATTCGTAGATTTGCATGAATTAGTTCCTCTTCTAGGTCCCTAACCTTAGACAAAGCCTCCTCATATAAGTTACTACAGTTATTTAAACCATCCGTGACCACCCGCAGTTTGTCCCGTTCTTCAACAACATCCAGGTATTGTTGATGTAGGCCTACTAGCTCCTGTTTTAAGCTTGTAATTTTGTAAACGACCTTCTCGACTTCCTTCTCACTATCATCTATTTCCTGTAACAGCTGTTCACATTTACTGTTTGAAGCCTTAAGATCTTGAATGGTCGTTCTCAATTTAAGCTCCAATTCCTGAGCAGCAGCCTTACGTGTCATCACAGGCATGGTTTCAGGAATTAGTACTGAAAATAGAATTAAAGGAACAGTGAGAACCAATAAGACAGACAAACCAAAAGGGAAAGTTAGAAAATGAAAGGAAAAATGGGAGAAGTTAGTGTTGGTTTCTAACAAAAAATGAGGTTGGCTGCTAAATCTAATTGAAGTGCAACTATTTTATTTAAATCAAGTACAAAGTTACATTGATTCTACTATCTTATGATTTTACTTTTGCTTATGTGGGTAGGATGCCAAGATAAAAAAATTAAATAAAATCTAGATTTGCATAAAGATTACAATATACGGATAGTTAACGTTATTGTTGTTATGTACACAATGTTATTGTTGAATGCACCTTATTACAAAACTTTGATATTTCACAATAGGTACTAAGTTTCGTTATCTATGTAAACAAAGTGACTCAGACCCAGTGCAGGGAGCCAAATCAACAAAAAAATAAAATAAGATACTAATACTCAATGAATGTGTTACAGAGATTATGTGCTAAATAATAATAAAAGTAAACAATACTCCCCGTTTAAATCCGCAGGTTGAACATCAGCTGTTCGTGATAGGTTACCGGTAACGGAGGGTAACCAAAAACTGTGTTTTACTTTGTAAATTTACAGGAAAACAATAATCCTGAGTGTTTATGCAGTTAATTGACATTTAGATATATTATTACACCTTAATTACACTTAAAAATTAATTAAAACTAATTTTAAAACACGGAACAAAATTTTGACATGTCACTCAGACAGTGTTGCCAGTAAGTCAAGTCAAAGGCTCAATAACGTAAATAACACAATGAATGTTGTTGAACTGTAGGAATGAAAGGCATTGCCATTATAAACAGAGATTGTAAGCTCTCGTACCAATGGGCGATTTTTTTACAAGGCGATTTTGTATCGCACACGGGATATTCAACAAATTGTCAACAGTGTATTTTTTTAGACGTACTGTGTTTGATTTTTAATGCTCGGCTCAACTAAACACCGAGAGTTGAAATAATCGCTCGTGTATTCCTGGACTAAATGTGATACACAATTAGCCCGCAGGTTTCACCGCTACAACAGCTACGGTTGCTCGTAGCTGGCTCGTAACCGGTAACCGAACCGCTACATATGAAATCTTTATCTTTTCTGTTAAGAACGGAGAAATGTTACTTGTACTAGTTATGAGATTATATTATTTGCATATTAAATCAAATAAAAGCTCTTCGTTACATTTTGCAGCCCTGTTTAAGAAAGCTTTTTCCTTTAAAAAGTAATAAATGCCAACAAAAGCCACATAGAATACAATTCAAATACTTTCAGAATTGCACATCCTCTCTCCAGCATACGAACTTTCAATACGTTCAAATAAACTCGATAGGTACACTAATTATATATCGATACATTAATAATACACACTTGTCTCTCAACAATTCCACACTGTTCTGCAAATACTTACAGCTGTATAAAAAGCTGCTATATAGCTAGCTACTGTATAGTGCGACCATATTAAAGTTCTTGCTATTTTGCAGCACAACGTTATAAGGTACTTTATATAAATGGAGGATTTCAAATGCAGTTTGAATAGGTTGTTCAAGTTTTCGAACGCCATTCCGTGTTGGGGTTTTTTGTGTAAGGTTGAACGATATACATGGTTCATCATCATCTTCATCTATAGCCCGACTTCACTTACTGCTGCTGAGCTTAGGCCTCTCTTTTATTGTGCCAATCCCCACGCTCCTGTGCCAGCCTCATCCAGGTTCTACTCGCGATGGTAACTATGTCATCCGCCCATTTTGCCGCCGGACGACCGACACTTCGTCTTCCAGTCCTTGGACGCCGCAAATCTCCTGGATACCTCATTATTTACCCAATTTTAGGTCGTTACCAAGAGACAAATACACTGACGGACTCATAAACTGCATCAAAGTTCTATTTTATTAAACTAAATGAAAATGTCAAAACAGTCCATTAATATAAATTATAGCCGGGAAAATATGTATGCAGTCTTAAATTCGTGTGTTATTAGAGTAAAGTTTTAAATCATTTTTTATTTTATTTTTATCATTTGTGATTTAAATTATTTTTACCAATAGTATTGATTATTAGTCTTTTTAACTCAACAAAGGTTTCGTAACCAATTTTGTAACAGCGCTCTCCACTACAGAAACAGCTACCTTATTTCCATAAAAACTTACAATCATATTCCAAAAGTAATAAGAGAACTACCATTTAATTACTACAAAAAAAACTAAAAGCATGGCTTCTCCAAAATACTTTTATACACTGAAAGAATTTTTTGATTACAAGAGTAATACATATTAGATTTATTTAGTTTTATAATATCTACAAAATATTGTTGTTGTTGTGTTTTATTTTATTTTATATTTTAATAGTCTAAATGTCAAAATGTAAATGTGTGTCTTTATGTCTATAGTCTAAGCGTTTGGTATTGTTATTAGAATATAAGTAATAAATAAGTTAGGTTTTAACCATGTAAATATTCGTATGCCTCTTTTAGCGGCGGATGTGTCCTGGACATACTTAACCAACTTGTAATGTACATACCCGACGAATAAATATCTTTATCTTTAATATGGATACTTCGTCCGAACAAGCCGCTCAAATTGTGGCAATGTTGCGAGAAGGCTTGGATCAACGAACGATTGCTAGAAATTTAAATTTAAACCAGTCTACGGTTTCTAGAGTATACCAAAGGTTTGTAGAGACGGGTTCTTACAAAAGGAGACCCGGTACCGGCAGACCTCGAGCAACCACCAGTCGTGACGACCGATTTATTGTTTCTACTTCCCTACGAAATCGTTTCCTCACGTCAGTAAACATAACAGAGCTGAATGAAGTGCGTGGAGTAAACGTGAGTGCACAAACAAATAAGAAGGAGGCTTAAGGAAGCGGCAATCACTCCTTTTAGGCACCAGCAAATGGTTCAAAGCTGTCTGCAGCTCACAGACAAGCTCGTTTAAGATGTTGTTGTTCTTCAGTCAATTAAGATAATTGGACTGAAGAGCAATGGGCCTCCGTATTGTTCACCGATGAGTGTAGGACATGTTTGTTTAAATGGTGCAGACGGTCGCAGAAGACTCTATCGTCGACGTGGGGAGAGATATACTCAAAGTTGCAATGAGAAGCATGTTCCTTTTGGAGGCGGTTCGTGTATGGTGTGGGATGGCATTTTGATGATCGGGCGAACGGAACTTGTGTTCATGAAAATGTTACTCTAATGCAAGATAATACCCGACCCCACGCCGCTGCACAAGTTCGACAATATTGTGAAGAGGTTGGGATACGTACCATGAATTGGCCAGCACGCAGCCCGGATCTTAATCCCATTGAGCATGTTTGGGACAGTTTAAAAAAAGCTATAATTGCGAGAAATCCTGTGCCCACAACAGTGGCAGCACAAAGAACAGCGATTTCACAAGAATGGAACAATATTCCGCAAGACCGATTAATAACCCTAATCAGATCTATGCGGAACCGATTAGAATCTGTAATAAGGGTACGTGGAGGCAATACACCTATTAAAAGAAGAAAAAACCTGTTCTTCAACTTTCTTTTATTGTTAATTTCAATTTTTCAATAAAAACAAATTTATGTTACATTTATAGTTTTTGATCAAAAAAATGGAATCCAGAGATCCACCAATCCAGTACACAAATATACACTTAAGGATATGATGCTACGCTGTTATGAAGTTAACGAACCAAACTATAGCTTTCAAATTAAATTTGTATAAAAAGTTTGAATACTTGGTTTAAATGTTTATTTCAAAGGCGTCTTGAACATTGATGCAGTTTATGAGTCCGTTGGTGTACATTTGAACTTAATTAGCACATAAATGTACGGTCTGACAATCACCGAAATCTTCTAGTAACGAAACAATGTTAAGTTTATTTAATAAAACAATATTTTAGGTGTTTTTTAAATTGTTAGTGCTGATACAAGCGACGTGGGGACGGACTAGATTAGTGAGTAAGTTAAGTTTTAGTCTAATTACCAATTAGTAATTAGACTGGTTGCTATTGTTAATTATTATTTGTTAGTACTATCGGTGTGAGTGGAATTTTAAGTAGTTTTGTATAGATTGTTGTGAAAAAGAGTCTATAACGATGTCGGTACCTACGTTTAATAAAGGATTACGATTTAATGATTGCTTTGTTTTCCAACTAATTGATTGTTGGTCTATTAGTTTCCATTTTTTTGCTCAAGAACATCATCATTCTATTTCCCTTATACCAATTTATTTTGGGCCTGCGCACCATGTCTATTTCACCCCCATTCTAGCCTTACCGCTATTTTTGCTCAGGAGCAGTCAATGTTTATTTGAAATGTATTTCAATTAAATCCATAAATCCCGACAAAATTTTCTAACAGTCAGTAAGAAACAAAAAAGTATTGGTAATAATGTATAACGATTATCCCCATATTAAATAAAATACAACCATAGTAAAACTATCGGTCGTATACCAGTTAACACAAAAATAACACTGCGCTTTCAGATACCTCGTACATTCCCAGCACGAAATACTTTCAGTTCCACACAAAGTTAAGGGCTACACTTAACGGTTACTGCCGAGTCCATAACCCATCGGTAGTAAGTGCCACTTACTCGAGGACATCGGGACATCGAACTTGAACACTGGAACAGTTATACCTGGCACCTCTTCATAAGGTCATGTAACTTTATGGGTCATATAGGTTTATTGTAGTTCGAAACTGTTCGAAACATATTTACCGAAGTTACTTCACAAGAAGTAATGTAGAAGGTTCACTATCAGTACTATTTTGCGTTATTGATGTAAGTAAAAACAGTGCATCGCGTGAATCGATGGCATAAAGCGATTCGTATTCGGTAGAACATTATCAGAGCCATAGAAAGCAAGGTGATGACTATACACTCTTATTTCAGCTTTGTTCATACTTATCCCTAGTTCGAACTCGCCCGCTTTTGTATATGCCTATCAGCTGCACGGGTACAGTTTGTAGTCTATACCCGAGGAATCTCTACATGAAATTGAATGATGCTCCGGTATCTTAAGTAGATGTGTGTCCATGCAGAATGACCGCTTCTTTGTTAGCGAAAGCAGCCCATTCCCGAAATACATGTTATTTATTTACTATATGACTTACATTTATTATTACAAGTGGGAACCCAATATTATAACAAAGTAGTCACCAATTGCTACACTCAGAGACGTCACCCTAAAACCAATGAAACACCACGACCAACAAAATTGAATTAATCTGTTAAATTTTTAACGGAAAGCATTCTAATTATTGTCCCACCAGAGTCATGTACCTACTGAGTCTTTTGTGCTTACAGTGCAATACAATACAGTACTTAGCTTTAGTGGAGAAGATCACCCTTATCCTGTACTAGTTGAAAAGCTGAATCACAGGAGACAGGACCTTCCGAAAATGAGACAGCTTATTGCAAACTTAAGTAAGCCGATGGTTGTTGGAATAGCTAATCCATACTATTATTTTATATGACGGAAAAGGTCCTACCCTCTCGTTATCATCAGCGATATTTTAACAACTGTGGGCGTACTTTGGGTAGTGTTGGTTATAGCGCAATAGAAAAACAGCAGTTGCAGTTCAGATAAAATTATAATTCATGATCAAATTAATCACACTAGTAATTCACACACTGTAGGAGTTGTATTACTGATTCTAATTATTATAATTCTGTAAAGCCATATTAGTTACGGTCGCGAATCATATTTTAATCGACATATAACCTGACACTGACCTGCAAATTGCAAAAAACGAAAGAAAATTTGAATTTCGTGGGCTGCCTGAGTGCATCCCCCTTAACGGTTGAATGGATTTGGATTTCAATATGTACTCGTATACGGATATGCCATGACTTGGGTTAAGACAAAGGATACTTCTTATCCTGGTAGCACGTTCCCGTAGGATAATTCCCGACATAAACGTGGGTTAAGCCTCGGGCAGAGGCTAGTAGGGAATAAAAGGATACATGAAACAGTAGGGACAAGTTGGTAATTAAAATAAAGTAACTGTAGGTGTAAGTGTGTTGTGTGGTGCGTGGTGTGTGGTGTGAGTATATTAGTGTAGTGAGTGTGTGTGTGATTTCGTATGATTTTACAGATTTCACTAGGACTAGATTGGTTGCACAAGAAGACTTTCAGTATCACAATGTGAAAGGATTAACAGCCAATCACGCTGCAGCAATTTTTGCATAGTGGCAGTTACTTGGCTTCGAATAACAAAGGCCCCATTGTTCGTTCAGCCATGAGCCTTCTGCTCTTATTATTTACTGATTCACCTTACATAAACTGTTATGTATGTAAATATGATCCAAGTTTCGACTACGTGGATTAGGGTTACTGTACTCTGGATCAAACGCAAGATAAGAGGAAATTGAGAAGTTTTGAGTAAAAGTGATTATGATATTGTGCGAGCTTAGGTAGGTAGTATTGTGAGATAGCCATTTTGTCTAATGCTAAAGTTATCAGAGTCAAGTAAGTCATCTATTATATCATCATCATCTATTAAGTCTAGATAAATCTATGAAATTAATTTTACAGTTAAGTCTTCCAATAGTGAATATATAAATTCATTTATAGATAGTTCTAACTGCTAGCATAATACATAACATAACACATAACATAATCAGCCTATAACTTTTGCCATTGCTGGGAAACAGGCCTCCTCTCTGTAAGAGGGACTACCTAAGGGCATAGATTTTCGGAATAACTATCTTCTAAGTCATGTTTGTAACCCAGCTGCAGGACCTATAGTTAGAGTTGCCAATGAGTTGTTATGGTTGGCAACAGTATTATACTATTCTTAACTCTAAAATACTGTTTACTGTTCAACAAAACAAAATAAATGTATATATTATGTACTTTTTTATGTCCAGCGCTTTATCTAAATAAATAGTTTCATCTACTACGTAGAACATCGTGCATGCTGCACATGCAGCTGCACATGGCTGCGTTGCTGCTGGGCATGGGCGCGGTGATTCAGCCAGCTAGATTCAGTGATGAATGTGAAGTGGTGGGACGACAGAAAATACATTCAATTGCTCCTCGTATATATGATGAGGCTTATGAAGCCTTTAAAATTGGTGCTAAATTGATAACTGGCGCGAGTAGCACAATTATGACATATAACTAATTAATATATTTATTTATTGTACAAAAAGTTGGCAGCCCTACATAAAGTGCCCTTTTAGGCAAGCTCATCTATTTATTTATTTTATTCGGGAAACTTAATGCTAACTTATACAATGTACTTAAAAATATGAAACTGAAGACCATTTACAAGTATCCACTGACAAACACTAAAATGAAAAAAAAGGTCGGTACAATAAACCTATAACATAAATTTGAAAATAAATAGTACACGATGATTAATCTGTGATAGTATCGCATGATGATGGCAGACCGAATCCACCGAGTGGTATCTGTAACTGATAAGCATCAGACAGAGAATTGGTGTAACTTACCAGTGACACCAGTTTTATGCCCGATGAAAAATTGGTATAATATACTTATACGAATTTTTCGTTATCATTACGTTAACATCTATACTTAGGATATACAATACAAAGCTTAATATCACTTCAAAATAATGAGGTCAGAAATATCGAATCAGAAAATATATTCCCACCAAACAAATCCACCGTCTCGTTATATTCAAACGAATCTGACAAACGATATTAATGTAGGAAAATATTTATTTTTAATCATGTGTCAACAGTGGGGATCTGATTCTTCTAGCTTTGGGTCTGGAGTGACCCGGGGTGCTTCCGAAGACAAATAAGGTTGGAATTAGTGTTTAACAGTCTCACATGGTCCGGGGCTCTGATTAGAGGCCATCGTTTTATTTGGCGACCCGACAACGTCGCCGGAGGCTTCCTCGAGACTTTGATTACAGAGCTAGGAATTGTTCGAGATCGCCTCATTCTTCGACTGGTGATCAAACGGCATTTACTTATCTTCGGATGTAAACCTACGTCCTACGTACCTAATTCTTTATTGGCATTTTTCTTTAGGGAGCGCTCATATTGAGAGTATTCTAATAGCTAACTACTAGTTAGCTTTAATACAGGGTGTAAGGGACAGCCCTCCGGAAACTAACTAAAATAGGGAACTATTAACTATTCAAAATAAGGAGCTGAATGCAGGGTGCATTCAGCTCCTTATTTTGAATCATAGTCCACTGAAAATTTTCTCATGTTTTTTTTATCGGGTTTTCAGTTACTATTCCTTTATTTCAATGTAAAATTACATTATGTGTACGCAGTACTTGTAAATAAAACAGCTAAAACAAAATAAACAGCAATGGATGTTGAAATTCTCTAACGAACTACGCGTGAAATCAGCTGTTCAACCACCGCGGGATGGCGGGGAAAGCTCGCTGCGCTACCGTTCACTACGTGCATTTGCCACGGTAGCGATACATTGCGTAAGTTAATAAAACAAATCATGTTTATTGGATTCCCATAACGTTCCTGAAATAATTTCATGTACCGTTCATCTTAGTATGATATACTGAATTCACCCCATCAGTTTGCGGAGGACTGTCCCTTACACCCTGTATAATATTATTAGCTTTAACACGTTCAGTGCCGGGAGCACTCCTGGAGGATTCACCAAGTCGCTCGAGAGCTCTTGTTGGTTTTTCTTAGCGAATACAGCATTATAAACCGTGAAAATAAAATCTGATGTATATTTTAACAAGATTTATTAGTTTATGCGTTGGTTTTAAAATTCAAGCATTTTTTTTTACTTCGCTGTTTCATTTATTTACAAAAAATTGAAAAGGTTGGAAACTACGCATAGCGACAAGACCACCTGAAAACACAATTTTACAGTGTTAACTTTAGCGTAAACGTAATGCCGGCGAGCCTCCCAGAGGGTTCACTTCCAATATGTATGGCGGTATGGCGAATGAGTTGTATGAAAAGTGGGTGGAGTCGAAAGTGCTAATATTGCCATTTTGCTCAAAGCACGAAGTTAGTCTCTTAAATAAAATTGCAGATCAACTCCTCTTAAACTATTAAACGGCTACTAGTTAATGCTCTCAATTTGAGCGCGTCCTTAACATTCTAACTGGAATTTTGGAAACTGGAAAAATGACGTCTGAGATACTGCCTGAGAGATACTGAGACTCTGTTATGGACGTAATTGTAAGGACAAGGTCTATAGATACCTGAATGAAATAATACCTTTAAATTTAAAAGTGTCCATGAAGTTTCTTGTCCGTTCTTCTCCACAGGATCATTACTACGCTTTAGAATGAGTTCATCTTTTTGAATGACCAAGTCCTTTGTCAAACCTGAGTTTGTATAAGTTGCATTTTTCGGCGATTGATTATTGTGATCATAAACGAAGTTAAAAAGGCTAGAAACTTACCTACGTCTCGGTTTTTTTTTGCAAAAGATTTGAGAATTTCTCGATTATTCTTGGTATTCCTTTAAAAGACAATTTTTACTCAACAATAGCAAATAAGTACTAAAAATCTAAATTGTGGTGAGAACTGCTACCGCGCCAGCTATTTAGCCCAGAGCATGTAGCACTTTAGTTTAAGTCAAGTGACATAAACTATAAAGTAGTCTCACCCAAAAATCTTTTGAGTACTTGTCAACATAATACACTCGAGAGCAATGAATCCGGGTCACTTAAAGAATCCTAAAAATCTCGGAAACTAAAAATGCTAGGTTAATGCAATAAATTGTATTTAATAGACAATGTAATACTCCTTAAATGAAGGTATTAAAACTTCTTAGTTATTGTAAAGTTATATCATAAAAAAATCAAATTTGAAAAAGGGCCACTTTCGAAGATGGAACTACGAAATTACAGCATTTGGTTTTGCTTTTGTTTGTAATCTGTCATTTATGTGGGTACATAAACCATGTTGATAGTGCTCTATATTCATTATTCAAGCTGAAATTATGTCGCTTACGCCTGAAGAATGCACCAGAATACTTACAATGCTGGAAACCGGCCGGAGTCAGCGCGATACAGCCAGGACTGTCGGTGTGTCGCTGTCAACAGTACAAAGAGTTATCCGACGTTACGAAGAAACTGGTTCTAACCTACGCAGACCAGGAACGGGCAGAACCAGGTGTACCACAGCACGAGAAGACCGATACTTGGTGAACACCATGCTTCGAAATCGCTTTCTTACAGGAACTGAACTCACAAATCAGTTTCGACGCCTCGGAGGAAGTAACCCAAGTGCATGGACAGTAAGACGTCGGCTTGCTGAATCTAACTTAAAACGCCTTAGACCTGCAAACGGCCCTAAACTGGAGCGTGGGCATCGTATTTCAAGACTAAGATATGCCCAGAGCCACGTAAATTGGAGTATTGAAGATTGGTCAAAAGTTATGTTCTCCGACGAATCAAAATTTATGCTCTACAAGCACGATGGAAGACACAGAGTGTATCGAAGACCAGGGGAAAGATTCAAGCAAGCATGCATCGAAGAAAAAGTAGCCTACGGTGCGGTGGTGGGTCTGTACTTGTGTGGGCCGGAATTTCTTCTGAAAGTCGCACAGAGCTGGTGATCATAGAAAACGGCTCTTTAACTAGCGAAAGATATGTGGAAGAAATCCTCAATGATCACGTTGGTCCATTTATGGTCAATTTAGGTGAGGATGCTATATTTATGCATGACAATGCCCGACCTCATACAGGTAGGATTGTGAATGACTACCTTCAAGAGATGAACATTACTCGTATGGAGTGGCCAGCGCGCAGCCCGGATATCAACCCGATCGAGCATGCTTGGGACGAGCTAGGCAGATGCGTAAAACAACGAAACCCTCCCCCAATCACGCTTCGTGAGCTCAAAATTGCTCTCACAGAGGAATGGGAGAATATTCCCCAAAATCGTATAAGGAACTTGGTGTACAGCATGCCAAACCGCGTAAACGCAGTAATGGAAGCACGAGGAGGCAATACGAAGTATTAAAATTCAAGAAAATCGTAATAAAGTTCAAAAATTTCATGTTTCCTATTTTTGTTTTAAGGAGAGATCAGCAGTTTTTTTCTTTATGTAATTTTGTGTTAATAAAATGTATGGTGACTCATTTTTTTTTACTTTTATTTAAGGAGTCTTACATTGTCTATTAAATACAATTTATTGCATTAACCTATCATTTTTAGTTTCCGAGATTTTTAACATTCTTTAAGTGACCCGGATTCATTGCTCTCGAGTGTATAAAAGGGCCAAATAACAGTACAACAGATAGAATAAACTAATTTGAAGGCTAGACGAATCCGTGGCAGAATAATTGGAAAAATATAATCTCAATTGTAGGTAATTGGAAAAATCTCATCTCTAAAAAATCGGATTTGAAAACTAAGAAAGATTTCTCCAGTTGTTCTAATCTAATCTAAGGCCCGTATTACAGAACCTCACTCAAAACTCAAGCATTACTTTTAACTCGTTTAAAGCCTTTTGATTTTGTTGAAACTAGTTTGAAGTAATGCTTGAGTCTTGAGTGAGGTTCTGTAATACGGGCCTAAGAGTCAATTCATAACATATTTGTTCTGGTTAGTTAGAACAAGACTCGAATCTAGCTATAAACCAATCAGCGCATCCATCAGTAGGTATAAACGTTCATATCAGCCAATCGGCGTTCATACTCATCGTCGTTGTTCGCGATTACCAATCTAGTTTTATGCAAAAAATCTGCTGAAAGATGTAAAGATGTTTCTTAGTCTTTAATAGGTAATCCCGTGTTTTTTTATTGTTGTAGGATTTACACAAAGATTCGATTTGCCAATAATTATCCTGCGACATAGGATAGCTATTAAACGTGCCCACAGCGCCCCTGGCGGCGACCGCACACACACACAAGGCAGTAATTGACTGCCTAGAGACACTGGGCCTGCTCTTATCGCATTACTTCAGACGGATTCTAGGTTTGCATAGCTAGATGTCTGAGCGATGTTTCTGAATTAGTTTTTAGGGTTCCGTACCCGAAGGTTGCCAACGGGCTAGGGCTCCGCAGTCCATCCGTCTATCGATCCGTCTGTCCGTCTGTCACAGGCTGTATCTTTTGAACCGTAATCGGTAGACATTTGAAATCTCCAGAGTGTGTTATTAGTATAACACACTCTGTGGAGATTTCAAATGTCTATCTATATATGTCTAAAAAACTAATTTTAATAATTAAAGAGGGGTACATACAAGAAACAAAATAGTTAAATATAGTACGGTAGTACGGAACCCGTCGCGTCGTGTGCGAGACCGACTCGCTCCAGGCCGCTTTTTTTTCGGTTGCTGTTTCTAGGGCGATATCGTTATAATATTTATTACGTAATACACTAAGTACCTAAATTACATTACGTTGAATATTTTTCTTTCTTGCGTATTATATTTTTAGGTACACACACAGCTTCGTTGATCAAACGATAATAACAAACTCGAATATAATTAAGAAGCTAATCTTGAATTTAATTTTCAGTGTTTTTTTATTTTTTTTTAGCTTCTTCTGACATTTATTGCGTATTTTGAGTTGTTTAAATTAATTTCAAATTTCATTAAATACTAGGTGATTGTTATTGTATGCCTAAACGGCGGGACATGGCTGATCCTATTTTAACTTAGAAGAACATTGTATACAGTATTGTGTACTTATAGATAGTGCAATCCACGACGACGCGCCCACTCCGCGCCCACTCCGCGCTTACTGTACTGTAAGCTGTACTTTAGTACGGAGCGGAGTGGAGTGGGGCGCGTTGTCGTGGATTGCACTATCTATACCTACCTATGATCCATAATAATATGAATATTAATATATGTTATTATGCCTTACTATATCGCAGCAGTTATTACATTCTATTCAGTAGACTAAAAATAATATTTTGTCGCGTGATGATATCATTATACTTACTCCCTTTGATCAAATGCAAATAAGTTTGTTGATGTGCTGATTGCAATTATGAGAAAGTTTTTTTTTCTGTTTATTGTAAGGGTACGCTAGTCGGTCGTTCTTCCATACAAAAGTAGAATGGTGAATACTCGTCTCGTCTTGTCATTACGAGTATCTTAGCCATGTATGGAAGCAGAATTGGAAAAAAAATATTTGTTTGGAAGTTATGAGCGTCGAAACTTCCCTATTTTTCAACACTAATTTTAACTCGTCTTTGGGCGTAAATAAATTTACTTTCGTAGTAAAAAATGGCAAAATAGAAACCGTACAGGGTTAGATTTATTCAAAAGTTCAAATAATTTTATTGACATCCAACACGTTTTCCATAATATCTATACGCCCAAAGGTCTGTTCATGAAATGTTATGCACTCGATTTCGTTATAAATCATCGTCTATTTCGCTAAAGAAATAAAAACAAGATAAATAAATACTAAAAAATAAAACTAAATAAATTAATAATTAGACTAATTAGCACGCATATTAGTCACGCCGACCAACGAGTTCGAGCCGTCGACTAGTGCACCCTTAAGGCTAAGAAAATCACATGGCGAAAACTCATGACGAAAATTACCAAACTAATACCGGTACGAGTAGTTTGGTAATTCTCGTCATGAGTAGCCAAGACCTAATCTCAATCTCAAAAGAACCACACTAAAATAAATAACCTCGCTTCCGCACTAATAGCAAACAATTCTCCATTTATTAATATTCTCTCATATTAATATTTAAATCTGACCTAAATACGGAGATTCCTACTATTTATACGATGTAAGTAGGTACCTTTATTGTATAATTCGTGAGATAGCGACAAGCTCCGCGTGGTAGCTCGTAATGAATGCAAACAACATTAATCTGTGTCACCACTCTAGTTCTTCATGGTTATAGTACTTTTATTTTACACTAAAATCTTTTGCTCTTAAAATCTCGAGCGAGCACTTAACTTAATGTTTTAGAATTTACATTATTATAGAAATAACATGCTCTAATACTGAATTGTAAAACTGTGTTTTGTTGGTTTGTTTAAACAAACAAACCAACAAAACAAAGTTCAATTTTAAACAAGTCAAGAATCTCGCACATAACACTTTTGGAACAACCATAATTTAAAAATTGAGTATTTGTCGAAATATCTAAAAATACATCCCACTACGTCCCTTGTTTTGGGTACAAAGTTGCCTTTGCTAAATGTTATTAAAATCGATATCGTAGATTATCAGAAGACAACCCTCAAAAAAAGGAAAGAAGACTAACTTCACAATTATAATATTCTGAATATTAGAATTCTACAAATTTACACAAAAGAACAAGCAATATCACTAATATTCCAGGCTTTGCAAGTAAAAAAATGTTTCACGCTCACAAAATTACGCTGAGAGAGCCGTGTTCGACTCAAACGGAATGCAATGTCAGCTCTTTTATTTGTACAAAGCATAGTGGATACTTATGTAGGTTTATGTAATGCTAACGACTCCGTACCTACTGTTTGATGAACGGATATATCTGGCTGTTTTCTGTTTTGATTAGATTTATAACTTTATATTCTTTTTGCAACGTTCTACTGGAATAGAGTTTGAAAAAGAAAATGCTATTGTTTATTAGTATTTTCCGTGTCAGAATAATTATTAGAAAGACGAAATGGGAGAGGGGTATAGTTCTGATAGAATGGTAGAACACGTGGACCAAAGTTTTTTAACATTAATTTAACGTGAATCAAACATTTAACGTGATGAATAAGTAATTCATGATTTTCAATGGATAGAAACTAAGCAGGTAAAACAGGACAAAAATGGACAAAACTTTTTGTAGGATGTGCAATGAAATGTGGGACCGCAAATATGGTATAAACAACATGAAGTTTTTCACGACACAACCGCAGGGATCCCACAAAAAGATAACAGAAAAATTAATCCTACCCTCGTCTTCCAAATTGCAGACACACCATTTTAATTCTACCATCAAGGATACACCAATAAAACAGCCTCAACGCTGAAAAACCTCCATTACAAAGACACCGCGTTGAATTTCGTATGATTTATTAAAATTAACTCGTTACACCGCGCCGACGACGCCGGAATAAAAAAATAAATAAATGGCTTCTGATTAATCAACACCCTTTCGGTTTCATCTGAATTTGCCATAACCGGTCGTGCGGCCGCTGTAAATGTTCCTAGAGAGCTGTTATTACGAATATAGAGTTTAATTTTAAAGTTATTTATTCATCTGCAAACGAGCGGTGAATATTAATGTGCCTAGTTAACAGCTAGTTAAAGTTTAAGGGGTAATCAATTTTTAGATGCTTTTAGTCTAGCTTTTCTTGCGGTGTATTACATTTTTCCTTTTGTGAGGATGAATTTTCTGTCTATTTAAGTAATTATACCCATTTTGGGAGAATATGTAATAATTAAGGGTCATTCAATTTTAGTATTTCTATCTTTAGTATTAAATGTGTAATTTTTTTCTTTTTTGTGGAGAATTAAGCTTTCATTACGGGTCATAAAATGTTTGAAAACTAAAGGCCTTTGGAGTTTAGGTTTCAGCATACAAAGCCCCAGGCTGTTATAAAAGCTTATAAAGTTCTTAAAATTAAATCAACAGAAGATCTATGGGGAATGTCTGTAAAAGTCTGTAGATCCGTCATCGAAACCATTGCGCCTTATTTAGCTTTCATATTTATCACTAGTGTAGACCAAGGAGTCTTTCCGGATCTCATGAAACACAGTAAAGTAGTTCCTTTGTTCAAATCCGGTGATAGTAAGGAACCCAAAAATTATAGGCCTATCTCAATTCTGCCAGTTCTCAGTAAGTGTTTGAAAAGTGGATTTTCAATCAAATGTTACGGCACTTTAATAAAAATTCCATCTTTCATGATCAAGAGTACGGTTTCACCAAAGGGCGTTGTACAACTGACGCTGGTGTTTTAGGAGTATGAGGAACAGGGTGTAAAGTTCACTCATCCACCATAGAAAAGCGAAGATCCTCCAACCAGACGGGTGTTGTGTCTGGCGGACCGACTGCCCGACTGTTGATATCGGATAGTCTTATCTATGTCGTTCTCGCGGTAAACTCTAATTGCGCGATGCAGGATTTGTGTGACGTAATGTATTTGATGCGTAGTTCGTATGTGGCGGTGTAACCGCTACATCACTCCCCTCCGGAGACCGTAGTCTTGTATCTTGCGATGCTTCACAGTACCAGTGGAGGTTCCAGTGAGTCGGAACCGGGTGCCGCATAGTTCGCGGTGAGTCGGAACTGTCTGTGGTGATTCCCCAGTGAGTCGGGGTGGCGCTGCGTCACGATCCCGGGAGAGGGTAGAAAGAGCTCTGCTTGTGAGACCGGCCGAAAGTACAGGTGCTGTGCCAAGGTTGCTGATGAGGCTGAGGGTGATGACCAGGAATGCGCGTTCGCTGCATGCTGGTGGTCAGGATATCCGTTGAAGCCTGGGTTCTGGCTGGCTGTGTGACTCGCCTCACGAAAGCTTGCGGGAGTGATAATGATGATGATGATGACGTCACGCTGAAGTAGTTGCACGAAGGCTGCGTTGACGTTCATACTCGGGGTCACCAATTTAGGAGTATGAAGAACAGGGTGTAAAGTTCACTCATCCACCATAGAAAAGGGAGGATCCTCCGACCAGACGGGTGTTGTCTCTGGCGGGCCGACTGCCCGACTGTTGTGTCTTATATATTATGTCGTTCGCACGGTAAACTCTAATAGCGCGATGCAGGATTTGTGTGACGTGTCGTGATGTCTTTGATGCGTAGTTCGTATGTGGCGGTGTAACAGCTACAGTGTCACCCTAATAAAGAACATTTTTAAAGCCTGGGAAGAAGCATAAGATGCGGAATCTTTTGCGACCTCTCGAAGGCATTCGATTGCGTAGACCATGAGACACTTCTGCTGAAACTGGAGCACTATGGGACTAGGAATACAGCTCATGCTTTGCTAAGACCATACCTGAAAGATAGAAAGGTTAAAGTTTAAGTCAATGGCACAAACTCATTAGGGTCTGAAATGGTAATGGGCGTTCCTCAATCCTCATGGTTCGATATTGGGTCCATTCCTCTTTTTAGCTTATATTAATGATTTACTCCAATTATTTCAAAATCAACCAAAGATGGTTTTATTCGCAGATGACACATCATTGATCTTTAAAATTAACCGACGGTCACAAAATCTTGACGACGTGAATAGCTGTATTGTTCAGGTACAAGATTGGTTTGCGCTAAATAATTTGGTACTAATAATAAAAAAAACCAAATGCATTCGATTTAAATTACCAAATGTTAGAAGCAGCGAATGTGACATCATATTGAATGGAGAAAATCTGGAATTTATTAATCAAACAGTTTTCCTAGGAATCACGCTAGACGAGAAATAACAAAGCTCGGACGCTTATGCTGTTAGAAAGATAAGACAGTTAACAGATGTAGAAACTGTGCGTTTGGTCTATTTTAGCTACTTCCACAGTATTATGTCGTATGGCATTTTACTCTGGGGTCGGGCTGCTGACATTGAATCCATCTTTATTTTACAAAAGAGAGCTGTCAGAGCCATTTATAATCTAAGTCGTTGCGAATCTCTCAGGGAACTATTTAAAAAGATTAATATTATGACGGTACCTTGCCAATTCATTTATGAAAATATTATGTATGTGAGAAAAAATCTACATCTTTTTAATAAAATAAGTGATATACATCATTTTAATACTAGAAATAAAGATAAAATAGATTAACAATTTTTCAGACTATCTAAAGTTAGTACATCTTTTATAGGGAAAAATGTTACAAGAGAATACCATTGTAACATATTAGAATAAAATGAAAGAAAATTTAAAACTCATATAAAAAGCACACTTTGTAAACAAGCAAACAAATTAGAGGATTATATCCAAGATAAAAATGCTTGGAAACAGGCTGTTCCTGCTCCATAGGACAATTTAGAATCTAGACAAAACCTAACTGGTTGCCAATTGAATTGTATAATATTGATTTTATATTCTGTGATTACTTGAACTCACACACTGACTTATTATTATTACTTGATAAAATGTTAGGAATATCGTATAATTTTACAATGTTTGTAAATATGTGAGCACCATGCATCTATCTTATACCTAATTAATTTATCTGTCATTCCTTCATTTTTCATTCTTTTTACCTATTAGTACTACTAGTATAGTAATCTTATTCTAGGTGCATCGTCTTCACATATAATTATATAATTAATGTTTATAAGTTATTGTGAAAACATTTTAAAAGAGTAACGGTGGAGTTTCTTGCCCATTCTTCTCCATACAAAAACTACCTTTTGGAAGAGGCGAATAGAATCTTTTTTTTTTTGTTAATCTTGTAGTTTAAAAGTGCCTTTTTTGTGCCTAATTGAAATAAATTATTTGACTTTGACTTGACGGACTTAAAAATTGACGGTTTTATGAAATATGCACTTATGATGGTTTATCGGGATTGTTATTTTTGAATCCAACTGGGTAGGATCCTACAGACAATCCTACAGGCAGTGCCAAAAATCTTTAGCGAAGATTGTAACTGGCCTTTCATCGGAATTTAATCTAATTACTTAACAGAATCAAGCAATCGACAAGAGCGCTAAATTAGTCGTAATACGTACTATCCGATAATCCATTCCCACGACAAAAAACCCGCAACATTTTAGCACTAAATGAAAACCTTTCCGAGTTATCTAAAATCACTTTCTGTGAGCCATTGATTGGCTTTGACAGGATCCTTATAACTTAATCAGAGTGACTAATTAGTCTGGACAAAAAGCGATGCGACATCGACGGCGATCGCTCGGCAACGGTTGCTAGCAGCAACGAGCAACGAGCAATTCATAATTTGTATAAAAACCACGCGTTCATTGGATTGGTAACGAGAACGAGTGGATTGGTAAAGTGGTGAGGGATGTGAGTATAAGTACGAGTGTGTGAGTGTAGCTAGTGCCCAGGGGGTATCTGTATGCTTGGTTATGTGGTATTTTCGTTAAAAATGTTTTAGGATGTCTGTAAATCATTTAAGGCGAAAGCGTCAAGGTAGCCTGAAATTAAAATTTTCTTTAATTTTTTGCTATTTACTGATAAGTCTTCTTTATCTTTATGGGAACAAAAACACTATAAAAATTGATTGCGTTCGTAAATAGCTACATTAGTTATAAAACTGTGTCGCAGCTATTAACGCCCACCTCCAAGAGGGAGACGACAGCGTTCCAGATTACAGAAAAATAACAATAAAAAAAAAACAAATAGTCAAAAAAATTTTATCAAAATTAAATTAAAATAGGCAAATGTTAAAATGTTGTGCATGTAGGAGTGTTGTGTGTGTGTAGTGCGTGTCTGTGGGGTGTAATACACGTAGCGTGGAGTGTGCTCGTGGGGAGGTTACACAAGCACACCCCACGCTACGTGTATTTGGTGTGCATGTCTATGGAAGAATGATCTTTAGGGTTTGACTAAATTCTCCAATTCTTCGTATGTGAGAGTATGAAGCCATTGACTAAGAATTCCCTTGCAATCCCGGAGAGTGCATGGGTAAATAGTAAGCACCTTATTATTCTATTATAAAGCACGGGACTGCAGAAAATAAACTGCCGGTGGACAATTTCCAATTTAACACTTGATACTCAGCAGACTCTGTCAGTTCTACGTTTTGGTCTTCTAAACTCAGGGTCAAAAGACAAGTTAGAATGTTTACGCAACACTGTAGTTAGCACAAAAGAGTGCCTTACTGTAGGTAGCTTCCATAGCGTGTACAGTTCGCTGATAGGAAAGCAGTAGGGTTTAAAGACCATTACTTTTAGGACAGCCCTCTGTGCCCTCTCCAAACGTAGCAAAAGACATTTTCCAGCACCACCCCAGGCCGAAATACAATACGTTAAAACGGAATGGGCAAGAGCAAAGTACACAGTTCTCAGGGTATAGAAATTGGCGGAGGTCCTTAGATTTTTAAAAACAAAAATTAATTTTCTTACCCTAGAGACCAGTGAATTGACCTGCCCACTCTATGTCAACGTACTGTCAACCCAGACACCAAGATATTTATTATAAGTGTCAGGTTATATGCTGATTAAAATATGATTCGCGACCGTAACCAATATGGCTTTACAGAATTATAATCATTAGAATCAGCAATACAACTCCTTAAGTTAGCATAATCCTCAAATGTCATAATTTCATGAAATAGTCATTCAATAGGATTACATGAACTTTAGAGAGTTGTATTAATGATTTTTTTTATTATAATTCTATAAATAAACATTTGATATGCTCGTGAATCATATTTAGATCAACATACAACCTGTAAACAAACTGACCTCTAAATACAAAAAATTGTTAATAGAATTTCGTCGGCTACCTGACGCTTTCGCCTTAAATTATTTTAGTCGAGGTATAACGATAAATAAATAAATATCTGCAGCATATCAAATATTTCGTTATAACTATGCATGTAAACAAAGGGTTTCATGCACTGAACACATTAATATAGAGCAGTGGTCGGCAAACTCATTAGTCAGTAGAGCCAAATATCTATCAATACTATAACGACTAAGATTTCTTATGAGAGCCAATCCTTTCCGTGTGTACAAACTGTCTCAATACACTTTTCTTAATCCTTAAAACTGCCATCCCCTTTCACCTCACAACGTTTCCTAAAATTTACTTGCTAAGATGCCTTCATCATTATCATCATATCGGCTGAAAATAACATGATGGTCACATGAGGTTTATAGTAAATTATGAATTTTTGGTGAAACCCCCGCGTGTATCTACGCTCGCACTCTGTCTGTACATATGTACAGACAGAGCCGCACTCTATAGGCCGAAGAGCCGCAAGTGGCTCGCGAGCCGCGATTTGCCGACCACTGATATGGACTAACAATTAAATCTATCATCAAAAGTTTAGTATAATTTAAAATAACAAACTTCTAAAACAACATTCAAATTTTTTAAAAATTAATTGATACTCCATTTTCTATTCATACATAATTTATGAACTATCCACTTAATTGAAAATTTTCACGAAAAACGTTAGCCACAACGCTACATAAATTAAACCAATTTGCCTTTTCATTTATAACTAACCGAATCCCAACTATTCCCGCAATAGACTGCTAATAACAATTGGTTTCGGCCTAATTCGGCGAACAGTTGACGCGCATTCGGCTTGGGGCGACAAACAGCCGTCGCTATCTCCGGTGGCCGAGTGTTTTTGCTGAGCAGCTACTTACCGCTTTTGTGAGCCAGCCCATCGGATGGAAACCCGCGATAAATGCCACCTAAGAAAAATAACCGCCGGTTTTTGTGGCACGACGAATGGATCTGGGAAATGGCGTCGCCGAATCGCAGATACCATCTTTTTTGTTGAAACGCACCTGGGCTATCTGGGTTTTTCGTCTAAATAGGGATGGAACGTGTCGCTGATTGATGGTGTGAGGAGCCAAGTGAAATATTATGCGTCCTTATTTACGTATTCGGGGAGAGTGTAATGAATTCCCTGACATTGTCCTTCTGATTAAGTTTTGGTGTTCTGAATGGTCGAACGATTGTCTGCTTTGCAATTTCAGTTAAGGTTGATCTGTTTTTCAATGTAATATTCGTGAAACAGACCAAGATTAGGTATACAACCTTTGACATTAGAAAAAATAATTCATTCTTTATTATTTAACTTGTAATAAAGCTACGTTCTTATTGAAAAACAAACGACACTCAACGACAGTACCGTATCGATTCCCAACAAAATAAAAGTACGAAACAATAACTACCTTAACCAAAAACTTAATTCATTTACTTGATCACAAAATGCAATTGAAAAATATTATATTTAGGTCCACATAGACGGGATTCTGCTGCGCTGCGTTAAAAGTTGGGAGTTCATCGACCCGCGAGCGCGACCGAGCAAATATTAACTTTTGTCTTGCACGGGTTCAGTACAAAAGAAAATAGTTAAATTTTACAGGTTTGCTAAGAATTTTATTTTCAAAAGCGGTAGGGGATTGCATAGAAGCGGTGTGTGCAGACTCGACTCTATTATATTTTTCTTTTTTGAAGACTTATTCTTTATTTTCAATTCAGACTAGGTTTTAAATAATGAAAATACCTTTTTTATTTATCTTACTTAGTATTCTTGAATAAAATAACCACAATTCACAAATTTTCATATGCCACATATGAATGGTGAAAAAGTTAGTGAAAATGGTGAATTTTATTTAATAAAAAACATGAATTACCAATTTAAATCAGTCTTGGCTATATAATTTTATTTATATTCAGAGTAACCCTCATACATAACCACGGCGTAGCTACGTCTCAAGTAAATGGCGCATGTTCACGACTGCAGTGCGGTTTACTGTCTGAAACGCCTTTAAGAATACACTTACAAATAGATATATAGAATACTCTTTATTGTACATCATAAAAATTACAGACATAAATTTAGAAATTTTACATAGGGTGACACAATGGGCGGTCTTATCGCTTATAAAGCGATCTTTTACAGACAACCTTTGGATGGATTAAAGGTAACAGGAGAGACAATACTGCAGGTAGTCAGCGGTGTACCTACCATCTACATATACAATAAATAATATCACACACAATAATACAGTAGCATTTTAAGAATTTAATTATACGCATAATTGCGTATAATTAAATTGCGTATATTCACAATTAAAATTAACTACGTCATAATTTTAACAAATTTGCTTTTAAAATTCTAAAGCCAATTTTGTACTGAATAGGTACTTGCTCTTATCTAAATGACAGTATGGCATAATGGTTTCAGTTTTTGTCAATATAACAGAATAAAACGCTACTTTAAAGTTGTTGTTGTTGTTTGTTGTTGTTGACTGCCTCGTTGGTCTAGTGGTCGCAAGCGCTACTGCTGAGCATGAGGTCCTGGGTTCGAGGTCCTGAGGTCTTAGGTTTTTCTATCTGATATTTCTCAGTAGCAGCCCGGAGTCTGGATTTGTGCCCGGTTGATGGCAATAGGCTCGCCCCGTATTACATGGGACTTAAACATATCTGGCGAAATGCGGGTGTACCTACTACAGGTACACCTCTGCCCAACCCTTCGGGGAAACAAGGCGTGATGTTATGTTATGTTTAAAGTTGTAGAACAAGTAAATATTGTACGCGTATTGTTTTTAAATATAATAAGAACAATATGTAGGCATTGTTATAATAACATAACATAACATTACATCACGTCTGTATTCCTGAAGGGTTAGGCAGAGGTGTACCTATACTCTATCAGTTCTTGTAAAAGGGGCCGAGCCTATTCACAAATCCAGACTCCGGGCTGCTACTGTGAAAATCCTGAAGGAAAAACCGAACAATATTTAACGAAGCAGTTATAAATAACTGACAGAATAAACAGAAAATAAATTGATATGCAGATGAGGTATCATCCTTCTATTATAATACTGACCAGGCAGTGGTCTCCCATTTGCTCCCCAAGGCAATTCAGGTATATCCAAAACACGACCACTATTCATGACACGATTATTCATATTCATGTAGGAATTTCACACAAACTCCGTAATCCTCTTTGCGAATCGGTCACGCGAGGTATTCCTATAACCAATATCTAGAGGTGGTTGTAGACGATCAAGCACAATATAGATAGGTGCAGAAGGTTGTCTCCATACAGCGAGCGAAAACGCACGCAAACGTAGACACGCTTCACGTACAGCTACAGCGAGTGCAAGCGCACTCGCGACTGGCATTTGTTTGAGATCGCCGCCGCCGTACGTATGCGTCTATGTGTGCGTGTGCCTGTTTAGCTTGTTGTATGGAACTGACCTTCTGTATTACTATTCTGTGTGCATACAACATGGTAAGCAAGTATGGGGCACGTATCAGAAATGTCGTGAAAGCATGCAGTCTGCGAGACAATCTTGTTCAAGTATGCAATTTTCTGTTGGACCGTCTCAATAAGATTATGTTCTTGTCGCTATTTTACTAGACTGTTTGTTAGTATCGTATGAAATTCTGCTTCCACCATCCTATAGTTGGGCGGAGATGTCCTCTTTCGCATGTCATTCACCCCTGTGCTAGGTTCTATGCTGAAATGCTGGTAGTGTGCAGGTGTTATGGGTGCCCGAAACGATCAATTGCAATTCTCATTTTTTACGTGATTGTTACACATCGATCCGCAAATAGATCGTCTACCAAAAGTAATTGAAGTGATTGACGATATTACTACAATAGAAATTGATGGCTATTGGTCAATTGCCATTGATCGTTTGGGGGCATCCTTAGACGTGACATATTTGATGTCGTCAATCCATCTTGCTGCAGGGCGCTTCTTAATTTCCTTCTACCCTCTGTGATGAAAGTTATTAAGTTTCCATTCAGTTTTAATTAACAAATAGCTATATTGGTACAAAAAAACTCACAAAAGAAGAACGTTATATTGTAAAAACAAATGAAAATCGTAGCCATTTCCGAATCGAATTCACGTCAGGAACGTGCAGATTTCACATCGCGCCGCATTTAAAGGATCTCTAAAAACAAACGGCTACTACCAACTAGCTATTTTAAAAACCGTTGGAACCATTCCCTGTGAGTTACACCCCTTACCCCCCTACATCCCTGGGTGGATGGCCGCTATCCCCACTCAAAGGATAATCGGCTATGAAAACAAATTCGGCTGCTTTAAAATTATAATTTTGTTTTTTGCCGTTTTTAATTCTGAAGGCATTTCGGTAATGCCGAGTTCGGTTAGAATAGCTAGCTTATAATGATGAGAATTAAATTGAATTGTTATCTAATTGTAAATAATTCGATGTGCATAATGAAGACAGACCCACTACATTTGTTTTGAGGTTCACTATGTTTCAGTTTAATTTTTCGGACATGTCACTTGCAGTCTATTTGCCAACCTTAGAATAATGGTTTCTCTACAGTCTTTACGTAATAGTGAAGTAATTAAACTACGACCATAACTCATTTGAAACTTTCTTACGTAAGTGCAGTCCCACTGAGTCTTTGGGAGCGTCGACGAAGCGTTCCAAAGCGTTGCAGAGCGATTAGCGCTGTGCAGCGCGAATAGTCATTAGAAACCTTGTAATTCGTATGAACTTACTGCAAAGTAGAAGAAGTTTTCGTGTTTTCAATAGCTTTTCTTACGTGTACTTCGATCAATCAAAGCTGTAGTGTTGGGCATTCCTTTAGCTGCATACATATTATTTCTCTACATTTCGCTTTCCTTCATTTGGTCCCTGTCTTTTCTTTAAAACTTCTTTAAATTGAATTAACAAATATTTTTACGTGCTCTTCATACCGACATAACGTCCGTCTTTTCCTCAAAGGTCTTCCAGATCGAAATTGACATACCTATAACAAATCCCACAACCCAACAACAAAAATAATGATCAATAGAAATCTATTAAAAGCCTTCTTATAATTACAATGGTCTCCAGCAGGCCTAACATGACACACACGACAATTACTCGCTCTCGCGTGAGTAATTTTTGTCTATTTCGGTCACTTTCTCGTTTTCTGACAGCACTTCCATACAAAATAGTCGACTCCTTCTGTCAAAATTGATGTTTTCTCTACAAACTCTAACATGGCACCATAGTTATCTCGATTTTTGACAATTCAACACGAGATAATCTCCGATTTTTCTATCATTTAGTCGTATTTACTCGTCGTCGATTTTGACGACGAGAAGAGTAGACAAAATTATGATACAAAAAAAAACTCCAAAATAACATGGCAGTCTCATAATTGTACTTATTTTAGTCATCATTTTATTTTACAATATAATAATAATGAAAATACTTAGTTTTAAACTACTATTTATATTGGAACGACGTGTTTTATATGGAATTTTTCGTTTTTTGTATGGTAAATATGAAAAAATATTACCTACATGTAGTGTTAGGGGTTTATGGGTTTCATAAAGGGGGTCGAAATTTTCATTATTTTTGCGATAGGACACACCGTTTTAAAGATATAAGCAAAAGAAAAAAAAAAGACAGTATTGTTTTTGCACCTTCGAGGTGTTGGTGTGAATTTTAGTTCATTTTTTAATCGCGATGAAATACTTAGACAATCAACATTTTAGGTGAAGAACGTAAAATTCTGAATAGCAAAATTGCCATTTTCACTAAATTAATAGCTCAGTGCCGTCAAACTAAAATATAGTTAAGTTGTGTCACTTTAGTCTATTTCAGAATGGAAAATCGTCGGTTGACAGGAATAATCTAAATTTTTCTGATTTTTAGTCTAGTTTAGAGGCATTTGTGACAAGAAAATCGGCACCATTGAATGAATGAAACGGAATCTCAAGCCGATGTTGCTATCATAAAAATAATTTGTTTTTAATAACTTGCAACATCGGTTTCTCGTCGCGAGATATAGAACTGTCAAAGTGCCTTTTTCGAGATATCTCGTCGTTTACGGTCATGTTAGGGATTAGAATGACGTCAGAATCGTAGACAAATTTCGACAAAACGAGATAAAGAGCTTTCTCGCGCTTGTCATGTTAGCCCTGCAGGCTCGGTGTGGCGTTGAGGGGCATAAGTACTTGGCAGCCGACCAGTCTTGTATTGAACTTGATTGCCAAACAATAGCTTTTGTATTGAGTATTTTTGATGTAATGTAGTTTCAATCACCTTTTTTTAAATTGTATATTTAAGTTATGCGTAAATAGAAGATCAGTCTGTTTATATCTCCAAACATGGATCTATGATAATAGTTTTGGCAGCATAAATTGTAAGTATAATAATTATCAATTTTTCAGTCTAAGGAAAAGGTTTGCTATAAACTGTTATAATATAACTTATATGTACGATGATCTTAATGGATTTAAACACTTTCGAATCCACCCATTTTCATAGAACTCATACGCCATGCTGCCACATATTGGAATTGAACCCTCCGGAAGGGTTGCCGGCATTAATCCTCGTTCAGACCAGCGCGACGCGACGGCGCGACGCGACTCAAACAATAGAAATTCCAAGAAAACTTCACGGTATAACAATAGCCGGTGTCGCGTCGCGTTGTCGCGTCGCGCTAGTCTGCACGAAGCTTTACGTTTGCGCTAAAGTTAACGATTGCGGACGTTTATTTATTTATATGTATATACTTTATTGTACACCACAAAAATACATAACATTTTTTATTATTAAATACTACAAAATATACAATGGGCTGCCTTATCGCTTTCCCTGAATTCTTCCAGGCAACCTTGGAATGGACAGTGATCGACGTGGGCGTTCAACGGCATTAGGTTTAAAACGGTGTTTTAAAACACTGTAACACGAAGTAAAATAATGTTTTCAGGGGGCCTTGTCGCTATACGTAGTTTCCAACCTTTTTTGTGAATATATTTGTAAATAAATAAAAAATATTAAAAAATGCTTGGATTTTAAAACCAACGCATAATTATACTAATAAATCTTGTTAAAATTTACATCATATTTTATTTTCACGGTTTATACTCGTATTGCTGTATTCGCTAAGAAAAACCTACATTTAAAATGAGCCCTCCGCGAGGACTCCCGGCATCCCATATGCGACTAGGTGAACCTTCCAGGAGGGCTCCTGGCCCTGAACGTGTTAACTACCTTAATTAACTGACTTTTTGGAATCAAGAAATTGAAGTTGGTGAGACAACTGATCGGTAATTCCCTGGGTGTAGCTATAGACATGCCTACTTAAATTCAATGTTAACAAAATCCCAGCCGTCAGGTACACCACCTGTTTACTTACCAATCAAGTACATAAGAAAACTAAACCACATTAACAGAGCAAATACAAAATTACTTCGCCTAATAACCGAACGCTATTAACTACAACAATATGAGTCAATAAATACGCATTATCTTCAATATAGTGGCGTAACAACTAACAACGTATTCCAATAGTGATGTAACAACTAACAACGTATTTCAATACCCGGTTACTGACGACTTAAGATAATGCTTTGCAAAGCGACATTCATATTACGGAGATAGCATCGACGGTGACGCGGCACGGATTTGGGGAACGGGTACTGCTCGCAGAAAGGTAAAACCGTATATTTCACTTTCTTTCAGACTTTTACTGAGGTTAAAGTTACAGTTTGATTCTAAGACAACAGTAAAACTATACAGCACAGTGTATTGTGTGTGTGCACTGTGATGTGTGGTGTTGTCAACACAAGACAGTAAATCACAGAACTGAACAGTCATGAACTCGTTTCTTATTAAGTTATTACTTGGTATCTAATCTATTTGAGCAACGACCTGTTCTTGCACAGATGCGACGCACGGCTTAATTGTTATTTTTATAGTTGTTTGTTTGTTACAAAAGTATGCACAAATAGTTATTTTTCCACTCTGCAATCGGCATTTTGTTTTTGTTACGATTGTTTATTTGTTGTCATTTGCCAGTGTCGTAACCACAGAACATTTATACCCTACGAGGTCGTAACACAGATTACGCAATGTAAATTGACATCAAGCCATAGATAATTGTCTAACTTCTACTGCTTGAATACGAGGCTTTTGGCTAATTTGTATTTTATATCATTTTGTTGAATGTGCGTTTTGTTTGTGCAAAATAAACAATTTTTCTGTTTTTTTTTTTTTTTTTTGTATAATTATATCAGGTTCTACAGCTCAATGGTTGATTACTGCACAAACTCTGCCGAACCCAGTTTAGAAAGATTCATGATGTATGCTATTGTTCAGGTATCATCGGTAACAGCTTTCAGCATAATCAAAGATGATGATAACTAGACGAATGGACGGACAACAAATAAGGTAATCTAATAACTTTACTTACTATAATTATAGTTTTCTAACTGAACACTACACACAATAGCTATTATACGACAATCTAATTTTCTCTATTCCTATAACATTCCTCTTTTGGTTCCATTTCAACAACAAAACCGACATCCAGTTAAAATCAGCTGCAACCCAAATCCGTCTCTGTAAGCGTTCATCCGTGGTGTGTCTCGCTAGTAACTTAATCCGCAGAGATATGGCGGAACTACGGGCGCTGCCTCACTGCCTCACCAACGGATTTGCTATCTTCAGCGGAATGCAGAGATATCCCCAATTACTCCGAAGACTGGAGTCAGCCAGCTTAGAACCCTCACTGAAAGACGAATACCTTTTCAAAGCAGTTTAAGCTATTGCCAGAAATTGCAACTGCAGTACAGTTTGCATAGCAGAGGAATTAGTGGTCGATAAATGTCCAGAGACGTAAATTAATTTCTTTGAAGTACACTCTACTTTACATTAACTATTTGTAACATCAAGTTATTACTAGCAAATTTTCATCCTACCATATTAAAGGCTCACTATTTTTATGCTGACTGTATCTAGCTCTGCTTTGATGAAAATGTCCTAAAATACTGGTTATTAATGTGTCTGTGTGTACAGTAGTAGGGGTGGGAAAAAGATTTATAGTGCGGATGCAAAAACTGTGATATGAAGCTGTTACGTGGACGCGAGGAACACTAGTGCGGTTATTTATGTTACTTTTGATACTGTTCCGTGGTTGGTTTAGGATAAAATAGTGTGTGAGTTATTGTCGAGGAGTTTTTGAACTGTGTGATTTTGGAATCGTGTGATGAAAAGTTATGAAGCGATTTCAATGAACGATGACCTCATACTCATACTGTGTAACGTAGACGCGTTACCTAGAAAGGAATGAAATCTGGCATCAAATCTTGTTTCCAGTGATTTCACTACAATGTGGCTCCAAACCACGACAAAATAATAAAATCAGTTTCATCAGGCTTTTAAAAGCTAAGGTTCGTCACTCTCGCCTCGTCTTGTATGACCTTACCGTACCAATTCTGTTAAATGTTTGCACGCCATCACCATTTACCTAACCCTAATAAAAGTAGGAAAAATAAAATATAACCCCTCTGGCCCCCTCCAAGATTCTGTATTGCGCCACCAAACAAAAACAGACAAGACTTTTTCCTGTACCGACAAGTCATCATATAATAAAAACATAACACAACACCAGCGCATCGTTATAAGGCTCATATAGTGCCGAATTACACCACATGTGTCGGTAATAGCGTTTGTAATCGCGGCTATACGAGCTCTGCCTTCTGCGGGGTATGGCCGATGTTTGACCACGTGTATTTTTTATTGAAATTCTATTCAAAGTGTGTATAGACCTACTCGTTACTGTGTGCGAAGAAACGAGTAATAACCAGTCTTGCTGGGTTTATTCCACTTGGTTACATTTTGAAACTTACTGAATTCAGACCAGTGTTATCGCATTTTAGACTGTTTCACCGAACCGAACTTATCGTTTCAGTGAAACAGCTTAGGTTAGGCGCCGTTCGGTCATGTGCCGTTGAAATCGGTGCTCCGAGTGAAATACCTCTATTATATTTTAAGTAACTGATTTAGTAACCGATTCAGTGTAGTGTGATCAGAAGCTTTACGCCTTCCTAAAAAAACTACTAAGTTCAGCCAAGTGGAAGCCCCACTGTGTATTGTCGACACAGGACTATTAAATAACGTTGACGTCTTATAATAATATCAGTAGTTTCTGCAACAGCATAATGTAATGCAGCCGAGCTGGTTCCCATACAAAACCCTACCACAATGTTTGAATATTTGAACGTAAAAGACGTTGTAATAGTTTGAAATGGCGCATAAGGTGCAGTCTCTGTGGCGCATTTTATGGAGTATTCTAGTTCAGCAGCATATATTACTGAGTATGGTCATAAACGTAAATTCTCAGATACTATCATTCACTTGTAAGAGGTACTTTGTTCTCTGGATGAAATTCTATTGCCCAGTTTTTCTATGATTAGAGAAATATTTTATGTTTTTAGACTGATTTATAAGTGTCTTATACTGGCCACTTGCCACGGTGCAAACACTCAAGTTTTTCATTGAAGCGTTTGATGTCAACTATAGATTACATGCGATGTTAGCTAGTCCTATCTGATGTCGCCGCCGCCTTAGGTCATTCGTGTCAACTTTAATTTTATTACACCCGAAAAGAAGATTAACCATCTGTCATCCAGAAACCATTTTTTTGGATGATGAATGTTCAATCGTCTCGATAGATGGCTGGACCAAAACTTATCTGTGTCTAGCCATCAAAACCAATATAATAGCCTTAAGATAACATTTCAGGATAAAAGTCAATGTAGGTACTTATAGGTCAGGCAGTGTGTTATTTAGGACTATCACCAGAATCTCTTGCTTATTCCAATTTATTCGGGGTCGGTACAGGAACTAGTAATAATTAGTACGTCATTGTGTCACCCTATGTAAAATTTCTAAATTTAAGTCTGTAATTTTTATGGTTTATTCTATCTATAATATATATTATATCATATTTTAATTTGCGCAAAAGTTATTCGACAAAACAACACCATACTTTTCCTTCTCTGTTTTAACTAAATTAAATGAAAAAAAAATTAGTAAATTTATTCAACGGGAGCCATTATAAGATGAAATTTTGGTCGTTTACCTGCTGCAACATGTTCGTACATTAATTTACTTAGTTCAGTGACTGCAGCTTCATTAGTGGCGACGCTCCTCACTCGACCCTCGTGCGGAACAAGCCACGAGATTGGCGAGAGTTGGACTTTTTAACAGGCAAACAAGTTGCGAGGAATTTTTTGAGCAGGATGAGTGTGGATGGCTTCGATAGAAGTAGGGTAAGACTAAACACAACGGATGGATTGTGTGAAAAATGATATGGCTAGAAAAATAATGCCTCCAAAAAAATTTTGGGCCAAGGGCGGAGGATGATGATGAACAGGCCCATGGATGCCAATCTTAAAGGCAGTTTGAAATATCTGACGTGCGTGTTGTAATTGTGACGCACTTTGGTGGCTTATTGGTCTAATTTTATCTATCCAAATAGTAGCAGCAGTCTTTATGCGAAGCTCGTATTGAATATTTTATATCCAAGCTATTATAGACACCCGCCAGCTCTAAAATATTAGTGAGCAGAAGCAATTTGTAACTCTAAGTATATGCAGTTTCCAAGATATAACCATAATAACTATATTTGTTATAGATAATTATATTATACCACCTACGAGTATAGCCTATACCAGCTTACCGTCACACCCAAGGCCCGTCTCTGACGAAGCTTCTAAAAGTAACCACAAACTAATTACCAATGAGAAGCCAGAATGTCACAGCATTAAATGGTGAAACCGTAAAATCAATAACACACTAGATTAACGTTTAACTTTTCAAATACTAGTGCCGTGTGACATTCTGGCTACTCATCGGTGACCTGTAGTGTCGTGGACGATCGGCCTAAAAGAGTATATTTTTCAGCTTTCAGTTTGGACCACATAACAAATACGACACGTAAAGAGTTTACTACGCAGAAGTAATTTTTCCCTGTATGTCGCTCTAGTTTGTGTTCTAGATAGATGATTTCTTAAAATATTATTCTCTTTACCAGCAGATAACGCAGGTTATTTCATGCTTTTTGAATAACTGGAACTTTAATTGAGCTTTCCTTGCTATACAGCACCAGCTTATCTGGACATAATATGAACATGAAACTCTTGTATCCTATCTAGGTCACAACAATATGACGATATATTGGCCAAAAAGTTGTGTGCCCTCACATTCACTCTTGTCCGCTCAATCTTGAAAATGTATAATGCCGATCGAACATCTACTACATATTATGTCCTAAACGACCCAGATTTTTTCTTTACTCCCATCTGAGCACAAGATCCTCATAATGTCTTCCCTTGCACCACAAAGAGAGGAGTCTTTCTGAACGTCTCCCAGCCGATCAATGCGAGTTATCCAAAGCCTTTCCTCCAACTTCGAGGGGCCTTTCGGAATCACTTTGTCAACCTATTATTACTTCACACTCCACCCCAAATTCTGGATAGGGACGCTCGAGTGTCTACAACTCTGTATACCAACTTATTAATCCATAAACGAGTTTGATTAAGTTGTTTAACAGAATAATTATGGATCTTCATCCTAAAGTTATAAGGATTTTGGTTTAGCGAGTACAAGATCCCTTTGCAGCGAATCAGAAGTGGGACGGCTTTTGTGGCGGTTAAATTGCTTGACCATTGAGACATGATTGATTCGTTAGTTCCTCGATTGAATATAGTTGAGCTTCCCCTAGTCTTGATCCTGTTTTAACATTACGTAAAATAGGAAATAATAAGATTCTTTAGAATGAATCTGTCTCTTCCCATCTAAATGAATCCTCTTGTATCCGATCCAAACTGCGCTACCTTAATTGGTAACTGAAGCCATTGCTTGAACGTATTCTACCTTTATAATAAACTGATACAAATAATCATAGTCTTACGTAAAGCAACAAAGATCTTAAGCAACAAAACTTTTCACAGATACCTAAATAAAAACTCGCTCCTATCTTTATGTTACCGCTGGCACACATTCGCATTTTGTTTCTCCAGCGTCTTTTGTTTCAATTCCGCAGCACACTAACGTTTGCCAAATAACAGAAGATCATGAAATTCAACGACATGCCCCACAATGAAACATTAACATTCAATTACTACAGAAAAAAAGCTCTTTGTAAACAATAGGCTGCTCTTAGCTCGTTATAACGTTTACTAATAATAGCAGATTCGTATTCAAGGCGGCCACGAGGCGTCGAAGTAACGTAATAACGTGACAGCGCTAGGTGTGAACGTCTGAGCTAGTGTGGGGCTGTGGGGTGGGCGCTTCGATGCTCGGAGTGGTTTATGAGTGCAAGATTGTTGAAAGTGTGAACCCTAGACCAATTTAACCTTTTTCATAGGAACTGTGATGTATGAGTCGTGATGGTCGTCTTTTGGGTAGCTAGAAGATACTTTAAACGCTTAAAATAAAATTGTCACCTCTGTTAAGAAGAGGTTTGCAAGCGTTACTCAGACTGGCTGGTATGGGAGATGACGGATGTTTGAATATGTTTGTTAGGAACATGATGTGTGTTTTTACTCTGTTATTTTCTGTGTTGTCAAGAAAAACCAAATTAAAATTTCTATGTGTTTTATCTGCTTTGTTTTCACTATTCTACTGATAGGAAAGACCCACCAGTAAGTGCTGCACTTACAGCGAAGATGAAGAATCAGAATCAGAAAAAGTTTGTTCAGAGGAATAAAGACAAACAAAAGAAAATGAGATGTTTCATTTGCGATGGATCGCATAAAGCTCGTGACTGTCCGGATAATCCGAAGAGGAAGGCGAAGGCGGTTAATATGGTAACTGCAACACCGACTGCGACGGCGACGGAGACAGCAACGGCGACGACGGTAGCGCTTGACACGAGAAGTCAAGAGAAGCAAGCAGATTATTCATGGGTTATTGATTCAGGAGCGTCGATGCATATGAGTAGCAGAAAAGACTGGATGAGTAAATTTGCGGAGGCAAGTCGTAAGGTTGAAGTGTTTTGTGCAAATGGTGGTAAGATGTATGGAAAGGGATATGGTAATGTAACAGATGAGCATCTGAACATTGAGAATGTGTTGTACGTACCAGGACTGACATCGAACCTACTGAGTGTTAGTAGTATTGTTAAAAAAGGTAATGTCGTTGTTTTTACCAACAGAGGTTGTGAGATATTCAATGAGTGTGAGTATACGTCGAGAGGACAACCATGTGTGACAGGTTTGCTGGATAAGGGTGTGTATAAAATTAAATTTCCTTCTCAGCAGGTCTGTGCAATAGCGACTACAGCATCAATGGAGCTATGGCATAAGAGAATGGCACACTTGGGTATACGGAATTTGACACTATTGAGAGATAAAATGGCAACTGGGGTAAAGTTTGAATATAACGAGAAATTAGACTGTGTAGCCTGTCTAATGGGTAAACAAACGCGGCAACCGTTTGAGAGGAATAAAGCCACGCGAGCCAAAAGTTTATTAGAATTGGTACATTCGGATATCAGTGGACCAATGAGTGAGAATTCTTTTGGAGGTTTTACATATTATATTACTTTTATTGATGATTTTTCACGTAAAACTTTCGTATTCTTTATAAAGCAAAAGAGTGAAGCCTTTGAGAAGATGAAGGAGTTCAAGAGTTTTGCTGAGACACAAACAGGTAAGAAGCTGAAGGTTTTAAGAAGCGACAATGGGCGCGAATATTGCAATAAAAGGTTTGATGAGTTCTTGAGAGAACACGGTGTTAAACACCAGCTTACGATTGCTTACACACCTCAACAGAATGGTGTGGCGGAGAGAGCCAATCGTACCATAGGGGAAAAAGCACGAACTATGCTTCAAGAAGCAGGTCTTCCCGTTCGATTTTGGGCTGAAGCTGTAAATACAGCGGTGTATTTGAAAAACAGGAGTCCCACCATCGCAGTGAAGAACAAGATACCCGAGGAGGTTTGGAGTGACCATAAAATAGATTTGTCTAATCTTCGTGTGTTTGGTTGCAGAGCCTTTATGCATATCCCAGATGAAAAGAGAACCAAATGGGATGCGAGGAGTAAAGAGAGTAGTATTTGTAGGATACTGTGAAGAATCGAAAGGTTACAGATTAGTCAACCCTATGAATGGAGAGCTGCATAGAGCGAGAGATGTGGCATTTTTCGAAAACCAGATGAACTATAAATTGACTAATACTGAAGAGGAAAGAAATACTGCAACAATTCATCTAGAGAATGATGAAGAGAGACAAGTTGTTCATCAAGAAGAAACCGACCTTCAATGTGATAGAGATCACACAGATGATGTTAGAGACGCTGAATTCATGGAAGAGGAAGATGAACAGTGGACATCATTTGAAGAGAGGCCGGAGAAAGAGCAACCTGTTGAAACAATACCTGTAGTAGAAGAGAGAAGATACCCACTCAGGAACAGAAAGCCTGTGGAGTTTAAGGATCATATCACCTATGAGGCGATAGTGGAAGAAAGAGATCCACTAACAGTTAAAGAGGCACTGACGAGAAGAGATGCAAAACAGTGGAAACTTGCTATTCAGGAGGAGCTGGATGCATTAAAGAAAAATCAAACCTGGGTGTTGGTAGAGCCAAACCAAGCGAGTAACATTATTGATTCGAAATGGCTGTTCCGAATCAAAAAGGAGGCGGGAAATAAGACTCGGTATAAAGCTCGTTTGGTTGCAAGAGGCTTCAGACAGAGAAAAGGTATTGATTACGATGAGACGTTCTCCCCAGTTGTGCGTCATAGCTCTTTGAGGCTGTTAATAGCACTAGCAGCGCAGATGAATCTGCAAATGAATCACATGGACGTCAAGACAGCGTTTCTAAATGGCAATTTAAATGAAGAGGTTTACATGCGACAACCACCATATTTCGAAGAGAAAGGCAAGGAATACCATGTATGCTTATTGAAGAGATCTCTTTATGGACTGAAACAGGCGCCACGTTCATGGAATTCTAAACTTCATTCAGAGCTAGAGAGTCTGAATTTCCACCGTTGCAAGAATGAACCATGTGTCTACACAAGGCGAATCGAAAATGATATGATAATACTTGCAGTTTATGTTGATGATATCCTAATCATTTATAATAATGTAAGAGAAATGCATAAGGTCAAGAAAGAATTTATGTCCAAATTCGAGATGAAAGATTTAGGAAAAGCTGAATTATTTTTAGGGATGCGGCTAAAGCAAGAGAATGGCCACATAAAGATTGCCCAAGAAGAGTATATAGAGAAGCTTCTACGCAGATTTGGCATGGAAGACTGCAAGACAGTTGCCACACCTGCAGTACCTGGTCAACATTTCAAGAAGCCAGAGGGCTCACACACACCGAGTGACAAAATACCTTACAGAGAGTTGATAGGATCACTGATGTACTTGGCTGTGTGTACGCGACCAGACATAGCTCATGCTGTGAATATTATGAGTCAGTTCTGTAACTGCTATGAAGAGATCCATTGGAGTGCTGCCAAGAGGATTCTAAGGTACCTTAAAGGTACTAAGAACATGGGACTCGTGTACTCAAATGATGCCTGTAGTACAGAGGTACAAGGTTTCTCTGATGCTGATCATGGAGGAAATATAATAGATAGAAAGTCTTATTCCGGAAATGTTTTCACATTGGCAGGAGGAGCAGTGTCATGGCAGAGTGCTAAGCAGAGAAGTATAGCCATTTCAACAGCAGAGGCTGAATATGTCAGCTTATCGGAAGCTGCTAAAGATGCCATATTTTTGAGAAGGTTCTTGGGGGAACTGGTGGACACCCAAGAAAAAGCTATCACAGTTTACACGGATAGTCAGTCAGCAATGGCCATAGCACAAAACCCAGTGCACCATCAGCAGACTAAGCATATCGATTTACGATATCATTTTGTTAGAGAAACCTTAGAGAAGGAGATTATTAAATTGAAATATCTCGCAACAAATGTGATGGTCACTGACATTATGACAAAACCTGTGCCTAAGAGTAAGCATGAGTTTTGTCGTAAGGAGATGGGTGTGCAAGAGTGAGTCAGAGGGAAACGCTTGAGGAGTGTTAAGAAGAGGTTTGCAAGCGTTACTCAGACTGGCTGGTATGGGAGATGATGTGTGTTTTTACTCTGTTATTTTCTGTGTTGTCAAGAAAAACCAAATTAAAATTTCTATGTGTTTTATCTGCTTTGTTTTCACTATTCTACTGATAGGAAAGACCCACCAACCTCGGGTCCTAAATTACATACTACTGCTACCCATTAAATAAAAAATAGTCACTTTTGAAAATATCTGAAAAGGTGTCTAGACAAAATGTCAACTGTAATAAAAATACTGTTAGTTTTCTTATAGCCGTTACTTCTGACCCTTGTCACCCTCAAGCTTACCTCTAACGTTAACAAAATATCAGCGTGCACGGGCGTATGAGGGTCAGTTACCCTGCCGAACACATAGGGATGTCACTTAACCCAAATTAAATTATTAGTGACTACAGCTGCCTGGCGCTATCCGTAAGCCCTCTCATTTAGGTCCTCTGAGTATTGGTACCAAATATAAAAAAAAAAACAGAAAAACTTACTGGTCTTTCCGTTTGGTTATATTTCGAATACATTCTGTAAATAAGTCATTTATGTCTAACATAATTCATTTTTATTTATATAGACTAGTATTTGTCTATCTGTTTATGTTCTTGAACACAGACACATTGTAATGTGTCTTAAAATATCGTCAAATGTCAAACTATGCAGCTACATCCATGTCCATTGCTAAAAGTATAGAAACTACGATGTCCGTCAGCTGCTACAGGATATTGTAGTGATTGGTACCATTTTTGAGGGTTATTTGTAGACGTTATCTTCACAATATAGGTTTTCCCTCGATGTGTAAGTTATTTGTTAAGAATTTACCTTCTGTTAGCATTTGTTAAGTGTTGTGATATTGTGTACCGAACCAAATGGTATTAAAAGTTAGTATAAAACTGTTAAATGCGCCATTATCGAGATAGAACGTAATGTTGTACCGAAAGTTTGGTAAAGTTGGTCTGATGTCATCGTCTGGCTCTCATGTAGTTTATTTGTTTGGAGTAATTTTGACTGAAGTTTTCAGTTTCATAAGTACGAGTAAGTGCTTTATTCTTGTGTTCTTCTATCTTATTAGTTTCACACGTAAGTAGGTATGCAGACTTTTTCGATTTTTATGATTTGCGCAATGAAACAATTTTACACTTAATTTATTTTTCACTTCTCATGCTCTGAAATTGCTTATTTGTGCAGGATATAGGCTGCTCAAAATCGATTTTTGTGTGCTAGTGCATTAACGTATCTACTCATAAATTTATCTATATTAAGGCAAAGAAAATTAGCCATACAGCCAAACACAATAAGAAGTTCATAGATAGAATTTGTTTATTTTTTATAATACCTATTTACTTTAATTTATTGGCCTTATGTGTTTTTTTAAGACATAAAACAATTTCCTTCAGTATTCAAAACTATACTAATTTTACTTTGAATTTTAATTAAAGAAATGTTATGTTATGCTACTGTTTTATTTCCTCGCAATCGAAGTGAAAAGTGGAGTTTATAACTCGTCCACAAAACCATTTTATCCTCGACTTTACTATCAGCCCTCGCCTGCGTCTCGGGCTGCTAAAAATCTCGGATGAAAATGGATCGTTTTGTGCACTTGTTGTAAAATCTACTATTATTAGTACAATTAGATACTCTAATAATGGAATTATGTAGGTTTACACATATTAAATTAATTAGCCTTTACATAATCAGCCTATAATGTCCCCACTGCTGGGGCACAGGCCCCCTCCCTGCGAGAGTAGTGGGCTGTAATCTACCAGCCCAGTGCGGTTTGATAGATGTCACATGTCTTCGAATTTTTGGTTCTAGGACATTTCGGTTTTCTCACGATGGTTTTGTTCACCGTTCTGAGAGCAGTGGTGATGAAATTATTTACAGAAAGTAAAGCGCCTGCCTGGTTTCGAATCGAACCCACGACCTCGTAGCACGAGGCCGTTACCTCTGGGCTACCACTGCACTCTGCTTTTCGCCCTTTGTTGACCCAGAACTCCTTCTGTGCACGCAATTCTTAGATCATTCAAGTAGGTACTCACGAATACTCACGATATTCTCATTACTAAAGCAAATTAATAATAAAGATAGGCAACACACAAAACTTCTTATAAATAATCCATTTATTTTTATCCAAAAAACAAAACATACAAATCAGTTCGGTCACTGGCAAAGAAACAGATCCTTCGCAAAGAAAAGCGAACAATAGGAAAGAAACATGCCGAGCGTTTCTGATAAGTGCAAAGGTTCAGTAATCGAGCCATTGCCTCGGGCAGACGAATTACGGAAACTAGATATCCTCGAACACAGGCCAAATGTCTAATGAAAGTAGTTTTTGTATACTGTAGGACAGCGATGCTCAAACTTGGAGGAGTTTCAGGCGATGCTGAAAAAGGACATCTTATTAATCGCTTCTACTTCATGGTCTGTTTGATGAGAATAGTAATTCATGCCGTGTTAAACGTGCCGGCAACAGAACGATAGCGGAGTTGACTGTCCATCAGGGTGCGCCGGACGTAATAATACCAGCCTTTAACTGTCCCCCTGCAGGGTAACTGTCCCCCTGCAGGGTAACTGTCCCCCTACAGGGTAACGGCCTCTTCTCGTACAAAAGATACACGAGCATTGATCACCACGCTTGTTCAAGATGGGTTGGCAAGTACTGACCTATATTGACTACCAGCGACCCAGCTCTGCTGTGCACGGTTATTACAACTTGGCAAAACATCGAGTTTTCTTTAATATACGTAAGTTTTATAATTATAATTAATATTATATACAAACACCTTCCGGGATAGATTCCCTAAGTTATAGTGAAAACTGTATCAAAACGTGGCGTAGTTTAAAAAGATCAACTCGGTCACACAGGCAGACATGAAAAGCCAAGCGGGCGTTCCTATGGAGAAGAATGGGCAAGAAACTCTGTGGACACTCTTTTAAACTAGATTGGTTCTATGAGTTCTATCACTCAAATTATATATTCAAAATATTACTTAGTAAGTCACTTAATTTTACGCCGGAACCACACGCCCGGCATGGAGGGTTAGGTACTTATAGGCAATGAGTTTCGGAAAAGTCGTGGGGAAAAATAAATGAGTTTATTCAGGTGAGGAAGAGTAGGGTGCCAAATTACATTTTGGATGATTGTATGTTTGTACAATTATTTATTTATGCCCAAATTCAATCGGCTAGGGGGCTGTTTCATTTTAGATTAAGGAACTGTTGTGACTGTGGAACGTAATAATAATATAGATACTCAACAGCGTCTCTCTGCAAGTGGATATCTTTACATGCTCATTGATGGACTTCCAGAGGGTGACACTTAGCATATTGTCCTCTGTATAACTAGTGCCGGTACTCAGAGTCGCTACTTGGGACTTGATAATTGATTATCCACGTTAATCGACAGATATAAATTTGGACTCTGTCAGTCAAAATAGGACAGTTTAAAAAGACTTCATTTTAGTTGGTGGTGGTGTGTAATCGGTTTTTGGGTGACGTCTCTGGACATTATGACATTAAATTATGACTACATTGTTGGATTGGGTTTAAACCTGTAAAAACAAATGTAAGTGGTAATAGTACCTACATTAATAAATAAATAAAAATAAAGTAATGTTAAAAACCTGTCCGATCCGTGATGGTGTTGTTAGGACATCAAGACAATGTTTATGGTCTTTCTCCAGAATAAGCTTACCTACTGACAGGTTATATGAGTTATATAATTGTTTATTGTATTTGACTGTATAAGTCAATTTATTTTCATTTATTATTGACAAAATGTACTAATTACAATGTTTTTATATGAGTTGTATTGCAATATGTGGTTAGCTAGCGACCTCAAAACTTTATCATATAAATAGGCAAGAATATTGCCTAGTAACCGGCAGCAAGTACGTCATGCTCCTTTAGATGTCACTGCTTGCGGTAGTGTCGGGGGTCGGGTTGCCTCCTTCCCTCAATGATCTTTGCGTTAAGCTCGTGAACGGGTGCTGCTTGTCGTGACTGGCCGTCTTGCTGATCATGGTTTGGTTATTGTTATTAGTAATTATCTGTTTATTTATTTTACCTCGATGGTCACTTCATTGTACATCCCATAATAATAATAATTCTTCAAAAAGATTGTCGGAATGCAGCAAGCATGAAGCATACATTGGACATTTAAGAGCTACTAAATACTACTAGCTACGCTATAAATTAATTATCTTGCATATTATATTTTGGCTTTATTCGCCATAACCTATCACGGACATAAACATCTTTGAGATACATCGTCCTACCGTATGTAGGTACATTTAATTCTATTGTAGCGCGTAGCTTTGGGTAAATCGTGTGTATATGTACAGTAACACACAAGGCATGTTCTATACCGTTGTTTTTTACTTATTAAATACCCAGGATTCGCCGGCACCTGCGACCGTGTGTTTTCGGGTCTTTGTGTGTCATACGACTTCCCTCTTCACAGTGACGCCCTTGAACTTTAGCCAAGAACAACCGTTGTGTAAGTAGGTACTGTTATGTAAGAATAGGACATATTTTCTTGAGTTTTTCCTAATTCTTTGGACGAATGATATCTGGAACTGGTTTTTTGAATCGAATATTTTAATTATCATGCTTCTCTAAAGTGAACGACTTATATATATTTTACTCTACTCTGAATTCTGGAGTAAAAATCTTTTTATCTTAATAAAAGAGTAAACAGAGCCTCCTATTTCCGGAAATCATAATGAGCCGTAATGTTTCATCCCATCTCTCAATATATTTTGCATTGCTTTCATACACAAACAAAATTCCTTCCGAAATCCGATACATCTCCATAAAATGTCGGCGTCACCTCTCTAAAGAGCTCGTCATCATGGCCGCCATAAATTAGAATTCATTATAACTACCCTCGCAAGTAGCAATGGGGGAGTAATTTATGCGTTCAACCCTCGGAGGAGTAGCTTCCAGTAATGAGTTTTTTTCAGCAAAGTTCGGCAGCGGCCTAACATGGTTTACAGACGGGCACTTACGCCCTTTTTTGACTGCTCGAAGACGGTAAATTGCGTATTCCATTTAGGGGTTATTTTAAGAAAAACTAAGGTAGGTATCTATTTTACTAGACTAATAAATAACAGTCTTGCCACCAAAGTGGAAGGGGACATTGGCAACATCCACGATTGGAAAATAAATTGATGCAGCAGACAGGAGGCCGATGCAGCTGGTGATCTTTTTAATGTCATTCATTTATAATATTGTGTTACCTACTTAATAGTTTTAACATTTTGTGATTAATAGAAGAAGCTATCAAACAAAACCAGAAGAACCGGACAAAAACCAGTTTTTTTTATCTCCTTTCTTCCTGCAATCTATCTTGTCGACATTTGGATTTTATGTATGTACAAATATGGCGTGCATGGTACAGTATCCGATGATATGTCCATCTAGTATAGCTTCTTTATATTTGTAAAACCATATTTTAAATAAAAATAAAAACGGTTTTAATTTGTACAGCAGCCAGGGAACTTTTGTTCTACTTTCATATTCTCTTGCTAGAGACCACGCTACAGCCTCATTAAAATATAATTAGATGCAACTTTAACATTTGCCGTAGTTTTTAACTTGAAACATAGCTAGCGAATAGTAGGTAGGTACTTTATAATGGCGGCTTGTGTCGTCATAAGAGGCAGCAGTAGAGTTAAAATATGTATGAGGATAGCAGTCAAGAGAGTAGCATCAACACCATACATTGCCAGTGTGAACATTTGTTAGGTAGGTGGCGTATAGGTTTCTTGACTTCAGGACTTCAGTGTTAGTACAGACGCCAGCAGGTCAACCTACCCGAAACTGTCCCAATCAACTTTGAACCTTATTATTTAGTGATAAAGTTGAAAATATATTAAAGAAATTTGACAGATTGTAATAGGTTGATGTGAGCTAGCTTCTGTACATAAAGTAGGGAAGTATTTAATTTAGTAACACTTGATACTTTGGTATCCAGTGTCCCAAAACACCATACCTACGGATGAAATTTTCGTAACGGTGTCTCATTTTCCCTGTAGATAATAATTACCTAGCTTAATTTTAGGCTTAACGTAATTGCAGTCATCAGACTGTAATTACGTTAAGCCTAATCCAATTTATTGTAAACTAGCTTTTGCCCGCGGTTTCACCCGCGTAAAGGTCGGAAAATATCCCACAGGGGCGTACTACCGGGATTCAGAGCATCCTATGTTCTAACCCAGGTCATGGACTATCCGTATGCCTTTCAACTGAATCCGTTCTGCCGTTACAGCATGAAAAGGTAACAGTCAGATTTTAGGGTTGCGTATCGTAATGAAACATTGAAACCCATAAAGGATGACTTTGTAGTCTGCCAAGACCCTTTTTCTCAGGAACGCGTGCAAGCATCAAGTTGAAATAGATATTAAAAAAACTTAGATCCTTCTCCCGTTGACTTGGAAGTTTGAGTTTCGTTACAAGATTCAAGGGACGGTCCCTTGAATCTTGTAACGAAACTCAAACTTCCAAGTCAACGAAATAAAAAAATAATTATTCCTTGTCCGGTTTTTTCAAATAAATAAAACAGGTTTAATTCCTGAAAATACTAATTATTCATTTTACTATTATTATCACCATTCATTTGTAATACCTACTCAGTGCTGCCTTTGACCACATAATACTAAAAATTACACATAATATTAGAAAGGTTAATTGGTTTACGACTTTAAATTGTAATAACTTTTGACAGAGTGGGCCGATTTTAGTTAAATGAAGACTTAATATTAATTCAAGATACGGACTATGACTATATTTTCAATCGCTTAAATCTCTTGAAAATAAGACACAAAAAAACAACATTACATGTCATGTGAACTTTAAAATTAACCCTTATTTTACTCCTTTGGAACAGGGTGTAAAGTTCACTCATCCACCATAAAAAATGGGAGGATCCTCTGTGGCTGGCGGGCAACTGCCCGAGTGTTGATGTCGGATAGTCTTATACTATATAATTATGTCGTTCGCGCGGTAAACTCTAATTGCGCGATGCAGGATTTGTGTGACGTCATGTCTTTGATGCGTAGTTGGTATGCGGTAGTGTAACCACTACAGTGTAATTCTTTATTTCTTACCAAAAGCATAAATTTGAATTCTCATATCCCCTCAACTTAAGAAATACTGGGTTTCCCATACAAACTTTCATCCCTTATACACCCCCTTATGGGTAGTTTTGAGACAAAAGTACCCTATATCCTTTTCCAGAATGCCATCTATCTCCTTGTAAAAATTTTCTCGAAATCTGTTCAATGGTTTAGCCGTGAAAAGGTAACATACAGACAGACAGACAGACCGAATTACTTTCGAATTTATAATATTAGTATAGATGTTACTCAATGATACATAGAGCATACTTACTACTGGTGAACAAATTGTTAAAATCGGTCCAATCGTTTTTGAGTTTATTCATTACAAACTAAAATCTAATGTTTTCTCTTCATAAAAGATAAGAAAAGAAAGTACAGAATTTAGTTAGCAACTAAATGCTGGCGTACTAAACTTATGACGAAATACTCTTGATGACAACAAATAATAGGGTTTTAATCATAAATCAGTAGGTAACCATAGAAACCCACTCTGTCATACTTTTAACAACACAGAGACTAGAGAACATTAGTTATAAAGTCTGTGGCAAAACCTCGTAAAGACCTTAAAATATGATCTTTGCTTATCACAATGCTCTAATCCAATTTACTTCAGGATATTTCTCTATGGATATGTACCGTTAAACCAAAATAAACTCGACTTCCACGAGACACAGTAACGTAATAGTTCGGGGATGTGACGCCCGGCGGATCGCTTATTACTATGTGCATACATTCCGATCCCGACCAGCGTATTCAACGCCATGGCTCGCTACAGAATATCTTTGCACAGACACTGAAATAAAACGTACGGCACTAACAGGACTGACGGTTTGTGAAGTAGACGCTACGTTGTAAATATTCGATTTGAAAATTAGGTATAATTAGGAAAGAACTGTAGGTTAGAAGTCTTACATTATACAGCGTTGTGCGTACCTAGTTGGGTTGCAGAAACACTCTTGATATAAAATTAGCAACGTTTTAAGGGACCATAATTATGATCATGAGAAATTCATCATTATTATGAGAAATGAGATAGACTTCATCATGACCACAAAGCGACGAATATTCAATGATGTCTCTGTGATCAACAGGGTTAAAACCAGCAGTGATCACAGAATGGTCAGAGGCACATTGAATATCAACGTCAAACTGGAAAGGTCCCGTTTGGTGAAGTCTACGCTCCGACCCTCAAATGCCCATATCTGCTGCCCTGAGAGCTTTCATCTCGAGAAAGCACCTCGCAAAAGCTTACCGATCAAACTCTCAACCTCATGGCAGAACGATGTTCAATTGCACTGCAGACCTCCGATGACGCTAAGGCATATCGGCAGCTCAATAGACGGATATGGAAGTCCTTGCGACACGACATTCGCAACTTTAATACGAACCGTATTAAAGAGGCGATAGAGCGGAATCAAGGCTCCAAAGTGTTCGCAAGATACATATCTATTGGGCAAAGCCAGCTGACGAAGCTGTAAACGGAGGACGGCAGTATAACGTCGTCAAAAGCCGAAGTTTTGAGGGAGATCAAGAAGTTTTATGGACAGTTATACACGTCGGTCACTAAACCTGTTGGTAGCTCAGCCGAAGATCCTAGAGCTAAGCTGACCCGACACTATACCGACGATATCCCGGACATCAGCTTATACGAGATTAGGATGGCCCTCAAACAGCTTAGGAACAACAAGGCGCCGCGTGAAGACGAAATCACATCAGAGCTTCTGAAAGCGGGTGGAACACCGGTACTGAAGGTCCTTCAGAGGCTCTTCAACTCCGTCTTACTCGAAGAAATAACGCCAGAGGCATAGACCAGAAGTGCGGTGGTACTCTTCTTTAAGAAAGGGGATAATACCTCCTTAAAGAATTACAGACCCATCTCGCTTCTGAGCCATGTTTACAAGCTATTATCGAGGGTCATCACGAATCGTCTCGCACGTAGGTTCGATGACTTCCAGCCTCCCGAACAAGCCGGTTTCCGAAAAGGCTTTAGTACCATAGACCACATCCATACGCTGCGGCAAGTTATACAGAAGACCGAGGAGTATAACTTGCCACTATGCTTGGCATTCGTGGACTATGAGAAGGCCTTTGATTCGATCGAGACCTGGGCAGTGCTACAATCTCTCCAGCGGTGCCATATTGACTATCGGTACATCGAGGTGCTGAAGTGTTTGTACAAAAACGCCACTATGTCGGTCTGAGTAGAGGAGCAGAGAACGAGAGCGATTCCTCTGCAGCGAGGCGTAAGACAGGCAGATGTTATCTCTCCGAAACTGTTCACCGCTGCATTGGAAGACGCTTTCAAGATCCTGGAATGGGAAGGATCTGGCATCAACATTAACGGCGAGTACATCACTCACCTTCGGTTTACCGACGATATTGTGGTCATGGCAGAATCGCTGGAACACCTTGGCACAATGCTCGAAGGCCTCAATAGAGTCTCCCAACAAGTAGGGCTCCAGATGAACATGGACAAAACGAAAGTCATGTCGAACGTCCATGTTGCGCCCTACCCAATATCGGTTGGGTGCTCTACTCTCGAAACTGTTGACAAATATTACCTGGGACAAGTAATCCATTTGGGTAGGTCCAGTTTCGAGATGGAGGTCAATCGTCGAATCCGACTCGGCTGGGCAGCGTTCGGGAAACTACACAACATCTTCTCGTCCAACATACCTCAGTGTCTAAAGACGAAAGTCTACAACCAGTGTGTGTTACCAGTGATAACATATGGAACTGAAACGTGGCCTCTCACCATGGGCCTCATAAGAAAGCTCCAGGTCACTCAGCGCGCTATGGAAAGGGCTATGCTCGGTGTTTCTTTGCGAGATCGAATCAGAAATGAGGAGATCCGCAAACTAACTAAAGTCGCTGACATAGTCCAACGGATTAGGAAGCTGAAGTGGCAGTGGGCGGGGCACATAGCGCGCAGAACTGACGGCCGATGGGGCAGAAAGGTTCTGGAATGGAGGCCACGTACCGGCAAGCGCAGCGTAGGACGTCCACCCACAAGGTGGACCGACGACCTAATAAAGGTCGCAGGAAGCCGCTAGATGCCGCTCGCTTCTAACCGGCCGATTTGGAAATCATTGGGGGAGCCCTATATTCAGCAGTGGACGTCCTATGGTTGAAATGATAATGATGATGAATTATGATCGAGGGTCTGTACATGTAGCCACCACATATTAATTATAAGACCTTCATACTGTACTCATGTTTTACAAAATAAATATTATCTTATCTTATCTTATCTTATCTGCTATTTTCTCTGCTTCATTTATTTCTAGAAATCTACTGTACTTGAACTCCTACACCGTTTGCCTTCAGAAAACTCATAATAGTATGGATATTATTGAAAATTACGACATGAGTCTTCTTACATCTTCCAGAAGGATCTTACATGTCCCAGAAGTTGAATCAAATTTAATCTTATTTTAAAAGTACTGTTTCGTACAAATTTTAAGTCTTTGGCTATACCTATATATATAGAACGACAACACAGACTAAAACTAATTTGGAGGGTACCGTAAAACCGGCCATTATTGCCCATAGCGGATATCTTTGCCCGAACACTAAAACTAACTAAAATCTTGAATTGTACATTTTATGGCTCCACTGCAGTTTAACCCGCGCGTGCAAAACTTCACAATTTTATAGCGGGTAGATAGATGTCTTCAACGGTCGGTACGGGTTCGGGCAAAGATATCCGCTATGGGCAATGATGGCCGGTTTTACTGTAACCACAAATTGAACATTTAACCCGGCGTTTAATTTGAGTTAACTACTGTCGAGCAAGACCCTGCAAGTTGTACTGTATTTTTAACTTAATTAGACTCAGTTACAACTAACAAAATTCACTTTGGTAATTCAATGTTACTCACTCCATGATGCTAGTGGCCGGGCAGTCTACGAGACAACCAATTTCGATACGTATTGTTAATTTCGAAATTAATTTCGTCTGGTTACTTTGTAAAAATCTTTATGAGTAAATTTTTGTTTATTTACCTTTGAGCAAGGTATTAAAAAGCCATTATGGAATACCTTCAAATTAATTTTTAATCCTATACATTTTAATTTCCATGCTCAACCAGCAATAGGTAAAGTGTAGCTATAGCCACTCGATTAGGCTCTTTATTTACAGTTTTATACCAATGGTAACAAACCATGGATATGATTGTGAGCCGAAAGATCTTAGCCAAACGACTATAATCATTAGCCACCATATTGAATGGGACCGCTCATATTACTATCCCGTATGTTTCTGTCATCCTAAGACAGGATACAGAATAAATTCATGTCTATGTTTTCTGGCAGCGCGTGGCGATGCCCCGTGTCTGGACTTTACCAGATCTTGTATAACGGCCGCCATATTGGATGCTATTAGTACTAGATGCTACTAGTGTTGTTAAGAGGTTATATATGACCGTATTATCACTCCTTCAAATTGTTGTGTGGCATAATATCTCAAACCAATCTTAGTTTTCATGAAATACCTACTGTGTGTGCAGTTTCTGTATTTCTTGGTAAAAGTTATATTTTCCAGTTGCCTCTTCTCCTGCTACTGCGCAAGGGATGTCCATTTATTTTTCAACTTTTATTCTTCTTTACGGCTAAAAACATAATGGCTTTGATACAGAATAAAGACAAAACCAAAGGAAATCTTGGTTTTATTCCACAATAAAATTACATAGCGTAATATAAGCAGACAAATTGTTTGACACTACTTACAGTTTTATATTACTATGACAACATAGTCTATGATAGAGTAATGATATGATCAAGGTTTCATATCAGGCTTTAAATCAAAAGCTATTATTTTTAGCAAACACACAGCCCGTCAAATTAATTGGCAAGAGAATTATTGATGAAATCTAGTCTCCAGTATCAATTTATAAATGCACTGCCTGTTCTTGTAACTAACGGTATAATTATAGCATCCGATAGTATAATTATCAGAGAAATGTTAGACTGAAGCCTCAACAATGCAAAATCCAGTTCAACTGACTGATATGAATAGTTACGGATGATAGCTACTGAATCCATTGCATTCAATTCGGGAAATATTGAGGGGCTTTCAATTTGGCTGTGCTCGGCTTCTGAGCCATCAATTTAATATTGGTCGCCGAAAAGAAGCCATTTACTTCAATTTGGTGAATGATTTGATTTGACGTTTTATAATTTCAGTCAAATCATGACGTCTAATAATTTTCATTTCTGTTCGACAATAGGTGTGACTTAAAAGTTTATTTAGGTAATCTCAACTTCCAACTCATGTGGTGAGTAAATGCTATATTCAAGGGGTCAAGCACCTTACATGAACCCTGTAAGGGCACAGCAATTTAAAAAAAAAATGACTTTACATTTAGTTTAAGACTATAAATATCAGTGTACCTACCTAAAATTCAGCCCGTTCATTATCAGAAAGCTTGCAAAATCAGAATTCTTGGACAAGAAACGTCTGCAAGGAAACTAGTTCCCGATGCCAATCATAAAAAGCCACAACAAAATGTTTAACACATAATATATCCGGGGCGTCGAGTGGCCACGACACGCATGACCTCTGCTTTACAGCCTTATTTCTTGCTCCGACGTCCGTCAAATAGCCGGGCAATCAATCGATTGCTCGGATTGCTCGGAGGAAAAAGTCGCTGCTACAATTTATAGCTATCAGGAGAACAAAGTTGGTAACAAACATAGCTCGCTGATGAATTTGTATGCCGCCTGCGAGTTAGCGGTGGGGTGGAGTTGCAAGGCATAAGCGATAGCGGTGCTAGGGAGTTCCCGACTCACCAGAATTCTTGAGCATGTTAGGGTTTTCTTATATCATCAACATAGCTAATCCTATCTCATAATCATCCCGTATCGTTAGTCCATGATAATCATATTTTTCATTTAATTTAAACAATATATCTCATCATAAAGTGGCTGGATCAAACATTCTCATCATAAAAGTTTCAGTAGAATGTTTCATTTTTCTTGTGTCAATGAACAATCAAAGAAGACTCAAGTCTGGCTGGTTCCTGTACCGCCGCATAAAATTCCCCGCAGTGCACCCGTCTCTTGTCCCCCATGCTGGAGACGTGAGCTGCCAATAAATGCGGCCACTCTGTTAAATGGACCACCCCAAGGCCAGGCCTCGGGCCAATCGGACTAATCAAACTTTTTTCATGTTAAATTTTAAAGACTTAACTACGAGACGTTACTTTCTGCTTCTACTATACTTTGCTACTTTTACTAACTTTCTTTGTCTGTTAGCTATTCCAATTTTGTAGCAGAATTTGCAAATGGAGTTTAGCTAGGTGGGAGAAATTCATTTAAGTGCAGTTTTGCGTTGGAGATAAAAAGAACATGTTTACAATTCATTGCTAAGCTTAGTTTGTAGTTGTTACATAGTAGATATCTATTCGAATAAAAGCTTTAACGCCACGAGAGTGTATGTTTTGTAGGAGAAAAACAGAAAAAAATGCAATCAACAGATCTAGCCTTCATATTTATCGGTCGATTATGGTCTTACTAAAACCAATGAAGCGCTGTGTTTTCAAACCCATTCCAAAGTTTTTATAACCAAGCATTGATTCTGTGTTCCATGCGGAATGAAGCCTCGCTCGATTGAACCACCTCTGTTTGTGTTCAATCGAAACATGTTTTTCCATTCGGTAATACAAACATCATATTAAGTTCGAGGAAAACCATTTCCATGTGTCGTACCGTTTGCCAAAGCGCACCTAATATTGCGAAGTATTTGAAGATTGTATTTTTTCACGAAAGGTCATTTGAATGATATTTTTATTACCTTATTTTATTGCCTTGCTGAGTAGCATATAACGTCTATGTAACACAGCAATATAAAAAAAAACTCACGGTAAGTAGGTATATCGCGGTAGGAAATGATTCCTGGAACTTTATGGCTACTTAGCATGTTTAAGCAATAAGCGATAAAAGTTACCGTAAATGAAATTAGGTACCTACCGAGGTAGGTAATTCAAGGTGTCCTGTTGTTAGAAAGTGCATCGCCATATTCCTCCCTCATGTTCCTGCAAGCAGGATCTGCAGATTAAAGGTCAATCAACCAATCTGCCTGCGTTTTCCAAACTATGTTATGGTCGGCTTCCAGCCTAACCAGATGCAGCTGAATACCAGTATTTCAATCATGGAGCGACTGCCTATCTGTCCTCCAGTTACTGGGTATCACACCCATTGGTAAGACTGGTTTATCAGACTTTGATCTTCTGACTACCCGTAATGACAGTCAAAGATCAATATGAGGTCTCGTTATGTAAGTGATCGTAACCCATCCACGAACCGACCGCGGCAAGCATAGCTTAACTTTCGATCGACGCGTGCGTGGAAATACCTATATTAAGTAGCATAACATAGGTATTTCCAAGATATTACGATTTAAGCAACGGTGCAAAAAAAAAGTTTAAATAAAACGAGGTCAGAATGTGAATATAATCACTGAGAGAATGCGCTCTAAAAATATTATTTTATCGAGAGAACGGCGATTGGAGCTGCAATCACAATAAAAGCTTCGGCTTAAAATATAACGAATTTTTAATAGGTTTAGCTTGAAAATATACACGTAAACCAACTTTAATATGGATGCACTTTTATATTTTCCTACATTACAAAGAATTGATTTTAAACTGAGATATTTTCAGCATTGCTCAATTGATCTCTACTAGGTTGTTCCGTATAGTTGTTTGTTCCGTAGTTTAGAAGAACAACGCGGTGACACAGACGGTTACGAAAAGCGATTAGCTGTAGCTTATGACAAATCAATCCATTACAGTCTACTGCTGATCTAATTAATTATCTATCCATATTAAAAATTAATGTCGCTGTTCGTGACTGTTTGTCTGACCGCGTTGTTCTTCTAAAATACGGAACGAATTTTGATAAGGTTTTTACCGTGCCTCGTTCAGAGAATTTGTTCCGTTTATACTACATTAATATTTAACTTACATAGAAAGAAATCTCGTAGTTTTTGAAGGGTCGCTATTAAATGATAATTTGATCATGTAGGTATGCTGTGTACATGTCTCTAAGTCTATAATCAGTCTATTATCAAAGCATATTTTGTAAGATCAGCAAGTACATAAGACACATGCATGGGATCTACAGGGTGGCGATTTAGTGACCTGCATCCGTCAACGGGGTGATTCTACCTCTCATACTATACAACTAGCTATGAAACACATATTATAGGTATCGTAAAAAAAAAATGAATCGAATTAGTCTACTATTAAAGTTTTTTTTTTCACGATTCGTTTATGAGTTTCATGGTAAAAGTTGTTTAGTACGGATAAAATCACCCCCTTGGCGGATGCAGGTGTCTAAATCGCCACCCAGTACCAATAAGTAGGTAATGATTGAACGTGAGTATAAAATTGTTGCCGTTTTCAACATAGCAACGAGTGTGATCCACACACGTGATAACGTGAAACAATCAATCTAAATCAGTTTTTTTTGCAAATCCATTTTAAAGAAAATATTGCTTTAGTCAGTATTTTGAGAGTTCTTTCTTTGAAGTAATTTATTTTGTCGAAAAAAGGTGTACCTAAGTTGGCTCGACCGCGATACCTAGGATTCCGATTACGTTCAGAATAAACTACAGACGTGACATGAATTTAAACCGTCTAATTCTATCAAGAAATCCTTCATTTTGGACATTTTACACGATTTCTTCCAACTATTTATTTATTTTTCTTATGTTCTGCTTACAGATGACTTTATTCGTTTTTATTTATTAGACTGCTCCTTGCAATGTCTGTGTGGTATCTATTTGATTTAGTATCTGTTCTGCGCTACGGCATACCGCATTCCCTTCGTCCTAACTAAACGCGATAGTCGCGCGAGTACGCGATAAACGCGATAGTTTGTATGAGTTTTGAAGTAAAAAAAAACTATCGCGCTATAGTCGCGCAAACCAAGTCGTAGTGTGCGCGACTATTGCGCGATATCTTTTGGTTAGGACGCGGCCATCTAGTTAAAAACCATCTTTTGCATTTGAGAGTTTCTCATGTGTTCAGGGCCTGTGATTTTATGTTGCATGAAAAGATATCAGCTCCATGCGGCTACGGCTACACATATTTGAAAAAAGTCCAAAGCTACAAATAACTGTTAAAACTTACTAATAGAGAGCCCATAAACCATGGGCAGAGTGTATCGGCGTGTGCTGAAGAGAAAATAACCAGATAAAATATGATGCGAGCCTGGACTAAGATCATAACGGACGATTGAGCGGCCGCTTTGAACCCAGAGACGGACTCAGAGCTGCCAAACGATGGAAGTCAATCTATCTGCCTTGCATTTTCCCAACTATATTGGGGTCGGCTTCCAGTCTAACCGGATTTAGCTGAATACCAGTATTTTACATGGAGCGACTGCCTATCTGAGTAACTGGGTAATACGATACCCCATGGTAAGACTGGTTGTCCCACTTTCGGGCTTCTGACGACCCGTAACGACTGTCAAAGATTCACGAATGACAGCCAGGACCAACGGTATCACATGCTTTCTAAGGCACTAAAGATCTCGGTATGTTAAAATAGTCACCCATCCACAGACCAACCCCGGCAAGCGTAGCTTAACCTGATGGATCGACCCGTGCGGCAGTTATTACCTAGCCACGAGCTCCTCAAACCAAACGATGGAAGTATGGGCGGAAAAAGCCAATATTCCTATATTGGCATTTATATATATTATATGCTAACTGTTTCAGTTAAGAATATGAAGCTACATTATATCTATGAGCTGGAAGTTGGATGTTATCTGTATCTCATATATTTAAAAGAGGGTGTACAGATTAAATACTGAAATTCGTTTCATATTCGGTTATCCCGAAAGCCTGCAGCTTTCGGCAGCTTCACACACACAGTATTCATTTCGCTATGTCGACAACTTGATCCGAGCAACTGATTATTTTTCAAGAACCTTTTAGTAGTAAGAAGAGGCTACCATTTAGCAAATGTTAAGAGGAATAGACATACATACACTAAGATAAACTTCTCGCGGGTGTCGGCCCTAAGTGGTAAATAATACGGTAAATCGAACTACACGAGGAGGAAGTTTGTTTGTCTTAGCGGGGCGTCTAGTGCCCTTGGGGAATCGGGAATATCACACACAATACATAGTATGACAGTCTTTACGTTATAATTATGATTAATGGCAGAGCTCTAACCAAAATTATATGTTTCGTAATAACTTACCTACTCTCTATCTCATATCGGCAAAATATGTACATAGAATAGCTACTGATATGATTAAAAATATTAGCCAGTCAGCAACGTTGTGGGGCTGACTGCAAAGTGTGCGCCGCTCAACCAACAAACATTTAGGAGGAGTGGAGTCTATTTTAATATAGTTACGGTTTTACAATGTGTTCCAGTTTTTGGAAAAGGGTGAGTGTTAAATTATCTGGATTCAATGTTAGTAAAATTACACTGTAATGTCGTTAGTAAAATTATACTGTAACGGCACGGTTGGTGCAGTGGTTAAGGGATTGACTGCTGCGCTGCATGTCGCGGGTTCGATTCCCGCACAGAACAAATATTTGTATGACCTACAATTAGTTGTTTCGGGTCTGGCTGTTTGTGTATGTGAGTTTAAATGTTTGTAAACGCACCCACAACACCGGAGAAATTCCTAGTGTAGGGTAACGTTTAAAAAAAAAAAGTAGATCTGCCAAATTTTCGTAAAACTAATTTTGGTAAGTACCTTCTGTAATTTTATTAAAACTATATTTTCCATTATGGCTTCAGTATAAAAAACCCTCGTGGACCCGTCTGGGGAAAGCGTATGGGTTTTTCAATTATTAATTCCTGAAAAACCTAACCACCAGTAACTACATAAATTACACGAACCACCGTTTCCTCGAGCATCAGAAGTCAGGCCCATTGACAATTTGTTTAATGTTACAGATCCCTTCACATTAAATGCAAAAAAAAGAAACTTTACGAGTCCCAAGTCCGCTCCTGTGCAACTGGACTTGACATCTCGTGGAAAAAATGTCCTCCCTTTGTGCCCTTCTCCCGTACCCCTGTACGCCGAGCTGAGTCCCACCACCTACGCGACTCCATTCTGTGACGTCACTACTGAATGTAATGATCTACAACGTGTTTTGGGTACAAAAAGGATGAATAAAGTCTACCGTACATAATGGGGTGCAGTGTCAAGTTTACTTTAGGGACTGATGGATCGAAAAGGAGAGAAAATAAGATATTAATAATATAGGTTGATACCTGGGTGAGTAAGATTTCCTTTTGCTCCAATTATATATCACCCGTATATTAACACAATCACTAAATACCATGCACCATGTGAGAAGCACTAACTAAAACTCTTCCCATTTTCAAAACACTTTTGTACAGATATTAAATGTACACTGCAATATAAATACACCGTTAAAATTAAATATTTCCTAAAATATTAATATTTAAACTAAAACATGAGAAGCCTGTAATAAAATAGAGAGCAATATGCTGCAGCCCGGCCACTGTCAGCTCACAGAGCGCCGCGGGGCTGACATGAATACAAATAGATAACCCCGGGCCACACTTCATTATGGACGTATAAAAATAGTTTGGAAAAATCAAATGCTTCACAATACGGCTACCTGCATATGAATCATAACCAGGGACTGATATCGATACCCAAAATATATCGATATTTTAAAGAAAATATCAATAACAGAATCGATAACTGGGATAAATATCGAATTTTATATCAGTTACTTAAGTATCGGTATAAAATTATCGATAAAATTATCGATACTCAGTATTGATATCAGGCTCCAATGCGACGTCGCGAGATCGCATATTCACGCCACCGTACAACGTGGCGCCGGCGCGCGATCTTGGCGCGAAACGGAACGGCAACAGTGTAGTAAGCAGCCGGAGCGCGTGTACCGCTGACCCGCTGTAGTAGTATTTAATCTAACGTTTTGTATACAAATATTTGAAAATCTAGTTTTTCGGTATTTTAGCTGTACAAACAACAATTTCTAACTACCTACTGTTAGTTTTACATAATATATTACGTATAGGATGATTGCGCCGGTTGGCGACCAGTTAGTTGAGTTGCTAACTTTGAACGAATCAAAATTTACGCCATTTACACGCAAAATAGTTGCCGACTATGTAAATTGGTTCTAAATATAGTCTAGTTGTGAAATAAAATATAAAATATCACGGTTCCATTCATAAATTATGAAAAATTATGGAAAATGTGCAAAAATAACCGAAATGCTAGATAACGACCACTTTGTTCAGTTGACGACCAGTAGTACGCTAGATTATGACCACTGTTAAAAACATAAAAATAAAGTAATAAAACCACTTAAAAGGATAAAAAATATTATTTATTTTTCACTTTAAATCAAACATAATTAAATATCTAATAATCATCAACACAAATAGTATTAAATCATCTGATTTAACGTTTTTTATTAAATTAATCAAAAATAAAAATCGTTGCGTGATTTAACCTGGTAAAAAATTTCGATATCCCTTTGGAGCTTAAAACTTATCCAGTTTTAGGGCATAGAGTAGCCACTTTGTCCTGTTCACACCAATTTATCCTGGACGATCTTCCTTGAAGTGATTCTTTGATAATACATGTACATGGTACATGTATTATCAAAGAATCGTACATCAGGTACATGGTTTCCCAAAAAAAAAAAAAAAAAAATGACCGTATCCAGAAGCTCCTGCTTCTTCGTTGGGAATCCGCACTTGGCAACGGGCAAGCTGGTGGAGTTCCAGTCATGAGAGCTAGCAAGGCTCCGAGGGCGTCATCTTGAAAAAAAAATACTACTTATACTAAATCAAATAATCACATGTGCTCGAATACTGAACATACTTAAGCTAAACTTTAGTTTGCGGCCATCGTTCTTTTCGTACTACATCTTGGTGGTCGCAAACTAGCATCGTAATTTTCTAACTGTATCACTTAGCTACCACCTTTTATGACCAATATTTGTGGGTGAATTAAATAAGTTTTATCAAAAAAACGTGGTCGTTTACTGAATAATTGCATGGTTAGGGTTTTACAACACCAAAACCCTAAATTGTGTAACCATACATAAAACATTGAGAACATAATAAGCAAAACAAAATAAAACTGTGCGAGTCAGAATACGACCACCTGGTCGCTTTCTAACGTATTATTAAAATATGCAATTCAGTAACCGACCACTGGGCTTTAATTTAATATAAAGAAAAAAAATACTTAAATGCAATTAAACAATTGAAATCACTACATAATTGAAGTACCCACGTTTCTAACTTGAGTAAAAAAACTTAAAATAAGTAACAAAACTTACCTTCGAACGCCACGCGCCTTGCTACTTTTTTGCTCTTGCGCAGCATGTTCACAAACTGAGTCAACACGTGAATTGAACGTAATTTTTCTTTGTTTTGGGTCAAGCGATTGATATAAAATTTAGTAAATTTTTATTATGTAACTATTCAAATAATATTTAAGACATACTATTTATTTGTATGTCCTAAAGAAAGGTTATTATCCTTAAATAAAGAAACCTAGTCAGGCAAGTGGTCGGTTACCGGAGGTGGTCGCGATACCGGCGCAATGACCCTACGTTGCTGTGTGTGGCCGATGCGATGGGGCGTAAAAAACAAAAAAACAAATTATAGGTATTTTAATGTAAACAAAACCAGTTTGAAATCGAAATGCCTGGTGTGCAACAAGGACTTAAACGTAAGTTTTTCACTTATTTACCTTATTTCATACTTTAAGATAGTATTTGTTACAGCTGTTAATAGAAAGAAAATAAAGCGACGTATGTATGACTTCTATGTACCTATAACTCGTGCGCGATAAGTTCAGACCCGCTTGAAATGCTACTACCTTGCACTTTCCCGATTACTCTCATGTTGCCATTTTTAGGGTCCATAGTCAACAAGGAACCCTTATAGTTTCGCCATGTCCGTTTAGCTCAAAAACTATTGGTACTAGAAAGTTGTAATTTAGTATGAGTATACACGTTAATGACGCCAAAAAAGTAGTAAAATAAAATTTAAAAAAAAAAAAAAAATTTAGGGTACCTCCCCTACATGTAAAGTGGGGATGATTTTTTTTTTCGTCCTTCCCATTGTGTGGGATATCGTTGGATAGGTCTTTCAAATATTAGGGGTTTGCGAAGACCGTTTTTTGATTAAGTAAACCGTTCGTGACTTATCAAGCTTTAAAGTACCAATTTTCGTTAGAGTCAAGTGTCCCCCGCCTCTATCAACTAAACAGTTGTAGTTAGAAATTCAAATGTCACGGGAGTAGTACTTATATATAACGAAATTTAAAGGAAAGCTATCACACATAAGTGGGCTTTACAAGTTTACGAGTAATAATCGACCAACTTAAATTTGCGGTTACAAAAACATGTTCTCACATATATTCCGTATAGGAGAACATGTTTTTCAATTACAAAGTTAAGTTTGTTCTTACGATTCATTCATTCCAACTACGGAACCCTTCATTGTGCGTGGTCCGACACGCACTTGGCCGTTTTTTCGTATTGCCTAAGGTGGGAAATGAACCCACGGTTTGAGATGCGACTGCGTTCATGTCTGGATCAAATAATAAGTAACTGTAAGGATGCAATATGTGAGGTTATACCACCGGGACTCTCAGCTCAGATGATATCCATACAAATAGGGAAAAAAGTTCCACCTCTACGTTTTCGCACAATTCACAAGCGTGATTTTAGCGCTGAAAATAAAGAAAAGTTCTTTGGCTATATGAAAAGTTTAAAATGGACAGACATTTTTTCTAATCAGTAAGCTAACAGTGCGTCACTTTCACGATACACTTGTCCTGTTCTTTGATTTGTGCTTCCCTAAAATCGATATCAAAATCAACCTAGTAAAAAAATATACGAAATGGATTTCCAAAGGTATTAAAAAATCAACTAAAACCAAAAGGAACTTGCGTTTTAGGTACTACTTCTCATCTGACAAAGAAAGTAAATTAAAATACTTAAACTATAATAAATTACTTAAAAAAAGTATACAAAAAGCACAAAAAATTCATAATACAAATTACATAACTAGGGCTAAAAATAAATGTAAGGCGTCTTGGGACTTAATTAAATATAATTCTAATAATAATCAAATTCAGGAATCAAACATTGAGGAGGTAGAAACTGAAACCGGACCAATAACAAGCCCCACGGACATTGCCAATTATGTAAATGACTATTATATCAATTTGACGAACAACGACTTTGACATTAATACTAATAATTATGACATTGATCCTATTAATTCCAGTATGTTTTTAATGCCCACTAATGATGGTGAAATACAAAAAGTAATAAAATCACTCAGGGATACAAATTTAACAGGTTCAGGATCAAATACCTACAAAAATGATAAAATACATAGGCCTTATTATGACAGCTAATAAACGAATACATAAAAAAGGCAACAAAAAACTTGTTGATAATTACAGACCGATAGCTCTATTGCCTATTTTAGCGAAAATTTACGAAAAGGTCATGCATACGCGATTAATCAATTTTTGCGATAAGTTCCAAATTTTGAAACATGAACAGCATGGGTTCCAAAAAAGGAAATCGACAACCACAGCGGCATTTAACTTAATTAAACTAGTTACTAAAAATATAGACCAGAAAATACGGACAACTGTTGTATTTTTTGACATGTCAAAAGCATTTGATTTTGTAACGCACGAGCTGCTACTAAAAAAATGTGATAAATATAGAATACGCGGTAAGGCAAATGCATGGTTAAAAAGTTACCTTACAAACAGATCGCAATTTGTAGAAATTACTGTGGATAAACCAAATCAAAACGGTGAACTGAAATTTAAATCCAAATTAGGTTACAATCGCACAGGCGTTCCACAGGGCAGTATTTTAGGCCCCCCACTTTTTCTGCTCTATATCAATGACCTGACAGAAGTAACTGATCATCCCTGCATACTTTTTGCAGACGATCTGTCCGTAATTATCCCTAAAACTACAGAAAACTATAATGAGGAAATAAATAGTACCGTGAGCAAAGTAATAACTTGGATGGAAAAGAATAACCTTAAACCAAACATAAATAAAACCAAATATGTACAATTTCGTAACAAAAATTGGAATAAAATGGATTTAAACATCACTTTTAAAGATAAAAAAATACAACAATCAGATAGTATGACTTTTCTTGGGATAGTACTAGATGAGAAGTGTTCCTGGATGGGTCATATTGATATGATATGTGGAAAACTCAGTAAGTTTGCTTATGTTTTATGGCGTATATCTAACCTAATAAGTAGACAAGCCACATTACAGGCTTACCATGCATAATTATGTTGGTTCAATACTACACACTACAGTATACTGGTATGGGGAAACTCGGTGCATCTCGGAAGAGCTTTCGTCGCACAAAAAAGGTGTATACGTGCGATTTGTAATGTAGACCCACTTACATCCTGTAAACCACTGTTTAAAGAACTTAGAATACTTACATTAACAGATATTTATATCGAGGAAATATGTAAATTTACCAAATCTCACCCTGATATGTTTGAAAAACTGGGAGATAAATGCAAGTTAAAAACTAGATACGTATCCTAATAGATTAATTATTATTCCTCAAACGAAAACAGAGCTATATAAGCGAAGTTGCTATCCTATGTGTATCCAAATATATAACAAGATTCCTAACCAAATTAAAGAACTTCCAATGGTCCGCTTCAGAAGGGCTTTACACAAGAGGCTTATTGAAAATCACTTCTATACTGTAAAAGAATTCCTTCAGTTTAAATCTAAATGATATATTTGTACCTGTACCAAAAATTTGCATGTCATTATGTTATGATTAAATAATGTTAAGCTACTATATATTATACTCCATTGCAAGAACTTTTGTAACCATATTTATCTGCAAATAAATCGTTGACTTTGACTTTGACTCTTAACGCTACAAAATTTTAATAGATACTTTAATCAATGCCTATTATTTGAGGTTATTGTAAAAATATATTCAATTTCCGAATTTAATGATTCATAATTTTCATGGTGCTTAAGGTGAATGGATAGTGGTAGACCGCGTAATTCAAATTTTCTTACGTTTTTGCAATTTGCAGGTTTGTGTCAGGTTGTATCTTGATCAAAATATGTATGATTCGCGACAATAACAGGTAGGGTCAGTGCGCCGGTTTCGCGACCACCTCCGGTAACCGACCACTTGTCTGACTAGGTTGCTTTAATTAACGATAATAACCTTTCTTTAGGACATAACAATAAATAGTATGTCTTAAATATTATTTGAATAGTTACATAATAAGAATTTACTAAATTAAAAACTAAATTTACGAATTTACTACATTAAACGAACCGCTTGACCCAAAATAAAGAAAAATTACGCTAAATTCTCGTGTTGATTAAGTCGTGTGTGAATGTGCTGCGCAAGAGCAAAAAAATAGCAAGGCGCGCGGCGTTCCAAGCTAAGTTTTGCTACTTATTTTAAGTTTTTTACTCAAATTAGAAACGTGGGTACTTCAATTATGTATTGATTTCAATTATTTAATTGCATTTAAGTCAATTTTTACCATATATTAAACTAAAACCCAGTGGTCGGTTACTGAAATGCATATTTTAATAATACGTTAGAAAGCGACCAGGTGGTCGTATTCTGACTCACACAGTTTTATTTTGTTTTGCTTATTATGTTCTCAATGTTTTATTTATGGTTACACTATTTTGGGTTTTGGTGTTGTAAAAGCCTAAACTTGCAATTCTTCAGTAAACGACCATGTTTTTTTGACAAAACTTATTTAATCTATCCACAAATATTGGTACTAAAAGGTGGTCGCTATGTGATACAGTTAGAAAAGTACGATACTGGTTTGCGACCACCAAGATTTAGTACGAAAAGAAGGATGGCCGCAAACTAAAGTTTAGCTTAAGTATGTTCAGTATTCGAGCACATGTGATTATTTGATTTAGTTTATGTAGTTTTTTTCAAGATGAAGCCTTCGGAAGCAAGTCCCTAAAAGGAAGAAAAAGACTTGGAGCATTGGTAAACAGTTTCAGGGATATCACATCCCCCTGTCTCGCTCCTCTGAGCAGTTGGATGGGGCTCGTTTTCTCATCCTGGTTCTGAACAGTCATTGTGGCAGTGTCATACGAGCATCTCAACACTTCGATATGGCGCCAGTCAATTCAACATCGTTGCAGAGAGGCCAGAACTGCCCATATTTCGATGGTGTCGAATGCTTTATCGTAGTCCACAAATGCCAAACACAGTAGCTGATTATACTCCTCGATCTTTGCAGTACTTTCTCAGTACAATTTTCCGAACAGTATGGATGTGGTCTTTTCGAAATCCGGCTTGTTCTGGTGGCTGGGTCGTCAAGTCTCCTGGTGAGAGAGTTCGTGACGATTCTCGAGAACAGCTTGTATTCGTGGCTCAGAAGTGAGATGGGTCTATAGTTCTTAAGCAAGGTTTTGTCACCTTTTTTGAAGAACAGAACCATCGCACCGCTGCTCCACGCCTCGGGCGTTATACCCTCATGGATGACGGAGTTAAAGAGACTCTCTAGCTCTCATGACTGGAACTCCGCCCGCTTGCCCGTTGCCAAGTGCGGATTTCCAATTAAGAAGCAGAAGCTTCTGAATACAGTCAATTTTTTTTTGTCATTAACCATGTATCAAAGAATCCCTTCAAAGAAGATCATCCAGGACAAATTCGTGTGGAACAGGACAAAGTGACTTCTCTATGCCCTAAAACTTGATAAATTTTTAGCTCCAAAGGGATATCGAAATTTGTACCAGGTTAAATCGCGCAACGAAAAAGATTTATTTTATTTTATTAATTTAATAAAAAAAGTTAAATCCGATGATTAAATACTATTTGTGTTGATGATTATTAGATGTTTGATATAAAGTGAAAAATAAATAATATTTTTTATCCATAAAAGTGGTTTTATTACTTTATTTTTATGTTTTTTAACAGTGGTCGTAATCTAGCGTACTAGTGGTCGCCAACCGAAATAAGTGGTCGTTAACTATCATTTCGGCTATTTTTGCACTTTTTCCATAATTTTTCATAATTTATGAATGGAAGCGTGATATTTTATATTTAATTTCACAACTAGACTATATTTAGAACCAATTTACATTGTCGGCAACTACTTTGCGTGTAAATGGCGTATATTTTGATTCGTCCAAAGTTAGGAACTCAACTAACTGGTCGCTAACCGGCGCAATCACCTTACGTATTATGAGAATTATTTATAATCATATTTTGATCAAGATACAATCTGATAATGATATGCAAATTGCAAAAAAATAACAAAATTTGAATTTCGCGGTCTACCACTACCCATTCACTTTAAATGAAAAATTAAAAAATACTATAGTGTAAAAAATACAATTTCATAATCATTTTATTTTATTTGTTTAAATAAATGATTCAGTAAAACCACGTTTTAATTCATCATAATGATGCGGCCGCGGTCGCGGGTAAAGTTATTTATTGGTATTATATCGGTATTTTGGTATTAGTATCGATACTGATAAAGGCATAGTAAAGTATAGATATAAGTCTACTGAATAAAAATATCGGTATCAATATCGATAAAGAAATACCCAGATATCAGTATTTATATCGATATTTTGATATCGATAACAAAATTTTACCGGTATGCAGTCCCTGATCATAACTATCTGCCCATAAATATCGTGTAACGTCGTTCTCAGTGAGATGTTACCTTGTAAATAGTGTAAATACCCAATGAATCAGATGTTGTTCGATAATCCTTTTAAAACAATGAAAAAATCCGACAGATAATGGAAATACCCAAATTACGCAGTTTATACAGTAGGTATATCACCTACAGCTTGCCCACATTGCCTACCAACTTGTTATTGTAATGTTGTATAGGAATAGTTTGGTATTTATAAATAAAACAACTATGAGGCTTTGTGTGGAGAAATGTAGGTAGTCATAACACGATAATTATCTACTTATTAGCCTGGTATGGCCCAATTGGCCCACCTTCCGGGCACTTGTCCGTGAACCACTGTAAAATTCAGTCAAATAATTTATTTCAAATAGGCTCACAAAGGCATATTTCAACGTCAAAATTTACAAAAAATGTACTACCCAATATCAGAACTAAAATGAATAGTTTATTATTTACAATTACAACTCACTTGTTCATCGCGAAATGTACCAATAAAAAACAGCACAGACTTCGTTTAAAACGAAGTTTTGAAGTCTGTGCTACTTCGCTTAAGTAAATACTCGCTTAGAAAGAATTTACAACTGAGAGGTAAACCAGGCGTTGAACTTCCCTGCGAAGTCAGTGTCGGGCCACGGTTCTAATGATTACTAACAACACCTAGGTACTTACGGGAGTGATATGAAGATTCGAATGACGTTGTTTCGACGCACGCTATTTCAAAAACACATTGAATCGAAAACCCATACTTGTCTACCCTCCTACTAGTCATGAGTTTTTGCTGATAGACTTTCATAATTTTATTTATAATGCCGAATACAAATTTTTGCTGGCTCTAATAAGATTCATTAGCATCTCTAAATATTAATGTAGCTATTAATTACTTGTTGCGATAAGTTCATCAGTGTTGTTAAATAAATCTTATATTTAGTTAATAACAAGTTGGCGCTAATTAGTCATGTTCAGGCATCAAAATCAGTCGCCTACATCTGTCAGTAGGTACCTACAGCTTCACATGCCAACAAATTACATGTAGCTGGTGATCTTAATAATCAAAAATAATACCTAATGATGTTCAGAATTAATGTTCAATGTGAAAAGCTAAGGCCTGTTAAAATCTCACCGTGCAAACTGAGGTGAAGTGAGCTGTCAATAATAGTGCCAACAATCAATTGCTAGCATCTTGGGTGGAATGACAGCTCATTTCAACTAGGTACATACGTTTTTACGGTGAGTTTCTTACAAAATAGACCGGCAGGGCTAGCGGTTTCAGATTGGTAAGACTTTGAAAGAGGTTTTTTTTTAAATATTAAATTGTCAGCGTCATAAGTTGCCGATTATTTGACTTCAACGGTCTTCAAGTAATGAACAGACACCAAACATAATCAGCGTAGCAAAAATAACATTTTAATCCGAGTCGTTCCATCTCCCCTGCCAATTTGCTTAAACAAAGTCAAAATTCAAACAATCTGTGACATCCAATGTCCCTGGCCGACTGAAATAATAACATTATTTCTTTGAAAATCCTATAATTATGTACCTACAACAGTAAATGATGTTTTGGCGAAATTGGTCGTCGTTGATACAATGCGTCCGTGGCTGTTCATCTCTTTATTTCGTTGAATATCGGTGAATAGCACAATGGCATTATGTATCATCATTGTTACATCAATGGAACCATCGGCTTTTGTCACGAGACTTATTATGAAAATAATTACCGACCCAAATTAATTAATCAGAAACGTTCGGAACGTTAATAAGATTAGCGATGCTGTGCGCTCGCCGACGCGACGGCCCGGGCGGGCGGGTAGTTGGAATATTTTAAATATTCTTTCAAATAAAACATTTTCTAGATTTGAGATCACATCGTAGCTTTGAGTCCTTCGTCACTTATTTGGCCTGTAATAAAAAGCAAGCATACAAATTTTAATGAGTAGGTACGTAATTACAATAATTAGCATAGTTGGAGAAGTTAGCATGAATATTAATAATGAGGAGTAAACACCACATTGCCATTAAATTAATTAATTCACATTCAATCACACACTGTTTGTGTGTAATTTCTCACAGCGCAGCGGGGCAAAGACCTACACTGTCTCGTACAGCAAAGGAAATTACGTCCGCGTATCCTCGTGATGATGTTTCCCAATTTCCTTCACCAATTGAATATAGGTAAGGTAGGTACTTACTCTTCTGCCGGGGTCGCGGGAAAGTCCGTGGCCCATGGCAACACACAGGCAACTGAAGGAACCACAGAAGGAACACGGGTGGGTTTTAGGCAGTAAGAGTCCCCTCCCGCTCCGCCCAGAGCGGGAGAAGTTATTTGATAATTTACAAACCAAAAAAAGAGTACTTTGTTACGTTCCTACTCTTATTATAATTGGAAAAGCCGCAAGTAAGTAGGTATATATTGTCGCCAAACTATTATAAGATTTTAATTTAACGCTTGTTTTGTTTATTTTATACTTAATTCAATATTCAAACTAGGCTGAGAATCAGCACTTTTCGAACGTCAAAATTACATAAGACAGTCCCCCAAAACGCTTAATCTGACTTCCATGTTATTTATTGAATTAAGTAAATAAATAATCTTTATTACTCCCAGAAATGCACGAACATTGAATAAGAAACAAAACAATGGCTTAATTTAAGTGATACACAGTAAAAAGACCCTGACCTCTAAACTAGGTAAAAACCTAGGTATCTTAAGAAGTCAGTGTACCTTCAAAATTATGCATGGATATAATATGCGTTATAATTTATACCTTGACACAATTATATAATACAAAATAAAAGAGTAAAACAAAAATAAAAGATACAATGCAAAATTAGGCTGATACAGGGAAATATAATAAAAAGCAGGAACTTAATAAAAGAGAGAAAAATAAAACTGATTTTGATTAACTAATTGGTGAAGTGTTTGTTTGATATTGAGTGAGTGAGAGTATTTGTGAGTAGGTGTATGTGTGTGTATGTGTTTATAAAAGTGGGTGTGAGCGAGATGTGTGTATGTTAAATTCAACATGAATGTATTTAATTTTTAGCTAAAAAAATCTGATGAGGTTGGAATAGTTTTCAATCAGATGATTCTCGGTCATACGGTCAGCAAAAGGTTACTTACCAGTAAGCTTTTGCAGATATATTCGTTACTCAGATTTACACTGGAATTTGGTTTTAGGGATTTTTTAAAAAAAAATTATTTATCTTGTAAGTTTCTTACTGTTGATGTAATAATGCCTTTTAGCGAAGGAAGTTTTAGACGACTCTAACGGGAAGACCGTGTGTTTGACCCTACCCTTTGGTTCTAATAACGGACGTCTTGAGTGCTTACGGAGCATGGACTGGAGGATATACAGTTGCCTGACTGATAACACTTTGGATTCTGCATTTATCTGTGCTGTAGAGTATCTCAGTGGCCAAGAGAGTATGACTTTCAGTACGGCTCCTTGAGCTCGTTCCAGTCGTGCAAAATGTTTTTCGTTGGCTCCACCCTAGGTTTGAATAAAGTACACGTTGATGTGAAAGTACATGTTCGAAAAAATCTACATCTCTATAGTAAGATAAGTGACAGGCATAATTTTAACACAAGAAATAGGAACAAATTAGATCAACCACGTTTCAGATTGTCTAAAGTACACACTTCTTTTATGGGGTACTGTGTAAAATGTTATAATAAAATACCACTCGATATTCTTCAACTAAATGAGAAGAAATTTAAAACTTGCATTAAACGCACACTATGTAGACAAGCATACTATAGGCTGGATGATTATATCGTAGATAAAAATGCTTGGCTAAATGCTGGTCCTGCTCCACAGCCACTTGGGCTCACTAGTTAAAAATGAAAAAAATTGGTAGAGTTGCTTCCCCTTTTTTATTTTTTCTGACTACGAACTTTTTGTTTATTTTGTTTTTTTATTTTATTAACTAAGTTTTAATTATTGAATACTCCAATAGATACTATTGATTTTCTTTCTTTTGGTGGTAAAATTCTTGCAAACTATAGTTTTGTATAACTTAGATGCATTTTTATTTTCAATTTTTGTAAATGTGAGTACCATGGAGTCGTTTTACTATGTTATTATGTTGATTTTGACTTGAAAGAGCAGGGTAGTTGAGAGTATGTCATGCTCACTTAAATGTCTCGCTGATGGTGGCGAGTGTGTTGGATCATTCGGTTCCCTACAAAATGGTTGAGCTGGATGGTGCTGATCCACGCGTCATGTTCGTGAACGGGCGCCGTCAGTTGAGACTGGTCATCTCTTATCTGCCAGGGCTTGTTTTTAATCGTTTTTGATTTATATATATATTTTTTTTTTACATTGTTCTCACATATAGAATCAACAAGAGTAATGTACCCAGGATTTTGTAATTTCTATATTTAAAAGAGTGTCCTTGGAGTTTCTTGCCCGTTCTTCTCCATAGAGATCTACGTTTTGGAATGGGCAACTAGCTTCAACTTTCTGACTAACTGACTCTTTGACAGTTCAAAAGTGCCTGTAAAGGGTTTAATTGAAATAAATGGTTTGAGTTTGAGTTTGAGTTTGACACTAAAATGGATTGGCACAATTCGTAATATACGACTTTAAGGGTGTCCATATCGGCTGAATTGCGTAATTTTTTAAACACTTACTTATATGAGTTTGCGAGTTCTACTCGCCAATGAGTACAGGTGTTTATGCCAATTCAGATGTTGATCGATGTGTACACCTAAATACTTAACAGTAGGTGTACTGGTGATTTCAGGGCAGTCACAAGTGTGCATTTTAAGAGATAATGATGTTGGTCGACATAAATTTAATCTGATGGCGAAAGGCATGCAGAGCGTTTTACTTACGTTCACTGATAAAAAGTTATTACACAACCAATCCATTACACAAGCAAGTGCCGTCTCGGCGCTACGATAGCATTAAGCCCAGTCTCTTCCATCAACCAACAGGGAAGTATCATCGGCGTATGAAATAATTTTATAGTTTTGGATCGGCAACTGACACAACTCATTGATGTATATCAGGAAGAGGGTAGGGCCCAAAATACTACCTTGTAGTACACCTTATTCGATCGGGAGCTCATCACTAACAATTTGCCCAATTTTGACCATTTGTGTAAGTAAGTAAGTATTCCCTGAAGATTTCCAATACCACACCCCGGATTCCCATGCCTTCCATTTTATTCAGTAATGCTGGCGCGCCAACGGTATCAAAGGCCTTATATATGTCGATAAAGATACCTAAGCATTTTTCCTTATTGTCAATAGTCCTTACAGCATAGTCAGACAGTGCCAAAATAGCATCTTCGGTACTCATTCCTTTGCGGAAACCGAATTGGTTGGGAGCTATAATATGATTGGCAGTAAGGAAGGAGACCAGGCTCTTGTTTAAGACTCGTTCTAAGATCTTTAACATCGAGGAAAGAACCGAGATAGGTCTGTAATTGTTAACCTCGTCCTTGCGACCAGCTTTATGAATTCACCATATTCATAAAGCTGGTCGCAAGGACGAGGTTAGTAGGCAGGTAGGTAGTCTATGGCCCTTTTAAAGATACGCCAGATGAAATGGCGAGATTGCAAACATGTGTAATGATGGGAACCAAAACGTTGCTGGTAGCTTTAATTATTTTAATGGGGATGCCGTCCCAACCAGTAGCGGAATCGGGCTTGATGCTCATTATAATGTCTTCCACATCCATTTCTGTAGTTTCTAGAAGAACCATAGAACCACCTGACTTGGACACTGTTTCACTAGATGTGGAGGACATTGGTCTTATTTTGGATGCGAGACTTTTGCCAATACCAACAAAATATTCATTAATTAGGTTTAGTGAGGACCGTGGAGATACGGAAAGGTTTAACAATTCGACGGGGGGAGGAGTGCATGAATTCATATTGACCACTTTTTTAACCACGTCTCATGTTGCCTTCATGTTATTTTTAGCTTTTGAGAATTCTTCTTTTTCATAAGCGCGTTTAAGTTTTCTTAACAAAGAGTTACAGTAGTTACGATAACGAGTATATGTAATTTGCAAAATTTCATTATCACTACATGTTTTTAATTTTCTGTGCATGCGGTCGCGGTGTCGGATAAACCGTAGTAAACCAGGTGTAATCCAAGGCTTAAGAGTGGGGGCTTTAAGTTCGTATGTATTTTCCTTTATGATGGTTGAGAGACCACGTATCAACTCTTCTGCGGCTATGTTTGCATCTGACATCTTTAGGATAGGAGTTGGCTATTCATGGAAATGACTGGCATTTCCATGAATAGCCTCTATAACTGAATTTCGATTTATTTTACATTTGGTACGAGGCAAGTTACGATACCTACTTATTGTTGGTCTGCAGAAATAGTAGAAGAGGTTCATGGTCGGTAATAGCCGACTCAATGAAAAATGCTGTGGCGGAAAAGTTTTTAAGAGCATATGATCCAGACAACTAGAAACACGCGTGGGATACAGACGTGCGGCGAGAAGTCCGTGCGAAGCGTGAGCACTTTGTTTAGACTATCGATAAAATTGTTGATGTTTCTATAAGAGGGAGAACGATACAGCAATTATTGAGACGGTCTCCATACTACAGACAAGGCAGTTGGCATCAGCAAAAACGGGTTCTTTTACCTCGTGCTTTATAAAAGATTTAATATAAATAGCGCATCCGTCGTTTTGATTGTAAGTGTTTGTAGTATAATAGGGGGTAAAATCGTCTACAGCAGGTAAGTGAGATATTTTGCTTAACCAACATTCAGATAGGACAATGACATCACAAAGAAAACCTAGGAGTTTCATTAACACGGCTATTTTGTCAAAGTTTTTATTAATGCTCCGAATGTTAAGATGTAGTATTTTCAGTCCCTTTTCTCTGATATACTGCGATCACATTTCGGGTATACATTTATACGACTTGGCAACACTGAGTGAGTCGAATTCATGATCTATATCATTATTTTGGTTAGCCATTTGTTATAAAAAAGTATTTAAAAGCACCCAAAATGAGGCACACAAAAACAAGCGGCAATGAAACATTAAACGTCAGGCAACTAAATGAGTATGATGTTAGAGCCAAAAAAATATGGAAAGAAAACTGGCAAGGGCAGGATCGACAAATAATATAAGCTAAAAGCGTACTAACTACATGGCGCTCTTGTGCATAGAAAAGGAAAAACTTACGTGAGTAGTTGTAAGTGTGAGATGCTGAACTTAAACTAAGAAATACACTAAAGAAATAGAATGAAATTATAATTCATTCATTCAAGAGAGAGTAATTCATTTTAATTATAAAGAGTCATTGTTGCACTTCCAATTCACGCAATGTCTGCTCCGATTTTATGAGAATCTGCTTATCGCCTTCAGTTTTCCGTAGAAATACATTCTCATTATTGGTCCAGCAAAAGTCATATTCCTTCAGAGCAAATTGCTTGCGTCGAAGAACAGCTTCCTAGAACTCGGGGGGAGATACCGCAACATATAATGGGTTTCGGTTCCCATCGATACCTATGTTATGGGTACTCAAACGTTCTTCCTTATCCAGTTTCTTATTGAAATCACGAACAGCAGAGAGCATATAAGTTTTTGTTTGGACACTGATAAATTCAGTTACGATCGGCTAGTTGAACCCTTTTTTCCAGGGAGCCTATATATGTCCCGTATTTGCAAGGTATCAATAGGTACATTTACTGCTGCTCCAACTTTAGTAACGATGCCGGCCAGTTCCGCCATAGATTCTTTTTTTTTCAATGACGGGACATTACGAATCTCGACAGTGGATGAACGCGTTGACAGCTGAAGATCTTGTAGTTTAATTTCTAACTTTTGAATACTGTGTCTATAAGCTTGTTTTTCACTTTGTAAGGTCTCAATTTGTTTTATCATGTCGTCGTATTGTAAGTTGATAAAACCGATAGTCTTCTCAATCTCCATAATTGATTTCTGGATAGCGTTATTTTGAGATTTTAATTCTGCTATTTCGGATACAAGCTTCGTCATAGATAGGCTCTGGTTATCCAGAAATTTCTTGAGATGAGGTTCCTGATCATTTTTCCACTTCGTAAGCATTTGGAGAATCTCGTGTTTGAAGTCCAGCAGCTCTTTGGTAGGTGATAGCTCTCATCGAGGACGTTTTTGACGTGTAGAAGTATTTACTTAGTTTAGTTTTTTTTTTTTTTAAATGGACTGCTAGAAACTGATTGCGAATCCGAGGATACTTGCACTAACTTGTTGTTAGCCGCGGGCTTCGCCGGTGGGGACCTCGGCAAGCGGGACATCACGCAGCGCGAACCGACGCCAAACGTATATTTTACTCGGTAATAGGTGCGAGTCTTCGTAATTAATTTGTATTTCCGATTAAGTCATGTTAAGTAGGTATTTAATAAAATATTGTTGTTTCCGGTAATGTTTCTATTTTGATTACTTCCTTTTGATTTATTTTAAATATTGTTGTTTCCGGTTGAAATTATTTAGTTAAACTTCCTTTTGATTTACCTATATGTTGGTATTTAGGATTTATCTTGACACATCCGCTAGAAATTATTAAAATGTAAATTCCTGTACAATTAATATTAGGAATTATTTTGACATATCCGCTTGATTTGTATTCATTATATTTGGTAAATTTTCGCGGTTATTTTGTGTATAAAAACTGTTTTAATGCGATTGTAAATACATTATTTGTTCACTGTTCGAGGAATAATGCAAATAACTCCATTGAATAATGCAAAAAGTAATAAAATCAATATTTATAAACAACCAAGCTAATTTAATAAGTACAAGTATCAACAATTGGCTTCATCTAAGAATTTCATGACTAGGTTTACTCATACATTACATTCGTGTTTACTTTGAAACTTAAACATTTACAAGCGACGCTCCTAACTCGATTTAAATACGGGTTCGATGGCTGAATCGTTTGACAAGATATATCTTATGATAGCCCCGGGGGACGACCGAGTCCATTGCTATTAAAAGAGGGTTATCTATCATCCCTGCTGTATAGGGTGCCCCCGGCGAATGTTCACTCGATACAAAATCGACTAACATCGGTCAAACGCGATTCGGTTAGACGCATTTCCCTATTCGTATCAATCACTTTTGCTGACCAGACTTTCAACGCGATGAGGAAAAACTTAAGGAAATAAAACATTCTTGAACCTGAAGGATTTCTAACGATTTGTACGTTCATACCTACTGTATATTACATTATGTAGATACAATAACCGTTTATAATTAATTTAAAGTAAGTAGTAGGTTCTGCAAATCATGATGATTCTATAAGATCTAAATATTTTTAGTAATTTGGACTTTACCATTCTCTTAAGCATAAATCTACAGACAAACAGAACCCGCAATAAATTCAAAAGATCTTTTAAAAATAGGCACGGACAGTAGAAACAATTTAAGAAAGTTAGTAACGAAAGACTAATTATTAATAAAATAGAAGTCGTTAGTCAGACAAACAGCAACTCTGTCTGAGCAGAACGAAATTAAATTCGTAAAATAATAAGCTGCTGATACATACTATGTTTTTCTTTGACTTTCAGAGTAACTTGGGATGGATGAACCCTCATTTTTAGGGTTCCGTACCCAAATCGTAATAACGGGACCCTATTACTAACACTTCGTTGTCCGTCCGTCCGTCTGTCACCAGGCTGTATCTCATGAACCGTGACAGTTAGACAGTTGAAATTTTAACAGATGATGTATTTCTGTTGCCGCTATAACAACGAAACAGAATAAAATAAATATTTAAGGGGGGCTCCCATACAAGTCATACAACAGACTTGATTTTTTCGAAGTTTTTATAGATAATGGCACGGAACCCTTCGTGCGCGAGTCTGAGTCGCACTTGGCCGGTTTTTTTACTTAGAAATAGTTCCACAGCAAAACAACATTCTCTCGGCGCCCTTTGATCGGCTCAAAGTTTTAGCACGCTACGTTTATATTTAGCATGCGTAGGGGGGCCCAACTACGAACTGCCTTTTACTTACTTAACATAATTATGTTGGTCTTGTATGGGATTTGATAAAAAGTATTTGTATTAGGTACTTAAAATAAATTAAAATAAGCCATGGCAACTAAGAGATGACCAGTCCCAACTGACGGCGCCCGTTCACGAACATGACGCATGGATCAGCACCATTCAGCTCAACCATTTTGAAGGGAGCTAAATGATCCAACACACGCGCCACCATCAGCGAGACATTTGAGTGAGCATGACATACTCACAGCCGCCAGGGCACATTCAAGTCAATGAAATACTACATATTACCCGGTAAATGGTAGCTCTTTAGTACATAGTACTCATAACTGTGCTAAGCAATTATATAATACAAAGGAAATTGAGTTTATAAAATACAAAGATGGTCTTACAATCTGCAGCAGCTCCAACAGTATTTTCAAAATGTTAATCAGTGTGTATGTCAATTAGTTGTGGAGCAGGACCAGCAATGAGCCAAGCATTTTTATCAGTGATGTAATCCCCCAACTTATAATATGCCTGCCTACATAGTGTGCGTTTTATACAAGATTTGAATTTCGTCTCATTCAGTTGAAGTATGTGGGGAGGAATTTTATTGTAACCCCCTTTTTTTTTTTTTTTTTTGGGTGGGAAATCATCAAATGACGTCTCCCGCTCTGGGTGGAGCGGGAGGGCGTGTCAGACTTTTACTGACTAAAACCCACCCGTGTTCCTTCTCTTGCCTGTACAATGCCAGGGGGCCACGGTATCCCTTTCGGACTTTCCCGCAACCCCGGCAGGCAATGGTCTCATCGGACCCCTTCACTCGCTGACACTCTTTGAGGCGCGCGTGGAACACAACGCGCCGTCGACCCGGGCCTGGTCCTTACCGGACGGCGAGCTACCCATTGCTCACCGTCCGCAAGCCCGCGCCTACGGTGGCCGGGAATCCGCGATCGATTCCCGACGCCCGGGGCGTCTCCTCCTGCGGCGGCTAGGGGCGTGAGGGCGCGAAATTTGCCTCTCCCTCACGCGCTCCGCCTCCTCCTTCGCGAGCATTACTGCTTCGCAGAAGGAGGTGACGGCCTCCCATGCCCTCTCGCTCCGTACCATGGCCTGGACCAGGGCCGGACGCGAGAGATCCCCGCCACCGATCGCCTCCACGAGGACACGGCGGTGCTCTGCCCAAGCCGGGCATACCTCCACCGTATGCTCCACCGTGTCCTCCGGGCGATCCACGCAGTGATGACACCCGGGCGTTTCCTCCCGCCTTATCCGAAGCAGGTACCTCCCGAAACAGCCGTGTCCGGTGAGGACCTGCGTCAGGCGGAAGGTGAGGACGCCGTGGCGCCTCTCCAGCCACTCCTCAAAGAGGGGACTTATCGCCGCAATAGTGGCGTGCCCAGCACTGGGTTGCGACAATCGCACTCTCCATGCCGCCATGAGATCCCGTCGGAGCTCTGTCCGCTGTACCGCGATTTCTCGCGGCATCGGAGTCAAGCCCCGGCGTTTCGCCTCCTCGCGCCACTCCCAAATATGCGCGAGGACTTTTGCCTCCAGATCCCATGGCGGCAATCCGGCAAGGAGGCTCGCCGCCTCACCGGAGACCGTGCGGTATCCCCGGACCAGCCGGGTGGCCATGACCCTCTGGGACGCGTTCAACCTGCGGGCAGGCCGCCGCCTCAACGAACGCGCCCACACCCGTGCCCCGTACAGGGCCATGGACCGCACGATCCCCGCGTATAGCCTCCGGCAGGAGGCGTTTGGACCCCCTAGATTGGGCAGGAGCCGCTTCAAGGCAGCCCCGGCCCGTATTGTAACCCCCTGAAAGATGAGTTTGATTTAGAATAGATTGATTGAGAATTGTCGATTTTTGCCACAGACTTCCGAAATTAATAGGAGACCGAGTGTTTATTTATTTATTTAGGCAAACCAACTAAATACACACAAGGACATTCAAAGTACATATCATTAACAAATACAATAGAATTGCATGCATCTAAATTATAGGTATGCACAGCATTTTAATCAGATCTCACTATACAATAATAATCTATATAAAGATGGATAACAATGCGATTAGAACCATAATATCATTTATATTTTATAAGTACATAAAATTAACTTGAATTGAATTAAAATGAATTGAATTAAATGAAATTGAATTGAATTAAACGAAATTGAATTAAATGAAATTGAATTGAATTAAATGAAATTGAATTGAATTAAATGAAATTGAATTGAATTAAATGAAATTGAATTAAATGAAATTGAATTAAATGAAATTGAATTGAATTAAATGAAATTGAATTGAACTAAACTAAATAAGATTGAATTAACTAACAAACTAAAAACATAACTAACTGAAATTATTATAATCAAAGCACACACACAAAAAAATAAACAGACACAAAATAAAATAAATTAAATTACATTAAAAAACAAAAAGAGAGATATTATTGAGCAAGAATTACATATTAATGAGCAAAGCTCGTTTAAACTTTGTGATGCTGTCTGAAAATATGTCGAGGTCACAATCGTGAAAAATGTCGTTACACCTTCTGAGAATATAGGAAAGGAGGGCATTTCTCCCGTACTTGGTTTTGCGGCCACCAGGAGCAAAAGGCTTATAATTATGAAGTCAAACTCAAACTCAAACTCAAACCATTTATTTCAATTAAACCATTTACAGGCACTTTTGAATTGTCAAGGAGTCAGTCAGTCAGAAAAATATGAAGCTAGTTGCTAAGCTAAGTCTAGTTGATGACCGGGGTGTATTAATATTAATTGAAGATAGAAGCTGTGAGCAATCCACGCCTTGATTTAATATCTTAAATAAGAAAATTAGACCTGCAAAATCTCGACGCCATCGCGCCAGTGCAAAGATTTCATTTTAAAGTGATTCAGTCTATCCTCATAGTTTTTAACTGTATTCCTTATACCTGCTTTATAAGAGAGTCTTTTTATAAATGTTATTTGAACTCTTTCGATGCGTTGAATATGGATATTATGTACTGGGTACCAGACGATAGAGCAGTATTCTATATGACTACGAACTAATGCGGAAAACAGAACTTTCAGTGCTGTCAAATTACTGAATTGTCTTGTGTTATAATGTTCACTCGAGCTTAAATTAGTATTGCTCCCGAGGTGGACACTCTACTTTGGTCACCCTCTATGAGAAAATAAGTAACTGCAACATACGAATAAGAATAGTACCTACCTACGTTTATTTATTTAATTCTCACTAGGTACTTATGCAGGCATGTATGTATGTAAAATCCGAATTTGAGTAATCAATTTCGAACGAACGCGGAATGCATTTCGCGCGTTTTTTATAATTACACCATTTTTTTTTTTAATTTGGCTCGCGCGGTACTTGTTGATACAATGTTCGTGATTGATCTCTTTGTTGATTGGAACTTTTACTAACAATAACCACAGTCCAAATTCAAATCACTTTTGTTCTCTAGGGATCAAAGAGTTTGGTCCCTGTTTACGAATAATAAACAAGCTCTTTTTAAATAGATGTGATAAAAAGTTATTTTTTACGTTGCAGTGTTTTTTGGAATAGTTATTTTTAGTATAATGTTTTTATTTTTCACTTTTTAGCTGTGGTGCCACCCCACACAAATTGGAATACCACTACCTGCTATGTAAATAACAGTGACAGGAACAAAGTATCATAATTATAACATCATCCACATAGACTGAGTGGGAAAAATACCTGTGACTGAAGCTAGCTGAAAAACTAGCCAAGCAACGTTAATAAAATGTATACCTACTTACCAAACAAAAAAGAATATCAAAATCAATTCATAATTGGCGGAATAATTGCATAACAAATAAACAAAAACATATTTGTAGTCGAATTGAGAACCTTCTTCTTTTTGAAGTCGGTTAAAAATGTTCCCACGCCTAAGCGCCGCGCAAAAGGCGCTATCAAGATTTTATTTTGCGCTGGATATTACATAACATAACAACATCACGCCTTGTTTCTCCGAAGGGTAGGGTAGAGATGTACCTGTAGTAGGTACACCCACATTTCGCCAGTTATGTTTTAAGTCCCATGTAATAGGGGGTGAGCCTATTGCCATCAACCGGGCACAAATCCAGACTCCGGGCTACTACTGAGAAATTCCAGATAGAAAAACCCAATAACACTTTGCCCGACCCGAGAATCGAACCCAGGACCTCATGCTCAGCAGTAGCGCTTGCAACCACTAGACCAACGAGGCAGGAAATTGTTTTTCGCAATTGGCTTTTTGGCGCCCCTTGCCATCTGGCGCCTAGAGCGACCGCTGCACTCGTTCAACCCTAGGGCCGCGCTGACAACATTGATAAAACAAAGGCACACCATTGTTTGTTGCAATCATAGGGAAGTAGAATGCTCTCTGCTGTACTCGGAATGTAGCAAACAACAAAATATTGTCACGAATCCATTGATTTATTTTAAAACTCCGTGTGAGAAAATCTCTATAAAGCGTGCACGTGTCTTCGGCACACAAAGGGGATTTACAAAGATGTTTGATACTCTGTGTTTGAGAGGACGGACAGATAAATCCTATGAGACGCACCTTGTTGGTCGCACGGATAGATTATCTCTCTAACAGTACACATTCCTATGTTGTGGGGCTTTGGAATGTATGTTCTTGGAAGATTAGATTTGTAATCTATGAGAACAGAGTAAAGCTTCGTGCAGACTAGCGTGACGCGACACCGGTTATTGTTATACCGTGAAGTTTTCTTAGAAATTGTATGCCCTTTGTGAGCCCTTAGCCAATACAATACCTACTGTAAAATTATTTTTGTATGACCTGCAACCGCGGGTCTTCCTATTTTAGCTATGCTGTAACACTATAATACAAGTGTGTGGCGAGCGCGATAAGGTAGCCGAGTGTGTAATGATCGATGCAAACGCGTTTCATACTACGTTTTTCAACACACTAGTAAGGAAAAAAACAGACTTGTTGTAAGAACTTATGCTACAATAAAGTAACTATAGAGATGATACATTTAGATTTAAAAAGTTCACTGACCTTTGTTGCCAGGTACTGACTATCCAAAGGTTGGTGACAATACTTTAGATTTCGTATTTTTGATGTTAACAAAACGATAACAAATATAGAAAATGGCGCGCTGGTTTTGTTTTTTCCGCTAGCGATGCGCGCGCAGGTGTAAATAAAGGCACTGGCAAAACCGCTGAACAGCCTATATGAAAAATAGAATAAACACTGATGATTACGCCTTTTTCATACAAAATTAGTCTAGTTGTTATCCATATTGCCATGTCGCGTTTCAAAATTTGCCAAACTATTATGGCCTCTAGAAATCGTCTATGGTTTAGTGATGCGGTACTATGACCTTTAAGTTTTGGTACTATCGCTGTTACGATTTTTTTAGTAGTATTTCATCAGTATTTTTTATATTGAGTAACTTTCAAATAAAAAACGAATCCAAAGAAGACAAAAAAAAGAAAAATTAAAAAAAAAAAAAAAAAATATGAAAACAAAAAAATATGATATATGAAAAAAAAACTTTGAAATATTTTCCTATATTCCACGGTTTACCGTGAAAACGAACAAGATATGAATACAAACAAATTTTGCTCTCGTTTCAAAACGCGTAGTTACAAACTATAATCAAAATAAAGATAAAAATATTGAAGACTTAAAAAAAACATTCAAACTCAAAACTCAAACTCAAATCATTTATTCCAAATAAACCAATTACAGGTACTTTTGAATTGTCAAGGGGTCAGTCAGTCAGAAAGATGAAGCTAGTTGCCCATTCCAAAGCGTAGTAGGTTCCTATGGAGAAGAACGGGCAAGAAACTCCATGGACACTCTTTTAAATAGGAATATTGTTACAAAACATTGGTTACATCATTCATGTTGAAATTATACATGTGAGAACAATGTAGTAAATCGTGCACGTTAAAAGCGACCATAATAAAAATATAAAAACATAAATAATTAAAATAAGCCATCGCAGCTAGGAGATGACCAGTCCCCACTGACGGCGCCCGTTCACGAACATGACGCATGGATCAGCATCATTTAGCTCAACCATTTTGAAGGGAACTTAATGATCCAACACACACGCCACCGCCCACCACCAGCGAGACATTTGAGTGAGCATGACATACTCTCAGCCGCCAGGGCACATTCAAGTCAATGAAAGACGTACTCAGTAAATGGTAGATTTAAAGTAGGTAAACAGTACTCACATATGTGCAATGCAATTATATAATACTAAGAGATTGAATTTATACAATGTAAATATAGTTTTTCAATCTTCAGCAGCTCCAACAATATTTTCCAATGCTAATCAATTAGTTTATGCGCCCTTGTGGAGCTGGACCAGCGTTGAGCCAAGCATTTTTGTCAGCGATGTAATCCCCCAACTTATAATATGCTTGGCAGCATAGTGTGCGTTTTATGCAAGATTTAAATTTCGTTTCATTCAATTGGAGTATGTGGGGAGGTATTTTATTGTAACATTTTACACAGTAGCCCATGAAAGATGAGTCTACTTTAGCCAGTCTGAAACCCGGTTGAACTAATTGGTCCCTATTTCTATTCCTATAATTGTGTCTATCACCTATTTTACTGAAAATACTTAGATTTTTCCTTACGTACATGATGTTCTCATAGATGTATTGACAAGGTACCGTCATAATGTTAATATCTTTAAATAGATCCCTTAGGGAATCGCGTCTGTGGAGGCCATATATTGCTCTGATGGCTCTTTTCTGCAGAATAAAAATCGATTCGATATCTGCAGCCCGTCCCCATAGTAAAATTCCGTAAGACATGATACTATGAAAGTAACTGAAATAGACTAGCCTCGCGGTATCTACATCAGTAAATTGACGGATTTTTCTCACAGCATAAGCTGCTGAACTTAGCCGTCCTGCAAGAGATGTTAAATAAGGACCCCATTGCAGCCTTGAGTCGAGCGTGATCCCCAAGAAAACAGTTTTATCGACGAATTTTATTTTCTCCCTATTCAATACTATTTCACAAACACTACTTTTAACATTCGGCAAAGCAAATCTTATGCATTTAGTTTTTTTCCCATTTAATACTAAATTGTTCGCAGTGAACCAATTTTGGACCTGCAGTAGGGCGTTATTTACGTCGTCAAGATTTGATGCACGTCTATTTATATTAAAAATTAGAGAAGTATCGTCAGCAAATAACACCATTTGTGGTTTGTTTTTTAATAAATGGGGTAGATTATTAATATATACTAAAAAGAGGAAAGGACCCAATATTGAGCCTTGTGGAACACCCATTTTTACTTTTAGACCGAGTGAATTGACACCGTTAATTTGAAATTGCTGTTGTCTATCATTTAAATAAGAGTTTACCAAACTGAGCGCAAGCTTACCTAGTCCGTAATGCTCAAGTTTCAAGAGTTGGTTTCATGATTTACGCAGTCAAATGCCTTGGAAAGGTCACAAAAGATTCTTATGGCATCTTGGGCCGCCTCCCATGCTGTAAATATGTGTTTTAATAAGGCGACACCGGCGTCAGTCGTACAACGTCCTTTGGTGAACCCATATTGCTGTTCGTGTAAAATTTGGTTGGTGTTAAAATGATTAAGCATTTGATTGAGCATTACCTTTTCGAACACCTTGCTGAATACCGGCAGCACGGATACTGGTCTATAATTGTTGGTGTCTTTACTGTCCCCAGATTTAAAAAGTGGTATAACCTTACTGTATTTCATTAAATCCGGGAAAACTTCTTGATTCACGCACAAATTAAATATTAAAGCTAAATATGGTTAGCACTACGTATGTTTGGTATATCAAAGATTATAAAAAAATGCTTATACTAACCAAATACCTACCTGACAAATAATACGAGACGAGCTTACAAATGGTGTAGCTCAGGAGTCACCAAATGGCGGACCGCGGTCTAGATCCGAACCACCGACTTATTTTGTACGGACTTTAAGTACCTAAACAGTTAAATTTATAACAAAAACCTAGTCTAAAAAATTTCAGTACTTGAAGCCCACGCTTTGTATTTTCTGCCGTCGACATGACATGGGCGACGCGAGACGTAAGCCGCATGAAGCTGCTGAGCTGTTTTCGGGAGTAAAAGAGCTAGTTGATTACTACTTATACAGATCGAAATAATCGATTTCAAGAAAAAAAATACAGTAGATTCTTGGACCTCTTTTATTCTTGGTTGCTAGTAGATAACGTCTTCCAAACGGACCACGAATCATATAATTTTTTTAAATGAACCCTAAATAAAACTTATTGGTGATCCCTGGTATAGCTCATATTCTCGGCTCATAATTCTTCCCTTGGACATGTTAAATGTCAAGGACAATAACATTTTATAATGAGTATTTCGACAAGTAGGTAACGATATAATTATTGTATTCGTCCAGTTAGTTTAACAGCATCTTGAAAATCCTAGCCGTAAAACACGATTGTTGTCAGTATAATAATTATAAATAAGTACATTAAATTGGTTTCTTTTCTAATAAAGGAGTATTATTTATATTAATTAAGTCGATATTTATTATTTCAATACATGGCATTTCAATGACAAGATAAATTAAGGTCGGTCGTTTGACGTTTGTAAAAATTCAAAATTTCATCCCCGTTTTCGCTTTTATTGTTAAATAATTTTTTTTTTTTTTTTTTTAATTTATTAAAGGCAAACCAACAGCTTCTGTATACAGCATTACATAAGAATAATAGTGAAAAAAAAGCATGAGACTTATACAGTCGCCAATAATAGGTCGACCAACATTCTTAGTAACTAAAATAACACTTAATACTTAATTGTTATTAGCTGTTAAAATCTTGATAAGGGAAAACTTAATTACGATATAAAATTACAAATAATCAAATTAAAGTTAAAAAGAAAACACAACTAAGAAAACTATTAAAGGCACGAATATTGGGTACAGTAGGAGTTAACGAGATCAAAATGACTACAAACTTAAAATAAAATAAAATCAAAAATCAAATTCAAAACAAAATTTAAATAGAAACTAAACAAGACAAAATAATCACAGTTATCAGAAAATTATGACATAATTTTTTTTTATATTATAATAGTTTATATAAAAGTTAAGAAACACGCACAGGATGTATGATGGTGTGATAATACGTGTATCCTATTTAGTGCGTCTAATATTTAATCAGTGACACGTAGATATCGCGTTCAATTCCCAGACACAATCAATGTTATTGCTTTTGGCGAGTCGCGACCAAATCCAGATTAGTTATCTGTGGCCTTCTGTGGCGCACATTACCGCACTAGTGCGATAATATAAAGTAAAAAGTATGCGTTTTTATTATCTACACTGCATTATGAACCTAAAAGCGGTTCAATAAGAGCCACTTTACGAGCAAGTGTGTTGAAAAATTAATATACGATTAATTCGTATAGCTAGGTGCAACAAATAGGTATAGTGAAAATGATGCAATCATTTGTAAAAATAAATCCTCATAATGTATGTACCTTTTTAAAGTAAAGGTAGCAGAATCTCCCTTTGATATGAAGCATGTATTTTCCTCATAAAAGGAAATGAAGGTCAAACAGCATAAGCATTTTTAATATTTTCCACCTTGTAACGTTTTTATAGGGTTGTCCCAAACGAACAAGCAGCATTGCACTGATCGAGTAAGCTTCATAGTATTCTGTTTTATTTGTCGAGTTCTAATGGGAAATTAAATTACCACCCGTTTTACGTCTCACTCCAGCGATGACGTCACTATGTAGTAAACAATTTTATTCCTACGATTATGACTCGTGGCGATAAAACTGTATCTGTAGAACATTTGCAAATCGTTCGAGGAAAACGCATTATGGTTTTTACACAACATTGTTTGTTACGCAGTTACACAACATGTTTACGATTTCAGGGCTGAAAAACGGTTATCCCTAAAAAATTAAGTACCAGAGGAACAACCTCGTTAATGTGTGGTGACATTGACAAACTGGGTAAAATGGTAACCATTTTTAACACGCGTGCACGCCATATAGGTACGCACAAAATTTAATTGGCTCCACCAACCAGCATGTCGGAGTTTATAACGAAAAGGTAGGATCTTCTGTCAGTGGCTATCAGCTAGTTAAAGTTCGCAAAGTTTCGGCGCACGTAACCAAGGGCTATTAGATATGTTTGTGACAGGATCCCGTGAAAACAAAGTTCGTCATTCCGTGTAGGTATTTCTAGACAAATAAGTCATTTAATGTCGCAAGTAAGGGCTCGTCTATTATTTTTATTACATCATGCTGCTCCGCAAACAATCGCTGACGCACGTCACAGTCAAGATTCGCATCGCTTGCAAAACAACAACAAACCATTAAAAAAAAATTAGAATTCTACGAAGATATGCGTCTCAGATCCCAAAAAAAAAACACAAACTATCTGACACAGTGGTATAATATTTTTGTAAATATACAAATTATTGATGCATGAGAGATAGAGGAATGTCCTCGCGGCTCCGAAAGTTTCCGGACCCACCGAAAAGCGGATTTTTCGATGTCGTATTGAACACGAGGAACACAACTGACTTGGAAAAAACATTACTCGGAAGTCAGAATCTTGACCATCAGTGCTTGTACCGGACCGAAGTGGCATGACACGGCTTTTACTCAGCAGTCGGAAAGATAAAAGCTGATTTTAACATTCGAAACCATAGATATCCAGAGATATGCCTTCATTGCGGAATAGTAAGGAATCCTAGTGCGGCCGCTTATCTCCCACCAAAATAATTACAACATTAACAAATAGTGTACTTACGACACACACTTAATATTTGAACTCGCACACTAAGAAGAATGCAGCTACACTAAATCAATTTCTAATAGCACACATACATAGAATGGGCGGGGCATTCACTTGTAAACACTTGCTATTTGCGAACATTCAATGCACACGCATGCAATTAGGGAGTCGAAAGCGATGGTCGATAATTTTTATCGATATTTACTTTAGCACATTCTTGTATTATTATAACTTCGTTTAATTTTCTTTATATAATTTATTTTGTTTTTATATACCTATCCGAAAATATGGGTTATTTTTACTAAAATAAAATGAGTTTTTTAATATTTTATTATTGTATTACCGGGTAAAGGGAACCCTCTCTGTTAAATATTATGCTATACACGAGTAACTGTATTGAAATAACAATGTATCACACACATTTTTGGGTTGAACCGCGGTACCTACGGCGCGAAGCCGCAGGGTTGGCTAAGCAACGGTCGGGCTCCGCGCATGCGCGCTACCCGCGCGCCGCTTGCGGCGTCCCTCCCGCGCACCGTTTAGTCGCGCGCCCGCTCTGACAAGCGCATGTAACATTTTTGTACACCCACGGCTCTCGTTCGCTCCCGCCAAAATTTCTTGAAAGAAAACCCCTAATAAATTGTGTGTTGTGCAGTGTGCTCTAAAATAAACCGTTTTGTGGCATAAATTGACTTTTTTTCCTCTCGGTATTAACCCACGCCATTACAAATGTCTTTATTTGCTTCAAACAAAATTAAATTAATAACAAATTTAACTCTTATACTATACATGTAATACGAGAATATCCATTGGCTTCTGTAAAAAAAGATTCGACTGCAATAATACGCATGTCGATAAAATCAGCCGCACGCACTCGATTGCACCTCTCTAAATCCAAAACGTTCGTTCCGTTCGGAAAGATTCGGGCTAGTTCGGGCTAGTTCGTATCGCTCCGGACGTAAGTTAGTAAATGATTTAAAAATTGATTTATTAATATTAAACAGTGACTTAAATGTTTACTTACCGGTCGTAGAACACGACATTTGTCTTCAGGTTGATGGTACTACACCTATTTTTACAAATTATTACTGCACAGCTCGGCATTTTGGTTTTTTACGCATCAATAGTACACTGTACGCAGTTGCAAAGCGACTGAATGAAGCATACAGCCGCCGTTCGAACATAAGCCCAATTTAGCAATGTCGAGGCGCCACGTGCCACGCCTCCAAGGCATATCCCTCGATATCCGTGTTCGAAACAAATGGGTTTGAGTCTAGATGTTTGCCCGGTTGATGGCAATAGGCTCGCCATTACATGGGACTTAAACATAACTGGCAAAATGAGGGTGTAGGTACTATTATGTACATCTCTGCCTTAACTTCGTTAATTGTTATGCTGAGATATGGGCCTTTTTGGCCTCGCACAGGTCTTATTTTATTTTTTTGTTAGTTTTGCTGCTTCTTATTTTATTTTATACAATTTTGTTCTTTAAAAAAAAAAAAAAAAAAAAAAAAAAAAAAAAAAAAAAAAAAAAAATTATTACTGTTTGTATATATCCTGTGCGTGTCCCAAATAAAATATTTTTCTTTCTTTCTTTCTTTCAACTTTCACGGAAAACAGGCGTGATGTTGTGATATATTATCTACAACTACTAGTTACAAAAAAACCAGCCTCCCGCAAACAGGCGCAACGCAACAGCGCGACGCGACTAATAAAACAATTTCTAAGAAAACTTCATAGACTAATATAAATGGAAAGCTTCACGGTTGAACAATTTACGGTGTCGCGTGGCGCCTCGTCTGTTTGCAGATGTGCAACTTTACTTTGCATACTTAGGTACTAATAATATGAAATATTTCATTTAATTAAAGCCATCATAATTATGACAGTAAATCCGTCCCAATTAACATAAATAATTAACCAATTAATAAAAAGAGGAGAAATAATGAGAGTGGTCCATATTATGAACCACTTCGGCTGTGTTATACTGGTTGCTATGCAGCAACCAGTATGACTCAGGCGAAGTAGGTTGGTGACAGCTGACCGCAGACCGCAGTTACTTACATCACACACATTGGTCACACCTTATCTAACCAAAAACTACGTAACGAGCTATCAGCTTTGCACACGTATAATTATTGCATTTTTAGGTTATAGTCAATATAAGTAGCTATTTTATTTTATTTCGGAATAAAAAACAGGATTACAATTATTTACAATTAATAGTTATACATATTATCTTACTAATTAAACAAAACACTTATACTACTAGCAACATTATCCACTTATTACTAATTCGTTAATTGTTAATGCTACATGAGGTAAAAAAACAGCGATAGCTATTATTTTAAATGTTTCCCTGTCACATTCTATTCTAGGAAATTCCTACAAGTGTAAATAAACGCAAATGGAGTTGCAACATGTAAAAAAACCCTGTCCGATCCGTGAGTGTTGTTAGGTTTTTTTTTTCTTAAAAATTACCTTTTATATAGATTCTGTTTATGCGGTAATATTCAGGGAAAAAAAACGTCACATTTTTTTTCCAATGAGGAATATTACCGGGTTATTACATTACTGGCGAAATGTGGGTGTACTACATGTACACCTCTGCCTAACCCTTCGAGGATTACAGGCGTGATGTTATGTTATGTTGTTATTACATTAAAAGTCATAACTTATGTACCCCGTTGAACATTTGAAATTTTTTAATAGATTTGGAGTAACTTTGGTACCTACTGATCTCGCGACCGACAATCTAAAAAGCCCGGTTTGACACCGATCAAAATAATTTACTGATAATAATAACCGGTTGCTTTAAAAATCGATTCTCGAGTCATATCGATTTATCATACTTTGAGAGTTTGTAATCGACAATTTATCTACTTTGCTTAAAACTGACTCTCGAGGCATATCGTTCTATTAAAAGTCATCATTATCATCAGCAGGCCTAACATGACACACGCGACAATTACTCGCTCTCGCGTGAGTAATTTTTGTCTATTTCGGTCACTTTCTCGTTTTCTGACAGCGCTTCCATACAATATGATACAAAAAAAAACTCCAAAATAACATGGCGTACTTATTTTAGTCATCATTTTATTTTACAATATATTAATAATGAAAATACTTAGTTTTAAACTACTATTTATATTGGGACGACGTGTTTTATATGGAATTTTTCGTTTTTTGTATGGAAAATATGAAAAAATATTACCTACATGTTGAGTGTTAGGGGTTTATGAGTTTCATAAAGGGAGTCGAAATTTTTATTATTTTTGCGATAGGACACACCATTTTCGAGTTAAAAGCAAGAGAAAAGAAAAAACGTCAGTATTGTTTTTGCACCGTCGAGGTGTTGGTGTGAATTTTAGTTCATTTTTTAATCGCGATTAAATACTTAGACAATCAAAATTTTAGGTGAAGAACGTAAAATTCTGAACGGCAAAATTGGCATTTTCACTAAATTGCTCGGTGCCGTCAAAATAAAATATAGTTTAGTTGTGTCACTTTAGTCTATTTCAGAATGGAAAATCGTCGGTTGACCAGAATAATCTAAGTTTTGGTGATTTTTAGTCTAGTTTAGAGGCATTTGTGACAAGAGAATCGGCACCATTGAATGAATGAAACGGAATCTCAAGCCGATGTTGCTATCATAAAAATAATTTGTTTTTAATAACTTGCAACATCGGTTTCTCGTCGCGAGTTAAAGAAGTGTCAAAGTGCCTTTTTCGAGATATCTCGTCGTTTACGGTCATGTTAGGGATTAGAATGACGTCAGAATCGTAGACAAATTTCGACAAAACGAGAAAAAGAGCTTTCTCGCGCTTGTCATGTTAGCCCTGCAGGTAAATGAATAAATTCACAAAATTTGTAAGATTTTTTTTTCACTTTCGTCACTGGGTGATCCTGAAAAATTATCATCAGTTGCTCTGTCTTCGTCGGTTACCCTTATAATAAATTCATTTTCAATCAATCAATCTGCCTAGCCTTTTCCCAACTATATTGGGGTCGTCTTCCAGTCTAACCAGATGCAGCTGAATACCAGTATTTTACATGGAGCGACTGCCTATCTGACCTCCACAACCCAGTAACTGGGTAATACGCGATACCCCTTGGTAAGACTGGTTGTCAGAATTTCGGGTTTCTGATGACCCGTAACGACTGTCAAAGATCCACGAATGACAACCGGGATCAACGGTTTAACGTGCTTTCCGAGGCACGGAGGAGTCTCGGTATGTAAAGATGGATGGGTGGACCCATCCACAGACCAACCCCGGCAAGCGTAGCTTAACCTGACGGATCGACCCGTGCGGCAGTTACTACTTAGCCACGAGCTCCTCAAATTCATTTTCAATCATTAAGTGAAAATGTACGTCTTCTAAAGTCTTTCACTGTAATTTTATTTCGATCGATTTTCTTTTTACCTACCTATATGTTTTACATTTAATAAAAAGTAACTATAGATTTCTCTATTTTCTAAATGGAATATTTGAAAACTACAGATTTTTTAGAAAATCAATTTTATTCGGTCAAAAAAGGCTTAAATTGGACACAACACTATGGCAATGAACCCAAAGACATGGCAATTAATCCTGTTGGATTGATCAACAATTAATTCATGTTTTTTGAGTGCATTTTTTCAATATGAAGTGAAACTTGGTGCTTACGAACGATACTCATTGTTGTAGTGTATGCAGTATGGATAACATAGTAATTAATTACGATTATGAATACATTTTTTCAATTTCTTACGTAGACGTTCATACAAAGTAATCGCGGCATGTATAATGAGAAACGTCAAATCGGGCTTCTTAGATTGTCGCGAGATTAAAATGTGATTTTTAAATAGCAATTATATTTTTATTTTCATTAATAATGAGATTTTTTATTATTATTTTAAATAAATTTATTGGAATGCCTATGTGCCCCTTTCGGATCGGACATGTTTTTTTTACATAATTATTGTATACGAGGTAAACCGCAGGTCAGTCACCTGGTAGGTATTTGATTGGCACCTTATTGGCACTTTGGCAGGTATTCCTCCAAATACATTACTTCCCCTCCGATAACATTATGCTATGGTAGGAAGTTAGAAATGATAAAATTAATTAAGGAATATAAATTTAAATAAATTTACACAGCAGCGAGAGCCACAATTACGTATGTTTTAAATTTAAAACCTGTATAGATCGCTGTTGTTAAGGGGAACAAATAAATAAAAATGTTTCTAGTGCTGAACGCTCACATTCCTCAAAAGACTCAAAAGTTCTATGAAATAAGTAGAATTTCTTGCATATAAGGTGCAAGGTATGTTTTAGGGTTCCGTAGTCAATAAGGAACCCTTATAGTTTCGCCATGTCCGTCTGTCTGTCTGTCTCCGAGACTCTTAGTACTAGAAAGCTGGAAAGATTTGGCTTGGGTTTACCTACATTTTAATCACGCTTACAAAGTGGCAAAAGAACATCAGTTTTATTTTTAAAGTGAAAACTTCTTTATTTGCGTTGAGCACTTTTTGAGTGAACATAAATCATGGAACTCGCGACATCGTCACCGAACGCTTTCCATTAGCTATTATGTATACTGTGTAGGTATATAACTGTACTCTTTGGGTGAACAAAAACCGTGAAACTCGCGTTATCGTCACCGAACGCTTTCCATAAGCTTTATGTATACTGTATATATTATGTGTGTACTTTTTAGGTGAACAAAAAGCGTGAAACTCGCGTCATCGTCACCGAACGCTTTCCGTAAGCTTTATGTATTACATACTGTATATAATTTGGTTCAGTAACTCCAGATGGTGTCAACCATCTGGAGTTACTGAAAGAGTTATGAGGAGCGAATGAGTTATGAGGAGCTCGTGGCTAAGTAGTAACTGCCGCACGGGTCGATCCGTCACGTTAAGCTACGCTTGCCGGGGTTGGTCTGTGGTTGGGTGACCATCTTTACATACCGAGACTCCTCAGTGCCTCGGAAAGCACGTTAAGCCGTTGGTCCCGGTTGTCATTCGTGGATCTTTGACAGTCGTTACGGGTCGTCAGAAGCCCGAAAGTCTGACAACCAGTCTTACCAAGGGGTATCGTATTACCCAGTTACTGGGTTGTGGAGGTCAGATAGGCAGTCGCTCCATGTAAAATACTGGTATTCAGCTGCATCCGGTTAGACTGGAAGCCGACCCCAATATAGTTGGGAAAAGGCTAGGCAGATTGATTGAACTCCAGATGGTGTCAACATACTTAAAGCTGTCTCAACTTTCTTCGCAGATATGTTAAAAGTGGTCAAAATAAATGACTTGCATACTTGGAAACTTTGGCTATCTCTAAACAGGCTATATACCAACGTGTTTTTACGTCTACTCTGTTCTCCTTTGTAGGTTCTTTTAACAGGTACACGTTGCACACTCCTATGTAACACCATCTTGCATGTTCAGATTTTAAAGATAAATATTCTTATAGTAGATTTTCTCTTCAAGTCACCTACACGATATATAAATGGATTATCAAACTTGTGTTATTGCTGTAGATCACCTGGTGGTATCTATTAATAAAAACGTATTAATTTCAAGTATGTAGGTACATACCTTGATTGTTTTGATTATCTTAATCAAAAATCGCTGCAACCATCTTTTGTCCTCGTGATAAATTCATGTTAATAGTATCCACACGTTGAATAATCACAAACTTATACATAGGTGCATCATTTTTGCTTGTAATCTCAGTGAACTCACAATTATTTAATATTTAGATAACTATTATTGCCGTTTTACACAAATCAGCGAGTCACTCTCAAGTCTCAAACCAAACTAAACAATGCACGTCCCAAAAAATTCAGAATGCGCATTGGTAAACAGGAATAAACACATTTTTTCTCTGCCAATTAAATGTTCCCAAAAAATATCGGGATTGGACAAAAATTGACAAATCACAATAATCAAGAATACAGTATTACGGTGTCATAATTTTGGAGGTCAAGAGTGCTATGAGCTCTTACAACTATTGAACACTGAATAATTATTTTCTATGACTTGTAATCATAATAAATCTAAGCTGCATAGACTTGTTGACTCTTAATGAAACTACACTTACATTTATTGGCTAATTTAAAAATAACTTGTTTACAGTTATGATATCTGTTAGATGTATTGACTAATATAAACTATGGCTCTTTGTCAGTACGTTAATGCACTTAACTCCATTTCTCAAAAATAGTGGCTTAGCTCCATTGGCCATTGGGGTAAAAACAGTTATTTTAACATAAATCAGCGTCATATTTTAGTAGAGGGTTCAAATTTTTACCCTAGATTATTAAAACGTGTAACTATTGAATGCTATAATTAAAAAATACCGAAATATCATGGTTTTTAAGTTATGTGGCTTAGGCCTGTTGACTACTATTTTATGTACAATGTAACTCGTATTACGGGATGTAAGTCACTTAACTCTCTTGTCTCGTTTACTGTTTAATCTGATGACATATAATCTAACTAGATAAAAAGGCGTAAGCGGATTATAATGTTTGAAAAGAAATACAAAACAATTACTTTTTCATTTATTTTTATTATAGGGTAATGAATCAAATGAACAGTTAAAAAGTAATGTAGAAAAATAGGGAAGTTAAAAGAAATTATTCACTTTCTGAGTTGTCACTAATTGGTCCTTCTTCCAGATTGTTATAAAAATCATGATACACCGAAGGTGTATGGTATATATGGTAATGGTACCTTTTGCGCAGAGACCCTTCAGATCTTTAAGTTTATTGGCAGGGATTTTCAGTTTTTTGTTATAGAGCTTCTGTAAATCGCAACATGGTGTCATAGCAGATCTGCGTAGAGCTCTGCGCTGTATAGGTAAAGATTTAAAATTCTCTTCTGATAATTGGTTTTTGAAAAATATTGTTTTAGGACTTCCTTTTCTATATTGCATCCATTTTAATAACAGCCAGTTCATATTGTCACCAGTATCAGTTTTATTTTTATTTGTGATAACTGTGTTACTGTACGAGTTAAAGTCAGTAAAATCTGAATAAGTCAACTCTTTAATCTTGTAATAGGGCTTGGTGGTTTAAGCCGTACGTGCGACAGTGTACCAGCCCTCTGGTGTGTAGATATCCACATGCCTCCCTCTGTTTTCTACTGCAGAGTGAACACTATCGCATTCCATCTCTGAATGTCCTGACTCCATGAACTTTTGATTGATGGTTTCGATTGGCAAAACCGTTACTGCATGTAAAAACATTGCGGCAATAATAGTGTTCCGGTTCTGGCCAGAAGCAGTGTCAGAAAAAAAAGTTATTTCTTTTACCTCTTAAGACAACGACGATAAATGCATCCAAATGCAAGTGGCAATCTCCGATGCACCTTTAGTACCCACTCCTTCATGCCACTTTGTAGCTTCTGAATCTCCTAAATTATACACTGTAAAATTGTAAATCTTCAACTTTCTTTTATAATACACCTGACCAGCCAGTAAAGTTGGAGCTAATAGTATTTTTTCCAGGTCCATAGCAAAAGAGACAAAGCCAGGATCTACTTTGGTACGCTTTTTGTCAGAAACTTTATGCTCTCTCGCTTCGTTTTTACGAACTGTATGTAAATCATACTCTTCTTTATAAAGTTGCTGTTCATGCTCTGGCCTATTCTTAAATTTAATATAATGGTCACATTGAACCTTCTTAGGGCAATGAAAACCGCAATTAAATTCGTTTGTAAAAACGATCTAGTAAAAACTGGCCTTCTCAGGTACAACTTGATGTTCTTTACAATACTCTACATAGTCTATGTAAGTACAAACGGTTTTCACTTAAACCTGAAGGCAAATATTTTCTCTTCGTCGTACTACGACAGTAATGTGAAGACACAGTAGGTATAGACTTAATGTGGTCTCTAATTGTATCCTTGACTACTTCTAATTTCTTGTTGGGTGGGTCTTTCTTACCTCTCTTATATACTCGTATGTGTACTTTTTGGGTGAACAAAAAGCGTGAAACTCGCGTCATCGTCACCACACGCTTCCCATGAGCTATTTAGTTTTCGCTTCTATCGGCAGTCCCCAAAGACTGCCCGCATGTTTTTTTTTTGTCGGGTTGGTTAAAAAAAATGATATTGAAAACCATTTTACGAATCAGGGATCCGTTTGCTAAATATTAAGCTTTAAAGTGCACATTTTTCACTTCTATCGGCAGTCCCCAAAGACTGCCCGCATGTTTTTTTTTTTGTCGGGTTGGTTAAAAAAAATGATATTGAAAACCATTTTACGAATCAGGGATCCGTTTGCGAAATATTAAGCTTTAAAGTGCACATTTTTGGTCCCAGCTAAATTGTTGTTTTCGAATATCTGAAAAAATCGGGTCCATATTGGCTCAACTAAAGTTCTTTACCCGAAATTGTTCTTCCTAACGATTTGTAATCCGAATGATCACTCTTCCTAAAATTTTTCATCCTAAAGTTTTCATTCATACTATTTGTAGTGCTACCGGCGATGTTCATAACACTCATGTTTCCGAAAATTGTAATTAATAATATCATTAATGTAAATATATTTAAACTCCTACTGTTTTTTATCATAACGCTTTTATCCCTAAACATAATTACCATAATATTTTCACTCATACTCAGAAAGAAACATTTACCAAGCTGGGAGTTTATACCGCAGTTTTAACCGTACCTAAACCAATAACTATAGGACTGATTCGGTTCTGGCACTTCGCCGGCCGCTGCCGCGGCACGCTCGCTTCGCTCGCTCGGCTCGTGCGTTGTGGTCACAGTTCTAACCTAACCTAAACCAATAATTATGAATAAGACCGATTCGTTTCTGGAACTTGACTGAATGACTGGAGCGTGACTCTAGCTTCCAAAAATACACCAATAAAAGTGATTATTTGAAAGCTATAGCCGCTAATATTAAACTAATTTAATTGAAAAGTGTATATGAAATCATGTATTTAACTACTTGTACCATGATACTATTATTCTTATTGTATGTTATGTGACAATAAAGTTACGCAAAATTAATGTATATAATACTTCTTCTTATCGTGTGGTTAGTGACTAACCTGGTGTCAGAGTTTTAAAGCCGCCTATGGGCCTCTGACTTGGCTTCACATGCCGTCGAGAAATAACTCTCAGACATCGGTTTCCTCACGATGTTTTCCTTCACCGTTTTTTGAGCAAGTGATAATTATTCAATACGCACATGAATCCGAAAACTCAGAGGTGCGTGCCTTGGGTTCGAACTCGAGACCTACGACTTGTCAGTCTGACGGTGAAATCTAAACAAAAAGATATGACTTTGAATAATAGTGTAAAAGATGGTTATGTTGAGAAAATATAGGAAAACAAATAAAAGTATAATAGATGTTTATTGCTACTGACATTATGAAGTTGAATGCTTCGGAATTATGAACATTAGAGACAGAGTAGTTAGGAATTGTGATTGTTAGGATGAAAAATGTTAGGAAGAACATTTTCGGATTTCCAGTTGAAAATTTAGGTGAACTTTGGCGCACCCGAAAAAATCCACGGCAGTAGTATATATATCGAAGTTAAAAGGAAAACTATACCTATGTAGGTTTTACAAGTTAACGAGTAATAATAGACCAACTTACTCGTACATTTGCAGTTGAATGTATGGGAGAATATGGGTTTTCAACTACAATGTTAAGTTTGTTCTTAGGATAAATTCATCCCAACTACGGAACTCTTCATTGTGCGTGGTCCGAAACGCACTTGACCGGTTTTTAATGACTTCCAAAACCCAAAAGGGAGCATGAGGGCTCCCAAAAGTCACATCAGGTTTAGCCAAAGTCCCACTGAGGTCATCCTTATGCCGTCATAGCTTTGTAGTGCATCAATGTATGCATCTCCAAGAACCGGATGTGGTGTAGTGACGTCTTGATCAAACAATGGTGCATTATATCTGAAATAAAGGTAACTGTCTTGTTGGTAATAATCAAATAAAACACATTATCCTCCAATGAGTCACAATGAACAATAGATAGTTTTAATGCATGTATGGGTCGTCTACGACAACTTTTTTCCTGTAATTATGAAACCAAGAAATGGTACGTTTTTACATGGTCTGTTGCACGTAGGTGCTTGTAATATACGCGACATGGAGTTCATACTAACGGATTCCTACTGTGGGCACATTCCACAGTAATGTATCCTTAAGTAATATGACTAGACGCGCGATTGATACCTACGACAAGAAGAAAAAAATCGAACTATGAGGAGTTCGGTTTTTTTCTCTCACGATGCTCATGTTCTTTAACGAGATAGAATGCGATTCATTGGCGTACCCGGGCGGGGCAGGGGAGGGCTTTCGCCACCCCTTGGAATTTGTTTGCCTAAGTACCTCCCGCTGTCATGTTAGAGTCACGTTAAGACTTACTTTACAATAACAATATATTATGCATTATTTTTTGAAAAAAATTGGTCTCACGACCGATCTTGTTGTACCATGCAAAATACGCGAACGCAGCTAGCAAGCACTTAGGCTCGGTCACCTGCCGCCGCCGCCGGGCCGACGGCGACGGTTTTGCAACAGCCAAAGATAGGCGACGAAAAATATTAATTCTGTAACCATATCAAACTATGTAAAACTAGTGCGCCTAACCCGGCTTAAGAAATTTTTGATTTGCCCCCTCTGTGCCAAAGCTGTATCCCTGTATGCCCATGGATGGAATAGTCTTCATTATTTCATTATCATTTGCCTAGCCTTTTCCTAACTACGTTGGAGTCAGCTTCCCGTATAACTGAATGCAGCTGAATACCAGTATTTTACTTGGAGCGACTGCCTATCTGACCTCCATAACCCAGTTACTGGGTATATAGCTACATATTGTCTACTCTGAAATGCCGCGCCCCACTACCGCATTTACGTACACGTAATGCGGATTTCTATGGGTAATGTGGTAATGGGGCGCGGCATTTCAGAGTGGACAAGCTATAACACCATACCCTTTGGTACAAAAGCAGACTGACCTGCGAGATGTTATTCCCAAAAAAAACACTGATTGTCAGACTTTCGGGCTTTTCTGACGACTCGTAACAACTATCAAAGATCTACAATTAACAGCCGCGACCAACGGCTTAACGTGCTTCCCGAGGCACGGAGGGGTCTAAAGATGGTCACCCATCCACGGACCAACCGCGAAAAGCGTAGCTTAACCTGGTCGAATAAATATACCATAATTATAATATAGAAATACACTTTATTACGAGTATGTAGGTACACCACAAAAATTACAGATTCAAATGTAGAAATTTTACAAAGGGTGACGCAATTAGCGGTCTTGTCTTATAGATCTAACATAGGTTAATAACCCGTGTTAATAACATCAATATAGAATACATAACATCACGCATGTATTCTCCGAAGGGTTAGGCAATATAGTACACCCAAATTTCGCCAGTTATGTTTGTAAGTCCCATTTAATAGGGGGCGAGCCTATTGCCATCAACCGGGCACAAGTCCAGACTCCGGACTGCCACTGAGAAATTCCAGATGGAAAAACCCAATAACAGTGTCCGACCCGGGAATCGAACCCAGAACCTCATGCTCAGCAGTAGCGCTTGTGACAACTAGACCAACGAGGCAGTTTGGTGAACTACCGCGTTCCGTCAAAGGTTAAAGACGAGGGTATAAATCGTAATTTTATTATCAGCATCATAAATATATTCGTTACATGTTTTAGTTTTTTATTTTAAACGACAGAAATTAATCTGTCGCGCGCGCAATTAGCAGACACAATAGAATTTTATTGTTATCTGTCTCCAATATGAGACACCAGTATTATAAAGGTTAAGGTAATTCAAGAAACTTGAGACTAGCATTCCCAAAAAAACCTATATTTACTTATGTACATTTTGAATACTGTTTTCTCCACGAATCATACAGATGAATAAATAAAACTCCACATTTTCCTGTTCTCGTTCAAAAGTCGGGATTATTTAGGGTTTCCCGAATAAGATAAAACTATCTAAAGAATACCTATTATTTCTAATCTATTGGACAAACCACAGGATACAGGGAAATCCGGATTCCCACATTACACTATTATAAACTGTAATACTCGTAAGCATATAAATAACTATAATTTAATTTAAGAATACCCGCTTCTAAATACCTATTTTAAACCACAAATATTAGACAAACGTTGGGAAATACGCGATGATTTATAATATTGTGGTAAAAATAGCTTGCTCACCATAGCAAATTGGCAACACCACTTTCCCAGCAAACACAGAAATAGTTTTTATAAACATTTACCTGTTTACAAATAAACTGGGAATCCCTGTGCGACTTTTTTAAAGCACTTAATTTGAGAGTGGTGATTCGCCTCTTTTGTGGCGACTTTCATTGTGGGAATACTTAAATGTTTAGCTTTTGTAGGTAATAGGTATACTACATTGTGAAATAGTTGTGAAATAATAACCGTTTACTTTAAATGTTTTGTTGATTCTTTTGGTGCGACATTTTGCAGTAAAATTTTATCTGCAGTTGGTCGGTACTCTACCGAAAACTTATGAGTATATGCGCCGCAGTGCGGTCGAAGACCCCGATCACTATGGATTAGAAACTCCTCGCTTTTCCATAACGATACGGACAGCATTCTTCAAATATGGGGATCACCAATGAGTGGTGATTTGTCACAGATTATTATATCAAAAATTATGACATGGCTTCGCTGGCAGTCGTACCGAGAAATTGGAAATAACGTATACTACTATATGCAGTAGTAGATAGACTGCCTTAGCATAGTGCCGGTTTTGGGTAAGGGGTTTTTTACCGACCCCATTGAGTCTGACTCACTTCGTTCTGAACTTCCGACACTGTCAAGCTCATTAGATATCATACGCGATATTAATGTTGTATAGTTTCGTATCGTGATCGGACTAAACGTGCCTTTACATAATTTGTGTGTGTTGGGCGCCATTTGACAGTGATCTTTATTTTTCTGATACGAAGAAAAACTATGACGTAAGTACCCTTCTGTCACCCATCACTACTTTTTTATTGGATTATGGTTTAAGAAAAAAATATATGGATGAAGACAACTGCTCTCAGAAGTATTTTGTGTTCCCAGTTTAATTGCACGACACATTTATAAGCCAATCCCCCCTTTTTTTTAATAGAACACTCTATCCCTCCATGACGTTTGACAAATACCGCAAACCATTGACTGGATACTCGTCCATTTATCAAAGCTGCTTGATAGTCAAACAGTAGCTAAGTAAGGGAGCTGTTTCATCATAATTCTTCGCACAGTAGCTTTATACTTTGGCACGGGTCCAAGCTGAGATGACGGTGTGACTCAGCAGTTCTGTAATCCTACTGGCTTGCCAACTGATCGAGACTTTTTTCCTGTGCAATGAAAATAACTTAAGAGCGTTTTCACACTGACGATTTGCCAGCGTGTTTGCAGCGAGGCTATTTGTGAACGTGCTCTCTGCGGGTAGAAAGCGAGCTTGTCGCGACCACGCGCTATTTTCTCTGTGTTATCTAAATACTGTATACTCGCATGACTCGCTGTCTTTTGTACACTCGCGTTAATCGCTACGCATACGCAGCGAGCGCGTTAAACAATCGCCTCGCTGGGAACACGCTGGTAAATCGCCAGTGTGATATGGCCCTTACTGGGTGTAAGCTAACACGCCTTTCTTGGAAGTTTTGTGGGTCTTAAGACTTTGCTCAGCCTCGTTTTGAGAATAGATATTATAAGTACATACATGTCTCGTTTTGCGGATAGCTATGTACTGGCTATGTGTTCCGTTTTGTGGCTGAAGTAATTGAAAGTAAAACAGAATTGTGTATGATTTGCGGTGAGCTAATTCAGGAAGATGAAATTGGGGCGCTTGGTTGGTAAAGGGGGTCCGCGCCTGATGTTGAATAGAATAGAATAGAATAGAATAATATTTATTTGCTTAAAAACATGGTATAAAAAGATGGTATAATACAAAAAAAAGAAGTGCTTACATGTTTTTGCTTAACAGTGATAAGCGTACAAAATTTTCAGGAATTATTTAACATTTATTATCAAAGAAGTCTTTGACACTATAAAAGCTATGACTACACAACCATTCATGCAATTTATTTTTAAATGATCTTACATTTAAAATCTTAAGATTACTTGGTATCTTATTATATATACGCACACACATAGATATACAACTTTTATTATATTTAGCTAGTCTTGGAAGGATATCCAAAACTAGCTTATGGGGGTCTCGTCGGTTACGAGGATATAAATCATTTGCATTGGAAAACAGTTCTTTGTGCTTCCTCACAAACATACAAGTTTCGTATATGTAAAGGGACGGTAGCGGTAACAAGCCAAGCTTTTTAAATATCGGCCTACAGGATTCGTCAGCTCGAAGGCCGGTAATTGCTCTAATGCATTTCTTTTGAGCAATAAATGCTCTATTTTGATCTGTGCTATTACCCCACATTATCAAACCATAGCGGAGCACCGATTCGACGTATGCATGATATGAGGTTATTGCCGTTTTAACGTTTGTTATATTTCTAACTTTTTTAAGTGCATATACGAATTTATTTATTCGCTTGGAGACGGTCTCAGTATGTGCTTTCCAGTTTATGTCTTGATCTAAAGTTACACCTAGAAATTTTGTTTGAGTTACTTCATCAATTTTATGTATATTCATTTTAACATTGTATTTAGCATTATTAGATTTATTAAATTGAATATAAACTGATTTTTTAAGATTTATTGATAAATTTATTTTATTTAGATATTCAATTAGTCTTTCAATAGTATTATTAATATCAGTCTCATGATCGTCAATCGTATTATTTTTCCTATCAGTTGTTACAATAACAGAAATATCATCAGCAAATAATATACATTTATGTGTGGTTATATTAATAATGGAGTTTATGTACAAAAGGAATAAAATTGGTCCTAGCACACTTCCTTGTGGGACGCCATATTTGTTGTGCTTGAGTTCGGATAAGTGTGGTTTCATGTCGTTATTTCTATCTACCTTTGTAATGATAACCTGCTGTTGTCTGTTATTTAGGTACGACGATATCCACTGAAGAACTATGCCTCTAATTCCAATTGCCTCCAGTTTGTGTAGTAACAGTTCATGAGACACTAGGTCAAAGGCTTTAGATAAATCAAAGAACAAGCCTGTAGTAAGACGGTTTTGATTGATATTTGTCATTATATTTTTTATAAGTGTGAAAATAGCTAGTGTTGTCGATTTGTTTGTTTGGAAGCCGAACTGTTCTTTCTTAATTATGTTAAATTTATTACAAAATTCGATCAATCTTTTGTACATGCACTTCTCAAATATCTTCGACAAAATAGGTATTAATGTTATTGGGCGATAATTATTAACATCTGATTTTTCTCCTTTTTTGAAAAGTGGTTTGACAATTGATACTTTTAATGCTTCAGGAAAAGTACCAAGTGAGAAAGATAAATTAATTAAATGCGTAATAATTGCACTTAGCTCATTGCTGCATGCTTTTATAATTTTTGTATTAATTTCATCGTAACCTTCAGAATTTGAGTTTTTCAATGACATTATTTCTGTTCTAACTTCATTTGCAGACACTGGTTTGAGGAACATCGAATGAGCTGCTGAATTATTCTTAGGGCTTGTTTTTACATCCTTATTAGAAGTCTGCGCCATATTAATGTAATGGTTATTGAAGGCTGTTGCTATTTCTAAAGGATCCGTGACTACTGTGTTATCAATTTGAATATGATCTATACTGTCCTTGAAGTTATTGTTCTTGATTTCGTCGCTAATTACTTTCCATACTGCTCTGCATTTGTTTTCATTATCATTTATAAACTTAATATTTGCGTTTTTTCTTGAAGTATAGATACACTTCTGTAAGATTTTTGAATATTGCATGTATTTAGTTTTATTTCCTATATTTTTATTTCTATAATATTGAAAGCGTAGATACCGTTTTGTTTTACAACTTTGTTTCAAACCTTTGCTTATCCAGTTTTGTTTCTTTTGATTAGTGTTAACTTTTACTTTAATTTTCGGGAAGCACAAATTATAGAAAAGGCACAATAGTTCGTGAAAATAACTGAATGCCACATCTATATCGTTTTCCGCGTAAGTTTCTGACCAGGACACGTTTTGTAGACATTCCTTAAATTTCTGCGTATTATTCAAGTTGAAGTCCCTTTTATAGATATAGTATGCTGCTTGTTTTACTTGAATCTTATGTCTTAAAGGAATGCTCAACATTTGGGCTGTATCGTGGTCGGATAGGTGGAGTGGCATTACTGTAGCAACCGCATCTGGAAAATCACTGAGAATATGGTCGATACATGATGACTTACGTGTTGGCTCATTTATATGTAATTTTAGATTATAATTGTATGACAGATCAATTAATTGTTTAGTTATATTGCCTTTTTTGAGAGTATTAATATTAAAGTCACCTACTAAAACCACATTTATTTTTGATTTATATTTAAGATATACGTGTTCCAAAAGACCATTCAACTTAGATAAGAATTGAGTGGGATCTGATTGAGGAGTTCTATAAAGACAAATGATTATCAACTTATGATAAGTTAGTTCTATACCGCATGCTTCGAACGTATTTTGTACAGCGTGGGTGTTTATAAATGGGAGTTCTTTGAAGACAAGGTTTTTTTTTACTAAGATGCAGGTCCCGCCTCTTTGTTTTTCCCTGCAGAAGTTGGACGCCATTTCATAGTCATGGATTTTGATATAAGATTCATAACCTTTCTTTATAAAAGTTTCGGAGAGGCATATCACATCTGGGTTATTTTGTACTTCACGTAATTCTTGCAAGGTTATTTCGAGAAGTTCTTTTTTTGATAAGAGACTAGCTATATTTTGATGGAGTATTTTTAAATTATTTGTTCTCGATGGTGGAGTTTTGGGCCCGAAAAAACGTCACGTCCTTTTTTATTACAGGAAAGTAATACTGAATTGTTCCTTTTTTTACTTTGTCACTAGAATTTAAAACGTTATCCGTTTCTTGTAGTTTTAAGATTCTCCTACCGAAATAGAAGGGAATTGTTCCTTTTTTGGGTCCGTTAAAATTTGTATTTGTTTTAAGAGTTGATCTGTTACTCGCTATCCGCTTTACAAGTTCTCTAGGATTTAAATAGTTCTCATTATAGTCATGACAATCTATAAGGTAATTAATTTTAGTACACAATTCAGACATTTTTTGAGCCTGGCTTTCCAGAAATTTACATTTTTTATGGTTAATACATACATTTTTGATGCGATAATTAAGTTTGCTTACATCTAAATACTCATTTTTAAACACATTTAATACAATAATCAAGTTATTATAAAATGTATCTAGTACAATCTGTAGTTGGGATAAGACATATTTTAAATTGTGATCATTTTCTCCTACACAAATCACAAGTTTATCATTGAAGTTTAACTTTGCATGACGGCAACTCATTATTATTTGGCTACTTAGTGCATTAGGTTTTGTATTCGCGATAATGCTATACTTTTCATATTTTGTATTTTGTCTTGAGTGCATCATGGCCGCTGCTAGACCGACGCACTGTTGAGAGCCGAATATAAGTACTCTATTTGTCGATTCAAGTTTTTGCTCTTCGGTATGGTTAGGCGTAGGTATGTGGACTTTTGAAACCAAGGATTGATTAGTCGTACTGTTGTCTTGTTTGACTGAGTGTATTATTTTTGTGAGATCTACAATCTGCTGCTGTGCTTCTATCAATTCTTGTTGCAAAACCGCGATTTTTTGTTGCAGGTGCATTATTTCTATGCTTTTGCCGCACTGAACATTCGACTTATTCCCCACGGGAGTAGAAGGTGTGGAAGAGGCGTTTTGTTGTAGCAGAGAGTCTCTTTTTCTTTTATATTTAATGTCTGGGCTATTTCCAATGACAGACGAAGAGTTACAGAGTGATTTCAACATTTTTATTTCTGCAGTTAACTTGTTTAATTGGTGATGAAGATTATTATTTTCGAGTATCGTGTTCTCTAGCTCATTTTCAGTACTATCCAATCTATGTGTAAGAGCTTTTAATGTCTCCTTCATTTCTAGAACGGTCAATGATTCAGAAGTTGTGCCGTCGACGCTGTGAGAGAGTTTGTTGGGTGTGATGAATGATTCATCTGACGTTTCGTATTCGGATAGTATGTGGGAATCCAAGAAGTCAGAACTGCTTTTTTCGGCAGCCTTTATAGCTACAGGTTGCTTGCTTTCCTGAATGTTGACAGTTTTTCCCGGAGAGGAGCTCTTTAGGAGTTGATTTCCTCTTTTCCTCGTTGTGATGTTAGATACAAGGCTAGTCGTCAGGACTTTTGTATTTTTTCTGCATGTTTTACACCTCCAATTTTTCTTAGATTCCTTGTCCATAAGCCGGTATGTATGTTCTGGATAGCCATCACAATCCAATTCATATCTGTTGTTACATATAGAACATGAAGCTGTTTTTTTTATGTCAACCAACTTCTTGCATTTAAAACATATTGCTTTCTCTGGCATCTTGCGATCGGTTTTTGTACCAGTTTTAGGTGACATTATATAATTTATTTTTATTTTCCACCTTAATTAAATGTTTATTGTTCAAATAATCAATTAGAAAAAAGTAGCAAGAAAAAACAAAAACACAAAAAGTAAAAACCGATAGTGCGATTCGATCTGCCGACTTTCTTGTTAACTAGCCGCTTCTTAGGGCAACGCGCCACTCGAACACACAACGCTGCTTTGAAATTACGGTGTATCTTGTATGCTCCAGTAATAGTGAAGATCCGTTGGACAGATTTGAATGGTTCAAGAGTCCAAAGTCCGTTTTCTTTGTTTGTTTTGATAGATTACATTTGTTTGCTCTTTGTTACTGTTTATCACTTTATCTGTACTTTTAATGTTTTGATGTTATATTATATTATTGAAATGCACTTTGGCCACTGTATAAATGATTAAAAAAAAAGTATTTGTGACTTACAATTAGGAGAATAAGTTTGTGGTAGGGAACACTTTGTTTCTTTATAAACTTTATTTATAGCTTATTAGCTTCGTTTGATGTTTGAACCACACTGCACTAGTCAACAAAAGTTACAACACAGTTACAACAAAGTCAATTATTGATTTTTCTGAATGTAAATAAAGCTTCTGGTCACTGTCCTTTATTTCTGTGTTTATTTGCACTTTTCACGTAAATTAGTCTGAGATAACAATTGTGCTTGGTTGTTACACTATTCAGATTATATTGTATCACTTATTTGTGTCTAAATTTCGCATTTTATATTTTTAATTATTTTTTATACACAGAGCAGAAGTTACGCGTGGAATTGTTCGCAACATACTCGAATATGAGAAAGTTGTGTGTCCTGACCGTGTGTACCTATAGATGCCTGTCAGATTTACCGTAAAAATCCTCACGGTTACATCTGGGTAAAGCAGAGGAGTCCCAAAGCACGGAATCTACGCGCCGGCAGCATCAAGAGACGGCAGTATTGATAAAATTTATCGAGTATCAATAAAACTTCTGTCACGCCCTTCCTTCCAAATTTTTATTGATTGGTTCAATGCCATTCGTTTCTCTACGTCATTTGTGTCGTAGTAGTGCGAGGAAAGGCCTATTCAGATATCATATCAGTGACATAGCTGTCGCGCTCGGCAGCGATACGGTATCGGAGCTCGGAGACATCTCGGTGGCCGCTACTAGAGGCGGCATTGTTAACACTTTTCATATAAACCAAGCGTTTCACCGTTAAAGGCCTATTCTGAAGCGATATCGCTGTCGCGCTCGGTAGCAATACTGTACCATAATTACGCAACACATTTTCGTAAACGATTACGACTAATTTGTTTCATTTTGACAGTTCAACAAAATTCATTGCGTTATTTACGTTGTTGAGCAGATCTTTTTTCTTATGAAGCAATGGATTAGTAATCTAGAAAGTACAGTACAAATTTTTGAAAGCAACACACTACCGATGCTGTCGTAGAACCCTAACCTATAAAGAATTACTCACTCATTACAGGTTAACAAAATTGGAGTCCAGGCGCACTTTTCTGGAAACTATGTTTCTTTATGACCTTTGCGCTAATAGATACGACTGTACGGATTTAACAAACAGCTTGTCTTATATTGTACCTAGAACTGTAGTGAGACGAGAGGTGCGCGCGCGTCCCCTGTTTGCAGTGTCTTCTTGTCGCACAAACGCTGGTGTCCGTGCACCTCTTCGTCGCTTGGCACAAAATTATAATATACACTTCTCAGATGTAGACATATTCTCTCTGTCTGCTAGTAAATTTCGAAATACTCTGAACAACAAAATCAAAGACTTGTAGAATTAGTTATTAAGAAACTCAAATTATGTCTCACTTGTAGACGTTCCCAAAATTGTATGTCATATATAAACAGTGGATAACGTAGTGAGTTACACACTTATAATATGTACTATGTCTACCTACTATTATGTTTATTTCTAGTGTGTAATTGTTTGTTTTCCCGAACTAATAAATAAATAAATAAATAATCTGTTTCAAAACTATTTAGATTCAGATTGATCGTGTATTACGCAATTAGGGTACTGGTCCTAAGAGACTAAACAGAAGGCACACCAGTATAGCTTTAGCTACCGAGCGCGACAGCGACATCGCTACGCTTGGTTTATATGAAAAATGTTAACAATGCCGCCTCTATCAGCGGCCACCAAGATGTCTCCGAGCTCCGTGGTTATGTCGGACTTCTTTCGACTAAAACCAGACGTTGGCGTCGTCAGTACATGAGGGTCTCCGTAATCTAGGATATAAATGATAAATGATTTTATTGAAAAAAAAAATATTTCTGTAAGTACGTTTGTGCAAACAGTTTTGCACTCAATAATATTTTAAAAACTATATGAAGTCGGCCTTTCCAGTATGAATACTTTGAGAAGAAAGGCCGAAACAAACTCAGAGGTTATAGGCTCTTGCTAATAACTTACCTTGCCTTTACTGATGAGTTCACTTTAGGGCAGGTCTTCTAAGGGCAGGTCTACTGAGCGCTGGTCTACTAAGGGCAAGTCTACTAAGGGCAGGTCTACTAAGCGCTGGTCTACTAAGGGCAGGTCTACTAAGCGCTGGTCTGCAAATAATATTCATGGTTTTTTACACATTCTGTTTAGTTGTAATTTTTGGTTCTAAGTATATTTTTGCACCTCAATACCTACTTTATAATAAATTATAAGTTTATAAAAATAAATAAATGATGGTATTCGTCTTTAAATTCTTAAAAATATTGGTCAAGTGCATGTCAAAAAAATGAAATGAAGGGTTCCGTAGTTGGGATGAATTAATCGCAAGAACCAACCAACCAACTTAACTTTGTAGTTGAAAAACACAACTGGCGACTTAAACATAACTGGCGAAGTGTGGGTGAACTATAGGTACACCTCTGCCTAACCATTCGGGGAATACAGGCGTGGTGTTATGTTATGTTGAAAAACATGTTCTGTATGGGAGAACATGATTTTATAACCGCAAATGTAAATTGGTCGATTACTACTCGTTAATTTGTAATAGCATACTAAGCTGTGATAGTTTTCCTTTTAATTTCGTTATATGTGTAATGTGTACCTATACTACTGCCGTGAATTTTTTCACATATCCAAAACCAAGCATTTTTTAGCACACTTTGACTCTAACAAAAATTTGCACTTTAAAGCTTAATATTTCGCAAACGGATCCTTGAATCCAAAAATGGTTTGCACCAACTCGCGGTATTTTTGAATAACCTTTCCAACGACACCCCAGACCATGGTATAGATGAGAAAATCCCCATCCCCACTTGTAAGTGTAGAGAAGGTAGGTAACCTAAAAAAAAATGATGATTTTATTTAACCACTTTATCAACGTGATTAATATGTATACCCATGCCAAATTACAGATAGTGCAATCCACGACGACGCGCCCCACTCCGCGATTACTGTCCTGTAAACTGAACTTTAGTACGGAGCGGAGCGGAGTGGGGCACGTCGAGGTAGATTGCACTATCTATAAAGCTTTCTAGTACAAAGTCTCTGAGCTTAGCCGCGGACAGACAGACAGACGTAGCGAACCTACAAGGGTTCCTTGTTTACTATCTACGAAAGCCTAAAAAGCAATTTAAAACAATGGTCATTACTCATAATGAAGGTACTACGACTTGTTAGAATATGACTGTTCTTCATAATTATTATTCCCTTCCAGTACAGTTAGAACAGAGCATGTTCAGAGCTGTACCAAAAAATACACGTCTGCTATGTTAACACATCACGCCTGTTTACCCCGAAGGGTTTGGCAGAGGTGTACCTATAAACACAGTACCTACACCCACATTCAGTTTTTTTAAGTCCCGTGTAATAGGGGGCGAGCCTATTAGGGGCAGCAAATGTATCTTGAGTTCTCAATACTGTCCATACATCCCCTGAAGGCTTTAGTTAAAAAACAAATGCGCTGAAAATGTCGACATCAACAATTAACGGACATAAATAAAATGTTAAAGCCTTTGTGACTCTATCTGCATTGTTTTATCGCTGCGTTAGTAGGAGCCATTACTCTTGCATTTAAATGCTGTTGCCTTTGAATTTATTGGATCTGGTAGTTGGGTGCTCTACTCATAGTAGCTCTAGGCTTTACATATAAGTAGCTGCCATGGCTTATTTTAAGTTTTTGAATGATTCTTTTTTTCTTCTTTTTATTACGGACGCTTTTACGAACGTGCACGTCTTATTGCATTGTTCTCACATGCATAATTTCAAAATGAATTATGTAACCAATATTTTGTATCAATTTTTTATTATTTAAAATAGTGTCCGTGGAGTTTCTTGCCCGTTCTTCTCCATAGGTACCTACTACGCTTTGGAATGGGCAACTAGCTTCATATTTTTGACTGACCGACCCCTTGACAATTCAAAAGTGCCTGTAAATGGTTTAATTGAAATAAATGCTTTGAGTTTGAGTTATCTGTCAAATCTCTGAATGTAAAAAAAACCTACAATTAATCAAACACGCAACTTCAAGGAGCACTGAAAGCATAGAACACAGATCATAACATCATGCCTGATGTATTTCCCGATGGTTTTTGTAGAGGTAGTGTATCTATTATACCCACACCCACATTTCGCCAGTTATGTTTAAGCCCCATGTAATAGGGGGCGAGCCTATTTCCGTCAACCGGGCAAAAATCCAAACACCGGGCTGCTTCTGAGAAATTCCAGATGGAAAAACCAAGCAATAATAATAATCCAGCTTCTATACTCATACGTAAATAATTATGTATTTTTAGCCACGCCCCGTTATGTTACGTAAATATGTAAATTCTATATGTACCTACTATGTCTGCTATGGCTTTTGCAACTTCTCCCTGGTAATGTCCCTAGTTTCGATAGCTTTGGAAATTACTGCCACAGACGGATTTTCTAATGTTTCCTTGTCTTATAACCAGACAAGGAATCGTAATAAAATCCGTCCTAGTCCTAGTCATTAAAGAGGTCGATCAATAGAGCAGAGGTAGAAATATCAACATTTAATGTAGAGATCCATGTTAGAAAATGAAGGAAATATGTTCAGTGGCACAACAACAAATAGAAACAAGAACAGTCAACACCTACTACAAAACTTAAAATAAGGACCTGAGGATGTAGAACATACCGACACACAGGTTAAACCCTCTAATACCTGAAGCAGTGAAAGTTTTATAGAAATCGTGTCATTGTCATTACTAGACTCACGATCATTTTGCAGCACCTCGTCATGATTTGTGTCTCAGATTATAGTGGGTACATTTGGGATCTTATACTATTCTATAATAATATAGAGGTGATATTTGTGAGTTTGTATGTATAGGTAGTAATCTTCGGAACTTCTGATCCGATTCTGAAAATTATTTCACTAATGTTAAGCTACAGTATTTTGTTGTGTCATATACACTGGATCGCAAAAATTCCAGGTTGCTAATAAAAACCGTGATATCTTCATAAATTACATACCTAGATCGCTAGAATAAATAATATGTAGTAAGCAGGTTACAAATGCTTGTTCTAAATCTCTAAAGAGATTTCATCTGTACAAGTAACAGACTTTAAAAAAAACTGCCATTTGACAATTTTTTCAATTTAAAATTGGGAAAATTATATTTTTTCTGCTTTTGTTTCAAAGCGAGCTGTCATTATAAATGATTCATTGATTGATCAGAGTATTCAGTGCAATATCATGTCGATAACACCTGAAGAATGTACACGGATTATTACCATGGTACAAGAAGGAGGAATTCGGCGTAGCACTGCTAGAACAGTAGGAGTATCTTTATCAACGATCCAAAGAGTACTCCAGCGATTTCAAGAGACATCATGATGAACATCAGGAGACCAGGAAATGGCAGGTGCACAACTACACGAGAAGACCGATTCATCGTGAGCACTATGGTAAGAAATTGACATCTCAGGGCTGTTCAGGTCCGAAACAGTCTTCAAGAAATTCACCACAACAATATGAGCTCTGATACGATTCTGCGACGTCTTTGTGAAGCTGATATAAAGCCTTATAGACCAGCAAACGGCCCCAAACTGCTCAGAGAACATCGAGTTGCTAGGTTACGGTTTGCTCGAGAACACATTCGATGGACAGATAAAGATTGCTCCAAGGTTATGTCCAGATTTTATTTATTTACGCACGACGGGAGACGAAGAGTATTTAGACGACCAGGAGAACGGTATCATCAAGCGTGTTTTGAAGAAAAGGTGCCATTCGGTGGAGGATCAATAATGGTTTGAGCTGGGATATCTTCAGAGGATTGCACGGAGTTAGTGATCATAGAAAACGGTTCTCTGACTGGTGTCAGATACGTAGAAGGGGTTTTAAATGAGCATGCTGGTCCTTTCTTAGTGAATATGGGAGCAAATTTCATTTTTATGCACGATAATGCGCGACCACATACTGCTCGTTTGGTCAATATGTATATTCAAGACGTTGGTATTACCTGCATGGAGTGGCCAGCTCGCAGCCCAGACTTAAATCCCATAGAACATGCATGGGACGAGCTCGGGAGATGCGTGAGACAACGCTCTCCTGCTCCCGTTACCTTACACGAGTTAAGGAATGCGCCAGTGGAAGAATGGGCAAACATAGACCAAAATCGTATTAAAATTTGGTTTACAGCATGCCGCATCGTCTTAATGAAGTGATACGGGCTGGTGGAGGAAATACAAAATATTTAATTGACAAAAAATCTTTTCTTTTTTTAGATTTACTGCGAAGTGTATTTTTGTTGTCATAAGTTAGAAGCGAAATTTTCTTATATTTTAGTATTTAATTAAAGTTACATAGTGTACAAAACGTGTTATACATTTTTTTATATATTATATTAATCAGTCATCTACAATATACTATAGTTTCGCAAATTAGTCGTATGTAAGAATTTAAGAAACTATCACGCCATTTATTAGCGACCCGGATTTTATGCGATCCAGTGTATTTTGTGGATATACTTTATGTTAAAACAAGAAATCTCACGCGGCCGTTGTCGCCGGCAGAAACTGAATACTGAATCATAAATTAGTACATCGCGATCTTCACCACTTTCGAATGAACTACGTTTCACTCTGATGGCCTGCTGAAAACTAAGCAAATGTCGTGCTAGTTCAGCTTATTTAGTTGGACTGGAGTGAGACCTCTACGTCATAAATGGGAACGCTACTCATCATCTTCGTATAAGTAGGTACGCTTATGTAGTGCATTGCATGAAATGCAGTACTGAAAATCAAAGACGCATATTCGATTCTTATCTTTATCTAGATAATCTCCCTATTTATATTATCGTTTATTTTGATCGTGTGACTATATTTAGATAACCTAAACAAAGGTTAAATAATGTATCAGCCATCACCTGTTTATCAAACTGTCAATCAACACAGTACAGATTACATCATAAATATCTGCACTGTGACAGCTTTGTACAGGAAAAATATGTGTAAACAAACACTCGTAATTCGAAAAAGCGCACTCCTTATCCGAGTAATTTAGCCGAACTCATGAGTCAATTGCCCGAGAGTCAGGACGAGAATACTACGTTATAGGTACTATCGGCTTACAAACAATGAATGAGGAAAAAACATGGAAATCTATTTGTATTACCTACGGACGGACTGGTGGTAGAAAAATCCTAAGCACATTCCTTATGCTCATGTTAAGTAAACAGTGCGGTGAATTACACAACAAAATGTATCATCGTTAGCTAGCTAGCCTGGCTTCTATGGTTTTCGGCCACGTTCTGGTGCTTCTAGCTAGAGTGATGTTTGACTCCAAAGTCGGGCCAAGTTTTATTATTTTATGAGTAGCAGACCGGTGTCTGGTTTTATGCTTAAAGACAAATAGTCACCCCCTATTAGATGAAACATTACTGGTGAAACATATCTGCGACCGATAGCTACCTTCGGGGAGTCCTGTCGTAATCTTTATCTATATACGCCCCTTGCGTTGTAACTTTTCGTCAGTTATTTAAAAAAATAATCTGCCAGTGTCTAGTGTTCGCTTAGCAATAAATTCACTAAATTTAAACAAAGCTTACAACTCAAACTTAAAACCCTAAATCAGATTAGTTTGTCGCCGCGTTAAATACATGCCTTTTAAAACCTGTTGATACCACTCACGAACCAAGCGGCAAGCACAGTGTTATAGATCCAACCTGGGGACTTAAGGCTTATTCAGTACATTCGTGAAGCAATCTAGCAGTGGCACGACCGGTAAAATACTTCAACCTAACTCCAGTAAAAAATTCTTGAACAACAAAAAAATCATTCTAAAACTGCAAATAAAATAACTTGCGTACTATTGCTATCTAGTACCTAAAACTCATTATTAAACAGCTACAAAAAATAGTTTATACTGGAATTAGCTCAGTCTTATCCCGATCGTCCAACGCCAGCTAAACATGGGCGTCCACCGCACTGGACGCACATGTATAAAAAACTGGCTCAATCGGCTTTACTCTATTGATTACGACTAAGATAACAACTGCTGAAGCGTATAGAAGAAGCAGAGAGCGCTAAACTTGGATTCAAGATCAACCATGCCAAGTCGAAAGTAATGGTGGTAGACCGTGATCATCTTCTTCCGAGCTCAAGTCTACTCGACGGCTATGAGAAAGTCAGTGAGTTCGTGTACCTTGGGTCTTTGATCACGAATGAGGGCTGCCTTGACGAAATCCACCGTCTGGCCAAACAACAACAAAAAACAGTCTAGGGAAAATTTGGAGGAACCGTGGCATCCATCGGAATACCAAAATACGACATGCTCTAGCTTTTTCTATCTATTTATATGGTGCTGTAACGTGGTGCATTAAAAGCAGCGAAAGCAGTAAGATCGATGCTTTCGAGTTGTGGTGTTGGCGTAGGCTACTTCGTATACCATGGACCGCCATGAGAACGAATGAATCCATACTGGAAGAACTCAATATCACCAAGCGGCTATCTACAATATGCCAGGAGCATGCGGTGGCAGTAGGTAAGTAATGCGTTTATGGACACGTGGCTCCAAAGTAAGTTACAACAACAAAATCGTCCTAATATTTCCTCAAACTACTTTCCCATTCCACCGAACTCTATAAAAAAATATCTCAACTGAAATTTGCAGTAGAAATTCCATTCCCCACACGCGTAGGTATACCCAAAACAATGCATTTCCAATGTAAACAAAACTTACTGAACAAACAGTTGCAAACGAAAGGCTACGAAAAAAGTTCGGGCGGCCATATTGCAACCCCGAATTGATTCCGAATCTCGCTGTCGTCATGCTACTCGTAAATGCTCGAACTTGCTGCATTCAATAGATGGAGCTCTAGTATGCTCCTACTGACCGAAATGTGAACAATAATGGCGCGCCATAAAACTTTATAGGTTCTTACCATCGTGTCGCTCGTAAATCGATTAGCGTGTGCCGTACTTAAGATTACTTACATGAACTTGGTAAATATTGCTGAGCGGGAGGTGTATTAGACTTATTCGCGTTCAGCCAGGAACGTGGCATTTAGTTAAGTCGGAAGTTAGTTGAGATGAGGATCTGGCATAGCAACTGTACTACGTTCTAAGACTTAGAACGTAGTACATTTGCTATGCTTAGACTTAGAATCTAAGTCATCTCTCGTATCTCATGTTGTTAACAAACAACATGAGTAAAAATAAAAGGTATAAAAACTAAAAAGGTATAAACAAGACATCACAGACACTAATTAAAAATCCGAAGTCACACGTAATCTATTCGATTAATGCCCTAAAAGTTTTTTTTTATTTAAATTATTTTGGGGTTATCACACTAATATTATAAAGGCGAAAGTTTGTGAGTGTGTATGTTTGTCTCTTCTTCACGCTAAAACTACTGAACCGATTTGGATAAAACTTGGCACACAGATAGTTTATAACCTGGATTAACACATAGGATACTTTTTATCCCAATATTCCCACGGGATCGAAACTTATGCGGGTGAAACCGTGGCGCGCAGCTACTAATATATATTTAGGAAATGTGCTCGTCAAGCCGTTTCATTTGAAACCCAACAACATATATTAAAAATTAAAAATAAATTAGTTCATGACTTTATGTCCTCTAGAGGGCGCCATATTGAATTTAAAGTGACGATACATAGCCTATAACCAGCGGACGATCAAGACGCTTCCACCGATACCTCATTTGTCAAATTATGATCAGTTTAGAAGCCCTCAGCTTTTTAGGACATATGCGTTCACCTAAGCATGGTCTGGAACGGCATATGTTACTAGGCCGGGTGGAAGGAAAACGCGCTCAAGGCTGAGCACCGGTGATATGGTCAGTCGCGATCAAGAAGGCTGTTGGAGGCAGCATGTACCAAGCGGTCCACCCTGCAGCAGACCACATAGCTTGGAGACGCGTCGTATGTGGTCGCGATCCTCAGCATTGAGGCAACGACGAAGAAGAAATTGAAATTATTTATTAATAATCAGAGAAGAAGATGACAACATAACTTAACATGACACCTTTTTTCCCCGAAGGGTTAGGTGTAGGTATACCTGCTACCTATAGAACACCCGCATTTCTGCACTTATGTATAAATACACCCTTGAAAAAAAAGTATAATGCATCCTGGCTACTGCATACACAGTCCCATCGCGTGGGCAGACGCATGAACGCGTCAATTTTTCACCATAATATCGAAATTCCAAATCGTATAGTGCAAAAAAATGTTCAGCTAGAACGTTGATTCTGGGATCGTTCTCAAGAGTTATAGGACTAACAGGACCTAATGAAATTCAACAAAAATATTTCTTAAAATAGTAGTAAACATGCGTATGAAGTTGACAATAGCAAAATAATTTCTTAATAAAAAAATAAAAAGTAACGGCCATAAATCTACTCAGAAATTAAAAACATCCCAATCGAAGAAAGCTTGCGTCATTAGGAATGCAATTAGCTTAAAAATGCTGATTGCCGAGCAAATACAATAGCAAAGGCAGTATCAGAAGCCGTAAGAACATCTCTTGCTTGATGATGTCGTCTCAATCTGAACTGAAAAATATCACAATCGATGAAAGCTTGCATCATTGGGAATGCAATAAACATATTTATTTGTAATTCGTTGTAAATATTATGTAACATCGTTAAAGGAATTTGTTTCTATTTTACCACACGTTTTCACGAAACTCTGCGGCGCGCGGCGCGGGTTCGAACTGCGACTAACTCCATTTTCTAGCAAAGATTTCAATCGTAGATTCGCCCTGCCGCATCAATAGAATCAGATGGTCGCGTTTCTGTTTCGATTTGACACCTCTGACACACAATGTCGCAGAGACTTGATTGTCATGGAAACCCTATTATTATTTTGTGATCTCACTCTTCGCAATATGGACATTTTTTAGTACAATGAGTTAAATTGCCACCTCGTCCAACTATGCGAGGAGGCACATAAATTGATAATATTTTTGGAAATATTTCTTGTCAAACTGGAATATATATTAGCTTGTTTAGTTAACACAAGCCTATATGGGCTCGCATATAGTTAGATCTAAATCCCATCATTTAGGTACCTAATTATAATGTTTACATATTATCAATAACTTAATTTTAAAAAATACACTATTATTAAAACATCGATCAAAGTTACAACAAACTACAAGAACTATTATGTTACTTGCTGCTACTTGCTTGCTGGAAGGGTTCCCCTTCATGGGCGAGTCCGACTCGCACTTGGCCGCTTTTTATACTTTGTAATGCTATAATGTGATAGTTCGTAGAACGTACACAGGAAAACATTACATTTAGGCCTCTTCTGTGATGCAGCAAGTTCGAGTTTGGTTATAGTAAAATTAAGTACCTGTCTATGATTAGGTGACTGTTAATGAGGAATCCCGTGTGTTAACAATCTACTGATATATTATTTTAGTGATAGCTATTCGCCAGGAATAATCTATAACAACAGTCAGTGTATCAGCACAGGTATAAGTGTTGTGCCATTAGGTACGTAATTTTTTTTTTAAGACGTTGCCCCACACCATGAATTTCTCCTGTATCGTGGGTGCGTTTACAAACATTTAAACTCACATACACAAACAGCCAGACCCGGAACAACTACATGTAGGTCATACAAATATTTGTTCCGTGCGGGAATCGAACCCGCGACACGCAGCGCAGCAGTCAATCGCTTAACCACTGCGCCATCGTGCCAACGTGCCTTACGCAGGAACGCAGGCGTTCGTTCACTAAAGACGAAAAACTTCTCAAGCACCAATCCTGATTCTCTGTATATTTTGGCTACCGGGACCAAAACTACAAATAAAAGGTATTTATTATACAGGGAAGTTTTATAAAAATGTGGCTGTTATTTTAGAATATTGTGTTGCCTTACGACTTCCACGCGAACGAAGTTGGGGGCAGAAGCTAGTGCTACATAATTCCTATGAAAGGGATGTGTATGAAGAGGATGGGGGTCGGCCATATAATCCCTAGCTCCTTGATCATCAATCCATCTGCCTAGCAAGGCAATAGGCATACTTACTAACGTTTGTTGCACTCATAGGGCAGTCCTATTTAGCTATTGACGAATCCGGGTCATATGTCGACCTATGTACGATAAGCGATAACCAATCAGTTGTGAAATGATAACCTACAATAACCAGAAAAACGATGTTTTGGCCTTGTTGTTTAACAATAAGGGTTTCACCCAAAATATAACTAACTACCACATTCCGAGATATTTTAGACTGTTATGAGTAAACATGTTTTTTAATAATAACTACGTCGTATATTATCTATTGATACTTTCCTGTACACTTGTACAGTGAGACTAGAATAATGGAAAGATACTCCGCTATTCAGTAGGTAAGTAATGCGTTTATGGACACGTGGCTCCAAAGTAAGTTACAACAACAAAATCGTCCTAATATTTCCTCAAACTACTTTCCCATTCCACCGAACTCTATAAAAAAATATCTCAACTGAAATTTGTAGTAGAAATTCCATTCCCCACACGCGTAGGTATACCCAAAACAATGCATTTCCAATCTAAACAAAACTTACTGAACAAACAGTTGCAAACGAAAGGCTACGAAAAAAGTTCGGGCGGCCATATTGCAACCCCGAATTGATTCCGAATCTCGCTGTCGTCATGCTAAATGCTCGAACTTGCTGCATTCAATAGATGGAGCTCTAGTATGCTCCTACTGACCGAAATGTGAACAATAATGGCGCGCCATAAAACTTTATAGGTTCTTACCATCGTGTCGCTCGTAAATCGATTAGCGTGATTACTTACATGAACTTGGTAAATATTGCTGAGCGGGAGGTGTATGTGTGTATTAGACTTATTCGCGTTCAGCCAGGAACGTGGCATTTAGTTAAGTCGGAAGTTAGTTGAGATGAGGATCTGGCATAGCAACTGTACTACGGTCTAAGACTTAGAACGTAGTACATTTGCTATGCTTAGACTTAGAATCTAAGTCATCTCTCGTATCTCATGTTGTTAACAAACAACATGAGTAAAAATAAAAGGTATAAAAACTAAAAAGGTATAAACAAGACATCACAGACACTAATTAAAAATCCGGAGTCACAAGTAATCTATTCGATTAATGCCCTAAAAGTTTTATTTTTATTTAAATTATTTTGGGGTTATCACACTAATATTATAAAGGCGAAAGTTTGTCAGTGTGTATGTTTGTCTCTTCTTCGCGCTAAAACTACTAAACCGATTTGGATAAAACTTAGCACACAGATAGTTTATAACCTGGTTTAACACATAGGATACTTTTTATCCCGATATTCCCACGGGATCGAAACTTATGCGGGTGAAACCGCGGGGCGCAGCTAGTAATATATATTTTGGAAATGTGCTCGTCAAGCCGTTTCATTTGAAACCCAACAACATAGTATATATAAAAAAATTAAAATAAATTAGTTCATGACTTTATGTCCCCTAGAGGGCGCCATATTGAATTTAAAGTGACGATACATAGCCTATAACCAGCGGACATAGGTAGATTTCGCGAATTTAGGCGGCCAAAAACATTTTACTGTGTTAACAGCTTTTTAATGGGGTTTTAGTAATTAAAAGAGGTTATTATAAAATGAAACACTGTAATGAGTAAAAAAAAATTTTTTTTAATATATTATTTACTAAAAATATATATAAATATTAAGATTTTAATAAAAAAATATATTATTATGATGTCTCAGCGGACTAATTCACGGGACGATGCCCGTTTCTTTGAGAGGCTTACATGGGGACATGGGTCCAACATGTAGAGGCCCTTTGAGACTTTTAACTGTATAAAATATATATATATAAATATATATATTTACCTATATAAGTAAATATATATAAAAAAATCTAAATAAGTATACTTATATGAAAAAAAATAAAAGACATTTGATATTTACAAAATAATTTTATTCCAAATGTATAATATCATAAAAAAACATTTATAAAAGTTATTAATCTTTAAAAAAAGATGTGTTGGAGTCCTATATTTCATTTTCGGTCTCATTTGGATCCGCAGGCAACAACATTGCAATAGTTTCGCTTAAAAAAGATCTATGTGAGATTTTCCTGATTGGCCTCAAACTACTTAACAATGGATCTGATGATAATAATAATCTATGAAAAATATCTAAGTTGCACTTTTCGCGCGAAAACTTTCTCGCGTAATCAAGCCTGTAGGTGCGAAAGTGTTTGTTACGTGCCTCTGCCGCTTCTTCTGACAGTAAAGCCGATTTCGGCGGGTAACATTCTTGCTTCGCTTTTAACAAAAGGTCATAACAAGGGAAATGTCTTTTGTTTGTTGCTCTTATTATTTCATATTGTCTACGTGTGAGATCAGCCTCAACAAACATCTTAAGTGCTTCGAAGGGGGTCAACGGAGACGGAGGGATAGCTTCATCAACCTTAGAATAAGCCTTTTTGTATTGACTGGCTTTTGTTGGCGAATTGGTTATGTCCTTCAGGACTTTGGACGCATTTCTTTTTCCATCTGATTGTAAAAGTACTTGCGCAGCATGGCCTATTACTTCAGGGTCCACAGAAGAACGTATTTCTTCTGTTTTCCTTCTCTTGCTTCGCTCACTCGAATCGGCAAACGATTTACTCCCTGGCGATGAGTTGTTTCAATCGGAATCTCAAAGGTTCCACCTAACCAAGAACTATTATTTTTTTCGAAAAACTCTTTATTTTTATATGCTTTCAACCACCTTTGTTTCATTTGCGATCTAACGTATGAAAATTTATGCTTAAGAGTTTTTTTATTGTCTTCTGTATCACCATAGCACACCAGCAAGTAATTCTCTAAATAATCCAATTTCTCATGAAAAGAAGGTAAGTTATGTCCCTGCATTAGGTCAAATAAATATTTTTTCGTCACTACCTTCACGCCATAGGTATTTGATGACCCTAAAACAAAGACAACTATATTTTAGAAGCGCCAGAAAAAATATATTTTTTCTTGTTTTTTTACAAAAAATCTTTGATGAAGGATTTTTCCGAGATTTGCGGTTTCTAGCGGCAATTTTTTTTTTAACTTTTATAATAAGACCCTGTTTATACCGTAAAAGAGAAAAAAACAGGTGGGACGGACCCTGAAGTATAGTTAAAACTCTTGAGAAATCGAAAATCAATGATAAATTTGTACAAAAATCATCTTGCCTAACAAGTGAAAAAAATATATGACAATCTGTAATAAAACACCATTATTATATATAGTTTTAAAGATTCATACCTGAATTATGCGAATCCATCATTTTCACTAAGGTATTACCTTCACAAAAAAAATATTGACTTTGTAAGAGAAGTTGCACAGAGAGCGTCGAGAACTGTAACGTACACCGGGAACGGAGGTCAAGTTTCGACTACCTGTAAATAATTCATGGCACATGGCCCAAGGGTGGGGATAGTGGGGATAGATTCCTGGAAGTGTCTTCTAACGGTACCGATCAAAGTTTTACGGCTAAATTGACTTTAAAAAAATGACTTTTGGCCGCCTAAATCGTCGAAATCTACCTTTGTGCAGCGGATGATCAAGACGCTTCCATCGATACTCATTAATTGTCAAATTATGATCAGTTTAGAAGTTATGAGGTAACAGATGAACATACATACTTACATACCGGTCAAAATCATAACTCTCCTTTTTGCTTCGCCGCCGTAGTCAGGTAAAAATATAAGCTACGTCAATATAATTGTAAGCTGGGCTGACTGTTCCAGGTGTACCATCGGACTTAGGTACCAGATACTAAAATACATACATAACCTAAAGAAACCTACCTTAAAGCCTTTTTTGTCCCTGATTTTAAAACTATCATATCGAGGGTATAGTGTTAAAACCCAATAAGTGTCAAAAAATCGAAAATTGTTTTATTACTCCATCTTAATGCATTTTTGATTCGCTTTCCAGTGGTCTAACCCAATAAGTGAAATTCTCAGTAGAAAGAAAATTACTTGAGGTAATAACCCAATAAAGTGACCAGGTTTAGCCAAAACTTAAAAACTAAAACACTATAAAGTGTGTTATCTTGATAAATAATATTTTTATTTCACGGTTAAACCACTTATAGCTATTTATTTGTTTTGAGTGTTCAATAATTTGAACTAAAATTACCGAACGGTATAAAGGCAATAACCACTATTTGTATTTATCGGGTTTTAGCTTTACATACATAGATATGAAGGCAAACAAAACCAAGAGCTAAAACATACCAAATGTGTTTGTGGGGTTTTATTGTTCGATTATATTTCAAAAGTAACAAGTTATGTTTAGTTATATGGTATTTGCTCGCTTCGTCAACTAACTTTCTTCAAACGTTGTTCGAAGAAGAACCCAATAAATCAAATTTCACCTATCAACTTCTAGCGCTGTTGTTGTCAATTTGCGACTATTCGCACATCGTCGTCCGCGAGTATTGTTTTCAAAATTATTCTTCTGTTTAGCGCTAATAAATTCTTTTTGTTTGTTACGATGAGTGATCAAGGAAGAAAATTTGTGCAGCTAGCTTGCATTAAGGTTGACAACTAGGTAAATGTTGGTTTAAGATATTTGCTATGATGGATCATGGAAGTGGAACTGCCTTTGGAGAATCTAAAATCCTACAAGAAACAAACCGACTTCCAAAAAAACACTGGTTTTATTTATTTTAGATTCGACTTCCGGCTTTTTGTTTAAAATTTATTTTTTCACTTTTTAGTTTTGGTACCTACCACACACAAATTCGAATACCATCTGCTATGTAAATAATAGTGACAGGATGTTATTATAACATGATTCACATAGACTATGTGGAAAAAATACGTATTATTTGAAGCTACTAACTCAAAAACTACCCAAGCAAAGTTAATAAAAAAAATATGGGACCATGGGGATTTTTTTATTTTATTAAATCGGTCCACATTTGGCGAAAATATCGAAGAACGTTAAAAAAAAAATACATACATACGAACATAGAACCGCCTCCTTTTTTTTGAAGTCGGTTAAAAAGATTTCATGAAAATGTGCGAAAATCTCATCATTCCCGAGGAACTCCATGTGTGGATACGTGGTATGAAGACGTACACCAAAATCCAACCAAAGCCTTCGAAAGTGATGAGTGATTTATTCTGTTTTTTTGTTATTCTTTATTCATTACCATAATTTCAGCCGAAAGACGTCCACTGTTGGACATAGGCCTCCCCCAAGCACCGCCACTTCGACTGGTTCTGTGCTTCTCGCATCCAGCGGATTCCTGCGGCCTTCACCAGGTTATCGATCCACTTTGTGGAGGGTCTTCCAATGCAACGTCTTCCGGTATGCGGTTGCCACTCCAGAAACTTCCGGCACCATTGGCCATCTGTTCTGCGAGCAATGTGACACTTAAGTTTGGCAATTCTTGGGCTTCTTCTAGGGCTGTGACAGTTACCTTGGTTCTCCTACGAATCTCTTCATTTCTGATTCAATCACGTAGGGAAACTCCAAGCATAGCCCTATTCATTGCCCTTAGGGTGACTTTCAGCCTTCTCATGAGGCCCACTGTGAGCGACCACATTTCAGTGCCATAAGATCACTGGCAACATGCACTGGTCAAAAGGTTCATCTTGAGACACTGGTATATGAGACGAGAAGATAGTACGCAGCTTCCCGAACGCCGCCCAGCCGAGTCGAATTCGACGATTGACCTCTTTCTCGAAGTTGGACCTATGTCCAACATGTGTATGTTGACAGTATGTCCTATCTAGGTAAACACAATCGTCCACAACTTCGAGTGTAGTCTCCGATCTTCATGACGGTGGGTGTTAAATGGGCATTCGAGATTCCCTTCGTTTGGTCTATGTTCATTTTAAGACCCACGCTTTTGGAAACTCATTTTAGTCAATCATTATACTGAAGTCCTCCATGGTCTGAGCCATGACTACTATATTGTCGGCAAACTGAAGGTGAGTGATGTACTTGCCATTGATGTTGATGCCAACAGTTTCGGAGAGATAACGTCTCCCTCTCTCACTCCTCGCTGCAGAAGTAAAGGTTTTGTGGTCTGGTGGACTGACATAGTGGCATTTTCATATAAACACTTCAGCACCTCGATGTACCAATAATCAATCTGGCACCGTTTGAGAGACTGCAGTACAGCCCTGGTCTCGATCGAATCGAAGGCTTTCACGTAGTCCACAAACGCTAAACAGAGAGGCAGGTTATACTCTTCGGTCTTCTATATAACCTACCGCAACGTACGAATGTGGTCTGAGGCCTTTACGGAATCCGGGTTGTTTCGGAGAAGCTGAAAGTCGTCAAACCTGCGCGCGAGACGGTTCGTGATGAGTCTTGAAAACAACTTGTAGACATGGCTCAGAATAGAGATGGGCCTATAATTCTTAAGCAGTGCATTTTCGCCCTTTTTAAAGAAGAGTATCACCACACCTCTGTTTTATCCTCGAGTAAGACAGAATCGAACTGCTTCTGGAGGGCCTTAAGACCGTTTTTCACTGGCCTTCAGGAGTTCAGCCGTAATTCTGTCATCACCCGGCTACTGGTTATTTTTAAGCTGCTTCAGAGCCATCCTAATCTCGTAATAGCTGACGTCCGGGATGTTTTAGATATAATGTTGGGTCAACCTAGCTCTTGGCTCGTTTGCAGGTTCGTAACGGGCTGGGGTTACTGGTTGACGTGTGTCCATAGAACCCCTCGATATCACTCAATAGTTCAGGTTTGACGGATACGATCCTGCCATCATCGGTCTTCAGTTTTGCAAGCTGGCTCTGTCCAATAGACAGTTCTCTTGCAAAGACCTTGGAGCCCTTGTTGCACTCTGTCGCGGGCTTAGCACGGTCCGTATTACAGTAGCGTAGATCGCTATTTAAGGTCTAAGAGATCTGTCTATTGAGCAGCCGGTATTTGAGCGCATTGTTCGTGATAACTGCAGGATCACCTTGCGCCTCTCCTCCATGAGCTGTGAAGTAGCATCAGAGAGCTTCTTGTTTAGACTGGTACGACGGTTCTTGAAGATCTTAGATCCGACCGTATGAATAGTTTTCATTGTGATTCATAGAATAAACAAATTAGTAAAGTACATTAAATGTTTAATTACTCTTGAGTTAAAACCCAATAAGTCGGTGCCCTTTGTAAATTATATATTTTTTATAATAAAATGGACCACTCCAGAAACTTAAAAAATACTTTTAACACTAATTGAATGTATACACTTTTACCACAAATACTTATTATAACGATATTATTAGAATAACATAGGTATTTTTGTCCTTAAAACTTAAATGTTTAATATCTCGAAACATACAATTTCGTAGTTATTGGGTTTGAGCACTATACCCTCGATATATACGACGACCTAAAAAAGGTCGCAGGAAGCCGCTGGATGCAGGTCGTTTCCAACCGGCCAAATTGGAAATCATTGGGGGAGGCCTATGTTCAGCAGTGGGCGTCCTATGGCTGAAATGTTGATGATGATGATGATGTTTATATACTAATATATCTTGTTAAAATATACTTACATCAGATTTTATTTTGTATTCGCTAAGAAAAACCTACATTTAAAATAAGCCCTCCGCGAGCCATCCCAATGGCGACTAGGTGAACCAAAGATATTCTCTATGAGGTGAACCCTCCAGGGTTCCTATCACGGATGTTTTTACTAGGCAAACGAAACTATTTTTAGTAAATGACACGGCAGCTTGATGCATCATTTCATCATGCACATTATCACAATATTTTATAGCTTCATTTTAAGAGTGACCACGCAAACAGCTCTTTTAGGTATTGAAATAAAATAAACAATCACCCAGTGGTTAAATCCAAAACATCAGAACAATAAGAGTTTTAAACTAAACTGAGCACAGTTCTTCGTATTCGGCGCGCCGTTGGCCGTTCCCCTGGGTCAAGAGCAGGATGTTACAAGCAGTTTGGTTTTCCCGCACACCGACTACCGAGAGCTACAGGGAAAACATCTGTGAAATTATGGACTGGTGGTGTTATTAAAGGGAGTAATGGTTTGCACCTCCATTCTTGGAAAACGTATTTCTTGGCGTGCTAACTTTCAAATGTTATGGTTGACCTCTTTTACTGAATTATAGATTCTATTCAGCGCACACTTCAGTAGGTATACCAACTATTTACAGTGCTGCAGGAAAACAACAATGTATATGTTACTTCTAGACTGGAACAAATGTGTCATGGATTTCCCCTGTATCGTAGGCCAAATCATTTAAATCTAATCTGGAAACACCATTATTATTGCAGCAAAAGAGAGGCTTTCCGTTTCCACTAATCTACCAAGGGCTAATGATGAGACCTTATTCCGTAAAGCATATTGTTGGTTTTCATTTATAGGTTTTAAGTAAAAACAAACCTAACCAGCTTTACAGTTTTCCTTACCAATTGGGTTTCTTGTGATTGAAAGGTAAATAGTGGATATTGCTATTATAAATCAACCCTTACGAGGGGATCGAAATATATAAGTTTATAATATATATTTTATTTAGTTTAAATATACATATAAGTTTATATATTTGTTTATTTTATTTGACTTTATATGTCAATTTATTTTATGTTATTTTAATTTTTTTGTTGACATAACAATTGAATGATTTTCATGAGTTGTATTGCTATATGTGGTTAGCTAGCTAAGCGACCTCGACAATTGATCATATTATTTTTTGCCTGAACAACCGGCAGCAAGTTCGTCACGCTCCCTTAGATGTCACTGCTTGTGGTAGCGTCGGGGGTCGGGTTGCCTCCTTCCCACAAATATGGTGAGGGGTCATGGATTTGTTATTGTTATTAGTAATTTAACTGTTTATTTATTTTACCTCGATTTTCCTAGTTTATACTTCCAGTTACAGCTATATATAGCTATATATAAGCGGGCACGCCCTTTATGACTGGAGGATTTTATTTAGATATTCTTTATGTTTAGTCTTTATTTATTTTATGTCTGCCTGAGTACAGTTCTCGATATTTTTAGTTGGTATATTGGCGTGTGCTAGCTGACATATGGGTATTAATTTATAATTTAATTATGTTTAGTGTTGCGTAATGTAAATAATTTTGCATACTATTAGGTACATAGAATCTTTTTTTTTTCCTAACTGAACAGACAGCTGTGCTGCTGGGGAGTTTGTTGCGCCACTTCTTCTTCCCAGCTAAAGCACTAGGAAGTGGTGAAGGGTGGGCATTTTGTGGGACTGTCTTATGTAACTTTGACGTTCGAAAAGTGCTGATTCTCAGCCTAGTTTGAATAAATGACTTGAATTTTGAATTTTTTGCATTTTAGAACTGTAACTGTACTGTCGAATATTACAAGTATGTAAAAAAAGGTTGGGTAAATAATTATAGGGCATCAAAACATTCGTCCGCATCGCTGTTAACAGGAAAAGTGCCCAAAGGGTTGGATTTTTAAGTTTTATTATTTGTTGTTATAGCGACAAATGAAATACACAATCTGTGAAAATTTAAACTGACTACCTCACAGAAAAGATAAAATATAGGCCTGTTCTGTGGTCTACCTATTACGGTTCATGATATACAGCCCGCTGACAGACAGACCGACGGACATGAGAGGCTTAATATAAGGGTTCCGTTTGGCACCCTTTGGGCACAGAACCCTAAAAATGATTACTGGGCAACCAGTTTTTCTTTACAGGTTGCTCTCGCCGGTCAATTACTGAAAAAATAATAACGTTAATTCTAAGGCCGCATACATGTAGCTGATAACCGGCGCCGGTATGCCAGCGCCAGTCGACGCCGGCAAGCGCTGGTTGTTAAAGAGATGCTGATGTCACAGCTAAGCTAACTAGCTTAGTTAGCCTTTCATTTAACAGTTACGTTGGAACTGTGACCAACCACGCGCGAGCCTAATTGGTCTCAGTAACTAAGCCAGAGAACCCCGACTAAATGAGGATAGGTTAGAGCTGTGACGGACCCGAGATGGCGGCGCGTAGTGGAACACTGGACTGGTTTTAGTCAGTAAGACTGACAAACTCCTCTGCCTACCCTAGGGCAGAGGACACCCATGAGGTATCCAACCCCGTCAAAAAACAAAAACAAATAGTTAGAACTGTGAACAACCGTGGCAGTGGCCGCCGAGCGCTACTTCCAAAGGCTAATTAAGCTAGTTGGATGCGACAATGACATCGCAGTAATTAATTAACTTCTAAACTTAAGTTTTGAGATGAAAAGGTCCGCGCCCCTGATCTTGACATTTAGCTAGATAGGAGCTCGTCCATAAGGAAGGAAACTTATTTATAAAAGAGTCAACGGTTATGAAAGTTCAGAGGTGGAACTGTTTGTTAAAGAAATTATTAAAAGTTACATTTAATTAAGAAGTTTTCTTGAATCCGTCCGCGTCCGCCTCGGTTGCTGAACTGAAAAGAAGTTTTAGAAGCTCTATTTCGTGCTTAGATATGTGTGTACCTAGTTAAACTTATTTTTTTATTAGTTCAATCAGTTTTTTTTTCTCCATTTAACATGATTAACATGGAGTACGTATAGGTAGTTCCTAATCGTCATTCTCCTCTCCTTAACCCAATTTATTTGAGGTCGGCTCAACATGTCGTCATCTCGGTAGTCACACCCTTCATATGTAGTCCCCTATGCCTACAAATATTGCCTGAGGCGCCGTGTAAACATTCGCTGAAGACTTAACTACTTGATCGAAGTTTTTGCACGACTCCTCGTTGGTACTGAAGATAGAAGGAAAACCCTGCCCTAGGCAATGTGTTAAGTGTGATCACAAATCCATCTAAGTATCGGCTGAGCAAGGTGGTTAGTCATTACTTTTTCCTTATGTCTATCTTCTTCTTCCTCCTAGCCTGAGTATCTCAATTAGGTAGGTACTTGGGGTTTTTATTTTATTTTATTCTGACCTCGATTTTGTGCTGACCGTAACCGCTCTATGTATATGCAGTGTGGTCAAAAGAGCCCTGAAATAAACCATTACGTCATTATGCATTGTTTTAAGTAAGTAAAACACACAGTATCGTATCAGATCACTCTCAGGAATATCAAGTTGGACCCTAAACAAACATTCCTCTTGGAAACAAGTCCCAACAAGGATACAAACCCTCTTATCTGTAACGTAGGTATATTACCATAAACACAACAAAAATCTTACACATGTACGGTAAAACCCCAATGACGTCCTCTGCCTGGTCTCTGACCGCGGTGAGTTGAGTTTTAGTACGAAGCCAATGACCTGTACCAATACGTCACAGCTTTTTTATCAGAATTCTATTAAGCTGTTTGTTGACGATAACGAGTGTTATGCGGACTTTTACTATGTCCCACCGAATTAAGCCTCGTTCAGACTAGCGCGACGCGACGGCTTGACGCGACTTGAAGAATACGATTTCTAAGAAAACTTCACGGTATAACAATAACCGGTGTCGCGTCGCACTGTTGCGCCGCGCTTGTCTGCACGAAGCTTAAGACAGGTCGTGAAGTTTAGCAGTTCTAAAAGTGAATCTTCCGTTGCGCGTTGGTTTGGTTAGGAACAGCTGCGCTTCCGTGCTCTTCTCACACCGAACTTGAATGAACAACTTACAGTACCTATAGGTAAAGATAGTGATTTAATCATTTGGAGGGTGTGGAGAATTCTAATAATTCCAAGAGTTCTAATTCAAAATACATAATCTAACTCTCTCTAAATCTATATTCATGGTGATAGTGATAAGGAAATTCTCAATAACAAAGATTTACGCAAGTGAACGACCATTTAAATAATTAAGTTAGATAATCGAGCATGCAGATTACGCTATTTAAAAAAAAAACGGGCCAAGTGTATGTCGGACCACGCACAATGAAGGGTTCCGTAGTTGGGATGAATTTATCCCAAAAACAAACTTAACATTGTAGTTGAACAACATGTTCTCCCTTACATCGATATATGTACGTCACGGTAAATTCTCCAACTGCAAATGTAAGTTTGTAATCTCATTTTTTTTAAATATAAAACTACTCAAACCTAGAGTAGACCTAAAAAAGGTCTACTCTGTATTTCTACTACACTTATCGCACCGAAGCATTTCATTGAAAACATCTCGAGTAGGTACCATGATACTTCCTATTACTCCATGGTAAGTAGGTACCATGTCTAGTCGCTGTATTTCGAAATGTAAACATGTAAAAACGTTATAATCTACAAGGTACTGACAGATAAGTTGGTACGATTGGTGAAGAGATTAAAGTGCCTGCATGCGGTTACTCGGCACCTATCAGTAGTATTAAAAAAAGATAAAAAAGATAAAAGATAATTTATTTTGCAAATATGGGTAACAGCAATTGATGACAAAAATATTTGAGTTCAGCCATATTTTACCACGTAGGCATGCAAAAGATTTAACACATTAAACTTATAACTAAATAATTAAAAACAATTTTAAAATATTACAAATTACTACTACACAGTGAAGTACAAAAAATAATAACTATATAATATTACACTAGCTTAAAAATTCTTTTTCAGTTAGGAACTCCTTAATATTATAATATGCTTTCGCCACTAATTCGGAGTTTCTTTTTAAACATTGGAAGCGGAAGCTCTTTCCAAATCTTTGGCAATTTATTATAGATGACTGTAGCCATGCAGTAGACACTTTTGCGCATAAGTGCTGTCTTGGCTGACTCAAGACATAGCACACTATTATCTCGTCTATTTCGGGGTACTACATCTGATAGACGTCTAAAACGACTCGGATTTGTCTTTACAAACACAGCTACTTCTAATATGTAGAGACAGGGTAGTGTTAATAATTTATAATTTTTAAAGTACTGTTCACAACTGTCAGTGGGTTTAAGTTTAAACATCGCGTGAATGCATCTTTTTTGTACCTTGAAGGCGGTCTCTCTTTCAGTTGAGTTTCCCCAAAATATTATCCCATAGCGTAAATGTGATTCTACTATCCCATAATAAGCAGTAAGAAGAGCATCCGTGTTTATTATATGTGATAATGTGTATAGAGCGTATGCAGACTTACTTATTTTCTTACATAAAGTATCAACGTATGATTTCCAGTTTAGTTTTTTATCTATTACGAGACCCAGGAATTTTGTCGTTTCAACTTCTTCTATGGTATCATTATCATAGTTTATATTTAAATTAATACTAGTAGAGGTATGTTGTCTAAAATGGATAACTTTTGTTTTACCCAAATTAATTTTTAAATTATTTGCGTCTAGCCAGTTTACCGTCTGTTTTAAACTATTATTAATTTCCCTCTCATACGTATCTCTACTTTTACAAGGTATTGTAATCGTGCTATCATCCGCAAATAGTGTCATAGGTCGATCAATAGATTTCGGTAAGTCATTTATGTATAAAATAAATATATAGGGACCCAAAACGCTCCCTTGCGGTACCCCAAATAATACTTTACGCTCTGATGACCAAAACATCTCTTCATGTTTACTTACTATATTAATTTTATTGACTTCAGTTATTTGTTTTCTGTCTTGTAGGTAGGAATTAAGCAAATTAAGGACATTGCCTCTAATCCCGTAGGCTTCGAGTTTTTTTAAAAGAGTAGCATGATGTACATAGTCGAATGCCTGCGTCATGTCGCAAAATATGCCACATACAGGATTCCGGTGATCAACATTTTTAATGACATTGTATAAGAAATCATATATAGCCATATTAATAGTCCTGTGTATACGAAATCCTTTCTGTTCCTCACACAGAATGTCATTTTTATCTATGAATTTACCAACTGCCTTATAAATATATCTTTCAAAAATTTTAGAAATAACTGGAATTAATGATATTGGTCGGTAATATTCCATCACTTCTCTATTTTCTCTTTTAAAGAGTGGCTTAATTATTGATATTTTTAACGCATCAGGGTATATACCTGCGCTAATACTTAGGTTAATAATATGACTTAAATGACCGCTTATTTTCATTGACACGTGTTTCAGTATTTTTGTAGCAATACCGTCATATCCAACACTATTTGTATTATTTAATGAGTTGATGATTCTCTCCATGTCTTGTGGTATACTAGGGCCATGAACATTGTTTTATTATTTGTATCAATTTTGTTACATTTAGGTTTGCTAGTCACATCCAGTTTCCCTTGTACTTTATCGATAAAATAATTGTTAAATGCTTCAGCAATGTCATTAGGATTTGATAGAGTACTATTATTATTTATAATTTTAGTAATACTAGATTACTAGAGAACATACCTATGTTATATTTTGCACGATTTATAATTTGCCACGTGGTTTTAGACTTGTTTTTGGATGATTTTGTTTGGGTGTAATCTAAATTGCCACAAAAATTTTCTTTTTTTTTTGACTACCAAGTTTAATACCTTTTGACAACCATTTAGGTTTTTTTAAGACATCTATTTTGATCAATTTAGTTGGAAAACACAAGTCGTATATTAATTTAAATAGATCGAGAAATTTGTTATATGCTTCATTCGGATCGACTGTGTCATAAATCTCTGCGAAAGATAAGTTTTTTATATGATTTTTAAACTTAGAAATATTGTCAAGACTGTAGTCCCTTTTAGCCGTGTACCAATAATTTATGAGACATTTGGTTTGAACTGGACAGTGAAGCAGCTGTGCTGTATGATCGGACAATGCCAATTCTATTACGTCAGATTTACACATTTTTCTAAAATTGTGAGCAAAGTTGTATATACATGTCATACTGGCCATGCGAGTCGGCTGCTTTAATACTAGTTTTAAGTTATAGCTCATTAAAAGACATTCGAATGTATTTGAGTGGTAGTATTTTCTGTGTTCAAATTGTCAATTTCATTATTTGCAATTATCAATTCCTCCTGTGTAGATGACAATTTTATTTGTAAGTCACGTACTTCTAAAGTCTCACATGGATCAGGTAGACTTTGCATCGTGCTATTGAAAAGTGACGAGTCTGATGTGTTCATAATTGACACATTATTATGAGAGTTTGTTTTTCTTATTTTCCGTAATGTTATGTTACTATTACCTCCACTCGCCATAATTGGTAGTAAAAAATAATATACAAGTAGGTCAGAAAGTCAGAATCGAACTTATTGTCAAATCGATTCAAACAAAAATATTGCAAAAATAACTGAACAAAAAGAGAAACTACTTTTGGCATTCGAACTAGCGGCACTTCGTTTATACCAATTATTAGGTCGATTCTGCTCGTTCTTAGCTATTTGAACGATATTAAACTCACTGAAATAGTATATCTGTTCCAATTTCTAATATTTTTTAAACTTTAAACAGTCGTTAAGTGACTCGATCTCCTCTAGGTTACTCCGGCCTAGTAATACTAGAGAGATAATATATTCTCTATCATAATTAGACCAATAGTGCGCCCGCGCACATTAAGTAGTACTACATCCTCAACGAGCAGCAGCGCATCGCATCTCAATACAAAAAAGCGCGATGCGGTCCGCCTATAGTGTGCGGTATGAAAGTATTATAATACGGTGCGGCCCACCTATTTCTGCGTCAGCCTTTACAGTTTTTTATCATATGATTGATTTAGAGCAATCAATGCCCCGTATCCCACAAGTCTAGTATGGACAACAACCCAGACCTACTCAACTAAATTACTGTTCAAATGCCACTCAAGTAAGTACCTACTTATCGTTGTTCCCAGCGGTCATACACCAGCTTCAGAACAAAACCCGACTGCTCAACCCTGTAAATCAATCAAGCTGACGAGCGAATCACGTACTTCTACCCTTATCTCCACTCCTTTAATGTCACAAGAAACATGTACCTACACACTATCGGTTGGTCTACGAGTAGGTATTGTTTAACATAACCTTCAATTTGTTGCCACTATCTCTGTTTGATTACATTCATTGATGGGTTTTCCAGGCCGGGTTTACCCACGACCGATGCACACAGTATTGCTATTGGTATGACTCCTCGACCCTGCGATTGTGTATCTCAACAAGAATAAACGTTCTTGTGTTGAGTTGTGCCAGATGTGAAGGAGCGAAGTGTGAGTTATGAGCAGCTACTAGAGTTCCTTAGCTTAGCTATGATGCAGAATGATCCCCTCCTTCATTAGTATATTATATCACCTCACACTGGACATCACTTACTGCTCTGACCATCTAGCAATGTGAAGAAATGAACAGCCTCAAAAACTTTGACTCTAACAACGTTATGTAGGAACTAAGCGTTGGGTTCCCAAAACTTAATAATACCATCGTTTTTGCTTCATCTGTTCAGGCCTTCGCGGGTGACGTTACTAAGTAGGCTATTTAGTTTCCACCAAATCTTGTCAGCCATCACATTCAGCCCCAGCAACTATGCTGATTGGTTCAGCCCTTACCTACCTAATCAAAGCCTAGCCTAATGATATTATCATTATCACCTAGGCTTTGATTAGGTAGGATGGAAGTTCGTTCATAAGATATTTTTAGATATATTATTTTATTTTAGTCAGCTAGAACTATTTATTTTAAATCTACAGAACCCTAATGAGCACGTGTTTGGTTTCAGTCGTAAAATGTTGTTTATCGGCGGGAAAAACCTAATTGAAGCAGCAGTGTGTTCCACCACGTGTCGTGAATCACGAGACATTCTGCAACTTTATGTTATTTCTTTGGTTCGAAAATATGTTTCTCAACGAGTTGTTCTTTTCCCGGAGCAACACATCATTGTATCTGTCATGTTGCCGCTTCGAAAGAGTAGGCACTGATTCGAAAATAGTTGTATTATTCACACTAAGTAAAATTTCTTTTGAATAAACAATGTTATTATCTACTGATAGGTAGTTACACAATCATTGGGGAATATCGCGGTAATTACGTGATTGAGGGAAAATAAACATAAAATAATAGGTTTAAGAAAATCAGACGATCAGCTATAATGTTTACTTACGCGAACATATTTAATTCTTGGCGTTCCAGTTACTATAATTCAACAGATAATGGGTCTTTTACCAAAGGTTTGCATCTTAATGATAGTAATAAGTCGGCTGCAACTTATCAGTGACCCCCCTTTTTTTTTTTTTTTGGGTGGGAAATCATCAAATGACGTCTCCCGCTCTGGGTGGAGCGGGAGGGCGTGTCAGACTCTTACTGACTAAAACCCACCCGTGTTCCTTCTGTTGCCTGTGCAATGCCAGGGGGCCACGGTATCCCTTTCGGACTTTCCCGCAACCCCGGCAGGCAATGGTCTCATCGGACCCCTTCACTCGCTGACACTCTTAGAGGCGCGCGTGGAACACAACGCGCCGTCGACCCGGGCCTGGTCCTTACCGGACGGCGAGCTACCCATTGCTCACCGTCCGCAAGCCCGCTCCTACGGTGGCCGGGAATCAGCGATTGATTCCCGACGCCCAGGGCGTCTCCTCCTGCGGCGGCTAGGGGCGTGAGGGCGCGAAATTTGCCTCTCCCTCACGCGTTCCGCCTCCTCCTTTGCGAGCATTACTGCTTCGCAGAAGGAGGTGACGGCCTCCCATGCCCTCTCGCTCCGTACCATGGCCTGGACCAGGGCCGGACGCGAGAGATCCCCGCCACCGATCGCCTCCACGAGGACACGGCGGTGCTCTGCCCAAGCCGGGCATACCTCCACCGTATGCTCCACCGTGTCCTCCGGGCGATCCACGCAGTGATGATACCCGGGCGTTTCCTCCCGCCTTATCCGAAACAGGTACCTCCCGAAACAGCCGTGTCCGGTGAGGACCTGCGTCAGGCGGAAGGTGAGGACGCCGTGGCGCCTCTCCAGCTACTCCTCAAAGAGGGGACTTATCGCCGCAATAGTGGCGTGCCCAGCACTGGGTTGCGACAATCGCACTCTCCATGACGCCATGAGATCCCGTCGGAGCTCTGTCCGCTGTGCCGCGATTTCTCGCGGCATCGGAGTCAAGCCCCGGCGTTTCGCCTCCTCGCGCCACTCCCAAATATGCGCGAGGACTTTTGCCTCCAGATCCCATGGCGAGTGACCCCCCCCTGGAGTTGATTGTTCATTGATGGAGCATCAGGCGATACTCAATCTCTGAAGTAGGTAGGTACTTCATAGGTATTCGTCAAGAAACCTATATGAAACAAGTAACCCATATTGATACCTAGATAATGTACTCAAATACAGATCAAAGACCAAGCAATTAATGGCTACATTACACTCACATTAACTACTAGTTCTGGTCGACATACGGTCTTATCTCTTATCTTATCAATACACTATGACAATGAAACTAATGGTTTTAATGCACCACATTGTAACTAGGTGGGTATAATAAATCTTGGCAGCAGTCAGCACCAGTAGGTACTGTGAGTTTTTAGCCTAATTTGTTTAACCATTTACCTTCGCGAGTTTGATAAGATTATGAGCTGCAAACACTATATTTCGTATGAGGAATACAATGGAAGAACAATTAGGAGTCATCTTGAAGAGCTGACAGTTTATGCCATGATGTAAAAACGTGTAGCCAATTCTAGGAATAATTATGATTTTAACTATAAAAATATGGTTTAATTCATGATGTCATTGAACGACTTCTTCCACAGTTCGCAGTCTGCTGTCTGTGACGTATTCTATTATGGGATGGTTATTGATATCTTATTGGCAATTACATGATTTATTCATTAACCACTAGAATGCCTAAATCCTGACCAGTGGCCTATCCTTCGAATCGGGTATTGCCCAATAATAGCTAATTGGGTCGTGGAAAAACCGAGCCTTGTGATATAGTGACAAGTAAGATTGATACTGCCATATCACAGTTAGATTGTATCAAGCAGTATTGTCGCCGATTGTATGACTGCCTCGTTGGTTTGGTGGTGTTATTGGGTTTTTCTATCTAGAATATCTCAGTAGCAGCGCGGAGTCTGGATTTGTGCCCGGTTGGTGGCAATAGGCTCGCCCGATACTACCCCACGTTTGCACGGACGTAATAAAATCGTTTTTTCGAGCACTGGGTTTTCAACGCTCTGCTCAACACAGAGAGTTGAAAATACAGTGCACAAAAAAAATCGCCGCGATTTTATTACGTCCGTGCAAATGTGGGCTAATGTTGAAATGTGGGTGTACTACAGGTAGGTACGACCTCTGCCTAACCCTTCGGGGAATACAGCAGGCGTGATGTTATTTTATATTACAAACATAGAAATATAAAAACAGGAGAAGTAGCATGGGGGCGTGTCGTAATCACGATGCTCATGTCATAGGCAAATGGCCGTCTCCGCGAACTAGTGCGCTTTCGACCGCGATCAAAATTAAAAACATTAAAAATTCAAAATATTTTATTTCACATAAACCTACATAGGCACTTATGAAACGTCAGAAGTTAGGTGCACGATTCCAATTGGTCGTTTCCTATGGAGAAGAGCCGGCAAGAAACTCCACGTTTACTCTTTTAAAAATAATTGGCTTTTACAATATTTTCAAATAACAGTGTTATTAGTTATGGGAGGACAGTGCAGGTCTTTCAACAAGTACCAGGTACTTAACAAAATAATTATGGTCCACAAATCTACAGTCCACTAAGCCTACAGCGTTCTCACATTCACAAAATAGAAAATAATCTATATGTATAAAGATGAATACATTATTAAAAATAAAAACGTATTTTAAACGAAATGACGTGATTGCTATTACAGTTGTAACAAATCTGAATTATTATCATGTACACAAAAGCCACTAATAACTCTTGTACAGTGCATGGTAAATGCACGCTGTTTGATTGGATATAGGTTTATAATTGATTGTGTAGTACTAGTACGTTCTGATTTATGAATTGCAGGCGTGAGCGTGACTTCATATCTATTGGGTTTACTGTTCTGCATGTGTAGTTGTGGCAAGGTGGTGGGAACAAACTGGAGACATTGGGTTTCGATACATGTCCAACTACCGGGCATGTCTCCTTCTTTCTTACATCTATAAATACAAAGCACCCGAAGGACTTCTTGTTGTAAAATGTTAATACACGATGTCAGGCACTTTCATAGGTTATAATATGGGTATCTCCTAGTACTCCAAAATGGAATTTTTACTTTCTTGCAGCATTTAACAAAAGGAGACTCTAACTGATGGGTTTATCATGCAAGATTAGATAGTATCGGAATGAGCCTTGTACCTACACCTCATAGACAGCTTGTCAAAAGCTTAGTCAATCGCAGGGGTGACTAACCTACCTCTGCAACCATTTAGGCTGGAAGTCGACCCAAATACCTATATTTAAGAAAATGCTAGCCAGATGATTAAAATTAAAATTATAAGGTATTCAATAGAAGTGTTTTCAAAACACATAGGTAGGTGTTATTCCTACACATTTGATCCCGACCTGAGACCACAACGCAAGAATTATCAATAACCTTTGCTCCACATTAACCGCAGCTCGGGAATTACTCGTATTAGCTGGGACGTGAAAGGTGCGCTATGCCAACAGCACGCTGAGATGGATTTCGAAGTAATCAGTTAATATCATGTGACGTCTCATAAAACTGTATTCATTAAGAGACGAACACAATCGTATTTAAACAACATTCAGGGATTTTTTTTACGGTTGACAAAACCGACTTTTGTCCACATTTGCTACAAAAATATTGGAAAGCAGTCACAAATACAACTCCTTCGAGGTGCACAAAGCGATCCCTGGCTGCAAACACTCAGTTATATTGTGTAAAATTACGTATTCCTGTATCGCGTCTATAAAACGGCTCGTTATGAATCAATTTGTGCAGCGCTGTTCGTCGATTTTCGCACGTTCGTGCCACATTACAAGGCCCGGCGGGCATATCGATAACTGCTTTGTGACGTCACATGCCATGCCCATATTAACTGTATTAATTACGGATAATTCCGCCGAATTATTAAAATATTAAGTTGCTTCATGTTAATGAAGCCATTTAAAATTTTAATAATTCGCTATTATAAATTATTATTATATTTTAATAAACTATGCTCGACTTCATTGAATTTAAAACCAGTTGTTGGGAATTGATTTACGATCACGTGCAATATTCAACATGGCGGCGTCATTTTAATTAATGTTACATGTCAGCAGGATATTAGACACATAACATAACATCACGCCTTGTTTCCCCAAAGGGTCGGGTAGAGCTGTACTATAATACACCCACATTTCGCCAGTTGAAGTCCCATGTAATAATGGGCGAGCCTATTGCCATCAACCGGGCATAACTCCAGGCTCCGCGGGCTGCTACCGAGATACATACTACTACTGCTACTGGATAATAGATGCTTTGCAAAACGCATTCTGGAAATATTGATTCGAGAAAAGGCTGGTACCTACGGCTGTTCCTTTATTTGTTTTTGCTCGACTTGGCGAGGGTACTGCCGATACCGTGCCCCCAGATTTGATGAATTCGAAGTTGGTTTCATGTTTTACCTATGACTAATGCTATAACATGCTAGCCTACTAACGTTCTAGGATTGCCCGAAATAAATAAATAGATAAGGCTGGTTTCAGGCTGTTTCACAGGCTGGCTCCCCGGGAGACCCGTACGGGTCGCCCGTACGGGTTTCCGGAACGAAGACACTCGTGAGGCGCTAGAACATTATTTCACAGCGACGCGGATTGATCCGTACGCGACCCGCTCCGGGTAGTACGCGACCCGCTCCATCCCGTACAACGTATCTACTCCCTGGTTTCAGAGCACTGCGGCGCTACCCGTACGGGCCTCCCGTGTACGGACGGCCCGTAACGGTCTCCCGGACAGCTGTGAAACCAGCCTAACAATAACAAGTTTGGATCTCATGCAATCTTATTAAAACAATAGTTATTTAAGACTTCACAAGCCGAAAATATTGGGCAATCCTCAAACTTCCCAGATAACAGATAATTCATAAACATGACTGTTTCTATCTCACTAAAGTTATCATAGCTTACCTACCTATAAACAGACCTTATTTACCTACTCACTGAACGCAGCAGAACTAATCATTAATTATGCATAATGTAGGTAGGTATGTGTCAGTAGATAAGTAGGTGTATTCGCGAGAAGCCTGAAGTCAGAGCAGTGACCTCATCGTGTGTCGTCACTGACTGCATGATCACGCTGATTATACGGACGTTGACCTCACACCTCACGTTATGATGATGACGTGTGGACTGTGGACTGAATTGTGCACAGAGCAGGATGTGTCAATCAATTCAACCTATGGCAGGCCAGTGTATAACCCCGCCTCCAGCATCAAGTCTGCCCCCCACCACCTTGTTAATGTACTCGAGGGGCGTCCTACGTAATATTTGTAAAACAAAAGTTTGTTCCACATACGGGGGCAACTAGATGACGCTGCTGCATGTCACAGGCTTGCGCAACAATTTGGAAGCCGCTACCCCTGTAGCGGCTTCCAAATTGTTGCAAGAGGCCCTGTCTATCTGGAATAAGGATTCCAGACAGGCAGGGCCTCTTCATTCAGCGCGGCAGCGGTAGAAAGCGCCATTGGAATACGGGTTGGCTATAGTGTTAAGTTTCTTTTAAAGATTGGTCCGCAATACCAATCTTTGACCACTTATTGCACGAGCCACTAAAGACTAAAGATGTTTAGCAGAAAACGACGCAGGTTGATCAATTGATCACAATGATACCTAAACATAACAAAGGATTATGGAAAAGTCCACTTGCGTCAATAGATACACAAGTGGTTATGCACTATCAGTTCCTATTTACCCAATTAACACCAATTACATTGATCAAATATTCAAAAAAGGCCGTAGGGCATTACAGATGCTTGAGCTTGAGCGGTTATTATACTTGCGATGATTTGACTTAATTTTCAGTAAATACAAACTATTTAAATACTAAGAGAAATGGTAACTCATCAAGTCATGAGACAGAACAGCTATCTTTTTTTGTCTAAAACACATCCAATTTTAAAAGTTGTTGAGCAAATTTTTTTCACCGAACCCATGTAGTTATGGATTAGTAATTGGTTTCAAAACGACTCAAATTCCGATTGAACGTGTATTACGTAATTAGGGTACTGGACTTTTCCCATTGTAACAGCTACCTATTATTTGGGAAATGCCAAACATCACACGGACGAAAATAGTTCAATAACATTCGCTTAATTTATGTATTATAAGGATACGAAATTGTATAAAATGTTTCGGTTTCATCAGGGTTTTTCTTGGTTAATTTAAATAACGTGCATAGAATGTAAGTGGGGAAACCAGCTACTACCTAGTACCTAGGTGCTGTACCTAGTAGGCATTCTACGGTCTACTTTTTACAATAAATAGTAAATAGGTAGGACAACAATGGAAAGGTTTCTGTAGAACAACAGCTGATCAATACCCTGATTTTGAGTTGTTCCCGTATTTGTCTCTTGGCTGGAATGGTTGTTTTCGTCCCTAGTCTCTATCAGTTATTACGCTGTTTGCAAAATACTTTAAAAAGTATTTAATCGGTCATCGCATGCCTAAGTACAGACGCCAGCAGGTCAACCTACCCGAAACTGTAAAATTTTCCCAACCAATTTTGGATCTTATATTTTAGTGATAAAGTTGAAAATCAATTAATGAAATTTGACAGATTGTAGTAGGTTGATGTGCTGGCGTCTGTACTTATGCTCATCACTAATCTACTGAGTGTATCGATAAAATGTTTAATTATAAGTAAGTAGATAGATAAATAATCGGATCATATATAAATATGACCTTTGCAAGAACCAAAAACATAATTGTACACTATTTGCTAATGACATTACTTGGACAATAAAAACTTCAAATAGGAATGCCCTAGAAACTGACACTAACAATGAAATACTAAATGCAAAATTAGTACAATTCCAAACTTACAATTCGTTAGTAAAACCACCTCAAATAAACTTTGGAACCAGTACTATCAATCTTATTCTTGGGACGTAAAAATATCGCGGCGGGATTTTATCGCGCACTGGATTTTCAACTCTCGTGTTGAGCCAAGCGTTAAGAATCTAACGCGTTGGGATGGGACGCACTCTCGTCCCAGCGCGTTGAAAAAACACACTGTGTGTGGGGTGTGGTGTGGGGTGTAGTATCACACATTCTGGTCATGGTTCCTCGTATTTACACTGTTTGTAATGACAGATATTTTCATTAATAATAACCGCGCTACCTTCTCCGGCCGTGTTGTTAGGGTACAGCGAGATAGCCTTTAAATTTTATAAAACACTGTTTAGTGAAGTGATTTTCAGAGATCAAACACACATCAATATTTTCTGTGTCTAGGACTACTTGCAACTCATGTTGGTGTTGCAGCAGTCCGTTGGAATTCCACGCCATTATTTTACGTGTTATTCATGATTGATTTTTCATTCTAATTTCTCTAGCCTCTGGTCCAACGAGGATATGCACTTTAAGATCTGGTTAAGCTTGTCCTCAAGAATTGAAGGTTGTGTGCTTGGTTTTGCAGCTTGTGCATAAGAAACACATTTAGATGCACGTGCAGTTATCGCGCTTGTCTGTGCAAACTGTGCACTTGGTTTTGATGTCAGTTTGTCGCTATTTCTAAGAATCTGTTTAATGGCAGGTGTTACTGGATTATTTTTTGAGGTTTTGTTCTTTTACATTTGCATCTCCTTAGCAACTAAACACCCTCTGTAGTTGGCTGGGTGAGGTAAGCCACAGTGGACACACTTGGGTTTTTCTTGTGCAGGTTTGTTACAGTCAGCCGTGAGGTGTTTACCTGTGCATTCAACACACCTAGGCTCTTTTGAGCAATACTTTTGGGTATGACCATAAGCCTGGCATCTCTTGCACTGCGGTATTATTTTTGAAATTTTAAGCGGGTGTATTTCAACTTTACACCCTAGGATATGTTTTATTTTATTCACCTTCCGCCTGACGCAGTTCCTCACCGGACACGGCTGTTTCGGGAGGTACCTGTTTCGGATAAGGCGGGAGGAGACGCCCGGGTGTCATCGCTGCGTGGATCGCCCGGAGGACACGGTGGAGCATACGGTGGAGGTATGCCCGGCTTGGGCAGAGCACCGCCGTGTCCTCGTGGAGGCGATCGGTGGCGGGGATCTCTCGCGTCCGGCCCTGGTCCAGGCCATGGTACGGAGCGAGAGGGCATGGGAGGCCGTCACCTCCTTCTGCGAAGCAGTAATGCTCGCGAAGGAGGAGGCGGAGCGCGTGAGGGAGAGGCAAATTTCGCGCCCTCACGCCCCTAGCCGCCGCAGGAGGAGACGCCCCGGGCGTCAGGAATCGATCGCGGATTCCCGGCCACCGTAGGCGCGGGCTTGCGGACGGTGAGCAATGGGTAGCTCGTCGTCCGGTAAGGACCAAGCCCGGGTCGACGGCGCGTTGTGTTCCACGCGCGCCTCAAAGAGATGTCAGCGAATGAAGGGGTCCGATGAGACCATTGCCTGCCGGGGTTGCGGGAAAGTCCGAAAGGGATACCGTGGCCCCCTGGCATTGCACAGGCAAGAGAAGGAACACGGGTGGGTTTTAGTCAGTAAGAGTCTGACACGCCCTCCCGCTCCACCCAGAGCGGGAGACGTCATTTGATGATTTCCCACCCAAAAAAAAAAAAAAAAAAAAAAAAAAAAAAAACAACCAACATCTTCATCATTCTTGAACGATAAAATAAACATGTTGAGCGGTTCTTTTGTTTTCCACTTGTTAATTGCATTTTCTATTCGGAGTCCTCTTTGATCCGATCTGGCAAGCAGGATGAATGCAATTTTTTCGCCACTACTCTTATTGGTCTGGTCTGCTTATCCTCGTATGAGAGCCATAGACAGTTATTTTCTGTTAAGAGTCGAGCAATAACTCTGTAGGACTCTTCAGATTTGGCATTTATTTGAACACTATTCCCGCTTAACATTTTTGCGGTAAATGGTTCTACTGGCTGAGATTCCGTCAAAAAGTCGTAGAATGTTTGAAAATTCTTAAAACCGTCCATTACGATTGGATGCTAGTTTTTTTTTTGTGGTTTTACTCTCTTTATTACTGAGTTGCTGCTGCTGAGCGCTAGTTTTTTTGATAAATCAGAAGCCGAAAACAGGCCTACGAGAAAACACCCTATAAATCAAAATAAAACATAAAAATGAACCATATAAATAATAAAACCAGACTAATGAAAAATGCCATAGCGGAGATGAACTGACAGATGTCACCTTAAACAAAACAGAAAACTAAATGTTGACGAGATCAGCTGCAAGAGCACGCCTACCACCTCCGGACTCATCGCTCAGCTCCGCCTCGCTGCCGCCGGTACCCAGCCCCACTGTGAGCGCTGTGACGACACCGGCCGCGGCAGTTGCGCCGAGCTCGAGCGACGAGTATTTCTCCCCGCCCACGACGCCACCACCTGCTCGTCGACGGAGAGGACGCCGGCCGCCGGACGGCTTAGGACCTCGAGGCCCACCGGCCTCTGATAGGGTCCCAGCTCCCGGCGGAAGTGTGCAGCGCATGAGATGGACACAATCTATCAACGAGAACGTCATGCGCTCATACTATGGGGCTACAGAGGAGGGAAACAACCTGACCGCGTACCGTGTTCGGATGCTCTCTCTTTTTCAGGTGCTTGAGCCAGCTGTCAACGTTTCGGCACAACGACTGTCGGATCAGGTGCGGGTCATCCAGCGTAATCATATGTTGGATGACACTGTACTTGATCGCCTGCAAAATGAAATCCGCTTGTTGTAATGATGGTGGAGTGTAGAATTGTAATTGACATTAAACTAATTTATAATAACTAATGGGGATATTAATTTTAATATTAATATTTCTACACCGGCAACGGTAGTTTAAGTGAAGCTTTTTATCAATATTAAGATCTTGATGTCCTAATGTACTAAGAAATAAATTATGCCTTATCTTAACTTATCTTATCTTAATCTATTTCCACAACTTTAATTCACCAATTCTATAAATAACTTTAAAGATAGTGTTTTATCGTGTTTGTCATTTATTTTAGGGGATTTTCTTCTGAAAAGTGTTTTGTAATTTAAGTGCTGATAATGTTACATGTAAATTCGGATGTTTTTTTCTTGTAGAATATCATCTGCCTAGCCTTCTCCCAACTATTTTGGGGTCAGCTTCTAGTCTAACCGAATACAGCTGAATACTAGTACCTATTTTACATGAAGCGGCTGCCTATCTGACCTCCACAAGTACAACCCAGTTACTGGGTAACCCTTAGACCTGACCTGATGGCTGGCTTTCGGCCTTCTGACTACCCGTAACAACTGTCAAAGATCTACAAATGATAGCCAGGACCACCGGTTAACCGTGCTTTCCGAGGCACGGAGGGGTCTCTCGATATGTAATGGATGGTCACTCATCCACGGACCTTCCTCGGAAAGCGTACCTAACCGACCCGTGATACTGCTATTATTTAGCTGATAGAAAATCAACGGGTTTAATTCTATAGAAAACCCATAGGCTCTCACTAACAGGCGCGACGCGACTCTAATAAAACAATTTCTAAGAAATCTTCACGGTAGAACAATTACCGGTGTCGCGTCGTCGCGCCACAAGTCGCACCAGTCTGCACGAGCCGTTAAGATCACGATCGCATGATCTTTGACGTAGATATTCAGTTACATGTATTACAGGTCACCAGGCCCCACTTAGTGGCCTCATACAAATGAACAAGCAGATACTTAACATGTATTTCTATTATACAAAACAAAAGTTAAATAAATGAAAAGAAAAATAAAATCAACAACAAAAGCAGTCAAAGGGTGTGTGGCGAATGTGTATGTGAATTGTGGCGAAGTGTAGGTGAACCGTAATCATAAAGCCTCGTTCAGACCAGCGCGACGCGACGGCGCGACGCGACTCGAACAATACAACATCCAAGAAAACTTTACGGTATAACAATAACCGGTGTCGCGTCGCGCTAGTCTGCACGAAGCTTAAGATGGCTATTTGTTTGTAAGATGGCTGTTTATTTATCTCATCTTATTACTCAATACTCATTCATTGACGTGTCTCTTCATCCACATTAAACGTGGTGCGACCGTGTGAATAAATATTGATAAAGACTGACTTTGACTCCGACTAAGTATGCAGCCGTCTCATTAGTAAGTAGGTTCTGGATATTTTATAGGAAGGCTCCTTAATCTTTCTTCATTGTTTAATGTTTTAATTAGTCTATTTGGCCTAAGTGGTCGCTCACAATGAGCTTTATTAGAAGGCTAAAAGTTGCCCAAAGGAAATGGAGAGGGCTATTCTTGGAGTTTCTCTACAGTCTACGTGATCCAATCAGAAATGAAGAGATTCGCAGGAGAACCAAGGTAACCGACATAGCCCGAAAAATTGTCCAACTTAAGTGGGAATGGGCAGGGCACAAATGGCTCGCAGAACAGATGGCAGATGGGGCCGAAAGGTTCTAGAGTGGCGACCGCGTACCGGAAGATCTCACAAGATGGACCGATGACCTTGTGAAGGCCACAGAAAAACGCTGGATGCGGGAAGCATAAAATCGGTCAAAGTGGCGGTGCTTGGGGGAGGCCTATGTCCAGCAGTGGACGTCTTTAGGCTGAAATGATGGTGATGAAGAAGTTTAATTATTCAATGTATCACTACACTTCAATGGTTCTTTAGGGGCATGAGGAACAGGGTGTAAAGTTCACTCGTCCACCATAGAAAAGAGAGGATCCTCCGTTGATGTTTATTTATTTATTTAAGGACAACCAACAAAGCATACACCAAAAATACATGATAAAATACTATCTTATTTTTACATTTTATAGTGTAGCCTTAATTAAAGGCAGCCACGGCATGCATTGTCGGATAGTCTTATATATGTTGTTCGCGCGGTAAACTCTAATTGCACGATGCAGGATTTGTGTGACGTCATGTCAACTCATGTCTTTGAAATGCGTAGTTCGTATGTGGCAGTGTAACCGTGTGATGACCAATTGAATGCGCGTTCGCTGCATGCTGGTGGTCAGGGTACCCGTTGAAGCCGTGGGTGCTGGCTGTCTGTGTGACTCGCCTCACTAAAGCTTGCGGGAGTGATGATGATGACGTCACGCTGAAGTAGTTGCACGAAGGCTGCGTTGACGTTCATACTCGGGGTCAGCAATTTAGGGCATGAGAAACAGGGTGTAAAGTTCACTCATCCACCATAGAAAAGGGAGGATCCTCCGACCAGACGGGTGTTTTGTCGGATAGTCTTATATATGTCGTTCAGGCGGTAAACTCTAATTGCGCGATGCAGGATTTGTGTGACGCCATGTCTTTGATGCGTAGTTCGTATGTGGCGGTGTAACCGTTACAGTTCTTCTTGCCCAGGCCTGAATACTTTTTTGTACATACCTACGTGTAGATAATTTAGTACCTAGATAAGTAGGTAACTAGGCCTCACGTAGGATACCTAAGTCATGAAATGTAAGTAAATAAAATGTTCTAATCGTCTTCCTACGAGATACGTTCTAACACCTCTATCCAGGAACACCTGAATATTGTAGAGGGACAAGAACGAAACGATAACGCTTCAAAGGAGTTCGCAGCTTGTCGCTCTACAATATTCAGGTGTCTCAGTACCTAGGTAGGTCGGTATCGGTACCTACTCAACACAGGCAACACTGCTCGAATCACCTAAGGTACCTATCGAATAGTGTACCTACTTGTCGGTACTTACACCGGTAATTGTTCTAACGTGAATTTTTCTTAGAAATTAATTAAGCGTCGCGCCGGTCTTCACGACGCTTAATCCGGAGCCGGGGGCGTAATATTTGTATAGACTATGTGCTGGTGGTAGGCCCAGTCATAATACCTACCTATTAGGTTTCAGCTCTAGAGTTCAAACGTCCACCAGCGTCGACTTTGGCCCCGTTGTGCGCCGTAGAGGTTGCCTGTTAAATTTAATCCATCCAAAGGCTGTCTGTAAAAGATCGCTATAAGCGATATGACCACCCATTGTGTCTCACCCTATGTACAATTTTTAGAGGACAATGATTAAAATTGGTACCAAAAAGTGTCATGCATCATGTTTAGGACTCATTCACAGAATACATATAATTTAATGATTTTTCTCGGTTTTTTATCGGTGGGCCTCTACCGTACTTTTTATGGACGCGCGCCAAAGGAAAGTCCAGTTCGTTGTTATTTAAAATAGACACGGGGAATGTGTTGGAAAATCCGCGCAGAACTAAACCGCCTGAAACAGTCACACACATGTTTACCTAATTATTATTTTTATGGATTTCCTGGGTATTGTTTATTTCCAGCTGCTAGTAAGTACCTAGTTCTGTTTGTGGCATTTGGGAATTTTAGAAGAACTTAAGTGCCTATTTGTTATTCGAATTTCACAACGCATTTACTGACCGGCCTGTATTTTAGCATTCAATAGTAGTAAATCAACAAGAACTTGAGCTTTCAGTTCAGTTAACTAAAACAAAACGTAAAAATTAAGCAGAGCACAAAAACAAAGGTAATGAAGATCATAGGAAATTGCTAATAAACCAAATTAGATTTAGGTCTGAGAAGTTCATTCATGCATTGGTACAAAGATAGCAGATAAATATGTTTGAGTAAGTACCTGCCTCCTACCTGACTGAGTAGATATAAAATTTAAACAGGGTTATTGATTATAGGAGGTCATTAAAATGTACTCAAAATTTTTTAAATTCAAAAGTCATTTATTCAAACTAGGCTGAGAATCAGCACTTTTCGAACGTCAAAATTACATAAAACAGTCCCCCAAAACGCCAACCCTTCACCACTTCCTAGTGCTTTTGCTGGGAAGAAGAAGTGGCGCAACAAACTCCCCAGCAGCACAGCTGTCTGTTCAGTTAGGAAAAAAAATACTCTGTGATTTGCAACCAAATGAGCCCTTTTGACTTCTTTAACTGACTCCGGCTTAATGGATTGCCGACATATTACAACCAACCACCCTGAGTTATGTAAAGTAGACCAAAATAAAATTAAGGAGATCGAGCGTTTGGACTACATGTCACATTAATCTTAAGAAACTTGAATTACCTACTTCTGCTGATGATATCGTCACTTCTTCGCACCTAGTTGTTTCCGTGAATGACTTAAACTTACCTATGACAAAACGTTTTACGTAATCCTAACAATTATTAAGTAATACAATTATATTCATAATAATATGAGAATCGTACGATAGTTAGGTACCTTATATTCAATCCCATTATGATGCATGCACAATATTATACCTGCCATACTTCGAATAAGATTCGTCATAGACAGTGCAAGACGGTAATTCGCAGAGCCACTGACTAACAATAATTATGTAATAATAAATAGGTAGCCTTTTTTGTGAACTGGGTTTCTCCGTGCCGTATGCCCAAATATTCGGGCATTTTTTTTTTGACTAGTTCATCTCGTAGCTGACCTCTGAGGTCATAACTACTTAACCGGACATTCCTGCGGCTGCCTTAAGCTACTACACTCAATGCCTCCAGCCAGGGGCAAAAACTATTCTAAATTAAAACTAGGCGAGCGCTCGCTTTGGGCACCCCTGTGGGGTACGGACCTCGGCTTAGGGCGTCTCTGGGGGGAGGACAAAATTCAAAAGCCAAATTCAAAATTCAAAAGTCATTTATTCAAACTAGGCTGAGAATCAGCACTTTTCGAACGTCAAAATTACATAAGACAGTCCCCAAAACGCCCACCCTTCACCACTTCCTAGTGCTTTTGCTGGGAAGAAGAAGTGGCGCAACAAACTCCCCAGCAGCACAGCTGTCTGTTCAGTTAGAAAAAAAAAATGATTCCATACAATAGTATACAAGATAATTTACATTACGCAAAACACAATTTAAATTATAAATTAATAGCCATATGACAGCTAGCACACGCCAATATACCAACCAAAAACATCTAGAACTATACTCAAGCAGAAATAAAAATAACTAAACGTAAACAATATCTAAAAAAGAAAATAAAGCCTCCAGGCATAAAGGGCGTGCCCGCCCACATATAGCTGTAACTAGAAGTTATAATTGATAAACTAGGACCATCGAGGTAAAATAAATAATTGTCGAGCTCGCTAGCTAACCACATATTGCAATACAACTCATTAAAAAAAACATTGTAATGAGTAGATTATGTCAACAATAAATAAAATTAAAATAAATTAACATAAAAAGTAAAATTATAAACAATTATATAAACTCATATAACCTGTCGGTAGGTAAACTACATAGTTCTGGAGAAAGAACATTTAAAAATTATCTTGAGTTAATCACAGCGACCAACTATTCTTATCATGTAATAAGTAGTCGTTGATAGAATAGTATGCCTTTGAACAAAGGTTGGACTTTACTTTAGTTTTAAACGCATTAAAAGGCAAATCTAGCAAAGAAGAGGGTAGCTTGTTATAAAAGGTTATACCAAGCCCAACAAATGAGTTATGAACCTTATGAATCCGGTGAAAGTAAAGTTACTTCTAGTGTTAACATTGTGAATATCGCTGTTGCAAGTTGTGACAAGCTGGATCAAGGATGGTTCATGATTATTAACTGGGGAATTTAAAGCTACTGGCTCAGCATCGACGCGGGCTGGCGCATCAACGAGCAAGGGTCGGGGGGTATTCCGGCATCCGACAGCAAATTGACGGCACGGTTGGCGCAGTGGTCAAGCGATTGACTGCTACACGGGTAGCGCGTCGCGTCGCGGGTTCGATTCCCGCACGGAACAAATATTTGTATGACCTACATGTAGTTGTTCCGGGTCTGGCTGTTTGTGTATGTGAGTTTAAATGTTTGTAAACACACCCACGATATAGGAGAAATTCATGGTGTGGGGCAAAGATTAAAAAAAAAAAAACAATTTTATCAACATAATCGAAAAATCAACCGCAACATTATACTCGTATTCTACGGTCGCTGACCCGCTTATTTTTTCCACCAGCCCATAAGACCGGAGATGTCTCGGACAAAGATAATTATAGGCCCTTATCGTTAGCTACTGTAACAGCAAAGGTTCTTGACGGTGTGCTTGAGCGGAGAGTGACAGGTCAGCTCAATCTGCATGATGCACAGTTCGGATTTAGAGCTGGGCTGTCCACGGAAACTGCTATTCTGGCGCTCAAGCACTCGGTCACGGTCATGGGTACTGATAGAAACACACCTGCTTATGCTGCTTTCTTGGACCTCTCCAAGGCATTTGACCTGGTTGATTATAAGATCTTATGGTCAGCAATGTCTTGGAGCTCGTGGCTAAGTAGTAACTGCCGCACGGGTCGATCCGTCAGGTTAAGCTACGCTTGCCGGGGTTGGTCTGTGGATGGGTGACCATCATTACATAGGTACCGAGACTCCTCCGTGCCTCGGAAAGCACGTTAAGCCGTTGGTCCCGGTTGTCATTCGTGGATCTTTGACAGTCGTTACGGGTCGTCAGAAGCCCGAAAGTCTGACAACCAGTCTTACCAAGGGGTATCGTATTACCCAGTTACTGGGTTGTGGAGGTCAGATAGGCAGTCGCTCCATGTAAAATACTGGTATTCAGCTGCATCCGGTTAGACTGGAAGCCGACCCCAATATAGTTGGGAAAAGGCTAGGCAGATTGATTGGTCAGCAATGTCTTCTAAATGAGCTCATCAAGCTACTAGACAACGACTACTGGTATGGCCACTAAATCAACCAGGTCAGATGGTCGGTTGCTCTGTCGGGGTAGTATGGGTTGGAGTGGGGGGTGAGCACAGAAATTATTATATCTATGGGGGTGAGACAGGGAGGTTTGACTTTTTTCAGTCTAGGTATACGTCAATAATTTGATTGAGGAACTCAGCAGCACTGGTATCGGATGCTCTATTGATGGTAAAATAATTAATAGTATAAGCTATGCAGATGATATGGTGCTGCTGAGTCCCTCGGTTTATGGACTCAGACAGATGCTTGCTATATGTGAGGGTACGCCACGTCTCATGGTTTATTGTACAATATACGAAAGAGTGAGCTGGGGGTGTTATATAGTAAATGAGGACTTGAATGATGACAGTGATATAGAGAGGGAGCGAAGAGCGTTGTCGGTCCGATGTAATATGTTGGCCCGTAGGTTTGCACGATGTACTAAAGAAGTGAAACCCACTATTTTCAAGGCATTTTGCCCGTCATTCTACAGGTGCAGCCTGTGGGTTAGACATACGCAGAGGGCCTACAACGCTCTTCGCGTTCAGTAGATATAACAACGCTTTTAGGATGCTGTTGGGGCTCCCGCGATTCTGTAGCGCATCGGGCATGGTTGTCGAAGCAGGTCTCATCGGACCCCTTCATTCGCTGACATCTCTTTGAGGCGCGCGTGGAACACAACGCGCCGTCGACCCGGGCTTGGTCCTTACCGGACGGTGAGCTACCCATTGCTCACCGTCCGCATGCCCGCGCCTACGGTGGCCGGGAATCCGCGATCGATTCCCGACGCCCGGGGCTTCTCCTCCTGCGGCGGCTAGGGGCGTGAGGGCGCGAAATTTCCCTCTCCCTCACGCGCTCCGCCTCCTCCTTCGCGAGCATTACTGCTTCGCAGAAGGAGGTGACGGCCTCCCATGCCCTCTCGCTCCGTACCATGGCCTGGACCAGGGCCGGACGCGAGAGATCCCCGCCACCGATCGCCTCCACGAGGACACGGCGGTGCTCTGCCCAAGCCGGGCATACCTCCACCGTATGCTCCACCGTGTCCTCCGGGCGATCCACGCAGTGATGACACCCGGGCGTTTCCTCCCGCCTTATACGAAACAGGTACCTCCCGAAACAGCCGTGTCCGGTGAGGACCTGCGTCAGGCGGAAGGTGAGGACGCCGTGGCGCCTCTCCAGCCACTCCTCAAAGAGGAGACTTATCGCCGCAATAGTGGCGTGCCCAGCACTGGGTTGCGACAATCGCACTCTCCATGACGCCATGAGATCCCGTCGGAGCTCTGTCCGCTGTGCCGCGATTTCTCGCGGCATCGGAGTCAAGCCCCGGCATTTCGCCTCCCCGCGCCACTCCCAAATATGCGCGAGGACTTTTGCCTCCAGATCCCACGGCGGCAATCCGGCAAGGAGGCTCGCCGCCTCACCGGAGACCGTGCGGTATCCCCGGACCAGCCGGGTGGCCATGACCCTCTGGGACGCGTTCAACCGGCGGGCAGGCCGCCGCCTCAACGAACGCGCCCACACCGGTGCCCCGTACAGGGCCATGGACCGCACGATCCCCGCGTATAGCCTCCGGCAGGAGGCGTTTGGACCCCCTAGATTGGGCAGGAGCCGCTTCAAGGCAGCCCCGGCCCGGTCCAGTCTGGGAGCCAAACGTCGGAAATGCTCCACGAAGTTCCACCGACTGTCGAGGACGAGTCCCAGGTACTTCATCGTCGACTCGACGCCGATGTGAACCCCTCCTACCGTTATTTGGGAACCCGACGGTGGCGCGTTCCGAGGACCATGAAAACACATGGCCTCAGACTTGTGCAAGGCCACCTCGAGTCCCAACTGCCGGATTCTGGCCACGATTGTCGCAACCCCGTGTGTCGCTAGTTCGGCCGCCGCCTGGTGCGACCTCCCCTGCGCCAGGACCAACGTGTCGTCAGCGTAACAAACGACGCTGACGCCATTGGGGAGGTCGGCGCGCAGCACCCAGTCGTATCCGATGTCCCACAGATGCGGCCCCAGGACCGATCCCTGTGGGACACCGCATGACATCTCTCTTATATAGGTACCTAAGGAACGCTTTTTGAACTTTTTCTAATTAAAGTTCGTAAGTCCTTTCATGTGGATTCCACACGCAAGAGCTGGTTTCCAGCTTGCTACGTACAAGCGCATTAAATATAATTTTTAAGGCTTGAGCGGTGCGAAAATCGCGGCAATTACGCAGAACAAAACCTAACCTTTGGTAGGATTGTTTCGCTACCATGGTCATATGGTCGTGGAAGGTGAGCTTTCGGTCGAATGTGACTCCTAGGTCTTTCATGGCTGTAGACTTCGTGATGGTATTATTATTTAAATGATATTCAAAATTAACTGGGTGCCGCATTCGACCGAATGTCATAGCAAAGCATTTGGATGAATTAAACTCCATCTTGTTGTCTACGCTCCACTTGAATATCGCATCAATGTCTTGCTGCAGTGCCAAACTGTCACGCTCGGAGTTTATTTCCAGGTAAAGTTTCAAGTCGTTAGCATACAAGAGGCATCTTGTATGAAGCAGAACTTGAGGAAGATCGTTGACCATGATAAGAAACAGTAAAGGCCCCAAAATTGAGCCTTGACTCACGCCGGAACGCGTGTGATAGGTACCCAATACGTACATACCAAGCCTAACAAACTGCTGTCGATCCCGTAGGTAGTCTGCAAAGAAGCGGAGGAGAGATGGTGAGAACCCTATTTTGCTAAGCTTCATTAGCAGCACGTCATAAGTCACGTCGAAGTAAAGTACATCTACCTGACGCCCGCAGTCTAAACTAGACGAAATATAATCCACCACCGTCAGGAGATTTGTGTCAACTGACCTTTTGCTTCTGAAACCGTGCTGCTCATTACAAAGATACTTGTTTATTTGCTCATAGATAGCACTATGGAGGATGTTTTCAAAAACTTTCGCTGGGGAAGATAGGATTGCGATAGGGCGGTATTCTTCGACAGAACTCTTGTTTAGAGTTTTAGGGATGGGTGTAACTCTAGAAACTTTCCACTCAGAGGGATATGTACCAGTCTGCAGGGCTAAATTGAAAATGTGGCAAAGAGGATCAATGAAAATATTTCTTAAGTCTTTAACTATGAAGGGCATGTTGTCGGGCCAATAGAAATGTTAGGCTTAAGTTTTTTTATGCCCTTAACAATGTCTACATGGCTCAGGGGGGGTATATTTATGCAATTGCTGTTACTGGAATGGTCGGACGCACCGACATGATCAGCATTAAGCTGCGGAACGTCAGGCAAAAAAACAGATGAGAAAAATTCAGCAAAAGCCCCTGCCGCTTTAGTACCTGAACAACTTAAACCCTTGTATGTTATATTTGGTTCAAAACCACCTTTGGACCGCAGGCTGGAAATATGTGACCAGAATTGACGAGGATTTTGTTTTATTTTATTCTCTATATTTCTGATGTATAAAGAATACGCATCTGAAATACGGGTTTTAAGAGCTGACCTGAGGCCAGCAAAAAGCAAATACGCGCTATCGCACTTAGTAAGTTTCCAATTTTTATGGAGTTTTAACTTGAGCTTTAGATCCTGGATGATATCGCTTGTAAACCATATAGGATATCGCCTATTTGCCGATTTCCTTCTGCGTTTCTTAGGCATGCACCTATCAAAGAGATTATAGATAATGCTGTAAAACTTAAGAGTAGCCCCTTTTACATCCTTAGATTCCAAAACCTCCTGCCAGATATTTACGTCAGCAAATAATAAATAGAGTTGTTCGAAAAATTATTAATAATAAGAGTGAGGGGATATGCTAAATTACGCGAACATTTTTTTATGAAAAGTGGAGGCAACCCATCCGGACCAGCTCCTTTGGTAACATCGATCCTGTTTATTGCTTTAAGCATTTCCCTCTCAGTAAAAGCAATTTTACTGAGAATAAACTGAGGGAATATTTGGGTATTTGTTGGAGCTCGGGACATTCTGCTAGTGACAGAAAACGTAGACGAGAATTGAGTAGCAAAGAGTTGGCAAATATCGTCACCTGTCGTAGCTATTGAGTCGTTTAGTGTCATTTCGGACGGTAGAGAGCTGGATTTAGAATTTTTGGTTTTAACGAAGGACCAGAAAGCTTTGGGGTTTGACCGGATGTTATTCTCCACAGAGTAAACATATTTCCTATAGCAGTTTTTCATAATCAACCGTGCTCTCTCATCAAGCAGTCTGTACTCAATCTCGTCACGTGGGTTTCCGTATTTTTTTAAACGTTTTCTATGCTTTTATTTTTCGTTGAGAACTCTCACTAAGGTTTTAGAGTACCATGGGGGAAAGTTTTGGCTTACACGCTTAATTTTAGAAATGTTGTCCTCAATTATAGCTTGAACGGATTCATAAAATACCTTCAACATAACGTTAACATCCACACAAGGTTCCAGTAGCTCTTTCCAACGTATTTCTCTTAGTTTTAAATTGATTAATTCGTAGTTAGCTGCTTTGAAATTAAACGACGTTAGTTTTACACGTGTTAACGGCACATGTAGCTTAACAATAAAATTAATTTCTATATATATATAAAGGGAGATGGTGACAGTCTTCTTTACAAATAGGTGAAACACACCTCCTGACAACTGCACTTTGCATATTTGAAAACACCAAGTCCAATGTTCTATTGTTGGTATTTTTAATAACGTTATATTGCGACAGACTGTTTAAGGACATAAAATCAATAAGAGAGTATCCTAGGTTGTTAGTATAGTTTGACGGAATAGTAGTGGTTACATACAAGTTACTTGGGTCCTGTTTCCACTCGATGAAGCCAAGATTAAAATCTCCTACTACTATTATTTCTTCGCCAGCAGTTTCATTAACACTTGTGGCTGAACTGAGAAACATATCTAAATGCTGTTGAGTGACAGGGGGTGGTAAGTAGACAGCGCAAATGTTTATTTTCTTCCCCTCATTTATCTTAACGCGTACCCAGAGGTCTTCTGCAGTGGTTTCCCACTGACAAGCCCGCGCAGAATCATATGCCTTAGACACAGCAATGAGTACGCCACCCCCTTCCTTTCCTGCAAGTGAAAGTGGATTCCCTATCTCTCCTGTATATATTTATTATAACGGGCGTCAAATATCTCTTCGTCGTTGATGTTATCATTTAACCATGTTTCAGTCACTACAATTACGTCGTATTTATTGACATTGACCGCAATTTTGATGTCATTTAATTTTGTTCGCATTCCTCGGAGATTCTGGTAGTAAACAGTGAATTTTAATGTTTTCCTTACGGGTTTCAGCTCCTTTTCACTTACATTAAAGAGACAGCGTGTAGGCTCTTTATGTGTATGGGCAGTGCTCCATCTTCCTTACGGACCAATATGCGGCCATCGCGGACCCAGACGTATCTGTAGCCTTTCTCACGCGCCATTTTCTTAGTTTGTGCATGTATGGCTTTATTCAGGGGTGACAGATGCTCGGAGACAAAGACAGGCTGTTTGGTGCCACCGTAGCCTAAGTGACTAGAGTTAAGTTTGTCTGAAACATGAGCACGGTTAAATTTTGTTACTGACGCCAAAACTTTATCACGCTTTTTCGTGTTTTTAAGTTTGACTATTATTGAGCGCGGGCGGCTATTCTGCAAATCGAGTTTTTTGACGCGAGTTATTGATGAAACATCATCAGCTTCGATATTGCACGAGATAGTTTTCCCCAGTTGGACTACGGTGCTCAATAAGTTTTCAGCTTGGTTTTCAGGAATTACATTTATCTCTATATTGTCCTGACGAGAATATTGTTATATATTATTAATCCTAACTGATAGGTCAGAAACACAGGTTTTCAACTCTTCATTCTCTTTTTTTAGGTGATCTATGACGTTTTTGTTCTGGTCTAATTCAGTCTTCATATCATCATATTTCGTACTCATAAACTCGACCGATGCTTCCAATCCTTGCAATGTTTTTTTTAACGATGAATGATTTCGATGAATTCACTTGCAAAGTACGTTCTTAATGAGGCCTGCAAATGCACAGTCATAACAGACTCAATTTCTTTGCGGAGTTCAGAAATTGTTGCTCCATCTAGCTTCTGAGGTTGAGTAGCCGAAACCAGGCTGGTTGAGCTCTCCTCTACGATTCCGTCGCTGTTTAGCGAGTCGTTCGGACGTGGTCGCTTAGATCTTACAGCGACATTACTCGTTGCGTCTGTGATACTGCTACTACTACCAGGGTTGGTCGGTGTTAAGACAGGCTCAGACAATTGCAAAAACTTATGATTAGCAGCAGCTGCTGGAGGAGAACGCTCTGTGCACGGCATTCTAATATTATATTTGTGTTCTGCCAAGCGCCTAACGTTGCTAGCGTGATTGCCGACTAACGCGAGTCCAAGCGCAATAGCAAAAGTTGAGTCACAATAATTATCTTCAAGTAGCGTAGGCGCCAGTGGTGTTGGGGCGCGGAGCGTGCGGGGAGTATCGAGCGCTCTGCGGGTTGGGGTAGGTCCGGGTTCGGAGCCGTTGAATAAATGTTTTAAAATGTTTTTACCTATAACTTTGCACTCCGTGGACGTATTGATGTCCTGCATGTCAATTCCCGTAATCACTTCACCGTGAAAACATGTGAAGTGAGCGTGGAGTGAGCTGTCAGTGTCATCTCACCCTGTTGGAATGACAACTCACTTCACCTAAGTTTTCACGGTGAGATGGTTACAGAATAGCACTGCTGTTTTTCGAAAGTTCACTTCACCAGCAATGCAACGATATCACATATGTATATAAACAAACACTTTTTACTTGTTTTCGGAAAAAAAAAAGCGTACGAGCAAAACAAAAACGACCTTCTCGGGTGACGGGTAGGTCAAGAGGTCCGTTTAGGTAAAGTAATGAATATTTAAAATTACTAATATAGGTACTTATACCTATTTGGGTTTTTAAATATAAAACAATACGATAAACTTATTAAGCAAGCGGTTATCATGTGGGTTTTTAAAAAAATCTTCAAATAGCCTACGAGGGTGGGGGACTTTTTCATCAAATACAGATAATTCCTAACCTAACCTTTTTTTTTTTTTTTTTTGTTCCGGGGTGTAAAATCCTCATGGATGTCCTCCGCCTGGGGCGAGCGGAGGGGTCTGTCAGACTCTTACTGACTAAAAACCACCCCGGTGTTCCGTCTCACACCTACGCCGGGGGTCGCGGGAACGAAAAAACCTCCGCAACCCCCGACTGGTGCCAGCCCGCCGCAGCGGGCCCCTCCTCCTTCATCACCGGCGCACCAGAACACATGGTACGCCGTGACCAACCCAGGGACCAAGCCAGCACATGGGCGCCAGACAGCCCCTTGTCTAGGCGCCCTTGGCCCCTCTTCGACGGGTCAGGACATTGGCCCCGCCGTCTACCAATTTTCGACCGCAGAGGATAGGGAGAGCGGCCTACGCTATACCGACACTCCTCTTCCCCTGCGGCCCCGCCGTCTACCAATTTTCGGCCGCAGAGGATAGGGAGAGCGGCCTACGCTATACCGACACTCCTCTTCCCCTGCGGCCCCACCGCGTTCACCATCGGACGGTGGCGACCCCGTCAAGGCCGCAGCAGGGAGGGAGAGCGCTGTACCGCAATACACCTCCCTAGCCGCGGCCCCGAAACCGCAGCCGCGATGCCTCCGTTACACGACATCGCGGCCCGCCTCAGTTGCGATGTCGCCACCGCAACCTACTCGTTGGCCGCTACGTCATGGGCTTTTATCAAAAAGCCCTGACGAGCGGCCCCTCCTCGGGTTCCTCTTGGCTTCACCGTGGGTGCCCAACCCACGGCTAATGAGCCCCCCCGCAACGACAATGCGGGAACCCTTCGGGGGGGAACCTTTTTTTTTTTTTTTTTTTGGTCTCGGGGTGGAAAATCCTCATGGATGTCCTCCGCCTGGGGCGAGCGGAGGGGTCTGTCAGACTCTTACTGACTAAAAACCACCCCGGTGTTCCGTCTCACACCTACGCCGGGGGTCGCGGGAACGAAAAAATCCTCCGCAACCCCCGACTGGTGCCAGCCCGCCGCAGCGGGCCCCTCCTCCTTCATCACCGGCGCACCAGAACACATGGCACGCCGTGACCAACCCAGGGACCAAACCAGCACATGGGCGCCAGACAGCCCCTTGTCTAGGCGCCCTTGGCTTCGGGGGGGAACCTAACCTAACCTAACCTTTTTTTTTTTTTTTTTTTTTTGGTCTCGGGGTGGAAAATCCTCATGGATGTCCTCCGCCTGGGGCGAGCGGAGGGGTCTGTCAGACTCTTACTGACTAAAAACCACCCCGGTGTTCCGACTCACACCTACGCCGGGGGTCGCGGGAACGAAAGAATCTTCCGCAACCCCCGACTGGTGCCAGCCCGCCGCAGCGGGCCCCTCCTCCTTCATCACCGGCGCACCAGAACACATGGCACGCCGTGACCAACCCAGGGACCAAACCAGCACATGGGCGCCAGACAGCCCCTTGTCTAGGCGCCCTTGGCCCCTCTTCGGCGGGTCAGCATATTGGCCCCGCCGTCTACCAATTTTCGGCCGCAGAGGATAGGGAGAGCGGCCTACGCTATACCGACACTCCTCTTCCCCTGCGGCCCCACCGCGTTCGCCATCGGACGGTGGCGACCCCGTCAAGGCCGCGGCAGGGAGGGAGAGCGCTGTACCGCAATACACCTCTCCAGCCGCGGCCCCGAAACCGCAGCCGCGATGTCTCCGATACACGACATCGCGGCCCGCCTCAGTTGCGATGTCGCCACCGCAACCTACTCGCTGGCCGCTACGTCATGGGCTTTTATCAAAAAGCCCTGACGAGCGGCCCCTCCTCGGGTTCCTCTTAGCTTCACCGTGGGTGCCCAACCCACGGCTACTGAGCCCCCCCGCAACGACAATGCGGGAACCCTTCGGGGGGGAACCTAACCTAACCTAACAGTAAAAAAAAAATTTTACCTAGTTATTTTTCTAAGTAGATATGTTATACATCAAGCTATACATTTCCATTTTCTTGCATTGTATAGGATTTCCGTACAATGCGAGGTCAGCTGATACTGGAAATGTATAGCTTGGTGTGTAGCGGTGTGTAACAACCTTATTTTTATTTTTATTTAATCAACAAGACTCAAACTGTTAGTAAAAATATTTCTTAACAACTATGATAATAAACTTAACCTAACACTGCCTATATACCTAGTTATGAGAATCTCTGCAAGCTCAACACCGATGTGGAAAGCTTGCAGCAGCGATTCACACACAAACAGTCCAGTCTGCTCGCGATACTGCAGTATCTACAATTTTGCCCCACACTAGGAATTTCTCCTGTAGGTATTGTGGGTGCGTTTACAAACATTTAAACTCACATACACAAACAGCCAGACCCGGAACAACTACTTGTAGGTCATAAAATATTTGTTCCGTGCGGGAATCGAACGCAGCGCAGCGCAGCAGTCAATCGCTTAACCACTGCGTCAACCGTGCCGTTGAAGCAAACGCGAGCAACAGCAAACATCCCTGGTGCGCTACTGAAGCGGAACAGCCCCATCAATACTCGGAACGCATTGTTGTATTGAACACGATTTTTTGAGTATAATCTACCCACAGGGTGCAGATGTAAAATGAGGTGCAATATGCACGAAATAAGGTTCTTATGAGAAACCAAGCGACCTAATAAGATACAAGAAAGTCAGAATTTCTCATTGTCTGCTGCACGTACGTAAGCAAATTACCTGTCAGGTCTAGATTGGTTGATAATGTAGATATCGTAGGTGCTGCATGAGCAGGTGCAATCACAAACTGATAATCGATGAACCGTTAATCCGGTTCAAACCTATTTAATTATGCTGTAAACGTTGTAGTTGTAAACAATCACTAGGTGACAATTATCGGGTGGTTTTCACAGGGACCACGTGTATATGAAAGGTGTGATTACGTGACTTTCAGCTCGTCCGTATCTTATGAGCAGTGGTTTTCCACAACGCTTTGTTTATCAAACAATTTGTTAGCAGGGTTTTGTAACACGTGTGACGTGACAGTTTAACTAACCCCCCCATGGAAGCACGGAGTAGCTTCAGCTTGACTAAAAAGATTTTGGAAAAAATGAGGGCGCCGCAATCGCACTTAGGTCACTTCGAATCAAAAATAAATTGTGTAAATAAATGTGCAACAAAAACGCTGCTTGTGGGTGACTCAAATCAAAACCTGCTAGCACTTCTCGGCAAAGTAGTGCCACCATGACAGGTTTGCGTTATCTAAACATACATAGTTACATAGACTCACGCCTTCTTGCCACGGGGGTAGGCAGACACTACAGAACCGCAACCTGCTATTATTCTTAAATAAGCTTTTTGCCTCGTTTACGTTCATACATCTGGGGCCGTATTATGACGTATTAATGCCATTATTATTCCAGTGTGAGTGAGAGACGGAGCTATACAATGCCGCTAGCACCATCCCTTTTTCGCAGTGGAATAATGATGGCATTAATACTTCATAATAAGGCCCCTGGTCATACACGCACTTGCGAGTACTACGCACCTGTCCTTTCTGAAGAACATCACCAATAAGGTCAGTATGCCCTCCTAGGGCGTCCTCTCCCGGCGATCCCAGTCACATGTGCATTGTAAATATTCATTTTGTAAGTAAAATACTTACCTAAGTATTTAGTTTCATTTGTCACCACGTCACTCTTTTATGGTACAGGCCTACTCTACTCACCCTATATCTGAGAAAAAGCCAAAGGAAGTGCTTATAAGTGTATTTCGCACTTCAACGACCAAAAACTTTTTTCGTGCTAAACTCTGTGCACGTGCCGGCGGCGGCGGCGGTAACCGCTTACCAAACTACCTGTGTAATGGGTAGGTACCTATACTATAAACGAGAAGGTACCTAATACCTTCCCATAGCTCTGCCTTTTAGGTAGAACGCTATTTCAGTGCATGAAATGATCAATACAATTGAAAGGCTTCTGCAGACAGGCGCGACGTGACTCTAATAAAACAATTTCTAAGAAAACTTCACGGAAGAACAATACGGTATTACACCCATTTTTGAAAAGTGTCTCAATTAGATTCTATAGTGCTAATGAACCACTAAAAAAGTCACAAAAAATTTATTCAATCGTTAAGTGCCATAAAAATGCATTTAAAAATTTGCATTTTCAAATTTCGCGCATAATTTGACGAAAACGCTGGACGCGGTGGACGCCATATATGCTCTGTGGTCATGACGTCAGTTGGCTGTGTAAACAAATGCAGTGATATTTTATAAGTTATAAATTTGTGTTGTCTTATTTTTACAAAACCGTCCTCCATGGTATTATTTCAATAAAAACTACAGATAGTGCAATCCACGATGACGCGCCCCACTCCGCGATTACTGTACTGTAAGCTGTGCTTTAGTACGGAGCGGAGCGGAGTGGGGCGCGTCGTCGTGGATTGCACAATATATACGTTGGTTACGAAAATAATAAATAGTTATTTGTTATACAAGAGTGCAAAGTTGCTTTTTAACCGCGTGTTCAATTTTGATGACCGAGCAAGCGAAGGATTCTAAAATTGAATCACGAGCGCAGCGAGTGATTCAAAATTAGAATCCTGAGCGTTAGCGAGGGAATCAAAAGAGCACGAGGTGAAAAATCTTTGCACTCGAGTGCAACACGTAACTTTTCATTCCACCTCAGCGAGGAAATGACTAAATGCAAAAAAAAAAACGTTTGCGCATTATTAACAGTTTCAGTCAATTCTGTTGGCGTCAAGCAAACTTCCTCGTCGCTAGAATCACTCATTTTAGTTTTTTCACTTGTTTTCAAGTTTCTTGTTTTTAATATACCTAAGGTTTAACAATGACGTGAAAAAATGCCGCGTAAAGAACCGCGTACAAAGCAAATTGAAAAAAGAACACCAAGAAGGTTCCGAGTCTGAGTTTTTAACAAATTAAAAAAAAGTTGTATGATATATTCGGCACCATAGAGGTAGCAGTAAATAGGTTTAATGTTTTTTTTAATTCACAAACTTAGTGCACACGATGTTCTAAATTCAATTTACTTTATCCTCTAGAGAATAAAAACGGCTTTTCCACTCAGATACTGAAGATTAAAAATACTCTTTCCGAGATGGTGGGATGAAAAAGCCTTTAAAGATTAAAGGTACGCTGATAGTTAACACTTTCTAAGTTTACATAGCCGTATGACGTAATAACATGTCGACTACTTACTATCTAATGGTGTTATGAAACAGATTAAAAAAGCTGAAACCTTTGAATTGAATTTTAAATTTAGTTTTCTATTTTATGAACTAAAACTAACGTTTTCCGTCTGCTTTTTGCCTAAGCTATCTCAATAATATATTTTTAGTTTTTTTCTCATAAAGAGTAAAACACCCTATTACCGGTGTCCGTGCGACAAATCGCGCTAGTCTGCACGAGCCTTTATAAAATTGATAGTTAAGTATTATAAGACCCATCATAAATATTTTTTTAGACTGCCCTGTAGGTAACTGTAACTACGAGTAGGTACCTATTAACCTTAACTTTTTACTGGCTTTTTCGAGACTAAACTAACAACTGGCTCTAGAAATAAAGTGATCCTACGTAGAATAAGTTCATAAAAGACTAAAAGCCTTATGCTAGCCCCAGCCTACCTAAGAAAATACTTCAAGCCTGCGTTTAGTTACATAAACAGTACCTAAGTAAGCCTCACTTAATTTGGTTTTGACGCTACAAATTCCACTAGGGGATTTTGTTTTTTCACTGAAATAACTACTTGCTTTTATACGTAAATCTTCTTACAACCCTTCGGCGTAAGTAGCCTAGATAGTTTCAAATTTAGATCACATACAGTACCTAGTCGTTAGCTTAAATCAAAACGAAAAAAATACTATCGTGCCTGCCTAGATGCTAATACTTAGGTACAGTCGCGTCACAAGCATAAATATATTAATATGGACAGCTCGGCAATAAAATCTGATTTCAAGATGCATCCATAAGTACCTATCTGTCGCCAAGATGCATGCAAATATTATGTGATCATTCGAGGAAGGCTTATACCTACAAACAGCAGCATACATAATATATGTGACATCGAAAGAACCAAAACGTATTTATGCTCGTAACTTAGGTACGGAATAGTGAGGCCAGCAATTAAATTTTGCAACGTTGACTCACAGCCCATTAATAGCTGAGTCGATATTACAAAGCGGGGCATTACTAAGGCCAGGATAACAGTAAATTTCAGAATTTGTCGATGTAAGCCGCATGCACCGTGTCTATACCGGCTCCCCGGCGATCCGGGCGTTCCGGCGATCCGGCTGGTACGCGGCTTAACGGACCCATTGTAATCGCCCACTGAAAGGCGGGACATATTGAAACCTAAGGAAAACGGTCAAATACGTTGCCGACGTATAAAGCTGGCCGTTTCGACGGTTTAATTAAAAGTAAGCCTAAGCTACGAAGGTATAGGGGCGGCAATGAAGATTGTGGCTTAGATGGCAGCTCTGACAGGATTAGATGTACGGAGATATTAAAGAAAGACACGACTGAGCCGCTGGAATATAAGTAAATTGGTGCTCTTGAAACTGAAGGCTGTAAGTGCACTGAAGAAATCTTTAAGCAGTCCCTAAGTTAAACTGAACGCAAACCTCGGCAAAAACCTGTCAAAAGAATACAACTTCGCAGGAAAATCTGCGTTTAGTTTGCAGCTCACGAAATACGAAAACGCGCTAAACGCTGTAACTTTTTGTACATAGCGAAGTTGGCAAGCAGACGGGCAACTGTCACCGCCATACGGTTCGTAGTGGTCACAAAAAAACTTAAACTCAACTGGAAACGGAATAATAATGTGCCAAGAATGAAAAGCACAGGTTGGCTGGACGAACCCAACTGAATAAAAAACAAACTGAAATACGATTCTGTCTTTATTCCTTAGTCTGGAAGAGGTCGACTAGTACTTTGTTTAAATGTTTAAACTTTTACAGTAAGACATTTTTTATTAGAAACAATTTGTGTACGAAGCACCTACGCATTCATAAGAGAAAACTATTCGTAAACACTACCCATCGTCTTCCACATCGCTTACCACAAATCAGTGATAACAATTTGACAATGGCAGTGCCTTTATGTCTTAGGAGTTTCTTAGTGCGTGTTACCACTAATGTGTGACTGTACTTCTACGCTACTACTAGGTACTGTGTACTGCTACATGAGCACTGGGTATCTCCTAGGTAGGACTGAGTTAGTGAGATGCCCAAATCAGGGACAAAGAATTTTCCTGTAAGCTCTCAGCTATTTATAGGTAGCCTGGGAAGGGTTAAGTGATACTGCAGACGCAATTTGCTGGATGAACAATACAACTCTGTCGAAGGGAACGAAGGCCATCAATATAACGCTATTCAATATAACAAATCAGTAATGTAATACGATTATTCAAAAATATCAAACTAGATCGTTGGCAAACTATGGTGTTGGCGAGCCGGCCGCGCGCATTTATCAGGGACACACTTTAGTGTCACATAAAATTAAATTATAGCCAAAGTTGCAGTATCTTGCAATAGGATATTGCTGCCTGAATAGTTGAATGACTGGATTCTTTATAGGTACTCCACTTTATTTGTTAAACATTATTTCTGACTGAGTACCTCATTGGTATATATGTCGCAAGCGCAACTGCTGAGCATGAGGTACTGGGTTCGATCCCGAGGTTGGGTAGTGATTTAGCTTTTTAAAGTAGCCTGGAGTTTTGATTTTTGGTTAATAGCAGTAGGCTCGCCACCTATTTCATGGGTTTTATTTAAACATAACTGGCGAAATGAGTGTACCTGTACAGACGCCAGCACGTCAACCCCGAAACTGTCAAACTTTGAACCTTATACTCTAGTGATAAAGTTGAAAATCTATTAAAGAAAGAAGAAAGGCAGTTTTGGTGTCGCTTAATTTCAGAAGCGTTCATGAAGGAAAGTATGTACATTATACGAAACAGTCACTGGCCTTTTCTTTTTATGCTTCAGACATTTTTTTTAAGCTGCAATAAGAATAAAAAGAATAAACAAACATTCTATTCAATCTGACTATCAAAATGCAATTATTTGCAATATCTAAACTCAGAACCTGGGACGGTAATCATGGAGTTACCATACTTAACAGAATATGGTATTTCTATAATTGCTAATTAGCAGGATTTTTAGAGGAGTATTACAGGTTATGACGGTAATTATTATTGATGACTCAGTTCTGTTCCATCAAATCTAAGACATTTTGGAGAAGTAAACTCCTGTTTCTTGAAACACAATTTAGTATTATTCGAAACTTTGCAGCCAGTGCCCATTTGTATTTGTAAAATTTTATTTTTGCTTAATGCATATTAGGTACTAGGAATAAGCCGACCAGGATAGTAAGACAACATGATGGGAGGCGCGGCCTCCCCAGGCTGAATATCTTCACAGGTCTTAAATTCTACATTCGCCTTTGATCCTTTTGCATAAATATAATAAGATATTAGGTATTAGCAAAGATATTTTTAAATACCTAAGTAGCCTAGTACCTACATATTATTGAAAATATTTGTAAATGACATCACGACTGACAATAATTGTCAGTTGTCCAATTAAACCCACTGACAAGTATTGTCAGTGATAAAGCCACGCATTCACTGGACAACCGGCACCACCACTTGAAATGTCGGGCGATGTTAACGAACATCTTTATATATCTTGTCTCACCTTTTTCTTCGTTTTCGATACTGCCAGACATATTTATGGACACGTGTTGTGGGAAGTAGGGATGTGAAAAAATAATCGATTATAGAAAAAATCGATTAAAAATCGATTTTTTAAACAGAATAATCGATTTTTATAATCGATTTATATATTTAAAAAAAACGATTAATAAAAAATCGATTTCTTTTTCACTGTCTATTTTTTTCACCCGCAACGGCCGCAACACTTAGTTTTTTAGTCGTGAGCGTGAAGCCGCAAAGTGCCGCGAACCACTAACTAAGAAGTTCGTCAATGAATGACGCTAACACCATCTGTGCGTTTAACGCTATGTCATCAATTCTGTGCGTTGAAAACCTAAATTATCCCAATTAGCGTGTAGGCACCTTCTGGTTCCGGCTTCTTCGGCTCCAACGGAAAGATTATTTTCGAAAGCTGGCGCCATACTAACAAAGACCTGGAGCCGAATACTATCAAAACGTTTACCAAAACTTTTATTTGTTTTTAACTTTCATTGCCCAAATACTTTATTTATTTTAGACGGGTGAAATGAAAAAAAAAAACTTTTTGCCACTTTATGCCAATGTAAATTTATAACTTGTTGATTATTAAATTAATAAAACTGAGCTTCAATGCTTTGATAGTGTGATTATCGTTAACACAGGTGTTTAATTTAATCTGTCAACAAAAAATTATTGAAAAAATCGATTATTTTTGAATAATCGATTATTATCTATACAAAAATCGATTCTTTTTTAATCGATTTATTTACTAGGGAAAACAATCGATTAATTAATAATCGTTTTTTTATGTACAATGTCACATCCCTAGTGGGAAGCTTTAAGCGCTCCGACGCTCTTACGCGTACGCCTGTTCGTTCGCCCGTATACGGTGTTCGATGCACGACGCAAAGTGATAGCGCGGATACCTATTCATATTAATTTTTGGACGTGTCCCTAGGACGCATTTTTGGTTTTCTTCATCCAAAAGCATTGTTTTCATTGATTTGCCTTTATATTATACTATCGATGACACGCAACTTCGTCTGCCATCCAGGATGTAAAGTACAGCCTATGTCCTTACCCAGGGCATGGTTTATCTGTGTGCCATCCAATTCCGCTAATCCGTTTTAGCGTGAATGCGTAACAAACAAACGAAACTCACTTTCGCATTTACAATAGAGGACGTTCACATTAGTAGAAATTATAAAAGACGTTTTGTCAATCATGTTTGCTGTGCATATAAGTGTATAGAGTACAATAGGACATGACGCTCTTCTAGAGGTCCAATATGTAGAGGGCTTAATATACAAAGTCAGCTAATAGTGTCACTTTTCCCTTCAGTTGTCATTAATAAAACTATTCATTTCCGCCATCTTTGAATGTCATACTCGTATACTGCTGTTTACTCGTTGGTTTACTAATGCCGTGACATTTGAATTTCTAACTACAACTGTTTAGTTGGTAGAGGGGGGGGGACTTGACTAACGAAAATTACGGTTAAAGATATTTATATTCTCAAAAGAATTACAATTCACTTACAGAGAAAACATAAATAGGTTTAGGACAAAGTTACGCCAGTAAGCGTAGATAAAATAAAATATCTTAAAACTAACATTACAATAAAAACTTCGACTTAACTTATATACATCGTTTTAGCAAGTACAAAATAAACAAATCAGAAGAAGGTAGGTTACACACAAGAAACAACACGATTTTGAGCGATGAGAGATTTTTGGTACTTTAAAGCTTGATAAGTCACGAACGGTTTACTTAATCAAAAAACTGTCTTCGCAAACCCCTAATATTTTTGAAAGACCTATCCAACGATATCCCACACTATGGGAAGGACGAAAAAAAAAAATATCATCCCCACTTTACATGTAGGGGAGGTACCCTAAATAATTGATTTTTTCAAAATTTTATTTTACCACTTTTTCGGCGTCATTAACTTGTATACTCATGCCAAATTACAACTTTTTAGTACCAATAGTTTTTGAGCTAAACCGCGGACAGACAGACAGACGGACATGGCGAAACTATAAGGGTTCCTTGTTGACTACGGAACCCTAAAAATTATGCTGTGATTACCTTTTATCTTAATTTGACCGAGATCTATCTTTTGAGACTATTTTTTACAAATGTACGCGAAGTCTAAGTGCGACACCCAAATTACATGGAGTGTTGCCTTTCTTCTTTGAGTTTTTATTAGGTTGATGTGATTAGGCAGAATCCATAAGGGAATACAGGTGTAATAGAGAAATACATATTCCATATTCAAATCCTTGTTTCCAATTTGATGTTAATCGTTATGCTTGTCATTAAAGTTGATTTCAAAATAACTACAATTAAAAACTTTAATTAAAAAGTTAAAAATTTACTGAAGTTGTAGTGCAAACTGAACTTTGTGTGTGACTCCTAAAAACACATATTTGGTTACATGTTTGAAAACTAAATTGTAAATTGAGATTTTAAATGATATTGACTCAATCTTATTCCATCCATAAACCCAAATTCCATGTCATGAATTGTATAGTATTAGAAATTAGTCAGTGGTCAGGCCATTTTAATAGGTAAAATTTTTTCATAGTGAGGTGACCTGCTTAAAAACATCGATTAAAGTGAATGAATCGATACGGACTTGAAAGATATGTGAATTTTAAAAATCATCAGGCGAATCCCTGTCCCATTATTATTTTTTCATTCGTAAATTTAAGGAGCAAAATAAGACAAGTAGGTACATAGGTAATTTAACAAAAAAATGCATTTATTCAGTTGAACTATCAGAACTGTTATTAGTATTGTCATCTTCATCACTGTCAGCACTCAGAGATTCATTTTCAATAATATTGTCTATTCTCACATTTCGTTCAAAATCTTGTAAAATTATTTTCTTTGTTTTCTCTACGACTTTTCTCCAGTCTTCTGTAGTGACTTCTGCACACGCAGTTTGTAGCAGATTCATCATTTTAGCAGTACTGAAGGGTGGTTCAGTATTGTTCCGCGCTACATGACCCTATAATTGTGCTCAAATAAGCTCGATGGCGGATGGCGTTATACTGTCAATGGTAAGGAGGCAATCGAATAACTTCGTGTTCAGGCTCTAGGGCTAGTTCATCGATTACATAGCGGAGCTTGGACGGCTTAGTTGCTTTTACCTGATTTAACAACTCAACTTTTAATAAAGTTGGACTTTCATCCACACCATTTCTTACCAGCCACTAGACAATTTCTTGCTTTTTATTTGCTTGAGTTGGTGTTTTATCAACTTGTACAGAATGATACGGTGCATTGTCCATTATGATTTTCAACGGGTTTTCTAAGCTGACTAGCAGCTTCTTAAAAAAAAACTCTTTTCAAAATTTTATTTTACCACTTTTTCGGCGTCATTAACTTGTATACCTACTCATGCCAAAATACAACTTTCTAGTACCAATAGTTTTTGAGCTAAACCGCGGACAGACAGACAGACAGACAGACGGACATGGCGAAACTATAAGGGTTCCTTGTTGACTACGGAACCCTAAAAAGGGTTAACTGACGCAACATTGTAACGACGTTCAGTTCTTTAGATCAGAAATTGTTTATTATGTTCAGAATCAGAATGGTTTATTAGTGAAAGCAAATCGTAAAATTACTCGTATCAGTCATTATTACAATAAATATGTAATAGTTCTAACAAAACGAAAAAATATATTATTTTATGCCCGCCATTACAAGGTTATGTTGTTGAATTTTGATGAATTGTCAAATGTTACCTATTAAAATGACCTTACTTTAATAAATCAATATAAACAAGGTACTTTTTATACAATTATAATACAAAACCAAACAATGACTTATTTTACTTACAGTAAAAATACACCTACGCAAGTACAATCATCAAATGATTTGTTTCAATATTCCCTGGCGGATGAGTGTTTGACATTCTGAAGTTGGGAGAAAATGTCTGCTGTTCTTCTTCAACAAGATTACATCACCATCTTCCAACTCCAGCTTGCCATAGTCAGCCATACAAAGAACTTCAATGTATAAGGATTTTGGGGGCTTAAGGTTTTCTGTTAAGTCAATGCCGTTATAGCCTATATCTTGACCTAAAGATCTCATGTATGAAGCTAAATTCATGGAATATTTTGAGAACCACTCATATTCCTCATCTGATAGTAGTTCCCGTACATCTGGTGGTAATATAGCACCAAATTCCCATCTCAAGGTCTTGATTTTGGCCATTCTGCTGTAGAGGTATGCGAGGAGGCAGCGTTTGTTCCGTTCTAATGCTGAATGTCTTACTTGTACTGTTGTCCATAGAGTTTTATTGTCCATTGTGGCATTGCTGTAAAAGATTACTTTCATATTTTAGAATATAAATTGCAACTCCTCATGAACAATATAAAAACATAACCTCATTACACATTTTTATTTTTTATTTGTCATTTCATAAGTTACCATTAGAAGCTCACATTATTTCGTTAATTATTTACAATCATTATTTTGTAAACATTGTAGCTTAGCTTTGCTGAACCCAGATAACATTGTCAAAATATTACAACTTACGCATCGTTCATGTTCATCCTAAACAGCGAGTGCATTTCTTCTAATATTTGCCTTATTTTATCATCCTGAAAATAACAAATGATGTAGTTGTACAAGGCACCTAAAAGTTTGCTTAGAAACATTTAGGAACAAATACGGACAAAATGTGATGTAAAAACAACATACATTAAATGGGTCAATAGTAACAGGATTTCTTTCTGCTTCCTTCAATAATTCTATTACTTTTTCAGCAAACATTATTCAAACAATACATAGGTATATAATAGATATATTTTTACAATCAATCCAAATTTCCGCAAACTATAAAACTGGAATAAAAATGGAAATCAAAGTTTTAGATAAACGCGGCAAGCGGCAACTTGAGCTGCTTGACAGTGACACTTTAGATTTTGACAGCACAGCACAAACGAAATTTGATGTATTTTTGGATACACACGCACAGAATAAACATTATGAAAATCATCAAAATTACTGGTTGACCAAAAAGGGACCGGGAATGGAAACCGTTTTTTTTTTTGATTTTTTTAATCTGTGGTCTGTTAGCTTTGTTTTGGTCTAACCAGAATATTTTTAGGTTTTAGGTGCCGTAGTTCCCTTGAGGTCCCTTTTTGGTCAACCACTCACAAATATTTTAGAAAGAAAATTGGTAGAATTGTTGTAATTTTGGTTTGCTCTCTCTGGATTAAAACATTTTACCGACAGAGTAATTGATTGTTGCTGTAATGATTTTTGAAGTGAAAGCTTCTTTAAGCGCGTTGAGAACTTTTTGGGTGAACAAAAATCATTTAACTCGCGCCATCGTCACCGAACGCTTTCCATGAGCTACAAGTATATGTATACTGTATACACATGTGTACTTTTTGGGTGAACAAAACGCTTGAAACTCGCGTCATTGTCACCACGCTGTTCCTGTTTCTCGTTCTATCGGCAGTTCTCAAAGACTGCCCCACATGTTTTTTTTTTTTGTTGTATGTTTATTCAGTGAAGACCACTGGTGAAGACGAAAAACAGTCAGAAAATAGAAGGTGATGAATAAAACTATTCACGGAGAACGTTCTGTTATGGGAATTTATAGAAAAGTTGTTATCAAAACTACTATTTTATCTGAATGGGTTAACCCAGCAAAATTCGTGCCTATCTTTGGTACCAAAATAAAAACCGTAATCACGATTATATAAACAAAAGCGCGGTACAAATGACGTTCAGTTCGCTTTGCAACGGTCAGCGTTATACAAGTGTGTTTATCCGAACGCACTACGAAAACAGTGGGTGGGTGGAGACGGGAGTTCACGGGAGCCATCACCGTAGAGTATAGTAACTAAAAAGGAAGCCATCAGCCATCACCCATCATTGTGAATTTTGATGTTGATCATTCATTGCTATTGCGCATGCGATTTCATTGTGGAACGGTTTTGCGACATATTTTTTCGTTTATCATGATTTCGCATAGTTAGCGTTACAAAAACATACGTGAATTCCAATCTTAAGTGTTTACTCAAGTGTGACAAAATAAAAGCAACAAAATGAGTGCAAATAAGAGGAGCGATTTCGATACCAAGATCACGGAGGATGAGAACGTCGATTCTGGTTTTCTGTCGGGACCCTTGGACGTGTACCCCGGAGACGAGGAGTCGGACCATGAGCCCGAACCCGCGAGTGAGGATAAGAAAGTGTGTGTGAGTGCAGTGCCCCAGCCCTCCGATAACGAGTACGACAGTGGTATTCTTAGCATAACGGAGTGCTTGTTGGATGTGCAGCTCACTGACACGCAGACCCCACAGATCAACATACTACCGCCAGAACAGAAGAACATCCCACCTATTGTCATATTCTTCCAACAGGACGCAGATGGCGATACGTGAGTATATCAATTTGGCTTTTACAATAAGTACAAGAGTGTCATGTGTGCATGGCCAACATTTGATCAAAGGTCAAAGTAGAATTTTAATGAAGAATAGCTATTAAAAACCACAAAACTACAACTGAACTTGCATGTAACCTCTTAGTTTACTAACTACTATTGATTTCATACTAAATTCTTCATATTTCGAGGTAACAGGCTCTTTTTCTGATCATAATCACTGTAGCTGAGTTCATACTTTCGGACTTACTGAGAGTAGCACTTGGCTGAACAGATTTCAAATATTGGTCAGATGTTTTCAGGATAAGCTGAAAAACAAACAGATGGATAGATCTTCAATTCACATGATAAGTTTGTTTAGTATTTTGAATTGTTTTATATATATTTAGAGGTTCCTATCTTAAAGGAATCCTAATTATTAATATTTATTGCTATATTAAGTAGGTATGGTTGCTTGATTGCTGCTTTAGTTTTGTTTAGTATTTTATGAAAATGTACAAAGCATGTTATTTTTCTTATTATCTACATGGAGTTCAGACCTTTGTTCAACAACAAAGGTCTGATGGTGAGGTGTTTGATGTTTTATAAACTTGCCTTATTCAGTAAATTTCATACTACTGGACTTTTTTGATGATCTATTAGCTTAACTTCATTCTCGGATAATTTAATAGGCAAAATGTAAAGTAGTGCTTGCTTACAAAAATGAAGACAAAAATAAATGGAAATAACCCTAATCATCAGGACACTCACTACTTAAATACTAAGTAGTATTTTGGTACTTTTTACAATCAAATATAATGTCCAATAAAATACCTTTATCAGAGTTGTGTGTTGTTCAACTAAATACTGATTAAACTGGGAATAACCCATTGTTTAGATTAAATAGTTCATGTTTATTAGGACAGATAACATTTTACCAATAATTTCACAGCCATTCTGCCAGTAAATGATTGGCTAACACAGGCCTTCACATTGGATAAAGTACTGTGTGAAAGGTGAAAGATTTTATCTCAGAGTATTCATTATGCTAACAGTACATTACAGTATACTGCTTGGGATCAATGTTGCTGGCTTCTGGGAAAACCCCAAGGAGTGACCCTGTTCACAATAGCCACATTTAATAGCCTCGCACATTTAACATTTATTTTCCTTCCATTACAACTTCAAGTAAGTCGTGATAAACTGTTTTGTTAATTGTTTCATGACTACTAACTGTTAACAGACACATATCTTATTACGTCACTACACCAAATGTTTTTATGATCCCCATAAAAACATAGTCAAGTTATGCAAAACTGCTTTATAAACTTTTTGTGGTTTCCAAACTAGAAACCACAAAAAGTTTTTTAAATTCTGAAATACTGTTGAGATTAGGACTGATGAGTGTTGATGATGCAGCAATACTTAGTGTGCCTTTGACCTACTGTTTAGTACACCAACAATGAAGACTTACTAGGTACTAGCAGTGACCCGAAATTTGCCCAAAAATGCCTATTCCAGTCTCTTACCAAATTGGTAAATTATGAACAAATTATTTAAGATAGAAAAGTTCGTCATTATAGACCAATATTATTTGTTAAAATGCATAAACTTTCCATTATGGGTCGTTGAGTTGGAAGTTCAATTATTTTTTTTAGGTTTTAGTGACAGAAACGAATCGCTGTAAATCCGACTCCACGCAGTCTTGTCTGCTCTACCCCTAGAGTGTAATTTAAAATCGCGGAGGGGCGAGGCGGCCCGCGAGTTGAGGAGCAGGTGGTTGTAACACTCGCCGCCGCAGCTGAGGCTGCGGTGCCGCGGTGGTGAGCGTTAAACTGCGACGATAAACTCGCGTGGGATCGATTCGCATGGAAATTAGTGTTTTAACAGAACCTCAAAAGTTTAACCATGGATATCTCCATAACCATGGGGCTGCGAGGGGTGGGGATGGGACATGGGGTAGCCACTCCCCCCCCCCCCATAAATCGATGGCCCATAATGGAAAGTTTTACCATTAAAATTTCCATTTATGAAAAAGAAGTAGTTAAATATATAAACAAACATGTCATATAATTTATACTAGTTTCGTATGAAATTAATTATAAACATGAGGTCATTGGTAGCAGTTTCCTTCGTGCTTATGATACAATTTTGTTAATATCATACATTGTTTGTCCCCTCTAGGAAGCTTGCACTTCCTTCACTGATTACATCATTAGCATTCATAAACAGTTCCTACTATACGCGCGTAGATAAATAGAAACACGTGGAATGCGCCGTCTGTAAGCGTGACATATTTGGCCCTACTAAACCGATTAACTACATACGCCATTTCGCAGTAAGCTCATTGCTTTCTGGAACTCAAAAGAAATGGAAATAAAGATGACTCAGATGTTGAATAAAATCGGAAAGTAATTTAAAAAAGGAAATATTTTCCTCGTAGTGTCACATCTAGAGGTCTAGAATGCTGCGATGTTTCTGGACAGGTTTGTTGTCACGCGTTTAGTTTACGCGGGCCCCACTCACGCACCGACCGGTCCGACACCGTAAAGGTCGCAAGCCATCCCATCATACTCTATATTTAGAAAAATATAACAATACGATTGATTTTACAAGCAGCTGAAGCTCTAACAAGACTATTCCCTTGTTACAGACAATTACATATAGCATCAGTGCACGGCTGTGAAAAGTCAGTAGGAACACTCATAAGGGTCTGTCCAAACAAGGCGCTATTGGATGTACCTAACGACGATGGCCACACTCCCCTACACCTGGCTGTGATGAGCGGGAACGCCGTAGTCACCAGGATGCTGGTGCGTGCGGGCCTCTCGCTCGGAGCGAGGGATAGGTGTGGAGAGACACCCCTACACAAAGCCAGTTCAAAAGGACACGTTGAATGCTTACAAGCGTTACTCGCGCCTGTGCCAGAACAAGCGCCTCGGAAGCTAGCCTCGGCCTCAATACTGGATCAAAAGAACTATAAAGGTAAGCGCCAGTTTTTGGACGTTGCTCCTTTGAGCGATGATCTCAGCGTTATTAGTTTATAATCTTACACTGGAATTCGACTATCAGTTCCTTATAAAGCAGGTAGGTACCATTTTTCCATTCGCACCATCTGGTGTTGCAGGCATATAGTTAAGAATGACATCATCAGCTACTTATTATGAGTCTTCTCAGGCAAGGGAGAAATGTTGGGGCTAGACAACGTTTCACACATAAATATTCCACAGGTGTCTAAAAGTGAGCACGTCTAATTCTGGTCTTAGCTCCTTCAACCGTGTCCTCCGGATAACCTACTATGTTATGGCAGGAATGTATCGTTTAATGACCACTGAGAGCACTGACATCATCCATTCCGATGACCTCAGGCCTGATATTATTTGCCCCTTAAGTTCAAGCCTTTCGTTCAATGCCTAGAAGAAAAAACCCAGAGCGCGGCTAGGATAATGCGAGGGTCCGTCCTTTAATTCAAACTAGGATAAAACTGAAAGCGACTTTGGCGGAAAAGCATCATTGCTTTGAATGCTTAGGATGAATAACTAAATATTAACAAACCTGTTCCATTACATGATTAAAGCCAGCATAAATATGAATACAACATTTAGGTTCGCAACAATTCATCTGAATCACGGTGTCAGAGTAAAAACCCGCTCAATGGTTTTTCCAGGTACAGGCTGTCGCAAATGTTTTAACCATTTGTTCATAAAAATATAAATTTTAATTCATATGTAATTTTTCGGATGGGATTTGCATTTTCTATCACCTTTTATGCTCTTTTTCGCTTAGCTCGTGTGTTGTTCTGTTATATTGTGTAGTTACTGCATTTTGCAGACAGTGTTAAACATTGTCCAGCTATCTAATTACGCAACACATTTTCGTAAACGATTACGACTAATTCAACATTTTAACAGTTCAACAACATTCTTTGTGTTAATTACGTTGTTGAGCAGTTTTTTTTACGAACTTATGAGGCAAATGATTAGCGATTCAGATTCTGATAGATCGTGTATATGCATGCATGGTACAGGTTGTGATTACAATCTAAACTTCTAAAAGTTTGACTTAATTGTTCACAGTGGGTATATGTAATGCAATTACGACTGCTTCCGTGTTCTCATTAGTTATTAATGAGGACACGGTAACTTTTATGTAAGTAATGTCATCCGCAATGCCTGTAAAGTAGTTAGCCTTCATGTGCAACGGCATTGTCCTTGCAGTAGCTACGTCTGGATCCGGACACGAACCAGCACGACATCTCACGTGCCTTGCACTGCAGAAAAAATACGGAGCTTCTCTAGGATCTCTTGAATTAACTGGTGTCTAGGATCAACTAGAACCTGTTTACTATGTTAAAAAAAGGCGCCGTTCATTGTTTACGTGTGAACGCACCGTGCCTACTTGAGGCTGCTTGTGACGTTCGTCAAGGTCTTGATTACGCTCAATGCCATAAAATAACTGCTCCAGTCGGTTAAAATATTCGTCGAGTCTCTAATTCACAGTAAATCAAATTAGGAATTCCCTGCCTCTGTAAACTGCATTAAAAAGATATTAGCTCTACGCTCTTTATCGTCTCTTGGTTTTCCCGAGCTGGCAAACAACACATCTTATACCCAATGTAAAAGAATTTCGGTTCTACCGCTGTAGCGCATTTGCATAATAAATTTATCAGATATGTTAATCTTGTGGAGACATTAGTTAAACTTCTTATTATAGCGCCCGAGAACTCACTTCATTTATAGGGGTCAACATTTCTCGGTGAGCTAGAGAGATCAGCAAAGTCGTGTCTGAGATCGACTCGGAGGCTGTCGGCGCTGGCTCGGTGGGTATTCCCAACGTTACGAGGAGCCGGTCGCGTAACGAACACGGACGGCCGCTCACCGAGTGAAAGCAAACTTTTTGACCGTGTAACGCCCTCAGACGAGCGGTCCGTATACACGGTTTGGGTTACCCCGACCATTGTTCGAGTGCTAATTGAAAAACCATTAAGTGTATGCTAAGTAAGCGGCGTGGCGAGATGGTTTTTCCTGACAGGACAATTTCAATATCTTATAAATGTCGTAGCGCCAAACATGTACGTACGCTTTTTGTATATTTATCGCAGTTTTATTTTTGTTCGACGAAGGACGTTTCTTAAAACTAGTGTGTGGATGTTAAATAATAGCTTTACTCTTTTAAGACTCATTGTATTTGTAAATTATTCATAGTCCACAGTCTGTATGTTAAGGAAGTAAAATTCAAAAGCTATGCAGCGCCACCCAAGCGGCGATGTCCAAGGTGAGCATTTGAGTAAACCCCAGGAAAACCGCAAACGTTTGGCGTTGCTCGCGTTGATGGTTTGCTTCGGAACAATGGTGGATTTTATGATGATCATGGCCTGGGCAATACCCACGTGAAAGTGTGCCTCACCACGGTTACATACGGACGGAAATCCCAAGCGCATGTACATATTATGAACATGTTACGTGGGACTGCGCGGGCGCACTTTCTAATTATATCTCCTCCAACGAAATCAATTCTGAAATTAAGCCTCGTTATCTGTCTTTGACATCGAGCTGCATTTATATGGAACAGAATTGTTGCTCGAATGTATTTGTACATACCTGAATGTTATGGCGCTATAAGCGTCCGTTGCACCCGGTGACCGGAGATCGGGCAATTTTTTGGGAATATTGGAGTATCCGGTTTTTGGATGCCTCGATAAACATGTTAGGTAGCTAATTTGAGTGCTGTATTTATTCTAAGTTTCTTTGCATATTTCCACCCAAGGGCAACAACTCTAATTGTTGTTTTATTTGGTTTTCCCATAGACGTAATAGCAGATTTAAATAATAGATATTAATAATTATAATCGTACTAATATGATTGCTACATACGTCAATGTATTAATTTTCTATGCTATAGTTCAATAATATTATTAATTAGGAGTAGAAAACATGCGTCGTATAGTAATCGACTTTAGATCAGAGAGCAATACTCTGATTATTCGTAGAACATTACTTTGATATCAAATCATTGTTATGTTTCGCAGCATAATGAGTAATGATACACATCCTGAAGTGATCCACTACGCGTTAATTAAATTAATGTATCACTTTAATTTCTTTTATATCCATGTTTGTAGCATCATTATCTTCGTGACAGCTCGTAAACCAGTGCTATCTGTCCGCATTTAATACGTACCGTTGTATAAAGCCTGGGGTTTTCCGACGCTCAACCTGGTTTTTCAATGTCCTCAGACGCAATTTATTACCATGAAAATTTCATCACCACCCGACGTATACACAAGTAATTGAGAACCGTTCTTTTAAACATTGTTCACAGTTCAGCTGTGTGTTCTCATAAGTGGAGATCGTTTTAGATTTATTACTGAATTAAGTACTTTTTTTTCTTTCTATCATCGGCATCATTGAAACCTCTTCTTCTCCCTTCAACTGTGGGAAGTCCGCGTCGGGCGGAAAAATTTGGGTATCGTCTGTGGCAGGTCCGACACGGACCGTGTTTTTATCTGTCCCATATTTTGACATAAATGGCATATTAAAACTGTGCCTATCTCGTTTATACTTGCACAGAGTCTACAAGACGAAATGAGAAAGACATATTAACTCCGTCCAAGTCTGTAACATACCGAATGACGCGGTACCAACTGACAACATACGAGCCCCGCACCCGCTCCGCAGTCGAGATTTCGCACGCGCGCCATGTTTACGTAAATATTAAAAATATTTTATTGTGAGTGTACTGTGTGTGGTTTGCGAGTTATATAACATGCCTGGGTAAGTAATAACCATTTTTGATTATTTAAACCGTGTAATTCATAAAGATTTCGGGCAGAAATAGTCATTTCAACAAACATGGAAAACATTTGAAGCGTGGTCGACGAACATTTCGTGGTATTTTCGCGGTATTACTATTAGCAGAAATGCAAAATATGGTTGTTACGTATGTGTTTATGTATCGTATTATTGATATTAGGCGTTTAATTATAATATTAAAGTATTTTAGTAGCGAAATTATTGAAATGAAAATTTCATTTAGTCATCGGTCCGAACGGACCAATCACGAACAGGGATAAACCGCCATCTTGTACGATTTTATAGATCATAGAAAATATGGATGCGGCATCCGAGATTTGAATTCGAATATTTTTTTATATTTATATATTTATATTTTTGAGTTTTTTTTTTATTCGTGATTTTAACCGACTTCAAAAAAGGAGGTTGAAATCGAGTCTGACTGTTGAACGTATTGGAACTGAAAATATAGTAGCTGGGTGTGTGTGTGTTCGTGTGTACATGTATATATACATAAGATTGGTTGTTTGTTTGTTGTTTCGTTGTCTGTCTGTCTGTCACAGGAAAGGCATACATGTTTTTAATTTTTCTTCTCACTCGGAAGACCACAACGAGGACTGCTTCGTTTTTAAGTTTTTTTATTTTTTTTATTTACCTAATTTATACATAATATATACGCTAAAATACTTAAAATAATAATAATATTATGTACAAGTACGTAAAATGTTTTTGATTTAAAATTATATTTTTCTTGTTTAAATGTGACAGTATTGGCCGCATCCATATTTTCCATCATCCTTGTTTAAGTACTTGCGTTTTTTGTGATTCTTTTTTTGAAATTGTTCGTTTTGATTGTTGATTTGTGTATTTTTTTTATTAGGCAGCATGCCTTTTTTATGTGCCTATCGATTTGTAAATATCTTCAAAATGTAGAATGTTGATTTAGATTTCAAATTTAGGCAACAGAATTTAAACAGTGATCCAAAGTTTGAGTGGGTGTTTTTTGCGCCCGTTTTTTAGTGTTGGGTTCGGTTAGCCGATACTGTTAAACTAAACACTTCAAACAGCTGAGACTTTGAATGTAATAAGTTTAAGGGCCAAACATTATTATAAATAACAAACCCAAGCCACTAGGCTTATCGCGTTCTCAGAATAGAACCGTAAACATACCCATTGTTTTGTTCGGAACGCCGCACGTGCAAATTACGTCATTCTTTTGTTTTGCTTGTGGCATGAAAAAAATGTATAGGATGGTGTGTTCTTTTGTTTTATTTATGTGAAATAGGTTGTATTTATCGAAATTTAACAAACACTTTTTAAAGTAATGGTTTATTTTTTTAATTATAATGACCCTAACACGAAAAACTGGGAAATATTCCCTCACACTGAACATACATTACAATTACTAATACATTACAAGGCAAAACTATACTAATGTATACATATCTTGTAAGCTAATTTAATAACGATTCCAATAATATAACTGGTAGCGAGCTAACTAACGTAATTTCGGAGATATCGTCGTTTTAACCAGACACGCCGTAATCACGCGCGACCCCGAAAGGACCTTTAACAGAGGGTATCCAAATTTTTACGGTCCGACGCGGACCTCCCACAGTCGAAGGGTTAACTGAAACTTCTCGCCACTTTTAGGAACACTGTAGGATGTATTGAGCTTTATATCTAAAAGGTAATTTTTAATAGACTTCAAATGGCAAAACTTCGTGGCTAAAAGCCACTTTGAAGCTCTAACCTTATGGAAAACTTAACTGACTAACCAAGTCGCGCTACATCCACAAATTATTTAGTGTGTAAGGAACTTTATTAATCCGTCGCCGGGCGTTAAATTCATAGGTCCAATCACGAGTATGACGCGTGGACTCAACGAACACTAACGTTAGCTTTAAAAGTCAAAGTGACGTCTGTTAGCCTGCGCTTGCGCATGCCCTGTCCATTGTCTCCTAATTAGCCAAGTGTGAACAAAATTGGAAGTGCTAGGACAGTTAACGTTGGACGTTATTCCCCATATTTGTGTAAAATAACCCAAACAGGCAAACAGCTGTGGAACGTCAATTATATATAAGTAGAAAATTTAAAGTTCGGAGTCTGCTTGCGAGTTCTGTTTGCAAGGCTATGGGATTTTACACGAAAAACCTGTTGAAACATTCTCGCGGCCATGGTTCCGCATGTTCTTTTAGGAACAGCAACGTTTATTCACGAACCTAATGGGGTTTATTTATAAACGTTGCATAAGTAATTATTAGCGACCATTTAACCATGCATATTTGACGTTTGGACATCACTTTATAAATAAACCCCAATGTGGTGCAGCTGCTATCTTTAGCGGATGCACAATTATTTACATGAGGAACTTTGGCTCCTATTTGTGGGCCGCATGATTCAACTGTTATGAGGAGATGTTTATAAAGTGAGTGCAGCAGGATATGTTTATTCCTATGACTACAACCTAAAAAATGTTTCAACTAGGTGGTATTTAAACAGTTCCTTTAATTCTTAATGAAATTTTATTTGTAATAAGTTCCACTCGATGACATCTGCCAACACATCGGCAATACCCGGGGTATCGTTGCGGTTAGCACCTCCTGCCGGGCACTCAGCAACTCCGTTTAATGTTTCGACTCGAAAAATAAGGAAAAAGGGTCGTTCCTCTATAAAAACTTACGAACACACAGTTTTTATTGCGTTGTAATAGTTTGACGATTGTGAGAATTGACACCTGATAAAATTAATTGTGGGAAAATACCCAGGTAGTACCTACATTAACTACAGTTTTTCATTGCTTGATCGAAGCCAACAACCACCTAATCGTCATGGAAATTTACGTTAGAATCTGTATGATATACGGAAATATTGAAAATACAGTGGAGTCGCGCCATATTTGGCGAGGACAGTTGAGGCGCGTGCGTTGCCAGTCGCCGCGTCGCGGCCGCCACATTGTTGGGAAAACCCCATCAGGTCGCCGCGCCTGCGCCTCTCGCCCCGCGCTCCTCGCCCCTCGCCCCGCGTGACGCCATCTTACACATGCCACTACAGAGAACAGAGGTACTTGTGTCGGTTGATCCGTCTCGCTGTAACGTCAGCTGTCGTGAACACTGCGTATCGCGACTTCAATGTTTTGATTACACGTAGGTACAACTTTTTTTTTCAGTTCTCACGATTAGGTACGAGAAGTATGACTGGTCAACAACGAAATGAGTCCAACCAAACGCACTTTGCCGTTTGAGGTGTTCCATATTTACGCTGTGAATCTATAAATACTTGCCATTACATAACTCAATGATTTGGAAACTTCTACGAATGAAGCTGTCACCCATTTATTTTTTTAACATGCGCAATATTTTCTATTTTCGACCGTCTGGTAGGTAAGCCTTTCGGATTTCCACAATGCTGAGGTTTGGCTTTTCCTACATCATTTAAATATTCTTGAAAACATTTACCTGTACCTACCTACGAGTATCTGTTGTTTATGAATACAACGCAATGGTTGTATGTCAAGGTTGCTGGGATCCCCGCAACGCCAACATTCTTGTGTCGTTGACATCATAATGTACCACCATGAGTTCACATTGATGTTTCCGCACAAAAAATTTCCACCCATAAAAGTTTCCACAATCTTCTTAATAATTGTCTGCATAATGTGCAGAAATTGTCTATTACCACTTGCAAATACGGGACTTGTTGTATAACAAGCCATAAATTTCATATTAACACGAGAGGAAATATCGTCATAAATTAACGAATTAATGCCCAAGTGGATAGAAAATGATTACCGGCTTGACTGGCCAGATGCGCAGAGAAAATTATTGAAACAAAGATTGAGCTTCATCATTCCGTGGTTTTCTAGGAATTCTCACTTGCAGTTTGCTTTTACACTGATTGGAAGTCAGTAGGCACTTATTACTTTTATTCGTAATCCGCACGACTGCGTCATTTTCATACAAGCTCGATACTTACGTGATTACGTGTAAAGTGTTATTGCACTTAAAAATAGTTAGCAGTTAAGTTAAACCGAGATGTTTATTTAGTTCGGCAAATCTTTCTAATTCACTTCGATCGGTGCTAGGCAGCGTAGAGGCTCCTAGTGTTTGATTAGTTGCCACCAAACTTGATGTTGGCATTCATCGGACAATCGTCGCCTTAAAGTTTTGCGCTTTCAAAATCTTATGAACCGATTCGCTATAAAGGCCGAACACGTTTTCGAAATGGCCGATACGATCAAATCGTCCCACAGTACCAGAAAGTATTATATTAAGCTCACCTAAATTCTTGAGCTTTAAAAAGAACTCAGCCATTTTAGCGAGCGATCTATTTTAGATTCGTTTTAAATACATTTGGATCGGTTCCAGAGGCGCGAGCGCGTAGAGCGATCATTTTGGACCATTTCTATAAACAATGTTCTCAATTTTTACACATTGTATTCGCTGCGACCGTTTGCATATAAATCTCATGAAAATATGAATTTATTGAAAGAAGCAATAAAACTAGACGGAATCAAGCTTTGTTGTGGTCTTAATTTGAATTATTAATTTTATTTTTTACATTTTAAGAAAGCATAAAGACTAATGACATTATAATAACCGAATATATACTTAAATTGCTAATAACAAGCTTCCACAGATAAATACAAAAGTTATATACTTAATACATTAGTTATTCATGGTTTTCAGCCAGAATGTTACACTGGTATTTTCAGAACTGATTAACATTTTTTTTTACCGTCGGTATTCTTTAAAAATATACATAATTTAATAAGGAACCAGTTAAACTGCGTGTGATTAAATTGATATAATGATGTTATGATGTCTTATAATAATGTTAAAGGTTATCTAACTTTATGCTCATCACAGAATTATATTGACTTTGTAGCGGTTACACCGCCACATAGGAACTACGCATCAAAGACATGACGTCACACAAATCCTGCATCGCGCAATTAGAGTTTACCGCGCGAACGACATAGATAAGACTATCCGAAATCAACAGTTGGGCAGTCGGCCCGCCAGACACAACACCCGTCTGGTTGGAGGATCCTCCCTTTTCTATGGTGGATGAGTGAACTTTATACGCCGTTCCTCATACCCCTAAAACTTGTTCGAAACGAGAGCGTCTTTTATATATAATTTAACTCTGTCAAAGAATCCGAAACAGCAGATTGTTACGTTTTCCACAAGAATTTTTCATTTTGGGAAAACCCACGAAGCCGCTCATCTATCTTTGACGTTTTATCTAATGCCAGTGATGTTGGAAGATGATTATAATTATGTGGAATACCTATGTACCTAACCACTTAGGTAGGTACTAGTTATAATAGTGTAGGTAAGGGTCAGCTTCGATTATGTCGAGAGATTAGTACCTAGTTACTAGGTATTCACAAATATTATCGTGCAACAAATTCCCCGCAATTATTCACTTAGATTATAATTTATTGATCGATCGATTAATCGGAAATCAACATGATTTGTAGGTACTAAACTTGTTATCTGCATCAGTTCTTACGCACTAAGATGACCTTATAACAATTTTGACTTATCTCAAGTCCTTAGCGCAAATCTGTGCAAACTGAAAGTACTCAGTAGGTACCTACAACTCACAGGATTCTAACGTTCGTTCATCTGAACACTCGTATCTTTTTAATATAGTGAACCCTGGATACTTATTTATAGTGGAATATACTTGTGAGAAACCAGTGATAAATCATTTCTCTCATTACATTCTGATATTAACAATGTATTGTTGTTTGTTACAGGACAAGCTTGTGTGCACCTAGCAGCATCAGCAGGACACCTGGAGGCGCTGCATGCACTGGTGTACTACGGAGCGAATATCAATTTAGCGGTACATTTCATACAGTTCACATACTAGACTTAACAAACTTGCATATTAAGACATCCTTCTGAAAAACTTACGATTTCCTCAAGTTTCCGTTTTACTTTTGGATTTCCAAATACCCCAGGAGGTAAGGTACAAACAAAAACAACTAGAACTCTAACCACAAAATGAGTCACTAGTGTACTGCCTCGGGCCGGCCCGAACAGATTGTTGGGGACACGGTATTCCGGAACGCGTGCAAATAACTCGATCATGGGGCAATCCGTTTTAGCATATTTGCGGTTTTGATTCTTATTCACAATTACGGAAAAAGTTATAAAAAAGAATGAAGGGGAATACGCTATTGAGTCGAAGTAGTGGGAACGACAGAAATAATAGATATGAATCAGCTTTCGTGTAGATTCAATGGAACGCGTGTGATTTATCTGGAATCAATGATGTCTGATGATGGCAACATTTCCGTTGTTTTACTGTCTTGATAACATCTCCTGAAGCAGCTAGAGATGTGTCAGATAGTTTTCATTCCGGCTATTGTTCAGTTCCTAAAAATAAAACGAATTGTTTTACATACGGTAAAAACTGTTAAAAAAAATTGGCAAACTGGGCATTTAAATACATTCGTAAGCAAATTTTAACAGTGACAGCTGCTTCCATATGGGAGGTCTGCTGTGTAAAGCTATGAGGTCTTTGCTTCATTATTGGTAAAGATACAAGAGACTTAACTTTATCCAATAACGGTTCGTAAATTATAGGAATCGGTCATAAGTCATCTAAACATACTTCACTCAAGTCTTAGCGTATCGAAACCACAAACCTATTATTTACCTACATCATCACGACATGATAGCTGGCCTAGTTGCAAAAAAAAACTAATGGATACTCCCCTAGACAACCAACAGTAAATAGCTTGAGCCGAAGCGAACAAACTCCTTAGTCATTGTAGTCTCCTCGGCCGGCGCGGGCGGCGGAAAACCCATTGCCATGCCATTCGTGTTAATCTGCTGATAGTGGCATATCTCTTGCGTCGGGGTTTTTTTGTGTTTGTGCACCCATTTGTGTTCAGCAAACAATGAGCGGTAGTATTTACTATTACTACAAGGGATTAGTTGGAGCGTGGGTAGATTTAGAGCATTGTTGTCGCTTCAGGCTGCTCACGGTGCAGGATTTACCCTGTACCGATAATGGCTCGATGCGACATCCTTGATGTTTTTATCGAGTGCCTGAAATAAATTGTAAACATTGCAATTAATTAAAAATAACAATTTGTCAATATATCTTCCCTCTTCAAGTCGGTTTATAGCATTACTGATATCTTTTCTGTCTTGTCAACAGGAAAACCTAGCAGGTTGGACAGCTCTGCACATCGCCGCCCGTCGCGGTGACTGCCGCCTCGTGCAGTACCTGCGCGAGAGGTGCCCGGGAGTGGCGCCGAGCGCGCGCGACTACGCCAACAGGAGCCCGCGCCGGCTCGCCAAGAAGACCGCAGCAGCTCGCGCATTCGCCAGCGTGGCCGACGACAGCGATACAGACTCCGACTCAGACGATGATGTCAGTAGACCCTTAAATATTTTTTGATAGATAATATCTTGGGGAAACCCACAAATATACTCATATAGGTACCATTACCTAATCTTAATTATATTAGATGATATTTATTAGATACCATTTATATAAGGTACCTACTTACTTATTTATTACATTTTATTTTTTACTTTATGTAAATTCCCAACTTATTGTTCGTTGGTCTGTTTCTTTATCATTGTTATTGAAAACAATTTTGTCCTAATCAGTCACGAGAAATATGGATGATAAAACAATGTTTTATTTACGTCCGGCGCAAATTGTCAATTACTGAGCTAGTACGTAGCCAGAAGGTATTTGTAATACGCAGTTCCCATAGTTATCGCAACTGTGAGAATAAATTGGCTTAAATTTATTTATAACGCCATGTTCCTACTATTCGCAGATTTTTTTCCTGTAACCTTACAATTTAAACGAGCAGGTTGTGAAACATTGTTTGAAACTGCACATTAATGTACAGGGATAAGTTTTATCACGAGCCGTCTGGTGCGTTATCGTCGTCCGGGCGGCGGCGTCCTGTTAGCTACTCCTATATTAATGTTTGGCTATCTTCCACAGATGTACGACAGCGACAGCGACAGAGAGAGCGTATACGAGGCGCTGACGAGGCTGCGCGGGGAGAGCAACAGCACGCTGACGGGGTGTTGCTAGGCGACGTGAGCGACACGCACGCGACGTGAGCGACACGCACGCGACGTGAGCGACACGCACGCGACGTGAGCGACACGCACGCGACGTGAGCGACACGCACGCGACGTGAGCTACACGCACGCGACGTGAGCGACACGCTCGCGCCGCTCCCGACACGTGACAGCTAGCGCCTGGCAGCCTGTAACCGCGCCAGCTGATCCCACACCTACCTATCTGGACAGTACTCGACCAGCGCTTAGTTACAATTAACCGTCACGACTCGACAACGTTCATTTGTCATAGAAAATGTTGTCAAATTGTAGTAAAGTTTTCAACAAATAGATCTGATCATTATTTCCTTGTTTGCTATCGATGCAGACTTAGACTATTCAAAACTAAACTTGAGTACAAAATATTGGTTGCTATTTAAATTATATATTGCCATAAAAATCGTATAGTAACCTATGTTAAGACAAACAGTTACTATAAATCTGTCCTTAATTGAAACCATGCAATTAAATGCTACAGGTTTTTCCGACCGTAACTGTAAAAACTTCACAACTGTTATACCGACGTACTAACTGCTAGCGGAACGAAAGGGCAATGCTAGCTTGCCTTGAATAAGAGCATAACTTGACGATGTCTACGACAAATAACTCAAGTTTTATTTTGGACGGTCTAAGCTCAGTTTCGCGAGGATTTAGTCTTCACTCTCATTTGTAAATATAACTCAGGGGAGGAGAAGATATGTTGCCGAAACGGGAAATACGGTCCGCGGTACACAATGGTGGGAATTTTCCGGGAAATATTATATGAAGTCATAATTATACGGATTTGTCCTCTATTTGTTTGTCGGGACAATAATTTCAAATGTAAAGTGATTGGGAATTTTAGACTGTTCAAAAAAACTTGGAATAACCAACACTGTGTACTGTGAATCCCAAAATAGTTTTAAGTTATTTGTAAGACTCATGTACAGTCGTGGAAAGAATGTTAAGTTTAGAAAATTATTTAACTAGTCTAATACCTGTAAAAATCTGTTATTTGTATATTTATTAGAGTCGAATAAATGTTGTTTACAATTTAATTTCGGTATTTTATTGTTCTGTACTACCTACTAATGTTCTTTCCGCGACTGAACAGGTAACTGCTATATTGATAAAACTTTGCTGCACTACTTTATAAATGAGGAAATTGTGTTTTTATGAGTATTGCAGCTCTAGCTAATTAAGTGAAGCTGAAGATTCCAGCTTGACTTAAGGCTGCAGTCTCGCAAAATGCACTCGCGGCGAATTATTTGCGTAACTTTGTATTTTTATTTTTAACAAAATAATGAAATAACATGAAATATTTTTATTGCACATAAATAACCATAATATAAGTAATAGCTAGTTATTTTTTGTAAGTTCATCTAGGTGGATTATGTTAGGTAAATCAAGCATTAAATACAGCTCTTTCGCGCCCAACATCACTTCGAGTTCTGTTTGCGCGCTTAGTTTATAGCAATGAAGAATTAATTTACAAATCTGTTCAGCGCTTAATTAACTCAATATTCTCGTCTTCAAAATGCGTTGATTAGTTTTTTCTAATTATGTTTCATTTTCTTAATTCAGAGGTCACAATTTCATCAAAATTCTCTGTTTTTAGCTCCTAATAAACGGTTTGTTACATAATAACTATGCATCTTATGTATGTAATAATTAGATTATTTTAAAGCCAAGAGTTTATTTAGCAACTACTAAAAAAATTGCACCTAAATCACACATTACACTAACAATAATAATAATCTCAAAATACCTCTAAAAAAAAACAGAATTTCTCTCTCAATTCTTGTTTTTAAACTCGTTTTTTGGAGGTCTTTTAAGATGATTATTATTGTTAGTGTAATGTGTGATTTAGGTGCAATTTTTTTAGTAGTTGCTAAATAAACTCTTGGCTTTAAAATAATCTAATTATTACATACATAAGATGCATAGTTATTATGTAACAAACCGTTTATTAGGAGCTAAAAACAGAGAATTTTGATGAAATTGTGACCTCTGAATTAAGAAAATGAAACATAATTAGAAAAAACTAATCAACGCATTTTGAAGACGAGAATATTGAGTTAATTAAGCGCTGAACAGATTTGTAAATTAATTCTTCATTGCTATAAACTAAGCGCGCAAACAGAACTCGAAGTGATGTTGGGCGCGAAAGAGCTGTATTTAATGCTTGATTTACCTAACATAATCCACCTAGATGAACTTACAAAAAATAACTAGCTATTACTTATATTATGGTTATTTATGTGCAATAAAAATATTTCATGTTATTTCATTATTTTGTTAAAAATAAAAATACAAAGTTACGCAAATAATTCGCCGCGAGTGCATTTTGCGAGACTGCAGCCTTAAGGTGTTCAATCAGGCTTAGTGATGTCCTTGGAGCCAAACCGCTATTGTAACGGTTTAAAGTTAAATTATCGAACATCGAGCTAACCTGGTTTAAATGTCTTCCATTGGTTAATCTTTTTTTCGACTTTATTTTCCAGTTTACTTATGAGGCAAGGTAGCGTGCAGAATATAACAAGTTCATAATCCACAAAGATTAAGAACTTGTTATACAATTTGATTAACATGGCGGTCACTTAGGAACATTACATGACGGTATAATTATTACGTTCAAAATAATGCTTATAGTGAATGTAAGACAATTATTAAACATTAATATTTAGTCTTGCCCTAACTTTCCTGTGAAAGTAGGTGCTAAGTCTTATAGTTATCTCTACTTCGGGGATATGACCGGTCATGTTACAATCGACATACTTTAAGGCCTTATCAGAGCCACAATTATATATTTTATTTTTAATTAGACTAATCCAGTGGTACTCACTGACGCGAAGCTGTAAAGCGGAGGTTTTCTGTGCGGTCTATAATACTATAATTTATCAAAGTGCGTAAGACGTGTGGTTGCACAGACAGTTTGAGTATCGCTGTTGTAACGTATCTGCCTAACACCCTAATATGGAATTTGAGGCAAATCGTTCTTAACTAGTTGTACATGTTCGAAGTGATGGCGCCACGAGACTTGATCGTCAAATATGCAACACATGCCAAATAGGGATAGCGTATATTCGTAGGTGTAAGGACAATATATGTAGGTCGAGAGCTGCTATTTGACACTCAGCTCCCGTTACGAGTTCACGTTAAATAATATTTTACGCAACTCAGCTGCTGAATGTCCGACTGTACGTGCGAGTTATGCAGTTACCTTCTGTAACGTTCGCTTTCAGTCTAGCTTGCGGTAATTATATACACTTCGTTTTATAATATCTATGTATATTGTGTATCGTAGTGAAGTCGACAGTACGCACGTTTGAACTCCGGCTGTCAGCTCTTACTCAACTTCGCTAGTCTCAAAGCTGCCCAACGATACTCCCAAAGTAGAAACGACGCTGTGATATGCTTTTATTCAATTTTGAACTTTTTCTTTTATTTTATCACTAAGTGCGAGGTAACTAAAAGTCGAGTCGGACGTTCAGTATCTGAAACTTGCTCTACTATAATTTATTAGAAAATAATTAATGTAGGTATAATACCTATGTATAATATTAGGATACCCTTCATGTTATATGAAATATCTAACGTTTAAATTAGCTTAGCATAACTAAGCGCATTATTATATTATTGTCTGTTTATGTATTGCTAAATACAAATTATATCACAATTTAATTGTTTCATTACTTCTCCCAGTTTATTTATTTAATTTATTTATTTAAAACTCTAAGACTATCATTACAGGAGCTTAAACCTAATGCGATAGCTAGGCCTATTATTATAAAATTAAATGTACATTAAACTATATAAATATTTACAATTAAAACTCTAGACATATAAATGAACACAAAATTAAAACTAAACAATAATATCTGATTCTACACTTTCTAAATATTCTTACACTCCTCCGTCGTACATACACGTATCAATCAATAAAAAATAAAAAATCTTTATTCCCATTCGTAACATAATACATATAAAATTACCTTTGCGAGTTCACTAAAGTAACACGAAAAAATGTCTAACCTATTCTGGATTTCGTTCACAGTACGAACTGCTCGCGTGAGAGGTGTTTTGGCCAGCAGGTTGGTTCTGGCAGTTGGCACAGCCAGCAGTGGCGGGCGCCGCCGCCTCCACACGTATCGGTCCGGAACAGAAAACCGCAAGCACTGCAGCACTCCCGGATTGTGTTCCTTGCCCCGGAGTAATTTAATTAAATATACGACGAGAGTGAACTGTCGTCGCACCCTCAACTCATTGTACCCGACCATCCCCAGTACAAACAGGGTGGGGTACATCAGCGGGTACAATGGATAAACCCCGTACAGCCTGAAGTACAAGTGACGCGTGAACTTGTTCTGCACGCGCTCCAGCATGACAGAGTACTTGGCTTCATGTGGAGCCCATATGACAGCACCATACTTCAAGTGACTCCTGACTAGAGCGTCGTATAATACCCTAATAGTCGTAATATTAGTGAACCCCTGTGACTGCCTGAGTACAAAGCCGAGGTTTCTGTATGCTTTCTTACATATTTTAATGATATGCTCGCGAAACGTAAGATCTGGAGTAAGATGTACCCCTAGATCACGCACTTGTGTTACTCGCTGCATCGGTACAGTTACAAATTCGGCAACGACTGTTTATTGAGGATAGTGAGCAAATTCTTAGAAGAGATTCGAGTGGCTGTGCTGGCGCATGGCGGCTTCGTCTTAAAATGATTCAACCGCCCATCAAAACAATTCCTTGTATGGTCTACTATAGAATCAGATACAGTCGCAACTTTTTAATTTAATTGCCGGTATGATTCACAGTACCACAGTATGGTATAACTGTGACAGTACGCTGATGTTTATGTACAGTCACACACAGTAATACATATCCACTTAGCAAACTTCAAAAGCGATTTTTTCGTGGAATATTGACTGCAACTTTGAGATATTAAAAGGCCTATTTCATATTAAAATGGGTTCCAAAATACGGAATGATATCTGCTTTATATAAACGAGTTGCTGTTAACAACTCGTTATATATATTTTCCTAAAACAAGGGACAAAATCATTAAACAGGCTGCCTTGAAAAGCAAACACAGGTAGTCAATCAATACATAACTACATAGTTACTTAGGGCAGGCATATTTATTAAATTATAACTTTTTTTATACTTCAGAGACGATAGGCGGTGCCTACTGGTCAAATGAGACAGCTTATCTATACAAGGGATATTTATATGAACATTACTATACATCTACATGACTTATTGACCTGAGTGAGTCTGATAAGCTTCAAGTGTACCTAGTTAAAGCAGCAAAGGTCACAGTTATCAATCGCTTCGCTCGAGGTTGATAATGATGACCTTACGTCTTATCATACAAATATTCCCCAAAATGTTAACATATTAAAGTCATTATTTAGAGTAGAGTGGAATGGGCAAATTTGTCTTTATTTTTTAAAGTTATTATTCTTTAAAAAAAAAAAAAAACCCTTTTGAGATCCTATAAGCAAATAGGAATCCCAATACACCTTTGGTATAGGTACCTCACTCCGGTATCGCCGGATGCCGACCCACCTCTGTCGTCTGGTCGAGGCCTATTTGACGGACAGGGCCGTCATCTACCCTGGCCATCGAGGAGAATGGAACCGGCGAGAGATGTCGTGCGGTGTCCCACAGGGATCGGTCCTGGGGCCGCATCTGTGGGACATCGGATACGACTGGGTGCTGCGCTTCGACCTCCCCAGCGACGTCAGCGTCGTTTGTTACGCTGACGACACGTTGTTCTTGGCGCATGGGAGGTCGCACCAGGCGTCGGCCGTACGTCACCCTCCGTATTCGCCAGACCTTGCCCCAACGGACTAGGTACCATTTTTTTCGTGATTTGGACAATTTTTTTTTTCCACGATTCCGCAAGACCCGAGTCTGTCAGTTATGTTATTGCAGGAAAGTACTTAAGCTGTTCTGAAATAATCTATATATCTACTTACTGGAACAGTAATTATGCTAAACTCACTCTTGTCTTATCTTATACTGTTGTCATCATAAATATGTCAAAATTTTGCATTTTGGGATTTCCAATTTTTTTAAGTTATCATTATTTAACCCCATTCAGTCATGTCTTAATTTTTTTTCATAAGTTTTAGATAATAATTATCTGTTATGAAAACAATGATGACCCGCGAAACCAACGGTTCTGATAAAATATAAAAAGAGCTCATTTACCTAATCGTAAAACAGAATTGATTGAAGTCTTCGTGGTGTAAGAAAGACTTAATTATTAATTTGAGTTACGTATAGGTTTTTTTTCTGTAAGGTGGGTTCTAGAAACGTTATTATACCTACTTGCAAAAAAACTTTTGTGCCTAAATGTTTTTATTTTTCAATTTTTAGTTGTGGTACCTACCCCACTAGTTAGAATACCACTTACCTACTGCTAAATTATAGTGACAGGAAGTTATTTTAACATCATCCACATAGGCTAAGTGCGAAAAATACGTATTATTGGAGCTAACTCAAAAACTACCAAAGCAAAGTTAGTAAATTTATACCTACCTACTCAGGAAGATACTTTCAAACAAAAAAGTTTTCTAAATCACTCCAGCCGTCTTCGAGTAATCGGGGAACATAAATTTAAAAAAAGATTCCGACGAACTGAGACTGACTTTGAGACTTTAGTTTTTAAGTCGGTTATAAAAATTGTGAATCAGCAATTCAAAAAGGTTGAAAAAGTATAACTATAAAGTAAACATAAGCAAACAAACCTTGGAGCTAATTTACTGAGCAAACGACGGTACTTATCCCTTTTTATTCACCACATTATGTGGTTCCATGTCTAGACAAAATTGTTCTCCAATTACATATTATGTTATTTTGATAGTCCGAGGATCATCACTCATACCTTCCTTGCCCATTTATTCCTTTAAGGACGCTCGTTTCTTGGCTGGCGTTACTTCAGCTTCAATGTTAGTTTCATCTACGCTACGGTATTTCGACTGTCAGCAAGCTCGCTCATGAAATCTTTTCACACGAGGCCATAGTGCAGTCGTATTATATCCCTTAATAGATGCATTTTTCCCTACCTGAGACATTTCTCAATCACAATATCTGCATGTCACTTTGCTTCCATCATCTAAAATAATTTAAACGTTAGGTAGGTATCATCGAAGAAGTTCATATCTATACGCCGTAAGGAGTATTTCTGCTTGCAGCGCTTGGCCGCTATAGAACCGGGTCGGTAACATGTGGCCATCGTGTTCACGGGGTTTTTTTTTAAACTGCTTAGATATGAAGTTCTTCGATAGTAAATCTATATATATATAAAAGTGAATCCCTATTTCCCTTGGTCACGGTATCACGCGTGAACGGCTGGACAGACTTCGCAAATTCTTTTTTTGTTGTGTTTGTTATTGTCAGGAGAAGGTTTTAGGGTTAAAGTTTAGAAACGTGCTGCCTCGATAGGGGGTGGGGGTTGGGGGGAGGGGGGGTGTGGGGTAGGGTGTATGCCATCCCCCCCGCCGGAAACGTAGTTTTTTTTTAATTTATTTTTTTGTATACCAGTCTTGTCATAGCAAATGTGTATTCTGAAGGTTCTGGGGGGTTCAGGAGAGAGGGGGAGGGCAAATGTGGATGGGAGATGTAGTCCCGCATCATTTTCCATACTGGAAATTATTTTGTTTGTATGATTTTGTACTGTGTACTGAGTCGGACTCCGGGTGTGCTCCCGCCAAAAGCTCTCTGTCACCCCTGGGTGTCGCTACAACTCACTCGACCTTCGCATCGCTATGGAGGTCGCCGGCTCGCTTCACTCGCTACCTCCCCCCTTCGCTCTGCTCGTCTCGTGTGGCTTGCTCCACTCAGGAGCTCCCTCCAGCTTCTGGCTCTCGCCTTTATAAAAACACTCTAGGGGTAGGGACCAAACGACTTCTTTTTCCAAATTTGGATTATCATTATTTGTAAACAATAATGTTTTATGTATTAAAAAAAGCAGTTTGTTCCTACACTAACCTAACCTAGAAATTAGGATTTTTGTAAGTTTTATTTTATTTTATAAAACGGCGTCTCCGGCAAGAAAAGTATGTTGCGTTGCATAGGTATCAGAAAACCCCCTAATATCCTCACTTTTCGTCCAGCGAGGCAGCACGTATCTAAACCCAACCCGGTTTTAGGTAGGGTAGGTAAGTAGGATAGGTAGGGTAGAGTAGGTAGAGAGGTAGGTGCGCCGTAGATAAGTATGTCCGTACTTACCCGTGTGAAGCCGGGGCGGGCAACTAGTATATAATATATACGCAGTAATTACCTAAGTATTATTGATACAAAGCAATCACATACATTAAAATAATAGCTATTACTCTGTAATTTATCAAAGTATTTCCATATGTCATTTTGATCACGTTTACGAAAGGACATTTTATTCACTTCTACAACACACGTCCACTGTCGGTTGTCAAATTCCGGAACTATTATACTAGTCGTAGGGAATCCCCCGTGGACCGAGGGGCCGACCCAGGCCGCTTTCCGAATTAGAACATAATCGCTCACAGCGCTGACATCGATAATTGGCGTTCCGAGTAAGATATCACGATAATGACAGCTGAGGGCTGTCAACAATTCGGAACGCTCGTATGTATCGTATGCATGCAATGCATCATTTCTTTGTGTTTATACCACAAAATTCTTCTTCTTTGTTTAGGTAGCGAGCGGTAGCCAGAAGCACAATTTCTAAAATGCCACGTTAGTTTAAAGTTATGATGCGTCAAAACAAAACAGCTGTCTACTGTCATTTTTGACAGCGCGCACGGTGATAGTAGTAAAAGGCATGGTCGGCGTTATCACAAGATGGCACACGTCATGACGTCATTTATGACGATTCAAGACGCAACGTTATCGCGTCCACGTTAAGAGCCCGTATCAATTTCGGCGCGCTCCTAGTTTAGGTAACTATCGAAGCGCAGTGTGTCTGTGTGCGTTCGAACTATCGCTGACAAGCGTAGTGTGCGTAGTTGCACACAGCGCAGCGGGAACAAATAATCTTGGTCCGTAACCGCTATTATCAGCACTCCATAGATTTTATAAACTAGGTTCCGTAATACTGGATGCATTTGATTGTGATAATGACTATTAATGACGTGTTATGTTTAGGTGCCCTTTAAAAATATCGTTACCTAGTACGGCATTCACTATAGTAATAGCAAACTATAAAGTGTGAAACTAATTATACGTGTTATGGTTGTCCTGTATTATTTAGATATTGGTGCCGATTTTCTTGTCACAAATGCCTCTAAACTAGACTAAAAATCACCAAAATTTAGTTTATTCCTGTCAAACGATGATTTCCCATTCTGAAATAGACTAAAGTGGCACAACTTAACTATATTTTAGTTTGACAGCACTAAGAATGTACTGAGGTTTTAATTTAGTGAAAATGACAACTTTGCTATTCTGAATTTGACGTTTTTCACCTAAAATTTTAATTTTCTATCTATATCTGACCATTAATCGCGATCAAAAATGGTGTGGAATATTATTAGTTGTCATGAACTAAAATTCACACGAACACCTCGACTTCAGGTGCAAAAACAGTTCTGGACTTTTTTCTTTTCTTTTGCTTAAATCTCGAAAATGGTGTGTCCTATCGCAAAAATTATGAGAATTTCGACCCCCTTTATGAAACCCATATAACCCTTATAGTCTACACGTAGGTAATATATTTTTTATTTTCCATACAAAAAGTGAAAAATTCCATATAAAACGTCGACGCTGCCCGCCTGCGCGCCTCCGGCTCTATAAAAATTCACGGGGTAGGACAAACAAGTATGTACCACGAGGAGTCGCAATTGTCAAATTCGATTTAGTTGTCAAAATAATGTTTAAATTTAGACTTTATTGCAGAATAGCTTTAAGATTCGCATAGCCAAAAGTAAGGTAAATTTTAGTGATAGTTTAGTTCAGTGTACAGTCACGAGCTTTAATTTGGGACCCATTTCCGTTATATGTTGTTAGAACAATCATAATGCAATAAGGTCGAAACTTTGAAACTTTGCTTTAAGGTTGAAATGTTGAATGTCAAGTTAAGACATAAAATGTCTTATCTAATCGACCTATGAAATGATAACCTCGTTGCAAAAAGCTATCATTACGATTTTCTAATTACGAACATGTGTCGTGTCAGTGTCATTTAAGAAAATAGTTTAATGTGATATTTTCACAAAATATAATTTACCAATTAATAAAATGCTTGCGGCTAATCGTGACCAAATAAGGCTCCAAATTATTGATTTGCACGAACAAGGAGTAGGCATTCACGAGATATAGCGACGAATAAATGTGACAAGAAACACAGTTCGCCGCTGGGTTCGACGCCACGGGAACGAGGAAAATATTATTGACTTACGACGAAACAACCATCACCCGCAAGTTATAACACAAGAGCAGAGCCGCTTGATGCAAAGGCAATACCTGATGAATGGATTTACGCCAACGAGGCATTTTGCGGAAGCGTTTGAAGTCCACCCTTCAACAGTTAGAAGGCATCTTAAAGCTATGGGACTGCATCACAGGCGGCCTGCAAAAAAAATTGCGTTGACGGATGCCCATAAAGCTGCTCGACTTATTTTCGCACGTCAGTATCTAAATTTTGATTGGACGACGACGGCTTTCATCGATGAAAAGACTTTTCAATCTTCCCAAACGGGCAGACTACATTTGTGGCGAATTGACAGGACACGATACACGGAAGACCACGTCATAGCTAACAACGCGTCTGGTCGCATTACAGTTAACATGTCTGGCTGGATTAGTTCAGCCGGCATTGGAGAACTAATAAATTTACCACCCAGGGCCACTGCTCAAGATTATGTCGATTTATTAGACGAGAGTGTCCTTCCAACATTGCAACTATATTATCCACAAGAAGATGTTGCTCCAATAAACTTTGTTCAAGATAACGCAACAATTCATACGGCAAGAATCGTTAGAACTTGGTTCGACAATAATAGAGCAAATTTAAATCGTATTCCGTGGCCTGCAAAGTGTGCCGATTTAAATCCTATAGAAAATTTATGGGGCTTAATGGTTCAAAAATGGTCAAATAGAAACGAAAGAACTAGAGAAGCACTTATGGATCACTGCCTCACAGTCTGGGAAAGTTTAAGGGGTACTGACATATGTGACAAATTGATTGGATCCATGCGTAACCGGCTCCAGGCTGTGATTGACAATGAAGGTGGATATACGCGGTTTTGAATATTTATGATAAAAAAATTACTGTAGATTTAAATTAATTTAGTCGTAGCCTTCGGTGATAAGTGTTTATTTTGTGCACCGCTAACCATGCTTTCTATATAATTGTGTTAAGATTGAGGTTTGTGTCATAAATGTCTTAATAAATATAAAGAATAAATAACTTTGTTTTTCTAAAGATTTTATTAATCAATATTTTAGCTGAAATCTTCTAAGCCCCCATAATCATAAACGGCCTTTAAACCTATTTTATTTTAAATATGTTGTTTTGGTCCGTCACTTTGATATTTATGTTTGAGAAAGAGACAAAACTTTTTAACTAATATAGGTTTGAAGAATAAGCGGGTTAGTTGACTAGCTATCATATATTGACAATATAATTTTGTTCTTTTTTATTTGTTTCTTTTTTCTTATGGGACCACAGGACCAAAAAGTAATTATTACTCGGAAATCGGTAATGATCGTTTGCCCTCGCTCCAGTTGACGTTAGCCCCTAGAAACGTAAAGTTGTCGATGGTAAACATTATGACGTTTATTGTTTGTGCAGTGACAGCGTTAACATAATAGCTCTAAATGGCGAAAGTTTGCTACACGATATTCAACCTTAGGTGGGTCCCAAATTAAAGCTCGTGACTGTACAAGAGAATCAGCACCATTATTTATAAAGATTATTTAGTTATCGGTGCACTTCGAGACTCCTAAGGAGGTTTCTAAAAGTTAAACACTATTTTACTGATAGTACCATACAAAACATTCACAGGTAGAATAACATTAGCAAATCACAAAGTGTCACACTATGCATAAATAAAATAATAAATATACTCTCAAAACTGGTTGTAGTACAAAATCGCGATTTATTCGCGAGTTACGTTGGGAGAGTAACACAGGTCCGACGTCGACTAGCGCTCGGGCGCGACTGATTGCCTCGTTTTTTTTTTTAACTATGGCATCTCGCAGGTATACCACTAAGGTATTTACTGCTCAACCGAACAATCCTGTGGCTGCCTTAAGCACTACACTCAAAGCCTCCAGCCAGGAGCAATACTATTCTAAATTAAAATTAGGCGAACGCTCGCTAAGGGCACCCCCTGTGGGGTACGAACCTCGGCTTAGGGCGTCGCTAAGGGGAGGACAGCAAGATGGGACAGGCTGGATCAAGGATGTATCATTATTATTATACGGGGAATTTAAAGCTACGCGCTCAGCTGCGGCGCGGGCTGGCACTTCATCGGACAAGGGTCGGGGGGGGAGTATTATTTACTCGGGAGGGTCGCGATCGCGGAGGACCTCGGCGGCGAGGTCGGTACGACGGGTGTCGGGTGTATTTGTGCACTGTACTGGTGGCCCTATTGCTCTCCTGGAGGAGAGTGGTTGGATAATCTGGATCGGAGAGGGGATTGCCTCGCGCGAGCGCATCGGTTTATAAGGGATTAGTTTGATATTTTATTACAATTAAATAAGAAGTCAAAAATAAAATTTGGGTAGATTAAAACCTCAATTTTTTTTAAATTTAACACTAATTGTTATTTTCAATAAATTCTTACCCGTAGACGACGATTTTACACATGATTTTATTGCGTTTTTTCTGCGTGGTTCACATTTTTTTTAAGTGCCCATACATTAAACTTTAAAAAAAATGAATCGTAGGCTTCCTAATATACTATATGCCCAGTATTTAGGATTTTTCTCTGATTGAAATTTGCTACCATTAAGCTATAAACGCAATTGAAAAATCTGGTGTTTCGTGTTTACGTAAAAACGGTTGTAAAATTTTATTTTTCGTAATCTATATTGAGTAGTTATCAACATTTTAATTCGTAAACTACCTAAATAACTTTGCATAAGGTTATTGAAAAATTTGCACTGAAAAATCTAGAATTTTCTGTTTTGACCGCGAAATTGATACGGGCTCTTAATTCGGTACGGCTGTTAGCACGCTCAAATCGATTGCATCGCAACTCGGAATGCGGGGCCAATCATTGCAGCTAAAGCGTTCGGATGTACACTCCCACGGTACAGTCAAACGGAGATGCGTTCATTTTGCTGTGGAGAAATGCAGCCGACATTCGGGCTATATTTGTGCTGCAGAAACGATACATTGGAGCAATTTATAATCTAGTGCCAAAATATACGTTTTTACAACAAGCCATGTTAAAGGACTGAGCGTCAATAAATTTGAATCATTTATTAAACACAAAATATGTCAAAAAGGTTTAAGTATAAAGTTAAAGATTACTTAGATGACAATAAGGCTTGGGATTAAGTAAGCTACTCCAATCTGCACTCGCACTGACTGCACAGGGACTGTTCTTTCCTCCAAAGACCATTTCAGACACCTATCTACATGGTGGTTACCAAGATAATGTCTGGACTTTAAAAGAGACTGTAACCTGTTTGTTTCGGCCTATCTTCTCAGAATAATATGTAGTTTTAATTGATAGATTGTATACAGAATAAATATTAAAGATTAATTTAAGTAAAAATGTGGTTACATAATATTAAACAAAATAGTTAGTCGATATAGATATTTTTATTGAATAACATAATGCTTATGCCTGTCGACATATCCGTAGCAAAACACTATACATCTGATAATTCTACTCATCACTTCTGCAGGCACTTTGTATTCCCTCCTAAACTTTCTCACAACCTAGATATATTATGTTAGTATTGGAACTTTAACAACGATGCTAAAACACATCAAATATTACATGGCGTCATTGTGATTTCGACAAAAAAAAAAAAAAATATCATAAGTACTACATTTTCAATTTAAAAAAAATAATGTCTACTTAATTCAATAGTCACTAGGTAGGTATTATTCATAATAATCACTAACCATTATTATAATATTAAATTATCTTAGTGGGGTTTTCCAAAGTATGCCGTCGGCTTTTGCACACGCCTTTAACAAATTTGAAAAACAAAACAGTTTTAAAATAAAATGGCCCAATTTAATTGGCAGATACTAATCACGTTAAAAATATACGCTTAAATTTAAAGGAACCGAATATTTTAATATACAATATTTATATAGCTTCAACCTTCAAAAAATATTTTTTTAACAAGCTCGTGTTTTACTTTCTATTTTTACATTACTTGTGATGTTATATAACAAATGTGTTTATGTGAACCAAAATAGCCTTTAATCTAAGTAAAATATCTGTGCTCAATTACAAAATGTTTTCCTCTTATAATCAAAATACAAACCACGCTTAACCTGATCAATTTTGTTCTCATCGTCTTTATTTACGTACAATCATACATAATATACTATAATTTCATTTATCTAGCTTTTTGAAAGCTTTTATAATCTTTTCTATAACACAGCAGTGCCATCTACCGGTGTAGAACTATAAACCTACTATCCGTGTACAAACATTTCAATACAATGCCGCCCATGGGCATGTGGCCACCCGTATGTTTTTGAATATTCATGAAATATTAACTTAATATTTTTCATGTTATTCAATCTTAATTTTTTGACTATCGTTTGTAACCTTGCTTTATATTTTTTGCCATATCTCTGATGTTATTGGCTCGATTTGGATTCTGCTTATTATTTGGAAATGGATAATTTTTCATGAATATTCCGAAAAATACGGGCGGTCACATGCCCATGGGCGGCATTGTATAATACTATATTCGATAAAAAATACAATGCATCGTACTTAATTCAACTGTTTTTTTTTAATTACTGGGAGCTAGCAATGAATAAAGTAAAGAATAAGGTCCGCACTGCACAACGGCTTCGATTCATCGCCATTCAGCCGAAAAACGTCTACTGATGAACATATGCCTTGATAACTAATATAATCAATGGGGAAGATTAAGTACGTCTAATTAATTCCATCTAGATGTCGCTAAAAGTTTGTTACACTAGCAGTTCTGCGAACAGTTGACCTCGCCAGCACAAACTCAAACTCAACTCAAACTCAAAGCATTTATTTCAATTAAACCCTTTACAGGCACTTTTGAATTGTCAAAGAGTCAGTTAGTCAGAAAGTTGAAGCTAGTTGCCCATTCCAAAACGTAGATCTCTATGGAGAAGAACGGACAAGAAACTCCAAGGACACTCTTTTAAATATAGAAATTAGTAATCACACACTTAGACAACAATTAACCTTTACCCAGTCACGCCAAAATAATCACACTGTTAGTCGCGTGGGGTCTGTGCGGACCCCAGTTTATTTGTGAATAAGAAACATATAAAATAAGTGCAAATATTAATTTTATATAGGAACTTTAAGTACAACATCTTAACATAACAAAAATATAAGGCTTCTAGAAAAAAAACCGGCCGTCGGAAAAGCGCATGTCGGACCACGCTCAATGAAGGGTTAGGTAAAATCATTTGAATTTTCATTTTTTTTTAGCAACAAGCAGTAGTTGAATTTAACTTTTAATACTTTTCTTGGGTTTATATGACTTGGAAAAAAATAAATTACAATCATGCATTATGCCCTATTGATGTTATTCAACTTTATCCTAGTGTCAATTAAATTGAATCCAGAGTGACCAGTACTAGTAAAAGTGCGTGTCACGCTCAATGAAGGGTTCCGTAGTTGGGATGATTATCACAAGAACAAACTTAACATTGTAGTTGAAAAACATGTTCTCACATACATCGATGTACAGTCAGAAGCAAAAGTCCATGGACAGTACAGAAATAAAATCGCCTGAAGCGAGAAATGACGCCATCTAGCGTAAAACGAGTTATCGACTAACAAAATTTACTTATGCTGTTACTAAGCCGTTGCTTTGCTTTAAGTTATAAAATATTTTTGTAGTTTATTTTTGTCTCTATAAACATTTAAATAATTTATAATAAATTGTTTCTTTTCAAGAAAATTGTTCCTAACTAATAACTATGTTACAATTTATAAGTATCTGATGTTCTAAGTTTTAGTTTTCAAAGTTGAGAGGGTAGGTTGAACATGGATTTATAAATAATTGGTAGGTAGTTTATATAATACTCAGATCCGAAGAGTTATGACTAAGCTCAATTGATCGTTCGCTAAGTTCATTTCGATTACCTCGTTCGAGTGCCTTTTGTTCAGTTTTTAATTTTAATCAGGTGATTTAGTTGTTTGACCAAAATGAGTACGCGTTGTAATATTGATTTCGTTACAAGAGCACAAATAATTGCTTTGCATAATCAAGGCAAAAACTTTTCAGAAATAGCCAGAGAGACCGGTGTAAACGTAAGTAGTTTTATTTTTACACTTTTATATAAAAAAAACTCTAATAATTTTTTGTAACTTATGTTATCATTATTGGGTATTATATATTTCTGTTTTATAGTTGCAGAGAAAAGCAGTTTTTCTATGGCTACGACGATTTGAAGAGGAGGGTTCTTTGAAACACCATCAAAGAACTGGTAGACCACGACATAATACACATTGCAGCGTCAAACCATGATAAGTCAGTATGAAGAAAATGGATTTCTGCCGACTGCTGGTTTATTTGACACAAGTGTTGACACTGTCCGTCGTACTCTTCATAGTGAAGGGCTGCATTATCGGAGGCATGCTGTGAAACCCTTGCTCACGGAAACCCATAAAAGGGCAAGATTAAAATTTGCTTTGGATCACATAAACTTCGATCCAATCCATCAAGAAAAATATAATAATTGATTCCAGTCGCCCATTCCAAAAGGTAGTTTTCGTATGGATAAGAATGGCCAAGAAACTCCACCGTTACTCTTTTAAAATATTTTAATAATATCTTGTATACATTAATTATATGTGAAGACGATGCACCTAGAATAAGATCACTATACCACGATAGGTAAAAAGAATGAAAAATGAAGGAATGACATAAATTAATTATGTGATAGATGCATGGTGCTCACATATTTACTAACATTGTAAATGTATACGATATTCCTAACATTTCAACAATACTAATAATAAGTCAGTGTGTGAGTTCAAGTAATCCCAAATTATAAAATAAATGTAAAAAAAAAATATACAATTAAATTGGCAACCAGTTCGATTTTGTCTAGATTCTGAATTGTCCTATGGAGCAGGACCAGCATGTTTCCAAGCATTTTTATCTTGGATATAATCCTCTAATTTGTTTATCATTTAAGCTACGTATGCTAGTAAATGTAATGCTGCACTAAAGCTTACAAAGATTATATAAATGTATTAGCTGTGTAAAGTTAGCGTTTCGTAAATTAGCCATAATTGTGAAAAAAAACAACGCCATCTAGTTTGATTTTCGAAAACTTGATCTCAGACGTTCACTGGAAAATAGACACTAAGGTATCCATGCCATTTTGCAGGTGAGTGTACGTCACGGGCAATTCTCCAACTGCAAATGAAGGATTGTAATTGAAAAAAAAAATGATAACACAAAAAAAATCATTTTCGGACTTTATTTGTGCTGTGAGACCTTGCTCCTGCCAAATTTCATGATTCTAGGTCAACGGGAAGTACTTTATAGGTTTTGATTTATTTGCGAGTGTCAAAATATGTCCCTTATGGCCGTATTTTTTTATTGCGTTGACTTATAAGCTATTTGCCATAACGCGTTCCTGAGAAAAAGGGTCTTGATAGATTGATGGACGGACAACGAAGTGATCCTATAAGGGTTCCACTTTTCCTTTTGATGTACGGAACCCTAAAAACATAATATAAACTCGTAAAACAATACATAAATCACAAAGTTTATTGTGGTGTTCATTACACATAACTTTGTTGCATTTACCACACTTGGTTTTCGTTTTTCTAGACCATCGTCATTAGACCTCGTAGTCAAAAGTAAGGGTAATTAAAATTGTGTTTTTTTTTAATGTAAACTTATTTAGCAAAAGTATACTACACAATAAGTCGCGCGGAGCACCTCCGTGCAGCACGTGTAGTCAGCGCTGCGGCACGCTGCGAATGGCGGGGCGCGTGAGTTAGGAAGCTATTGGAACGAATAGTCGCGTACGTATAATATTGGATAAAATATGATACAAATAAAGTCACGAGACTAATTAAAGGTATGCCACAAAAGTTTTTTTATATCCCGTTTTAAATAACTTTAGTAGTGAAAATAACCGAGTCAGTTCATAATCCTTTAATGAATATACCTATCCAACTTTAAGATAACCCGAAAGCGGCTGTATGTTACTAATAAAATTCATAAAATTAGCTCAGGTAAGTAGTACTTAGTCTAAGAAAGTTTAAAGCTACCGGGTGTGATGGAGTCGGTTGGTAGCACCTGGTAGGTGGTAGCACCTATTTTATGAATTCCAGGGGTTACAGTTTTATATGGAATTCTGATCTGAGATTTCGCGGGGAAGGACCTCCAAGACTTTTCCTTTCGGAACGGCCGTGATGGTTCAACTGCAGCATTGACAGTCTAAAATAGTAGTTCTATTGTGTAAATTAAATACAAAGCCTTAAGCCGCCCATGGGCATGTGACCTTTAAAATGGGGGTCAATCTTTAATACTTTTCATGCGCACTTAAACTCTGGGGTCCGCACAGACCCCACGCGACTGATTGTTTTGGCGCGACTAGCTAGAGGTTATTTGTTGCCAAAAAGTTTGTGGTCGCGAGGTCTACTGTTCGCAGAACTAATAGTAATAATACCCAGCAGGCATTTTATATTATTTTATAATCCAGTTATATTGACAAGTAACAACCCCCTCTGCTTCATAAGCTTTCTGTAATCTTCCCCGTTATTCCGGTAATAATATTACAGACGAATGATCCTAATGGTATGATAAAAATATAGATCAACTTGGAAAATAGAAGAGAAATTCCACACATACATTCATTCATCGATCAACGAACATCACTGGTTTACCGTATATTTCGTTTGACACAATACATGACTAATGTGCAATCTCATGCAAATATAAAAGTGTATAAAATATTTAAGGAGAGTAAAGATGACTTAAGACTAATTCTGAATCTAAGAACTTCAATTCAGATATTGCTTATAATACTTCCATTCAAAAATAATCATTCTTTCTATATTCCAGTCATTCTCAGTAACATGACTGTAACAAAATAAACTTATGAAATTCTATACCTAAGTATAGAAAACTCCTTCGCTATCGCACCCGCATCGAGCGATAGCCACGCACCATCGCATAGGACTCCGCAGTATTAACAATTAGCCCAGAACGACTAGAAAACAAAATTAAATCTCAGTATAGTACGTAGGCCTGTTGATCTTCAGCAAACTGAACACGTTGGGGAACACGTAGGTGGTGTTGAACCCTATCATACCGTAGGTAAAGTATTTATAACAAAGTTCGACTATTATTTTGTTTTTGTTGTCTAAACTATTTTCGGAATTTCTGAGTTCGTTTTTGTCTTTCCCGAGGAGGGCACAGACGAAGGCGTATGACACAGATTTGCCGATGGCTCTGGTGGCGAGTACTCCGCAGAAACCTAGGACAGTTCTGAGAATGGTGCAGCCCAGCATCTCCTTGGAAGGCCAGATGATCTCGTACGGCGGGTCCAGCGGGCTGGCCTCCATGTTGCCGAGCTGGTAGTTGGTCCAGGAGCCGAGCAGGATGCCCGCACACACGCTCACTATCATCGTTGTGTCGCCTCTGGAAATTGAATAACATAATAATATTTTACTTATCATCATCAAAAAGCCCAGTGCAAGGACGATCTTGAGGAAATGCTATAATCTTTAAGCTGAACAGTAACTAAGTAAACAACTCAGGTTGGGTCTGGTGATATTTAACACTGACGGAGGGATTGAATATATATCAATAGACTGATTAAGGCTGAAAGTAAATAGCTCGAATTTCTCAAGAGAATTATTTAATACTTTATTTATCGATTTTGAGATGTGAAATTGATAATTTTAAACGAATTATTCGCTTCGAACGCAGGGTGCGGTCTGATTTCACACAATATTATTTTTGTATTGTATACTTCACCAACTACGATAAGGACCATTGAAGCAGTCTTTAGGATCGGCAAGTTTGCCGCGAGAAATCGCGGCACAGCGGACAGAGCTCCGGCGGGATCTCATGGCGTCATGGAGAGTGGATTGTCGCAACCCAGTGCTAGGCACGCCACTATTGCGGCGATAAGTCCCCTCTTTGAGGAGTGGCTAGAGAGGAGCCACGGCGTCCTCACCTTCCGCCTGACGCAGGTCCTCACCGGACACGGCTGTTTCGGGAGGTACCTGTTTCGGATAAGGCGGGAGGAAACGCCCGGGTGTCATCACTGCGTGGATCGCCCGGAGGACACGGTGGAACATACGGTGGAGGTCGGCCCGGCAGAGCAATGCCGTGTCCTCGTGGAGGCGATCGGTGGCGGGGATCTCTCGCGTCCGGCCCTGGTCCAGGCCATGGTACGGAGCGAGAGGGCATGGGAGGCCGTCACCTCTTTCTGCGAAGCAGTAATGCTCGCGAAGGAGGAGGCGGAACTCGTGAGTGAGAGGCAAATTTCGCGCCCTCACGCCCCTAGCCGCTGCAGGAGGAGATGCCCTGGGCGTCGGGAATCGCAGGTCGATTCCCGGCCACCGTAGGCGCGGGCTTGTGGACGGTGAGCAATGGGTAGCTCGTTGTCCGGTAAGGACCAGGTCCGGGTCGACGGCGCGTTGTGTTCCACACGCGCCTCAAAGAGATGTCAGCAATTGAAGGGGTCCGATGGGACCGATGCCTGCCGGGGTTGCGGGAAAGTCCGAATGGGTACCGTGACCCCTGGCAATGCACAGGCAACTGAAGGAACACGGGTTTATTTTTCTTAAAAAAAGCTGTTAACTAAAGCAAAACAATCAAAAAGATTTTTCATGAAGTTTTCTACATAAATATACTCTCAGTACGATACCTAACAACACCCTCACGGATCAGCCAGGATTTTTTTTTAAATGTTGTATGTTCTCGCTGCTGAGGTGAAAAGTTAAATGTGTTACACGAGAGCAAAGTTATTTGCATCTCCTTTCTTTGAATCCCTCGCTGCACTCAGGATTCAAAATCAACACTCCCTGCAAAAAACAACTTTGCTCTCTTGTTAAACAAAAAAGTATTTTAGATGCATCATTAGGTCGTAATGCATTAATTCCCGGATAAAGCAGTGAATACAAACATTTTACTATTTGTTTACACAGTGAGTAATTAAATATGGATTTACTTAATACCGTGAATATTTTGTGAACACCCTCTGCATGATTCATCTTCATGACAGCGAGATGGTCAAGTAGATAACAAGCTACTTATATCTGTTATGTACATTAGTCATTGTTTGTATTGTTTGGGAAATACATACATAAGGAAAGAGTTTCTTAATAGGTACTAAGTAGGTAAACATTATCAAACCCCGTTTTTAAGTAATGGTATTTGCGCTTTAGTATTTGGCTTTCTGTGGGACATTACAAAAAATAAAACCACAACCTAGCAAGAGCGGCTGGCTGATTTGGGCATCCATCTCACTGCCTGGAAAATATTTTATTAATGGCATGATATAATTATCAAAATGTCCGACTTAGTAGAAGAAGTAGTAAGAAAAAATATACGCGTCGACTTGAAAGCTTCTTACTTATTTTCGTCGGTTAGCAAGAAAAATAAAATTTAACCGTACCTTGTAGGCGTCCACTTATCCGCATGGGGATGGTACACGATGACAAGGATCGAGGCTGCGATGACGAGGAACGGCGACAGGTGTGACGTCAGCAGGAAGCCGCCCAGCAGGTCCACCAGCGGGATGAGCACGGACACCAGCGCGGTGGCTAGTAGCAGGCCGGCTGCTATATCCTGGAATTATTACATGGAGACTATATCACTAACTAGCGGCGCCCCGCGGTTTCACACGACTAAGTCTCGATCCCATGGGAATAACAGGATAAAAGTATCCTATGTCCATCTCCATGTCATGGTCTACCCATATGCCAAATATCATCTAAATCCGTTCAGCCGTTTTAGCGTGAAAGCCTAACAAACTCACTTTCGCATTTATATTATATTTCGAAAGTTTAGAATTGATGACCCACCCGTGCCTCCAAAGCAGACCAGCGTCATCTGCAGCGTCTTCTGGGCACGCTCGTTTTATAGTAGACCTCATCCATCGCTTTCTATGAAGCGAGATCGAGGTCAAGAGCAGGCTCATTAGGCAGAAAAAAACAAAAAAGGAGGGGTTGGCAGAGGTGTGGCTGTGTAGTACGTCCGTATTTCGCCGTAAGTTGCGAGGCAAGCCTATTGCCCATAACCGGGCATAAAACCTTACAGCTTAATCCTATCGCCCGACCCGGGAACCCAGAACCGTTCAGCAGTCGCGCAGACTACAACGCCAACGAGGCAATAATACTACCATCCACCATCATTATCTTGCCCTTACCAACATTTATTTAATCGGCGCAACATGATGTGTTCTTCCACAATACTAATGTGTTAACAAATACAAGGATGTTTTAGCGAGGCTTGAGACAGCATACTGCATAGGATAAGATATAGTCTATTGTTGGCTAATCGCCGTCGCACATCTAAACAACATTCAACAACAAACACACTCAGGTTAAAGCACACAATATTCACACAAAAGCAAAAAAATAATAAAAATAGTATTGTGTGCCTTACGGCTGCGCCAAATAGGATCTGTGTTTATATCGTGTGAAGTACTTTACATTTATAAAATTACGGCGAGAAACGGCTTAGCTTTTCGGAAGTATAAATGGGGTCAAGTAACATTGCAACTAGACGTGGCCGAGAATCATTTTTTTGCAAGCGCAACCCAATTAATAGTAGATTACCCAAGTCTGAGTGGTTGTGCGCTTTTCGGTCTTCTTTATAACTGGGACACAATTTGTGAATACGGGCATACTGCTGGATCTGGTAAAGACCCACTACATACACTTGAGCTAGACGAACCAGTTGACATTATTACCACGTTTGTATCCCATTCGTATACAGCAATCATAGACGCAATAGTCTCTATTGTCTGGCGCCGAGCTACGTTCGATTTAAACATTTGTTAAAATTAGAATCCAAAATATTAAAAACATCACGGAAAGATGTTTTATTTTTGGGAAGTTGACCCACTAATCATGTGCAGTTACTTATTTGATATTCACGTAGTAATTGCCGCAATTACTCAGAGCTACCTACACTTTCTCTAACATTATGTACCTACTTAATACTACGTCTTTGAACGATACATAATCTAGAAGCTTCCTCAACCAAGGAAAACCCTGCAATGCATCATATTTCAGGTTGTTGTATGGATTTCCCATCTATAGACGGTAGGCTGACAACATGACTATTTCTTGTATGATTTTCCTTCCGCAACAAAGATCAAAGAAAAATATACCTACTAATGTTAAGGTAATGTCTAACAATTCACGCGTAAGAAACTCAAATTGAATACTCAACTGTCTGTTGCCCTTCAAGAGGAAAGTTTAAATATGCATTAACAACTTATTATTTACTTACTATTTAGTACGTATATAATTCACAATCTGTCCGCTAGTATGTAAATCAAGTATCTTGTCTTATCTGTATTATTTTACTTGTTATACAAGAACAAAATCATCAGAGTTGACATCGACAGTACGAATCTCAACATTCAACGAACGCCGAAAATAGTAAAATAATATCTTACCAACACACTATGCATCCCCAAATAGATCCTGCTGACACAGATAAGTGTGCACCATGAGACAGCGATGATCAGTCCCCAATGAACGGGGTACTGGTACCTGTCCATGGTGTACAGCAGGATAGAGAACGGTATAGACACGCCCACCATGGCGTGTGTCGACGGCATCCCGTACTCCACCGCCCATTTCGTTTGCAGTTTCTTGACCGGGTACCCGGGACGAGGCCAGCGGATAATATCTTTGAAACCTTGGCCTGGAATCAGAAACATTTTATTTCAATTAAGAAGGCGAGGAGAGGTCCAATCCCCAACTCACGCAAACTTTAAAAGATCTCTCCATTCGGACATTTTCTGATGCAGATCGGAGACCTGAATGATGCCCAGTTAAAGACAATATGGCTCTCTATTACATATAAACATAACTGGCGGAATGTGTGTTTGATAATAAACCTCTGTCCGCTTCCAGGAATACAGGCGTGATAATGTAAATACTAGCAGCGTTAATCCAGGTTATAAACTATCTGTGTGCCTAATTTCATCCAAATCCGTTCAGTAGTTTTTGCGTGAAAGAGTAACAAACATCCATCCATCCTCACAAAGTCAAAGCATGTATTCACTCTGTTGTGTAAGATAAAGAAAATCTAATACTTAAATTATTTTAAATCACAGGCTAGTTTAGAAGTCAATTCTTTTTTAGTAAATATTGAAATGAGAAATTATCGTGTTTCAATCTCAGATAAGTCGGCGGAGCAATCTGCGATTACAGGTATGCTTTCTGCTGCCACTAATGAATTTATTATAATACGAGATTCAAATAATATATATGCTATCGCCTAACTCATATTAAATTTAAAGTTTATTACAATTGAGTGATAGATACGTTATCTAATAGGTATCTTTTTGATAATCACACTTGTAGTAAATTATTAGAACATTATATTATTACTTCATTACAACAACATGAGTCATGCTTACTTCTGCATCATGATATCATTATCTCCGACCAATAATATTGGTCTGAGATCATCATATAATTTAATTTAATATATTACAATTTTGTCATTTACTTGTATTTATCTCCATACCAGAACATCTGATAACTGAATGCCAAAAAAGAAGCCTAATCATACATGGAGGTATATTAGGGTTGCCAACCGTCCTGTTTTACCAGGACATGTCCTGCTTTTTGGGATGTCCTGGGGTGTCCTAGATAGTTTTGAAGGGACGTCCTGGGTTATTGAAAGCATTTTGTATTTTAAATTTCGCGCTTTCAACCTCACGTTTATCGGCCGGCCCCGCACCCCGCTTTTTAAGAGCCTATACTACCTCAAATGGCTTAGCATGATCCTCCGTTTTGCCGAAAATACTGCAGCATTAATTTTGAAATAAATATATGGTAAAGTTGAGGATTAATGTTAAGTACTATATTTATCGAAAACACGATTCCATAAAAATTTCTCGATACAAAAAAAAACCAAAGTTACCTCCAAACCGAACAATAAACCGCTGGTATTCAGAAAATACTTCAAATTAGATCATGAAACTTTGCATACTAACTGAACTATACAGCAGGGCCTCAAGCCTGCTATTACAATAGTGTCAGAATGGTCTATCATTGATTTCATAATTGTTGATTTTGACAAGTTTGGTAATCTACTAAAATATTGGCGTCATTATGGCTTTCCAATGGACAGCCACTGACACTCCATTGAAAGAAATGGCATCAATTGGTAATCTCGTACATAATGACAAATAAGTGACTGACTTAGGCGGTAATCTGCTAAAATTTTGACAGTTCCTTTGATCAGTGACCTACCATGAGAACGTCATTGTGCAGTCATTTCTTTTAATTCGTTACGAGTATCGTGTTTGTGGAATACAATGATCAACCAATGATCGACCATTATGAATTTAGCAGATTACGAACTTTTAGCAAAATGACAATGGGATCGTGTTGGAATGATGAATTAATAAAAATAGCAGACTCGGGCCCTAGTCTTATGTTTTTTATTTTTTTTAAATTACCTTTATTTTCTCCGTAAAAAGCAATCACCTAAACTACTGGCGCCTTGGAGCCGCCAGTGCCCCACTCCGTCTCGCTCTCACTCAGTCCGCGAGCAGTATGGTGCGTGCGAGATAAAAAGTGAATTTAAGCTGAGGTAGTATGGGCTCTTAAGGTCATAGAAATCTTTTCAAAACTTCAAACGCGGGGAGCGGGGTGTTTTTAAAACTAAAGATTAAACGTTTAAATTAAATCTCTTTTTCACTACTATTTTCACGCACTAGAGCACTCTCTATCTAGCGGTTAGATAGAGAGAGCTCTAGTGCGCGAAAATTGAGTTTCATTGAACCTGTTGACCTGTTTTCATTGCGTGTTGCGTGGTGTACTGCATCCTGGTTTTAATCCGAAATGTCCTGGTATTTACACCTTCTAATTCAGTTTTTTTTTTTTTTTTTTTTTCAAATAACTTCTCCCGCTCTGGGCGGAGAGGGGCTCTGCGTGTCAGACTCTTACTGACTAAAACCCACCCGTGTTCCTTCAGTTGCCTGTACGTTACCAGGGTTTCCCGCAACCCCGGCAGGCATCGGTCCCATCGGACCCCTTCACTTGCTGACATCTCTTTGAGGCACGCGTGGAACACAACGCCCCGTCGACCCGGGCCTGGTCCTTACCGAACGGCGAGCTACCCATTGCACACCGTCCGCAAGCCTGCGCCTACGGTGGCCGGGAATCGGCTGGGATGGCAACCCTAAGATATATTAACCTTTAAAAAACAAAAACAGACTAAATATTTTTACCCGACTACGGCGAAGCAATAAGGAGGTTTATGATTTTGACCGGTATGTGTGTGGGTAGGATGTATGTTCATAAATGTTCCCTCATAACTTCTAAACTACTTATCATAAATGAGGTATCGTTGGAAGCGTCTAGCTAGATCGTCCGCTGGTTATAGGTTATGTGACGTCATAATAAATTGAACATGGCGCCCTCTAGAGGACAGATTCAGAACACATAACAAGACATACCTACTTATTCATGAAATAAAAATGATGCTATGTTGGGTACCAATACCTATCAAATGAAAAGGCTTACCTAATTAGGAAATTTCAAAAATATATTTATTATAACCTCAAAATAACACAAGAAAGTCCCGACCTCCGTAACATCGGGGAATCCCACCGACCTGCAACACATAAAAGTTATAAAAACTAAAACCAAACTAAGACAAAAATCCGGAGTCACACGTAATCTGTTCGATATACGACGTGTGATGCCAGATTTTTAATTTGTCTGTGATGTCTTGTTATACCTTTTCAGTTGGCGTTTTTGTCGTAATTAGTTTAGTTGTTATAACTTTTATTGGTTGCAGGTCGGCGGGATTCCCCGATGTTGCGGAGGTGGATGCAGCGCACGCTGAATTTTAAATTTACTTGAATATTAATCTGTGTCTGGACCTACTAACACAAATTGTTAATAACCCAAGGACTTTGTCTGAAAATAAACGTATTCTATTCTATTAGATACAACATTTGCAGCTACTTATGAATCCACAAAAATAGAAAGTATTTATTTGACTTCACTTGACTGCATGAAGATTCTAAAGTAATAAGAATATAAATTCCATATTGCTAACTAAAATGACCTTGTTTTGTATACTTACTTAGTTAACACAAAAAAATATAAGTACTTAATAGTAATCTAAAAGTGAATACTTTATCCTAATCTTATTCAGAAAAAAATAAGAAAAAAACTGAGTCGGTAGGTATATTTTTTACACATGTTTTTCTTGTAGGAATAGCCTGAAATGAATTGTAGATATAAATAATAAGTAGGTACATTTAATATTATATTGAAATATTTACAATGTGACATTTAAATGAGAGACACTAGTACATTTTATGACATTTCCCAAGTCCAGCCTTTTTGGCCAATAAAGTACATACCTACGCTTGTCTTACTTCTACAGGCTAATATTTTGAAGTTCACGGCCATTTATGACATCATAATGAACCATTCGTATTACATCCATGCCTTTCAAATGTGGGTATGTTCTAGAATCATGTCATATAATACGCATTTACAGAACAGCTATCTAATAACGCAACACATTTTCGTAAACGATTACGACAAATTTGTTTCATTTTGTCAATTCAACAACATTCATTGCGTTATTTACGTTGTTGAGCAGATTTTTTTTCGAACTTATGAAGCAATGGATTAGCACTTTGTTTCAAAACGATTTAAATTCCAATTGATTGTGTATTACGTAATTAGGGTACAGGATCGGATTAGTATTCAAGTATTATAAATATTAATAATGATTCAAAGTATTACTGCAATAAAATAAATATAGAGCTATCTTTTTAGTGTTAGTTTCTATGGTAGTATGTAAAGACCTCTAGTGTACTCTAGTTGAATCATCTATCTATGATTTGAATGGCTCCAATCGATCCTGTTTCATATAAGGATCAAAAACCTCTATTGAACCAACTGAGGGTTGAGTACTAGAAAAGTCAGAAATCACAAAAAAACTTTTCCCATACATTTCATAGGGAATAAAACTCCAAATTAGTTTTAATTTTTAATGATGGATAGATTGACCACTACAATGACGACTGGCCAAAAAAAAACAAAAAAAAAAAACAAAAACTTCGGATTTCGAACGTATACGCGTCGCGTCTTAATTTAATTTGCTTTGAAAACAGAATCTAGATAGATTGTTGCTTGGTTGCTTGAGATTGCTGTTTTTTTTTTTTTAAATAACCGCGTTTATTTAGAACATTTAGACTCGTTAAAAGCTTATTTTTTTAAAATAATGACTCGTTAAAAGCGTTTTTTTTAAAATAATGACTCGTTAAAAGCGTATTTTTAAAATAATAGTAACCTGTCAGATGCTTTGGAGTGGTACAGGATCAATTACCCGATGCGTCGAGTGCCAACGAGAATGGTTATTACAAATCTTGTAAAGAATATCGCAAAAGGTGGCTCGTTCAAGAAAAAAAATAGTACGACATTCAAGTGTATTAGATGAAAATATGGTGATTGCAATTTTATAACTCGTAGAAGAATATCCAGAGATTTCCAGAAGTTGATGTTTGGCACTCCATTGTTTTGAAGATATGGAAGAAGTACGGATACAAATATTAACGGCAGGGACGAATAGGATAACATTCGCAGACTTACATTTTGCAGAACATTACGGGGGAAAATCAGCAGGGACAATAATGTTAAAACTACATGCAGATGAAACTAATTTCTCCAATAATGGCATGTACAACCGGAGAAACCATCATTATTGGTCTAAAAATCCTCTTAGGCATAGGGAAAGTCATAACCAGGTTCGATTCACTTTTAATTGCTGGTGCGGTGTAATGAACCGAGTGGTAATGGTGGAATTTTATCAAGGCACCCCAAACTCTGACATTTATAATAACATGATTTTGGAGAATCTAGAAAACCTGCTAGAATTGCCTCTGTCGGAGTCGCGGAAACTGTATTTCCAACAAGATGGCGCACCGCCACACAACAGCCGCCATACCAGTTCTAATTTGAACCGGCAATTTGAAAGGCAGTGGATAGGAATATTATGGTCCTATACCGTGGTTACCTCGCAGTCCCGATCTGAACTTTATAAAAAGAAATACGCCAGTGTTCAGGAACTCAAAGATTCACTTACCACGATTCTCTATGAAATTAATCCTAGCACATCATCAGCTGCTACTCGCTCTGTTGTTTTTGCGTCAAAACGGCTACCATTTTGAGCACCTCAATTATCTTAGAGCTTAAAAGTAAAATTTCTACGTGAGTCCAAATGAAAAGTTTAAAGTTTTGAGTATTATAGAACTGCAGTAAAAGATAAAATTATAGCCGGGAAAATAAAATGTCAAATTCTATTAGAGTAAAGTTTGAAATTAATTAGTTTTGTTTTTTTCATTTGCGATTTAAATTATAGTTAAGTATTTGTATTGATAATTAGACTTTTTAACTCAAAAAAAGTTTCGTAACCTTAAATATTATGTATACTTCATCCGAACAAGCCGCTCAAATTGTGGCATTGAAGGCTTGGATCAACGAACGATTGCTAGAAATTTAAACCAGTCTACTGTTTCTAAAGTATACCGAAGGTTTGTAAAGACAGGTTCTTACAAAAGGAGACCCGGTGCCGACAGAACTCGAGCAACCACCCGTCGTGACGACCAATTTATCGATTTATCGACCGTTTTATGATTTGATACATCAAAACAGAGCTGAATGTAGTGCGTGGAGTAAACGTGAGTGCACGAACAATAAGAAGGAGGCTTAAAGAAGAGGCAATCACTCCCTTTTAGACCAGCAAATAGTGGATCATTTCCTGGTCTAAAAGGGGTGATTAGCTTGTCTGTGAGCTGCAGACAGCTTTGGAAAGCTGTCTGCAGCTCACGGACAAGCTCGTTTAAGATTTGCGCATGAAAATCTTAATAGGGATGATGCCTGGGTCAAAAAAAAGAAATTCTATTTAGTCCGTCAGTCAGATAATAATAAAATAGTAGACACGTATTTTTTGCTTTATCATATTAATGAAAAATGACTTAGATACAACGCATTAAAGTTGGGGAGTGGGGGTTGATACGTCACAAGTATGGATAAAATCTACATACAAGTGACGTCATGGCACATTATAACTCAATGTATCGCCGTAATCTTTTGATAACGTAAAAAAAGAAAAAATACGTGTACGTTATTTTTTCATAATCTACATTACGGACAAAAAACATTTTTTTAGTCATCATCCCTATTGGACTGAAGAGCAAAGGGTCTCCGTATTGTTCACCGATGAGTGTAGGACATGTTTAAATTGTGCAGACGGTCGCAGAAGAATCTATCGTCGACGTGGGGAGAGATATACTCAAAGTTGCATTGAGGAGCCTGCTCCTTTTGGAGGCGGTTCGTGTATGGTGTGGGGTGGCATTTCGATGATCGGGCGAACGGAACTGTGTTCATCGACATGGCTCGTCAAAACGGTAGAAGAGAAAGTTTGACGGTAGAACGCTATAAAACAGAGGTTTTAGAAGCTCACGTGGTACCTTACATGGGATTAATAGGCGAAAATTTTACTCTAATGCAAGATAATGCCCGATCCCACGCTGCTACACAAGTTCGACAAGGTTCCGAAGAGGCGCGCACGCAGCCCGGATCTTAATCCCATTGAGCATGTTTGGGATAGTTTAAAAAAAGCTGTAGATACGAATAACCTGTGCCCACAACAGTGGCAGCACAAAAAACAGCGATTTCACAAGAATGGAACAATATTCCGCAATACCGTTTAATAACCCTAATCAGATCTATGCGGAACCGATTAGAATCTGTAATAAGGGTACGTGGAGGCAATACACCCTATTACATTCCGTGGAGTTTCTTGCCCGTTCTTCTCCATAGGAACCTACGCTTTGGAATGGGCAACTAGCTTCATATTTCTGACTGACTGACCCCTTGACAATTCAAAAGTGCCTGTAAATGGTTTAATTGAAATAAATGCTTTGAGTTTGAGAAGAAAAAAAAAACCTGTACTTCAACTTTTTTTAAATTATAAAAACCAATTTTTCAATAAAACCAATTTTTGTTACATTTATCGATTTGTTAAAAAAAAATGAATGGTCCTCCAGTACCTATACAAACATACAATTAAGGATATAACACGTGTCGGTCCACACGCATCAATGTTACTGACATGAAGCAATCTTTGAAGGAGCGCTTCTCTGGCCGCCTGAAGAAAGTATTCATTAAAGTCTTCTATCAGGCGGAAACAAGGTGCGCGCCTTCAACGGTTGGGTCATGCCGGTTTTGATGTACTAACTCTTTCGGCATACTCAAATGGACTCAGACCGAACTCGACGCCCTGGTTAGGAGGGTCCGTACGCTGCTGACTGCATATCGAATGCATCACCCACGGTCATCGGTAATGAGGCTGTATATCCCGCGAAAGTGAAAGCTTTTTAAACGACCCTACACAATCGCTAGATACTCGTATGCAGCCTCAGGGTATATTTCCTAGAAGCCGACGAGGGAATGCATCGAGATGTGGTCGCGCTGGACAAGGGCCTTACCCTGCTCTCCTTAGCTAAAGAGAACTGGCGCAAGCCTGTAGTGCTTGACACTAACGATCGCAAGGAAGTATGGCAGAGTAAGGAGCTTCACGGACGCTACTTCCGGGCCTTACATGGACCCGATGTAGATTTACTAGCGTCCGTAGCCTGGCTGCTTTTTGGTGACCTCTTTGGGGAAAACGAAGGTTTTGTCTGTGCAATTATGGACGAAGTTATGATGACGAACAATTACCGGAGATTCATTGTGAAGGACGGCACGGTTGACATCTGTCGGGTATGCCACGGGAGAATCAATCCGACACATTATCTCCGGGTGTTCTCCTCTAGCTAACGAAGAGTACTTGCATAGACACAACGTCGTAGCCAGGATTATCCATCAGCAGCTAGCTCTGAAATACAGCCTTGTGGAATCGGAAGTACCGTACTACAGGTATGTGCTCGACCCAGTTCTCGAAAATGGAAATATCACATTGTACTGGGATTGATCCATCATGACTGACAGGACTATTGTTCCCAATAAGCCTGATATAGTGGTGGTGGATCGAGGAGAGCGCGCGCAATGATTGTTGACATAACAGTCCCGCATGACGGGAATCTCGTGAAAGCCGAGAAAGATAAACAAATCAAGTATCTTGACTTGGCTCGCGAGGTTGTCAACATGTGGGATGTGGACTCAGCAATCATTGTGCCGACAGTTGTATCAGCCAATGGCTTAATTACCAAGAGCCTCAACCAACACCTAAGGAGGCTCTCGTCAGGCAGCTGGATTAAGGGCTTGATTCAGAAAGCGGTACTCCTGGACACGGCTCGCATTGTTAGGAGGTTCCTCTCTCTGGAGCCCTGACCGCCGCCGGTAGCTTGTACCCTGTTCCCGATACCGGGAATATATAATTTATATGTATATAATGAAACAAAGGAAATAATAATAAAAAAAACATAAATATAATATGGCTTGCTATGACTAAAGATCATTTGTTTTCATACAATTTTCTCAGTAAAACAGAACAATATCAGAATAAACAGAAATGGATGTCATGATAACCAGTTTATCTCAATGCAGACTTATTGATTGATAGCATACTTTTAAAATCAGCATACATTTCAACCTATATGTGAGCCATTCCGAGAAACATTGACCCTAAGTAAAAAAGTACTGTCACAAACACTTACAAACGAAATTGTTTGTAAGTGTTTGTGACAGTACTTTTTAATAGAGATTCATTCAATACGATTCAAGAATAAGGATGTCTTGTAAATACAAGACATCCTTATTCTCTATTGAATGCAGATTTTTTTAATGTACTGTTTAGTTCTCATGCTCTAAAAAAAAATTATAACGGAGTCAATTGTTGTTGAGATATATTATCTGATTAAAAATAAGAAGTAAATCAGGCAATTTTAGCATGTCACATTTTCTGTTGCTAACTTTAACTCACTGATGTTTATGGTTATAAAAGACACAGTGTTTGTTATGAGGTTTTAAATTACATTAATTTTTATAAACAAATCTGATTGTATTACAATAAAATCGTTAAAATAATGATAATCAAATTAGCACCAAGGTGGACATTCCACTTTAGTCACTACTGTTTTATTTGCTTTAATAGTACAACACTACCAAAACATACAAAAGTACAAAAAATAAATAATGATTTCCTCTAAAAGAGGTGTGTCTCTGTGCCTCCCGCATCCAGCGGACTCCTGGACTGCTGGAACTTAATTATGTATTTCCTCAATAAAGTAATATTTATCTAGAGCGTGCTCAAAGAGCAATTCTAAAGGTTGCTACCTTTCGCCCTTTTAGATTTCCTTCACACCAGCTCTACATAGCATGTAATGTACTAACAGTACGGCAATTATTTATACTAAGCATAGTACTACACCAGCACACTGCACTTCCTTTTGACCCAGTACCCTCCGACAAGAGAAGGAAGGACTTAGTTTGCATAAACTCTCAAACTAGACATGCGTTTGCTAATCGATTTTATGTATTTTTAGGACCTTTTCTGTATAATAGGCTCAACAAGTTATTAACCTTCTATAGTGTAAGTTATAAAACATGTAGTAAAATGTTATCAGAACATTTAGCGATACTAAATTACACAGACACAGAAAAACTTCTAGAAAATTTGTCATGATGGTAATTTATTCCCTCGTAAGTATTTACTTTTGTATATTTACATAGGTTTAGTTTAGATAATAAGAAACCAAAATGCTTTTTCTCATAGTTTTTAACAGATTATTTTATATCGGTTTAACTTAAAATTTTAGTGTTCCAATTTAATTAAAATGTAAAGTGATGGCCTGAAACACAGGTTTGAATAAACCTAGGTCGGGCGGGTCGCTACCTAACATTGTAATTCCATACCGTGATTACTTGCACCTGTTCTTAATCCTTTAGTTTCGTGCAACAGGGCACTTTTTTACCGCGCGAACCAGCTGGAACGATATCGTTCCAGCGCGGCTTTACGACGGTTGACAGGTGGATCAACGTTGATCCGCTTGCAGCCTTATCGGTTAACATATATTAGTTTTAGTTTATTTTTAGGCACTATAATTATTGTTTGGATAATATTTACTTACTGTGGACTATGTGTACATGTAACGAGTTTAAAATATCGTTACATGCTTCTCGTCAGTTAGTCGATTTCGGAACGTTTTTTTTTTGCTGTCATCGATTGTGTTTGGTGGAAGCTGTCAACTTTCCCTGCATTCCGAGTTACGATGTAATCGATTTGAGCGTGCTAACAGTCGTACCGTATTAACGTGGACGCGATAACGTTGCGTCTTGAATCGTCATAGATGACGTCATGACGTGCGCCATCTTGCGATAACGCCGACCATGCCTTTTACTAATATCACCGTGGGCGCTGTCAAAAATGACAGTTGTGCTGTTTTGTTTTGACTCGCATCCTATCTATAAACTAACGTGGCATTTTGGAAATTGAAACAAAGAAGAAGAAGAAATATGTGGTATAAACACAAAGAAATATGATATGCAAGTTTTGACGTTGAGCGAGTACTGTGAGTGCGATTACGAGCGTTCCGAATTGTTGACAGCCCTCAGCTGTCATTATCGTGATATCTTACTCGGAACGCCAGTTATCGATGTCAGTGCTGTGAGCGATTATGTTCTAATACGGAATGCGCCCTTTGACGTGATCACTTTGACGACGAACATTCCTGATGTAGCATTGAACTTTGATAATTTTTTTCAATCGGGATAAATCCTGGGTATTGGCGGCCTATTGATGCCGTAAACTTCTAAAACTTTCCCTCAGGACGTGGTGACGTAGGAATAATCCTTCATTTCTTTGGTAAGATTGAATTCTTTCGGATTGATAAATTGGATAGCGTGACGAGTGCTCGATATCATACTAAATTATTGTTCCAGGCTTTTAAGTGATTTGTCGCCCGCCTGAATTTTGTGGTGCACTTAAATTTGCCATTTGTTGGAAAAGACGGTAAGTTATTATTACTCGTGGAACGCCACGCTTCCCAACGTTTGGGAATTCTGAACAATTTATTAATTCTCTGTAAATTTTGTTACAGCCGGATTGTGACCGACCCTGGTCCCGACGTCTTTTCTTTTCTTTTCTGTTCTTTTCTATTTCTTTTCTTTACGATTTCTTTACTGGATATATTTCTGCAGAATACAACTACGGTATTTCTACAAGGGATATTTTTATCCCTACCATCAACGCCACGATCCTAGAGGTTTTATTTAACCATTTTTTACTACCTACCTTTTTTTATCAACGAAGATGCAATAGTAATGTAAATTCCATAATAATAATAATAATGTAAATTCAATAATAATAATAATGTAAGTAATTTTAACCTTTTGTATTTAATTTCATAATTTTATTACTCTGAAGCTACTGGCAAACATTAAACAAGGTATTAGCAAAGGAAATTCCATTCTTTTATTCATTTAATTAGCTACCTACCGGCAGATTAAAAGTCTGACTCTCCGAAGTGTTCTATCTGGCAAGTTTGGTTTATTTAAAACATATTGTGTGCATCTCCAAGGCGCCCGAAATTATTTTATTGTTTAATTTGTATTTTCTTTATAGGGGAACACACCAAATTTACACATTTTTATTAAATTGGGCAAGCTCCCAACACATGTGACACTCATTTACAACCCATCCATTACATACACTTCTTGTAAACGTTTTATTCAATAAAAAAAAAATATTATAAAAATTATTATAAATGGAAAACAAGTCATGAATAAAATTGAAGCTCCTGTACAGATGTGGCTATACATAAGTAAAAGCTTACGAGTATGTGTCCCAACGACCCTTGCTCGCAGAAGCGCCAGCCCGCGTTACTCTGAGAAATGTAGATTTAAATTCCCCGATCAATAATAATGAAAATTTGATCCAGCCTGTCCCACCTTGCTGTCCCCCCGCCAGCGACGGCCTAAGCCGAGGTTCGTACCCCACAGGGGGTGCCCTTAGCGAGCGTTCGCTTAATTTAACATAGAATAGTTTATGCCCCAGGCTGGAGGCTTTAAGTTAGTAGCTTAAGGCATCCACAGGATAGTCCGGTTAAGCAGCTGCGACCTCAATCTGAGAGTCAACTGCGAGATGCCATACCAAAAAAAAAAAAAAACCAATAAGTGTGTGTTGTGACTGTCAAGTGTTTGTTCACTGATATTATCAAACATTCCATCATTATGTGATTGTTTGCATTACTCATTGAGTAAGATCAGGTTTCGCGGTCCTCTGCAGAAGGGACAATAATAATGCACTGTATATTTTTAACTATGCTTAGTATGATGACTTTGATTAGGGAGGTGCCTGCTTTAGTTTGCATAATTACTCAAGTGGGAAAATACAATGAGAACTAATACAAACTATGTTCATTTAAAAATAGCTGTAACATTTTTTTTATTTCAAATGAAGCAATTGTTTAAACAATTTAATTTAATTCATCATAGTTTAATTATTCACCCTAATACAAATATACTAAACGGTAGAATTCCTCATTTGTTTATCTGCTATGTTTATTCAATATTAGGATTTTGGACCACTTAGGTAGGTGCTATTAAAAATGAATACTATTAGTATAAAATTGCTTGAAAATAAGTACTTTTATATTATTTGAAAATAAACAATCTGCATTTAATGGGCAACTGTCTGGGTACAGGTCTTTCAGTATTATTTACATTATATTTAACAGAAGGGTTTTTAAACCACACTTAATGAGAAATAGCACACCAATTGTCGTCAGGGTAAACTGTTCATATACATGTACCTAACTATAAATTAATATACTCACCAATATACATGACTACAGTCCAGACCAGCACCACTCTGCGGCCGACAGCTCCATCTATGTTCCAGAACCAGAAGGGAATAAACGTCGCGTAGAAGATCTCGTCACCCAGCTCAGTGCCCAGCACGAACAGGTAGTACCAGAACTTGTTGTTTATTCTGCACTCCACCGCATCCTTCCCGCCGCTGTCGCCAGAACTATCCGTGTCGTACGACGACTGAGAACTACTCGATATGTTACTGGGAATCCTCTTGTGCTGCTTGATATCAGACTCTTCGTTCACACGCTCCAATCTATTTGAATGTAACACTTCAGATGAATCATTTTGATACTTGCTTTCATTACTTTTGTAAGTAACACCGAAAAAGTTTTGCACTTTAATCACTAATAGTGGATCTTTCAAATATTCTATGATCTGTTCCCACATGATGGTACTATGCGTTTTATAACCAAGCCTCAAGATTTGTGCACAACACACTTCCTAACTTCCTATTCTAGACGCGAATCAAATCAAATCACCCGTTTTCTCGCCAGCTTCTCGCGTTTTATGAAGTTTTCAATGACAGATTAGATATGTCACACACAGTCACAGATGTTAACAGTCAGATTGACAGCTGACAAACTCGTGATAGTGAAGTGACGTTTAGAAAATAATTGCCCACATGGAAATGATGACCGCCTGATAAAAGTGTCGGTGCTGTAAATTTTTTGAATAGCAACAAATGAATGCATTAATTTTATGTAAATGGTTAAGAAGCCGATGACCAAAATATTAATTTTAAAAACGTCATCGTTTCAATTTGGCAGCTGATTAGACATCACTACAATTGTCAATTTGTCACAGTTGTCAAAAAGTTTTACCCGAACGAGAGAGGTTGTTTGACCCGCAAATATTATTTTTTCGAAGTTATAGTTAGGCAATGAATTACTTTTAGGATAGTTAACTATAATTTGATGTTCGCCAGTTTTTTGTAATCGAGCTGTAAGTAGATTCGTGATTTTGTGCAGGTGTTTCATGTGAGTGTTCATTAATTTATGACTTATTTATTCTGTATAAATTCTAACAATTTAGAGATTACTTATTTACAATGTTTGCTCATGAAGGATTGGTTTGTTGTACTTATTAGAATCTCACTCAATAATAATTTAAAAGGTCTATATGTCAATACTTAAAAGTTTATTTAAATTTGCCTAATTCTGCAAGCATATTTGGCAACTATCCTCTAATGAGTAGACACAAAACTTGTTAACAATGAGTAAACAAATTTTCTTATCTACCTCGATTTTGCTTATAATATTGCTGGAAAATATTTGACAGTTACTTACCTATCTAAAAGTAATCTAGTGGTTTTTTTGTTTTTAAAAAGGTTAATAATTTCCTGTAGCACTCAGATCATTTACTACGCAATGTCAAGTAGGTATTTAACTATGACTCCAAAACAATGTGTTCTATGTAGTTCAATAAATAAAAAAAATCTATTTTATATAATTCTGAGTTTGTTTCGGTCTTTCTAGAGCAGTTGAATAGGGAACACCAGCCTTATCTTGTTTATAAAATACTAGCTGAGCCCTGCGGTTTCCGCCGCACAAATCTCGATCCTGTGAGAATATCGGGATAAACAGTATCCTTTGTCCTTCTCCAGGTCATGTTCTACCCATGTGCCAAATTTCATCCCAATCTGTTCACCCGTATCTAGGGTGAAAGCGTAAAAACTAAACAAACAAACTCACTTTTGCAATTCTAATATTAGTTAGGATGATTGAGGTGTAATAGGGTTTGTACAAATCTACTTACAGAAATAAAATCAGTCATCAATTTGCTGAATCCAACACCAATTTTTTTTTTTTCAAGTTCGACTAGTAGTAGACTCAGAAGCTGCTTAACCGGACTTTTCTGTGGCTGCCTTAAGCTTCTACACTCAAAGCCTCCCAGGGGCACCCAAAAATCTATTGAGATCATAGAACTTATTTAAAATGCCTACCTCGCCCTCCACCCCCACTTTGTTCAAGTAATAAATGTGTTGTGCTAGGGGGACTGCCTTATGTAGTTTTGAATTTTAGCCTAATTTAAATAAATTATTTTTGATTTTGAATAATTGCACTGTAAAACAACAAAATATTTTAAAGAACTATACATAGATGTGATGTACACCTATAGTATACCCACATTTCGCTAGACCTATACATATCAGTTATAAATTAATTTCTGCCACAATCAAAACTTTCCCGCTTCTGTTATCAGTCTGCGTTATTTATTCCATTGTAACACAAATCCCCAGACTACAGGGCAATTCAATTGTTAATGAATCTATTATTACACAGATAACAATTGTGTATTATGATGTTTTATCTAATTATTCCATTCACTATTCAATATGGTATATTGAGATACTTTTAAAACATAACTAAATCAAAAATCATTTATTAATTAGGCTGAGAATCAGCACTAACCTTATTGAGCGTCATAATTACACGCGACAGTCCCTCGGCACGCCCGCCCTTCACCACTTCATAGTGCTTTAGCTAGGAAGAAGTGGTGGCACAGACTCCCCAGCAGCACAGCTGGCCCTCTACCTGTAGCATAATTGATAAACAGTTCCAAGCTAAAAGCAAGTATAAGTTAATAATCTAAGATTTAGAAAATTGTAGAGTATGAATACTCCATCTCAAAGTAGGTATTTGTTTATATTTAAAAACAAACAATGAGGATGAGGACATCTGGCTGATATCATGATGATAATTTTGGTATTGGACAGTGGGATCAGTTGCTTTATGTATGACCGTAACTAACTACATCGCTTATTTATTTATGTCGTTTACCAACAATTGTATACACTGGTATAAGCAAATGGAACAGAAGCAACAAATCAAAATATAATTGTATGATGTAACATTTTTTATAATGTACTCGTAACAATCACATAAATGTAAACTGCATGCACACAATAACATTGTTGTAACTTCCAAAAAAAAAATAAAAAAAAAATATTTTAAGTAAATATTATAAAGTTGCACTGAATAGAACATAATAAATTAATTAAACTAAACAAAACAAAATAAAAAATATATAAACACAAAACTAGGTAATCCAAAAAATAACTGGATAGACAGCTATGCTGCTGGCTGCTGGGGAATTTGTTGTGCCACTTCTTCTTCTAAGCTAAAGCACTAGGAAGTGGTGAAGGGTGGGCGTTTTGTGGGACTGTCTCATGTAACTCTGATGTTCAAAAAGTGCTGATTCAAAAGTGATTTATTCAAACTAGGCTGAGACCTAGTTTGAATAAATCACTTTTGAATTTTGAATAAAAGAATCCAGCACCTGTGTCACTACCTGTTTTGGATCTGTCGGTGAAGATTCGTAGCCCTGCGGGGAGCAAACCCTTGCATCGGCGATCCTCGAGTTGGATCTCGTATTTTTTATCTCGTTTTTTTGTACTTAACCTCGTTGGCCAACTGAAGTTCTGTATCGAACAGATTGTTCAGTTTTAGTGGGGTTCACTGATACTTCAAATTCCCGGCACCAACTTTCTACGATACGTAATGCTTACTGAGTGAGGTTACAGATCGTTCCCGTCTAAGTAGACGGGAACGATCTGTGACCTCTGATATCCTACTGATCTGTGATCTGTGACCTGTGACCTCGCAATCCTTGTCTTAGGTAAGGACCTAAGACAAGGATTGCGAGGTCATCTGCATGCCCTATTGTGTAATAGCGGTTGGCGTTGAGTTTAGTGATGAGGTAGGTATAATGTAATAGGAATAAATATTTACAAATATTTATTCGGATTGACCGTCAGATCGAAACGGTACAAATATAAAAACAATTTCACTTTTAATTATAATAAAAACCATAGTGTTTAATTTATTAGAAACTTACTAAAGTATTTCGGCTACCCGTTCCATCGGTAAAAGGTGTTGTAGCTGAAGCGACCATCGATGAGCGGTGTTTTCGGCGAATAGTTTTTAGAGGCATGAGGAACAGGGTGTAAAGTTCACTCATCCACCATAGAAAAGGGAGGATCCTTCAACCAGACGGGTGTTGTGTCTGGCGGGCCGACTGCCCGACTGTTGATTTCGGATAGTCTTATCTATGTCGTTCGCGCGGTAAACTCTAATTGTGCGATGCAGGATTTGTGTGACGTCATGTCTTTGATGCGTAGTTAGTATGTGGCGGTGTAACCGCTACATCACTCCCCTCCGGAGACCGGAGGTCGATAGTAGGCTGAGTCTTGTATCTTGCGATGCTTCACAGTGCCAGCTAAGGTTCCAGTGAGTCGGAACCGGGTGCCGCACAGTTCGCGGTGAGTCAGAACTGTCTGCGGTGATTGCGGCGGTTGTGGTGATTGACGTGATTGCGGTGATTGAGGTGATAGCGGTGATTGCGCTGATTGAGATGATTGCGGTAATTCCCCAGTGAGTCGGAGTGATGAGGCTGAGGGTGATGACCAGGAATGCGCGTTCGCTGCATGCTGGTGGTCAGGATACCCGTTGAAGCCGAGGGTGCTGGCTGTTTGTGTGACTCGCCTCACGAAAGCTTGCGGGAGTGATGATGATGACGTCACGCTGAAGTAGTTGCACGAAGGCTGCGTTGACGTTCATACTCGGGGTCACCAATTTAGGGGTATGAGGAACAGGGTGTAAAGTTCACTCATCCACCATAGAAAAGGGAGGATCCTTCAACCAGACGGGTGTTGTGTCTGGCGGGCCGACTGCCCGACTGTTGATTTCGGATAGTCTTATCTATGTCGTTCGCGCGGTAAACTCTAATTGTGCGATGCAGGATTTGTGTGACGTCATGTCTTTGATGCGTAGTTAGTATGTGGCGGTGTAACCGCTACAAGTTCTATCGGCGATGGATTTATTCGTAGAACCAACCGTCGACTAAGAGTGATTTCGGCGAACCGTACCGTCGGCGAAGAGTGATTCGCTATACCGTTCTGAGCTCCCTCCCAGGGGGCACCCTCTGGCTATCATAGCCAACTGCCGCTCATCCTCAAGGCGACCCTCGCTTGCTTAACATGTTTGTAATCCAGTTAGTTAGTACCTGTTATACTCAATGTCTGGAGAGAGCGCTGCTGATGCTGGAGAAATTAGTTTTGTCGAAAGCTCCTTCGATATCTATGAAAGTGCACAGGCCTTTTGGCTGAATCGCGTCCTCTATCTGGCTGACTAGATGAAGAGCAGATTCGGTCGACTTACCTGAGCTGTATGCATGCTGATTACCATGTAGTGGTATGGTGACAACTGCCCCGTTGGCCTCGTGGTTGCAAGCGCGACTGCTAAGCGTGGGGTCCTGGGTTCGATTCCCGGGTCGGGCAAAGTGTTATTCGATTTTTCCATTAGGAATTTCTTAGTAACAGCCCGGTGTTTGGAAGTTGGCGGTGTGATTCATTATAATTTGCGTGTATCGACCCCCCTCTGGTGATTTTATTAGTTTTGAATCGGTGATGGAGGATTCACTCAATAGGTTAAAATCAAGTAATAAAAGTATAATTTTATGTGGAGATTTTAATATTAATATTTTAGATGTTACTCCATTAAGTATTAGACTTCTTAATCTGTTTAGGTCTTATAATTTAATTAACTTGTTTTTTAAACCTACTAGGATCACGGCATCTTCGTCAACTTGTCTTGATAATATATTTAGTGATTGTGATGCCAAAAATAAATTAGTGTTAAGTGACTTAACGTCTGACCACTGTGGTTTATTAGCTAGTTTCCCCATGCCATTACATAAAAAGCCGCACAAAATAGAATGTAGGCCTTATACAGCTAGTCGTTGCAATAAATTTAAAAATAATATAGCTCATAGAATAACACCATCTATAGTAGACCACGAGAATCCTAATGAAATGTATGGAGCCCTTTTTGATGTTGTGCAAAAAGAGTACCAATCTACTTTCAAGACTAAAACTATTAACATTAATGGCACCTCCGTTGGCTTTAACCAATGGGCCACTCCGGGTATTTATAAAAGTAGAGCGAGACTATACGAGTTATATGGTTTGAAAAAATATAGGTTTGATACTCCTTTCCTAGAGTATGTCAAAAATTATTCAAAATTATTTAAAAAGGTTAGTGTTTTAGCTAAATCAAAATTTTTAAGCGATACAATTAAAAATTCCAATAATAAAATTAAAACCACTTGGAAAATTATTAACAATGAAACGGGTAAATCGGTTAAGCAAGATAAACAACTCGAGATTATGGTCGATAGTAAATTAGTTACTAAAGCAGCTGACGTAGCTCAGGCGTTTAATGAGTTTTTTGCCAACATACCTATAACTACGACTCGCTCCTTAAACTCGTCCCCATCTAAAGCCGAAAACCTTTTGCTTAGTAGTGTGTCTAAAAGTAGTCGCATATTTAGCTTCGAACATGTAACGCCTCGTGAAGTAGTTAATGTTTTTAACACACTCAAGTGTAAAAACACTGGTGATTACTGGGGAATCTCCATTAAACTTTTAAGTAATATAATAGACATCGTAGCCCCCTATCTAGCTGTTACTTTTAATAAATGTGTTGATTTAGGAACTTTTCCTGACCTCATGAAGAGTAGTAAAGTCATACCATTATTTAAATCAGGTAATGAAAATGACGTTGGCAATTTCAGGCCTATTTCTATTTTACCAGCATTCAGCAAAATATTTGAAAAGTTAATACTCAAGCAGTTGCTAAGACATTTTAATTTAAATAGCCTCCTTCATAATGAACAATATGGCTTTACAAAGGGTCGTTCGACTACAGATGCGGGTGTTGCTCTGCTGAAACACATATTTAACGCATGGGAGAACTCTCAAAATGCTATTGGAGTTTTCTGTGATCTCTCCAAAGCCTTTGATTGCGTGCACCATGACACGCTTTTGCGTAAACTGCGTCATTACGGTGTGCTAAACGAAGCTCTAAACGTTTTAAATTCGTATTTAAATAATAGGTCGCAATGTGTAGATGTTGATGGTGTAAAATCTTCCGGGCTACCAGTTCAGTTAGGTGTACCTCAAGGCTCAATACTGGGTCCATTCTTGTTTTTAGTGTATATCAATGACTTACCATTCTATTTAAAGGATATCTGTGAAGTTGTACTGTTTGCAGATGATACTTCTCTTATTTTTAAAGTAGACAGGAATAGACAAGATTTTGACGATGTAAACAGTGCACTTTCAATGGTTACGGATTGGTTTACGACAAATAACCTAGTTCTCAATGCCAAGAAAACGAAATGTGTAAAGTTTGCCCTCCCAAATGTTAGAAATCTAGGACCCAACATCGTCTTAGATAAAGAGGTACTTGAAACTATAAACTCGGCAGTTTTTCTGGGCATAACAGTAGATGCAAAACTTCAGTGGGGCCAACATATATCGAGCCTAGCGGGAAGGCTCAGTTCGGCCGCCTACGCTGTCAGAAAAGTAAGACAATACACTGACGTTGATACAGCTCGGTTAGTCTATTTTAGTTATTTTCATAGCGTTATGTCCTACGGTATTCTGCTTTGGGGCAAAGCTGCAGATATTCAAAATATATTTGTCCTCCAAAAACGAGCTATTCGAGCAATTTACCAGCTAGGTGCCAGAGTTTCTCTGAGAGATTTTTTCAAAGATATCGGTATCCTCACAGTGGCATCACAATACATCTTCGCCAACATCTTATATATTAGGCAGAATATACACCTATACACTAAAAACAGTGATATTCACAACGTTAACACTAGAAGTAAGGATAAACTACGTGCTCCCTTTCACCGGCTTCATAAGGTTCATAACTCATTTGTTGGGCTTGGTATAACCTTTTATAACAAGCTACCCTCTTGTTTGCTAGATTTGCCTTTTAATGCGTTTAAAACTAAAGTAAAGTCCAACCTTTGTTCAAAGGCATACTATTCTATCAACGACTACTTAAATGATAAGAATAGTTGGTCGCTGTGATTAACTCAAGACAATGTTTAAATGTTCTTTCTCCAGAATTAGTTTACCTACTGACAGGTTTTATGAGTTTATATAAAAGTCTATAATTTTACTTTTTATGTACATTTATTTTATTTTATTTATTGTTGACATAATCTACTCATTACAATGTTTTTTTTAATGAGTTGTATTACAATATGTGGTTAGCTAGCGACCTCGACAATTATTTATTTTACCTCGATGGTCCTAGTTTATCAATATTATTATAACTTCTAGTTACAGCTCTATGTAAGCGGGCACGCCCTTTATGCCTGGAGGCTTTATTTTCTTTTTTTTTAGATATTGTTTACGTTTAGTTATTTTTATTTCTGCTTGAGTATAGTTCTCGATGTTTTTGGTTGGTATATTGGCGTGTGCTAGCTGTCATATGGCTATTAATTTATAATTAAAATTTTATTTTGCGTAATGTAAATTATCTTATAAATTATTGTATAGAATCATTTTTTTTTTCCTAACTGAACAGACAGCTGTGCTGCTGGGGAGTTTGTTGCGCCACTTCTTCTTCCCAGCAAAAGCACTAGGAAGTGGTGAAGGGTGGGCGTTTTGGGGGACTGTCTTATGTAATTTTGACGTTCGAAAAGTGCTGATTCTCAGCCTAATTTGAATAAATGACTTTTGATTTGATTTGATTTGATTTGATTCCCCCGTGCCTTCGAAAGCTCGTTAAGCCGTTGGTCCTGCGCCTGATCTCTCTCCGGCCGTGTCGGATTGCCGTCCCATCGGACTATGAGAGTGAGGGATGAGAGAGTGCACCTGTGTCTGCGCACATAGTTGTGCACTATAATATCTCCCGCGCCGAAGGCTAGTCTCCGTTGAGATTGGCCGCCGTGGACGAACTACGGTCTGGAGGACTATATAGTGGTATGGTTTTCAGAGCGCCGTCCCTCAGCTCCCAATCACAAAGCCTTTCCAGAGTTTTTAGGAGAACTCTTTTAACCGTTCTGAGGCAGCTGGTGGACCTAAAGGGTCAGTGCAAGAGCAACGGATTTTTTTAGTACATTTACCCTTGCCCTTACGTTTCTGTACTGAGGCTGCCGGTTGACCTGAAGGGTCGGTACAAGGGCAACAGGTTTGTTGAGTGCCTTTACCATTGCCCTTGCGTTTCTGCACGACTTGCCAGGCACGTGAGAACACGTCCTCGGTGCAGCAGGCCGTCTCCGTATGATGGGTGACGGCCGTCTGATGGGAGGAGGCTAGAGGAGCCACAGGAGTGGGAGGGTGTTTGGAGGGATTCCCGGTACCGGAGTTACCCGGCGCCGGGATCTGTGTGAGAGGGTCGGATCTGCAGTGGAATAAGTCGTCGCCGTAGTCTTCGCCCGAATTTTAGTAGGTTCGGTACTGGTCCCAATCAGCGCCGACGTCCTTTGCTTATCAAGGGACTTTTTTGGTTTTGGTCATAACTGTGGTTCTGGCCACAGCCGGACCGGCGCCCGCGCTGGTACCCGCAGCCTCAGCCGCCAGGCCACCCGGGGCAAGAAAAGCGCAAGCATCTCCCTTGTTGTTTTTTTTAAATGGCCTTAAAGTATCTATATAAAATTGTAGACATTTTAATCTCTCTGGCTCCCCTCCATGGAGTCCGCACCTGGGAACGTGTCACTAAAAAAGTTCGAACGTTAGGACTACCAGAGAGATATAGGGGCGCAAGGCTAGCTTACAGTGCGACATCGGGTGCTCAATCGGTTGGCAACGAACTGATCGCCCCCTAGGCCCGCTTCGAACGCCCGAGGACGACCTTAACGGACCTCACGCACCTCGCCTATGGCCCTCTGACGGGACTATTTCCCTACCCCTGGCTATTGGGTAGGGCCACCGTTTCGCTTGAAATCCGAACCATTGCCTTACGGGCACATTACAACCAGAGCCGCTCGGCTCAACCCCCCAGGACTCCTTCATCCCCGCTCACGGCGCTCAACTGCGCAGGGCCTAGCGCAGGTGACTGTTTACTCCTACTCGCCGTCAGCTGATTTTAGTCATAGTCGAGCCCGCCACCACCCATTCACAAAGAGGTCGCGGTTTGGAGTGGGAAGTTGGAAAGGTGGAGGAGGGAGGAATAAGGATGCGGGTAGGATGGGGTGAGGTGGGATTGTGCGATTTGGGGCAAGGGACAAGAGGGATAAAATGGGATGGATAAATGAAAATGAAAAATGAAATGGAATGGGATTTGGGTACGGGAGAGAATGAGTTTAAATGAATTGGGGAGGGGAAGTGATGACGCCCCCTGGTTTTTGTCCCGCCCGGTGGTTTTTGTTACGTCCATGAACGGGGTGGCAACCTCGGGAAGGTGTATCCGCCAAACTTGCCTTAAAGATCTACACAACTGTGGCGCTCTCCCTCAAAACCTCGCCACCCTACTACATCTGAAGGAGGCGGCAGGGTAGGCCTGATCTATACTACCAAGCAAAGCAAAGCATGTCGTGTCGTTGTGTCGTTGTGAAAGCATAAATCCAGACCCCCTAACGTGCGACGTTGCCCACTTTCAGAATAAACGCTCTTAAGCAGGAATCACAGCCATTTATAGGTACTTAGGTATACCTTATTAGAGATAGCACGGAATACCTATTGTAACCTTGGGTTGCACTATAGGCATTTTTTTAATGTGCTATTGGAATCAGCCAATTTTGACCAATAAATTATGTTAATCTCTGAACTATTCTCAGTTGACCCCTGTTTACTAGCAAAAGCAACCCTAGGTACCTATATGTACTTATATTAACAGGCATCTAGAACCAGGTTGGTATAGTATAGGGTATATAGAACACTAGCACTTTGCCCGCGGCTTCGCTCCCGTGGTCTTTCCCGCGGGACCCGTTATTTTTCCCTGGATAAAAAGTAGCCTATGTTACTCCCTGAAAACCAGGCTTTCTAATGGTAAAAGAATTTTTCAAATCGGTCCAGTATTTTCGGAGCCTATTCAATACAAACAAACAATCAAATCTTTCCTCTTTATAATATTATATATAGTTTAGATAATATAGGGTGCTTTAATTCTTATATTCAATATATTACTTATACCAAAAGATCATAATGTTGGGTTAAAATAACTCCTGCTAACCACCTGTAGCATCAATTACTCCTGTTTGTGGCGTATAAAGACGTATCAAAAACACATAATTACTTAACTGAAAACAGTGTCACATACTACAAGCAACAGCTATTACAAAACCGCACAATTCGAGGCACTATCTCAAGTCAGTCAGTGAACTATCAACACACCGTATCAAACAGAAGCTTTTTAGCAAACCTATCAGCCCTGATTAGATTCGTACATTTGTTTAACATAATTACTTGTACATCGTTGAACTACAAGTGAATCTCGCGACGGATAAAGTTATACCGTACGACAACAGTAGCTGTTATCAATTCTTCTCGTCTCCAATAAATAGTGACCGCACTGATAAGGCTTCTGTAGCCAGTCGTCAGTCAATACTCGATGGGCACTATGTAATTACGTATTGTACGCGAATGTGGACAAACAGTGTTGGGACAGTGTTGATTCTTGGATTTACAGTGAAAGGATTAAACATGACTATTGTTGATTGTGTGACTTGAAGGGCAATAATTCAGTTGAAGTGTTAACAAGGTGGTAGGTAGCTTCCTACTTGGTAGGTACCTAACGGAAAAATGCAACACTTAAAGCCATAAGTACTGATACACTTTCAATCAAACTTTCAGAAATTATAAAACTGAAATGAAATACCTATACCTACTGCTCGTATAATCCTACCTACTAACACAGACACGCTATTAACTTAAAAAAAGGGTGATGAAAGATTAAATAAAATGTCAACATTGAACAACTTTACATAAAACAGCTTTCCTCTTAAATAAACCTTAATTTGGTTATCATCATCTTCAAAAATAAAAGCAACATGTAAAAACTGGTGCTAGACCAGAGTTTCAGGTGCTAGACTCGTTTTCCTGCGTATAAGACCGGTTGAAGATGTTTATAATGCGCGTAAATGGATCGTAGGTACGAACCGACGACGCGACGCTAAAGCTTACTTACTACTTAGTACATTATTATGTATGGCTTCGATCAATCGTCATAGATTGATAGTATAATTGATCGTTTTTGTCGTGTCATAGGTCGGAAAACAGCGCGAATGGCGGCGGAGGAGGACATCGACACCCTCAAACTATACTGGGATCACTTCTTCAAAGCGGAGACTGGCACTTATGAGGTAAGAAATAGAGAAGTAAGCTTCTCCACTTGGCCTTAAAAACGGAGTCGCGATCGACACGATTAGGTTCGAGTACCCTTTCAAAGGGTGGCCATCATTAGCTAATAGAGCAAGCCATTGTACAGACGCCCGCAGGTCAACCTACCCGAAACTGTCAAATTTTCCCAATCAACTTTGAACTTTATGCAGTAAAGATAAAATTGAAAATCTATTAAAGAAATCTGACAGATTGTAGTAGGTTAATGTGCTGGCGTCTGTACCTACGTCGCAATCTGCGATAGGTTATTTGGGGAAATACAACAGAAACTTGCTTGTGCCAACGGCCATTGAACCTATATCGGTAAGGCTAATAATCTATGGCCTTGACCTCAACATGAATGATGTAACCAATATTTTGTTACCATATTTTGATTTAAATTAGTGTCCGTGGAGTTTCTTGCCTGTTCTTCTCCATAGGTTCCTACTGCGCTTTGGAATGGGCAACTAGCTTCATATTTTTGACTGAACGACCCCTTGACAGTTCAAAAGTGCCTGTAAATGGTTTAATTGAAATAAATGCTTTGAGTTTTGAGTTTATATCAGGACGGCACACTTGTTCTTAGAACAGCTTTTTTACTGTCTCAACTGCTATAGGTCAGCTCTCTGCCTAAATACTTTACAAATCGTAAGTCGTTAAAGCATTTTTGATGGACCCTAGAAAAAACCCTAACACAAGGCCATACTTCGTATGCCCATTGACCAATCGACACCAATAATTATAATGTCTAGTATTATCTCTCCCTGAGTCTCCCTTCTCTTGATAGCTCTATTCCTTCTCGAAAGCAAATAAATAGCTTCACAACCTACATTGATACAGTTAGATCGATAAACTCGCTAATACATAATACGAGGTGATGCAATTGTAGCGCACAGTTCGTAGACCACGAAATACGAAAGCGGCTGAGCTATTATCCAATTGAGTCGCGGTCACGCTTAACTGACTACACTCAAATGATCTATTGCAACATTATCACTATTCTTCTTTGCGAGTTGGCAGAAACCAAAGCAACTTTATGAATTTGGAATTATGACAACTGGCGTATCGTGTACGATACAAAGCAATAAGACCCTCTTTAACAAGGGTATCACCACAGTCAGTTCAAATATCACAATTCTGATCTACTGCAATTCTTGCAAGCTAGAATCTACAGTCAACGATCAACCAGAAAAGCTCTGGTACAATGTAGCTCGGCGAGAAAGTCCCATCCAGGTCATCCAGGGCAATAATGCAACTATCTTTTGGTTCTATTGTGGATAACTGGATAGCAAAGAAAGAAAAATAGTTTATTCTGCACAAACAAAAATAGTGGATTCTGCAAAAACAAAAATAGTTTATTCTGCCCAACCAGTGGGGCGCGCCCCCTGCGGAGGCCGTAGTGTGACCAATGGGGGGGCGTGGCGGCTCTAATAATAAAGTTATTTACCCGAACGTTTCGCAATATTGTAGGTAGGTACTAGGTACCTACTGTAAAATGAGCTTCAGCTTTACTGCATAAGTCGACAATAGTAGACTGTTTGCCTAGGGAACAAACAACTATTTTTAAGGCGAGAGTGTTTCTTTGAATCCAAAGCGGAGCGAAGGATTCTAAAGTAGAATCCTGAACGCAGCGCAAGGTACGTCACCCGAGCTTAAAATAGCGTTGCTCCCGAGGTGAACACTCTGCTTTTTATCACCCTCTATGAGAAAAAAAAAGTGTGCGGTCCGACCCTCATCTCTCACGTATGATTTAAAACCAAAACAAAATTTTCGCAACCGCCGTCTTAGATTTACGTTTTGACCTCTATCGACTTTAGCAACTTTAAAACTATAAAACGATACCCAGGATGAAAAAATTGAAAATTTTCGTAGCTGCCATCTAGGATTTACATTTTAACCTTACTATCAGCCTTAGCACCCTCGAAAACTATGAAAACGACACCTATGACGAAAAACTTGAAAATTTTCGCAGGCGCCATTTTGGATTTACATTTTGACCAAATAATTCACACTTTCTCTCTCTTTCTTGCCAGCCTGTTACTTGGTCATACAATGTTCTTGATTGATCTCTTTGGTGATTGGAACTTATACGAACAATATACACATTCCAAATTCAAATCGCTTTTGGTCCCTACGGATTAAAGAGCTATTTTGGTCCTTGTTTACGAAGAATAAACTAGCTCTTTTTGAATAGATGTGATGAAATAGTTATTTGTTATACAAGAGTGCAAAGTTGCTTTTTAACCGCGTGTTCAATTTTGATGACCGAGCAAGCGAAGGATTCTAAAATTGAATCACGAGCGCAGCGAGTGATTCAAAATTAGAATCCTGAGCGTTAGCGAGGGAATCAAAAGAGCACGAGGTGAAAAATCTTTGCACTCGAGTGCAACACGTAACTTTTCATTCCACCTCAGCGAGGAAATGACTAAATGCAAAAAAAGTTGTTGAACCAAGAAGGTTCCGAGTCTGAGTTTTTAACAAATTAAAAAAAAGTTGTATGATATATTCGGCACCATAGAGGTAAATAGGTAAATAGGTTTAATGTTTTTTTTAATTCACAAACTTAGTGCACACGATGTTCTAAATTCAATTTACTTTATCCTCTAGAGAATAAAAACGGCTTTTCCACTCAGATACTGAAGATTAAAAATACTCTTTCCGAGATGGTGGGATGAAATAGTTATTTGTTATACAAGAGTGCAAAGTTGCTTTTTAACCGCGTGTTCAATTTTGATGACCGAGCAAGCGAAGGATTCTAAAATTGAATCACGAGCGCAGCGAGTGATTCAAAATTAGAATCCTGAGCGTTAGCGAGGGAATCAAAAGAGCACGAGGTGAAAAATCTTTGCACTCGAGTGCAACACGTAACTTTTCATTCCACCTCAGCGAGGAAATGACTAAATGCAAAAAAAAAAACGTTTACAATCACAAGATAGGTACACTTTTATTTCAGTTTAGGTATTAATTACTACATTATGACAGGTAAGTATTACAGAATAATCTTTAAATTATAACAAAATAATACTAAGGTATAATTAAGAAAATTTTAAAGTAACTTGCTACAGTTATTTAAATTGAGTGTAATATTTTTGTTTGGTACTGTAATATTGCTGTTAGTCACTTGTGTACTGTTTTTCGGTAAACTATCTGTCATACTTAATAGTTGTACCGATTCATCGGATTCCCTTGGCGTGAATGTTGGAGAGAGAGGGAGATGGTTAGGTGTTTCATAACGGCTTATTTTTGATGTAGAAGGGCCAGTACAAGGATCCGATTGAGGCTCTTTCAGTGTAATGGCTCCTACGATGCCTTCACATATTTTAGACTTATTTTGGATGGAATCCTCTATGTATCCCTCTACAACTGCATTGGACTTCCAGCCTCCGTGGCGCTTAAGGGACAGCAGATCAGCTCCGGAATCAGCCAAAAGTGTGGCTGAAGTTCGTCGGAAACAATGACCCGTGTACAACAGGGGTTCTGGAAGTTCAAGAAATGTTGCTATTTCTCGTGGGATACTGCCAATTTTATTAGTACCCATAGGCTGTCTAACACACTTTCCATTGCGATACTGTAGAAAAAATCGATTGATTGGAGTGTTAGGCGGGCGTAAGGCTTGATATTTCTCAACAATCGTTACGTATTCCTTGCGAATGACGAAGTTGCGGTCTCTTTTTGTCTTTGTATTAGGTAAATTAATTAATAGTAAGTCATCTGAATGTTTCTCAATGTTTTTGACATTAAGTTGTGTTAGTTCATTAGTTCGACATGCTCCGTTTATTCCAATAATAAGAACAACCTGTAACGTAAAGAGTATTGTAGTAGATAAATGAATAAAATTGATATGAACGCATAATTATGCCTATCAACATCTACTAAGTATACTATTTAATTGAGATTAATATACTTAAGGAGATACTGAATGTGCAACTGACTTACTTTTGCCGCCAAATATACGGAATCGGGTGCTTCGTTAAGAAACTTTTCAATATCAGATACTGTGAAAACCTTCGATTTTTTTGGTTGATGACCAGATGAGGCTCTTTTTAAAAATGCCACTAATTTAGGATAGGTATCGATATGTTTGTCTTTTTTCATCTTTATTGTTGCTTTTAGCATCGAATACGTACTCCATAGAGTGCTTGCTTTCTTGTTCTCGGATAATTCTATAAAATATGCCAGCAAAACGTTTTCTGAGAAAGTTTTGGCTCCTTTTGCTAGTCGCCACGTGTTGAACATATCGTACTGTTTTAAATACTTCTCGCGTGATTGTTGAGGGAGAAAGCTCATTTGCGCATTATTAACAGTTTCAGTCAATTCTGTTGGCGTCAAGCAAACTTCCTCGTCGCTAGAATCACTCATTTTAGTTTTTTCACTTGTTTTCAAGTTTCTTGTTTTTAATATACCTAAGGTTTAACAATGACGTGAAAAAATGCCGCGTAAAGAACCGCGTACAAAGCAAATTGAAAAAAGAACACCAAGAAGGTTCCGAGTCTGAGTTTTTAACAAATTAAAAAAAAGTTGTATGATATATTCGGCACCATAGAGGTAGCAGTAAATAGGTTTAATGTTTTTTTTAATTCACAAACTTAGTGCACACGATGTTCTAAATTCAATTTACTTTATCCTCTAGAGAATAAAAACGGCTTTTCCACTCAGATACTGAAGATTAAAAATACTCTTTCCGAGATGGTGGGATGAAAAATAAGTTTTTCTTAAAACCAAACCTATCCGAGGCGGCACTTACGTTATGCATTCTCATAATTCTTGAGTCTTTCTGCAAAACTCGACTAAGTAGTGACTTCTATTTATGCTTGAGTATAGTTCTCGATATTTTTGGTTGGTATATTGGCGTGTGCTGATTTGTCATATGTCAATTCATTTAAATTATGTTTTGCGTAATGTAAAAATCTTGCATACTATTGTATAGAATCATTTTTTTTTCTAACTGAACAGACAGCTGTGCTGCTGGGGAGTTTGTTGCGCCACTTCTTCTTCCCAACAAAAGCACTAGGAAGTGGTGAAGGGTGGGCGTTTTGGGGGACTGCCTTATTTAATTTTGACGTTCGAAAAGTGCTGATTCTCAGCCTAGTTTGAATAAATGACTTTTTTTGAATTTTGAAATATTAAAAAAATCTATAGAAGTTATGTCGCTGGAATCATGACTAAATAAGCTAACTCATTCTAAATGGATTAGTCCAGTTTTGTTTTCTAATAAGATATCGATTCTAATTAAAAATTAATTAGGGGGGTATTCCCAGTTTTTTAAAAGTCGTTCTAATTACAAAATAGAACCATTATTTCAAGTATTTGTTTTATCTTCATAAATATACTTACATAATTTCACATTAATAAATAAAAAGAACACACTTCCCCATATTTTTTTTTCTTATCACACATGTTTACATTATCATGACTTATTTGGTCGACCGTGCGCGCCGAGCGATAACAAAGGGTCTATTCATTGTTCAATTCCTTTGCAACTGAACGCCAAGTGGCTTGGGTTACTATTTTAATATATTGTTTGGATTAACATGCTTATCACAGACGGAGTTTCGGCTGCTACAAATGTTTATTTTGAATGTATCGGATACCCAACCCAACCACTTGAAAAATTCCTTATTTTGGCCGTAAAAAAACTACCTCTTGAACTTAGGGTCACAGTTTACATTCGGATCCTTTTTTGAAAATACAAATTAACATTCTATAATTTGAAGATATTTAAAAATCGATAAGTACAATAAAAACGCATGCTGCCTTACAAAAACATTACGGGAATCAACGACAAAAACGTCCTACTAGAAGCCCTAATAGCAACCGAATTTGGCGGCCCGAGTAGGTATTTTTCATTTCAATTTTACGCAAGTATAATACGATAATATTTAAATTAAATGCCTAATATCAATAATACGATGCATATAAACATACGTAATATTTATTGATTACACTTTAAACGCATTAAAAACTGTGTATTACTTACCCAGGCATGTTGTGCCGGTACTAGAGGGTACACAAAACAGTCACACATTCACCAAAATACACTTAATAACTCCGTCAGCGCGCATCTGTGGCGCGTTTATAAGAGAGTATATTAATCTATGTGTGGCGCGTGCGAACGGTCGACTGGCGTGCCGAACGAGTAGCAGTTATAATGCGTCATTCGTTCATTCTATGACATTGACAGTATAGCTTTCTTGTTTTGTCTTGTAGACTCTGTGTAAGTTTGGTCAAGATAGAAACAATTTTTGTAAACCAAATCACCGCCAAAATTAAGGCGGGGATTTATGTCGCCAGGAGACGGCTCAATATGGTGACGTTTTTTTGACATGTCTCCTGGCGACGGCTCAACATGGGAAGGGATCGACGAAGTAACTCAGGGGCGTAGTGATTTTAAAAGAAAGTTAGGGGGCGCGTATGTTAAAAGGTTGGGAACCCCTGCTATAAATAGAAGCGAAAATCTTGTCCGTATACCATTCATAATAAAGATTTTTTTCAGAAATCGACATGGCTGGATCTGTTCCTGGCCGAGTTCCTGATCCGCGTCAATGACGGCGCCAACCCCAAGGAGTTGATCAAGTTCTGGTGAGGAAATGATATCATTAGGTTTGGTCGATCAAAGGTAAACATTATAGATTGTGTCTGGGCGGAAGTGCCACACCGTCTGACTCGTGTTTGGAAGTAAATTCCCACGATACGAGTTAAACTTGGATATGTTTGAGGTATTCATAATATTTATCTATCTGATAGCATTAATATCATATTAATATGGTTTGCTATTATTCAAACTCAAGTCGGTCGATCAATAAGAAAAACAGGCAAGAAACTCTACGGAGAATCATTTAAATAAAATAAAAAATATTGAGTGTGAGTGTGGCGCGGCAACTGTACCTCAATTTAAATTTACCACACGTTCGCATTGCATGTACGAGTATTTATAATTATTTATCAAACAAAACAAAGCCACTGGGCTCACCGCACCTCGCTTGGTACTTACGTAGAGCTCCAAAGTCTTGCGGCTGATAGACAAAAGTCGATCTGTTTCTCATAGAATAGAAACCACGATCATTATTATATTTTTCGTCGTGTCTATTTTGTTAATATATCCTGCCTGATTCAAATTCAAATTCAAAATTTAAGTTGTCGTTACAAACGTCTGAAGCTAGGTGCACGGTTCCAATTGGTAGTTTCCTATGGAGAAGAGCCGGCAAGAAATTCCACGGTTACTCTTGTAAAAATAATTGGCATTTACAATATTTTCAAATAACAGTTTTATTAGGTATGGGAGGCCAGTGTAGATCTTTCAACAAGTACCAGGTACTTAACAACATAATGATGGGTTTGATCCACTACAGTCCAGTGAGTGGCGTGGTGACGCTGGTGGGCTGCGAGCTTCTGTGCGGCATCCACCGCGTGACGTCATCCATCAACACGCACTACTCCGTGCCGCTGCCGTGCCTCGACACGCATGCGCCGCTCCTTGATCATGCACTGCCAAATATTGAGACACACGATGATGCCGGGTGTAAGTATAGATACAGTACTGTACTGTAGAATCAAAAGAAGGAAATAGGTAATTGCCTCGACACCGCCTTATGCAAAAGTTCCAGTGCCAAAGAAGCCTAAAGCTAGGTACAGATTGGTGAAACGTAACACTAATAAGTCGTCCTTGAAATGTACACAAGAACTAGTTGAAGTTTTTTCAATGTGTGTTATATTTAATGTTACGTTTCACCAATCTGTACCCGGGATTATACCACTTACTCTTGAAATTGTGACTCTATAACAAAAAGCTAGGTTACAAGAGTAGTTGCAGTAACACGTCGTACTGTATTACAGGATGGCAACATGTAACACGCAAATGTTGCCAGCGACCGACGTTCCGCAACGCAAAATACTTTATTATTCAAAGCCAAAGCTGCTTCTAACCTTCTACTTACTTGTATAGGTGCAGAACAAAAACCTGAAGAGCAGAAAGCGGGTCCAACGAGTTTGTTCACGCGCATCAACACCCAGTCTTCGGAACAGATCCTCAGGAAGTACCTGCTGGGTGGCGTGGCCTGGAGGTGCCTTGTGCTGCTCAAAGCTCTAGGAGTTGAGGTGAGGAACCGTCCTTCAGAACTAGTGACCCGCCTATGCTTCGCACGGTTTTTACGACTTGACAATTAACTTTTTTATATCTAAGTTTAATATGAATGTATACACACATATTCACCTAAATTTCCCGGAATAAATTCTCTAAAGCATTGTGAAAATCACATCAAAATCATCTCTTGCGTAGTTTAGAAGAACAACACGGTGAGACAGATACGAAGAGCGACTTTGTCATAGGAACATATCAAAAACAAAATTCGTAATTTCTGTAGTTTTCTTTCGGAAATTTTCATCCTGGTTCTCAATGTTTATGATATAACTTTTATGGGATAAAATAAGCAAATCAGAAGAAAGATAAGTGGGGTGGAAAACTGAATAAAATTCAGTTTAACCCAACTCCCAGTCTAACTGTTGAGTAAAATTAACCTTTTCACCGCCACGGACATCAATAGAAGTTCCAGATTTTCGTGCCACCAGCGCCACGACTTCATTAGAAGCTCTTCATTTTAACTATGTTATGAACGCTAAGGACTTTATATATAGTCGGCCAGTGATGTGACGCGAAAGGTAACACTGTTTGATTTAACCCGTTGAAATATTTAGAAATATTATTATCTAAAACAATTTGAGGTCAGTAAAATATGAACTTAGATAACTACTTTATAACAAAGGGAAAATATACGAATTTCGACCTTCGAATAGGTGCCGAATCAGAATTAAATAGTTGTTGGTAATCCTTATCGATAATTATATTCCCATCTCTACAAAACAATTGGTTGTCAGCTATAAGTCTATGGTTGTCAGTGCCCCGGGCGCCACGGACTCTTATAGAAGACGTTCTGTGACATCATATACGTATGGCTGTCAAGGTCACTTTGGCATAGTGCAGTCTGCAGCACTATTTGTTGCACTTTTTATTGCTTCATTATTAATAAGTAAAGATATAAGAAAGTTATTGACATGAACGAAGAACTGGATGCATTCTACAAAGTGTGGAATGTGAGAAAACGGGTCGTGGGACTGTAGCATTAGAATGCCCGGCCTGACGGGTAGGTAAACGCTACCGTTACATGAGTAAAGAAAAGAATAGAGACAAAGCTTAAACATTGCTGTGATAAGTACACTGCTACAAGTGTGTTATAACTTAAATCCATACTTACTTTCCATTTCGAAAAACACGGCGAAATATACAATAAATAGGTACAATGAAAAGTTCTGCCGCTTAAAAAATATTGACTGAAGTAGTTTAATTAATAAAACACGGGAGTAGACAAACATAGAAAAAAAGACTATAGACCACATCCCTAATCAGAATTGAATGAGCGTGCTCTGAGCGCCAAGGACTTGAAATGAAGTCAAAGAATGACGTCATGAAACAATTAGAGATGTACCTCATTTCATACGGCTCTAATTGAGTTATGTATTTGTTTCTTTGATATTTATAATTTATATTGTTTTTTCTTAATATGGATAGTGTGAAATAAAACAAATATGGAATTATTTAATCAGTTTTTATTTATATCAGTAAAATTATAAATAAAACATAACTTAACGTGTATAATTCTCATTCATCGATATGACGCTACCCTCATCACTACTGTTTACTATATATTTCGTTATACATTTATAGCTTGACGCTAGGCTAGGCATCGCGTTCTGTGTACGCTGGCGGTGAAAAGGTTAGGGTTCCGTTTGGTACCGTTCGGGTACGGTATCTTAATAAATCGAGTAAATCTACCCACAATTGACAAGGTTGAGACATCCGTTCATAATTGTTGTCCTAAGATAGTAATAATTGTTTATTACTGCGTTTTATTGATTTTTATTACGTACGTAATTAATTTCTACTCGGCTTTGGTTACGTGGCGTTCTTTGTCTGACGGACGCATTACTCGATGCTTGTGAACGTAAATTAACTATCTCAAGAGGTGCTAATTTAAATATAAATTTTCTTGGCCATTCCCCCGCTATCATTTAAAAAAGTCATAAAAATATATTGAAACTCATATCTACTCTGCGTATCAAATTGACCCCGGCTTGGTAACATTTGTGCATCTCTATCGCAAGGCCACTAATTACTGATGTTAACATAGCCGTTCTGTTAATTTATGTTCTTTAGTGCAACGAACTTCTGTAATAAGTTGAATAATAAAAAAATATGAAACCTTTTAAAACGTCCTTTAAACTGAGATACCTAACGCTAATCTTGTTGAATAAATTAGTATTTCGCAAGTAATCAAACGTACGGGACGTTGTTATTGTAGACTGTAGTTCCTTGTATTCAAAGTTAAGAACAGAAAAGTACTGAGCGCCCCAGTTAAACAATAATAGTACCGCGTACTATAAACTGTGTCACAAACAAACATGTATACAGCAGAAATACTATGTTTTACTAGATTATAGGTCAGATCTTATAAATAGCCCAACACAGTACTTTCTACTTGCTAAGCCCTAGCGAAACAGTAAATAAAGCTAACAACTTCTTCATTAACGTAGGAAAAATCTTAGCAGAAAAAACCTTATTATTGTTGTAATAGTGTTGCACGAAACTCTTTTGTCTTATTAGATACTGAACTTCCAAGATGGTTTAACAAAAGGAATATTTCGTAAATTGCTTAAAAAACGCTGTAGTCTCACCCCTATGTTTAAAGCTGGAGACACAAATTGTGTAAATAACTGCAGGCCAATTTCAGTTTTAACAGGCCTCAAAGATTTTGGAAATAATTATAGTAATAGTAAAATAATTTATTTGCGTAAAACATGGTATACAACGGTGTTAAACATAGTTCAGAGTGGCACAAACATGTTTAGCTAAGATAAAACAAAGCATGCAAAAATTTGATGTTACAGGGTTACATTTACATTATAATTAAGTACATTAATGTTAGTATACAGGGTGTTTGGCGCATGGACCGACACAATTTTTTCAGGGATTTGGGAGGTCATTAGCTAGGTTCTACCCATACACCCTTTGTCCCAAATGTCACGGTTGGTTACATATGATTATTTTTTTAAAATGAAAAAAAATCCCAAAATGTGTCCTTTAATTTGAAATAACTTTTTTGTTTGTGGGCGTAGTGGCACAAAACAAATTTTGTTGCATTCTCCAAAGTCCTTTAAATCTAAAAACATCTTTGTTTTATACAACTGGTTTCAAGAAAATTCCTTACAAGCTTCCAAAGTTAATTTTTGTATTTAATGAATGAAATTTTACAACTTCTAAATTAATTATAAAAAAAACTAAAAGCTATTTTGAACTTAGCTAGAACCTAGCTAATGACCTCCCAAATCCCTGAAAAAATTGTGTCGGTCCATGCGCCAAACACCCGGTATAATGTCAATCTTTTTTATCCATAAATTCTTTCAAACTATAAAAGCTACATTCATTTAGCCATTTGTATAATTTGTTTTTAAATAATCTTACATTTAATAGTTTGAGATTGTTTGGTATTTTATTGTAAGTACGCACACACATTGCTAGACAGCTTTTACTATATTTGGTTAGCTTTGGTAAATAATTTAACACCAGTGCATAAGGATTACGTCTGCTCCGAGGACATACATCGCTTGCTGTCTTGAATAATTGCTTATTCTTGGTCACAAACACACATATTTCGTAAATATACAGAGATGGAAACGGTAACAAACCAAGTTTTTTAAATATTGGCCGACATGTATCATCCGGCTGAAGTCCATAAATTGATCTTAGGCACTTCTTTTGAGCGATGAACGCTCTATTTAGATCAGTGCTATTTCCCCACATTATAAGACCATAGCGTAGTAACGATTCAACATATGCATGGTAAGATGGTATAAACTGTAGATTAGTAAACTATCTTGAAAGTAATAAATTACTCTCTGACCATCAATATGGTTTTAGGCCTAAAAGATCAACAGGCTAAGCTGTTCACGATATTCTGACAAATTTTATAAGCACAAACCTGGATAACGGCATGCACACCATAGGGTTATTTTTAGACCTTGCCAAGGCTTTTGACACAATTTCTTGTACTTTGCTTTAGTACAAGCTGGAAATGCTGGGAATACGGGGAGTACAGTTGCAACTATTATCTGATTACCTTACGACCGCCATCAGTGTGTAAAATAGGTCAGTGCATGAGTTCTGAACTTAAGGATAGCTGTTGTGGAATCCCACAAGGCAGTTTTTTGGGTCCAACTTTGTTTTGATCGGTGCAATTTGACACTCCAAAGGGTGTAATTATGTCATATGCAAATGACACAGCTCTACTGTTTGCAGCTAAATCAAAGGCCGAGGTCTATGAACTAGCACAAAATGGTTTTAATACTGTGTCTAATTGGTTTCATAAAAATCTCTTAACATTAAATACATACATATAAAACCAAGTACCTATTATTTTCAATGAGAAACACTAATCCAACGCTTACTAATCTAAACATTCAAGCGTATAACAATTGTAATTTTCATTATGCTGACATTGCATGCAGTTGTCCCAGTTTAACTAAAACCGACCATATCAAATATCTGGGCGTCACGATTGATACAAACCTGAATTTCCGCAAACACATTGATTTATTATGCACCAGAGTGCGTTAACTAATATTTTTTTTTTTAACTTATGTTACATAGCCGACTTTAAATTAATTAGACAGGTTTATTTGGCTTTGTGTCAATCTATTATTACCTACTGCATAAAGTCCTGGGTGTAACCGCTAAATAAATTTTACTGCACCTAGAACGCACCCAAAGACCAGTTTTAAAGGTTGCTCCTTTTCGTCCATTTAGATTTTCTACACACCAGCTTTATATGGCATGTAAGGTGCTAACAGTACGACAATCATTTGTTTTAAATGTAGTTTTATTCCAACACACTGAACTTTATTTTAACCCAGTGCCTTCAGATAGTAGAACAAAAGATTTGGTTTGTGCTAACTCTCAGACTAAACATGCTTTTGCTAATCGATTTTATTTATTTTTAGGGCCCTACTTTTATAACCAATTTAACAGAGTGCTAAAGATTTATAGTTCATGTTATAACAGGTGTAACCTACTAGTACAGGAATATTTAGCAATACTCAATTATGCAGACACGGAAATCAACCTACTCTAATATAATTAATAATAGTGTCCACTTTATCTACTTTAATATTATTAATTTATGTATTTATTGAAATATAATATATCTATATCTAGTTTTAAAACAATATACCCAAATAGTTACTCTATAAGTCATTGAACTTATAACTTATTATTGTCTTCATTTTAAATGTTTGATGACTTGAAACACAGTTTTTCATAAACCTAGATCAGGCAGGTCTACATTACAGTTAGAATTAAATATTACTCGATTGTAATTAATCTAAATCATAATTTTACTTTATATTTGTATACATTTTATTTTAGGTATTTTTTTTTTTCTAAGTACTTGCAAAATCAATCTGCCTAGCCTTTTCCCAACAATGTTGGGGGCTGCTGCCAGTCTAACCGGATGCAGCTGAATACCAGTATTTTACATGGAGCGACTGCCATCTGACTTCGACAACCCAGAAACTGGGTAACACGATAGCCATTGGTAAGACTGGTTGTCAGAGTAATGGGCTTCTGACTACCCGTAACGACTGTAAATGTACGAATGGCTTAACCAACCAACCAACTGCTTAACGTCTTTCCGAGGCACGGGGTGTCTCGATATGTAATGGATGGTCACACATTGACGTTACTAAGTACTTGTAGATCAATTTAAAATATATCCGCGAGCTGGTAATCGGATTATGAACGTATCGATCGTTTTGATCGAAAGTAAATAGAGCTTACCAAGCGGCGTTCGTGCGGCGTTGTTAAACTCCTGTAGCTGTTTAACATTGTAATAGCAAAAAATTCCTAACAAGATACAAAAAGAAACCTTTTTTTTTGGTAGTCAGCGACCGCAGATAGTTTAGTTGCTTGAAGTAGGAGCTTCGAAAATTTGCACGGTTTTCTGTTTTATCGTGTTTAGATTTCGATACCCATCATGTCTGTGGAGTTTCGCTACATAATTTAATTTATAATGTCCATATACCTGGACATACTTTAACAGGGCACCGATACTCATGCATAATTAGATAAAGTTGGGATAGGTCTTCCTAAGATAGTAGTGAACCTACAATAAGTTGCAACTTGACTCGTGTGACGTGAACAGTTATCGGCACGTCGGCACCCTCGACGGAAACATAGGTACTTGTTATCAGGACCCGGCGCGATCTACGTCGCAACTCATGTGTTATCATTACTAGATCTCAACTGTCTTGTGCTGTACATGACAAGCCTATAAGATAGTGTGTTTTAGTAGTGTTGTATAAAGTAGTTTCAAATATGGAGCTACCGATGCGAATCTTCTTTTCACGTATCGGCACAGTCAGCATCATGGTGCGGTAGCGGGCCGATTGTCCATGCGTCTGTCAAATTTAAGGTACTCACATTAAGAGGCAAATTTTGCCTCTTAATCAACAGTCCAAAAATCTTAACAAAAGACGACACAAATACAATGACACATTTTAACGAAATTGACTTATCGATTCACTCTCATTTGTAAGAAAAAAAAGGAAATTATTTTATTTGCGCCAAGACATGACGCATAAAGAAGTAAAAATAAAACACAAAAACTATACTAATAGAATGCGAAAATATGCTGTTCAGCTGTTGCTCAGTTGGCTGAACAGCCGTGAGATGTCGATTTCTTAACGTAGTGCTCACGATGAATCGGTCTTCTCGTGTAGTTGTGCACCTTAGCCTGCCATTTCCTGGTCTCCTGATATTCATGCCGGTCTCTTGAAATCGCTGGAGTACTCTTTGGACCGTTGGTAAAGATACTCCTACTGTTCTAGCAGTGATACGCTGACTTCTTCCTTCTTGTACCATGGTAATAATCTGTGTACATTATTCAGGTGTTAACGACATGATATTGCACTGAATACTCTGATCAATCCAAGGAATCATTTATAATGGCAGCTCGCATTGAAACAAAAGCAAAAAAAAAATATTTTCCTAATTCTAAATTTTTAAAATTTTCAATGAATAGTTTTTTTTTTGTTATATAATGTTTCTTGTACAAATGAAACCTCTTTAGAGATTTAGAACAAGCATTAGTAACCTGCTTACTACATATTATTCTAGCGATCTAGGTATGTAATTCATGGAGCAATATATATATATAGCAAGTTTAAAAATAAAAAAAACAACTCCTTTAAAAAAAACACTACAGTGTGAAATATAACTTTAATTTCGGAAGTCAGTGTCTTTTCTTTTATATTTTCCTTTTATTGCCACCTTTTAAGTTACGATAGCCTAATGTCAACTACTCATCACCTTTTACAAAATATTGCTTTTCCCGATGCAGGAACGTTAATCGTTGAGGAGTTCTCCTGGTACTTCACCATCACCTCTACTTCCCCATATGCATTATGACGAGCATAAATTGCTTGCAACCATATTTAAGTACTAGAATCGCTACCCGTGAAATACATATTATTGAACAGTTCCGGTGGCCATCTGTGGTCTTCATCATCAGTTCCACTTCAACAAATGGTGCTTTCTGAGAGCAACTGCACGAGTTACTATAAAAAATACCCAAATTGCTATAGTGTGACAATAATATTTGAAGAATATTCTCGATTTCTCCAGGATCCAATCATCAGATCCTGACTTGATGATAATGGGACCACCTCAGAAGTAGGTATAACCTTAAAAAAAAAAAAATGCAAATCGTCTATATGTGACGGAGTAATGCCCGAACATAAAAACAAAAAATAATAATATTAAAACCTCCTCATTTTAGGAGTCGGTTCCTTGGTTATTTGCTTTTTTTACAATATACCTTTCTCTAAATAATAACTCCATGGATAACGGAACCTAGAGTTGTCTGATTGATAATGTGATAACACAGTGCTTTGGGCGCGTTATCAAGTAACGTTTAATTACGACTTATTGAAACTGTTCAACAACTGCTTGTCAGACAGTCAGAGATACAAGCGTAAGCGTGTTCTCATGCACGTATGCAATTAACATGTTAGCATACCTCTTTATTGGTCTGTTTACTGAACTGATTATTTTGGGTATACGTTCAACTGTCACTAACGAGACACAATATTTTTTTAAATTATGCCTTCTAAAGGCCAATCGACAAATGATCAGGTAATATATGTACACAAACAACCTGTTACACTTTATACATGACATTTATTATCACGTACTAAATAAACTCCCATTTCGCCAGTTATAACCATCGCTCAGCAATATACTGACCAGGACTAATTAAAAAATCTAAAAAAATCCTAACACTTTCGACTCCACCCACTTTTCATAGAACTCATACGCCATGCCGCCATACATATTGGAAGTGAAACCTCCGGAAGGGTTTGCGCTAAAGTTAACCATCTCGGACGGTCCACGGAACTAACTTTAAAATAGTGTTATAAAACACTGTAAAACGTGTAAAATTGTGTTTTCAGGGAGTCTTGTATACGTAGTTTCCAACCTTTTAATTTTTTTCCGCGAAGAAAAAAATAATAATACTGTGCCTGGATTATAAAACCAACGCATACACTAATAAATCTTGTTAAAATATACATCAGATTTTATTTTCACGGTTTGTAATGCTGTATTCGCTAAGAAAAAACAAAATTTAAAATGAGCCTTCCGCGAGGGCTCCCGGCATCCCATGTGCGACTAGGCGAACCCTCCAGGAGGGCTCCCGGCACTGAACGTCTTAAGGAGAGTTTTACGTCCTTCTTACAAAATTATTAAAATTGTTATTATTTCTTATTGTTTTTTTTTCTATTTTATATACAGGGTCTATCATGCTGTCGGCAGCTGAGCTCCGTGCTCATCTGGTTGTTTGGCGAGTTGAGCGGAGCGAGCAGTAATGCTAGCTCAGGTGCAGCACAGCCGGCCACGCCGCGTACTCCTATACACCAGCTCTTCTCACATAGGTACGGCAAATCTGGTTTATGGTTTTTAATAGAAAATCTAAACTCATTACAATCATGCAGTTTTCTTTGAGTATAATCATATATGCCGTGTGACATAGAATCAGTCCGTTCAGTCGGCAAAAAACCGTGAATGAAGTAAGCACTGGAAACATTTACCAGATCAGATCGTAGACTTAAAACTACTATTACAACTAACTACGATAGAATAATATTAACATGCAGTCAGCAGTGATCAGTGGCTGATCAGTGCCTGTGATCAGTTTCAAACGTCAACCTCAGTAGCCCACTACCTGTTATTATTATTGCAACAGACATGACCTCAGCGTAAGAGTAAATATGACAATATTACAACAATGCCTGTGTTAGTGCTTATCTAGTAAACTATAAAACGCGTACATCTGTACCTCTGTGCCATCTTAATCATATAGAATAAGAAATCATGGAAGCGAAACTTGCTCCGAATGCATTCAAAGTCGAGCCTAAAGTTTTAAGCTGCTTAAGATACGTTCAAGACAGAATTGCATAGTCACTTGCGTTGGAATGGGCAGCTAGCTTCATATTTCTGACTGACCGTCTCCTTAACAATTCAAAAGTGCCTGGTTGAGTAAATGGTTTAATTGAATGGTTTGAGTTGCGACAGATACCCTGTTTTAGCTTGGGCGGGTCACCTTCTACTTAGCAACATTCATTTATTTACCGACAGAGAAGCACTGCCAGAACCGTTGAATCAAGAAGCAAGAAATTATGCACATGAATTCCTTAAACTACATGTTCCGTTTGACGTCCCATAACTCTAAGGTTATATGCTATAAGCAAAAATAATACAAAAAGTCCTAGAACAACTGTTCCAAAAATACATACGTTTCGAAGATCGCTAGACTCTCGATGTGTGTATCTAAGTTTCATTGATAACATAACATAACATCACGCCTTGTTTCCCCGAAAGGTTGGGCAGAGGTGTACCTGTAGTACACCCACATTTCGCCAGTTATGTTTTTAAGTCCCGGTTCATTGATAAGTACGAGTAAATCATTTTCATTTATAGTTAAAGCTAAGAAAATGCGAAGTTGCCAGATTTGTTTATGGACCAAGATTAGTCTGAATATTTAAAAAAAAAAAAATATTTCGCGTACAAGTGTTACAATATAAAATTAAAATCGTGGCTATGTAGAATTATATAAAAAACGAACAATTATTTATAATTATGCCAGTTGATTCTTTGACATGGTCTCAGTTATGGGATATCAAAAGGAAAACCTTGTATAACAAAAGTGAGCACTATGGAAGGATTTTTGAAAATTCATCCCCTAAAGGAGTTAAATGGGGGAGGAGAGTTAGTATGAAAGTTCGTCATTTATGTTGTTATGGAATCCCATCGGGCACATGGCTTGTAAGTCATAGCATCGTAGTGGGAAATGATAGGTTTTTGTTTCGGTACTATCGGCGTAGGCTTAGTCAATTTGACGTGTTATAGCCATTTCAGACAACTTTCAAAGAACGATAGTTGTAATTTGAATATGCTGACAATTTAGGTTGGTAGTCCGTTTGATTAGCAATTAATTTATTTGACTTAACAAGAGTTTCACTTCAAGTTGTTATTCTATGCCTACAGCGATAAACACTGCTACAATGTAAATAAGTATCAAATGTAATCTTACCGGGAGGAGCTTGAACAAACAGACCTTGTCTGCCCTTGACACCGCGACACATATCGTGAAAATAGACGGAATACCTTCAACACCTTACTATAAATATATATTTTATTGCTTGTTTACTTCAATAGATAAAGTATTTTATTACTTAATTTCATCTATCGGAGTTTAATAAAAATGTATTATTTTAGATGGTAATTGCCTTTATTTAATATTTTGTCTAATGGGGACATTAGTAGATCGAGCACATTTATTGCGGTAGGTTCAATATAACATTACGTGCGGTAAATAAGTACCAGGAACTTGCTATGCAATATCTGACTGTCGCATTAGTATCGTTTGTCGAAACAGTCCATGCAGAAGATGCGTGTTCTTACGAGCCTCAATCACAGATTACTACAGATGGGAAACTCCGCAAAGTAATTTAAATAAAAAGCGACTCTTACCACGACACAATAATGTGTAATTCAGGTCGCACGGCGCTAATCACCTACAGTTATATTCACCTAGAAGACGCCTCTCTTTCTATCGTGTTACTCTTAGATCTTCTGTACTACACTCACTGAATAGGGTGTTTTACTCTATATGAGAAAAAAATCTAAAAATATATTATTGAAATAGCTTAGGCAAAAAACAGTCGGAAATCGTTAGTTTTAGTTCATAAAAAAGCAAACTCCATTTTAAAATTCAGTTCAAAAGTTTCAGCTTTTTTAATCTGTTTCATAACACCATTAGATAGTAGTCGCCATGTTATTACGCCGTACGGCTATGTAAACTTAGAAAGTGTTAACTGTCAACAATCAGCGTACCTTTTAATCTATAAAGGCTTTTTATTATTTTCGTGACCAACGTAATTTTTATTGAAATAATACCATGGAGGACGGTTTTGTAAAAGGAGACAACACAAACTTATAACTTATAAATATCACTGCATTTGTTTACACAGCCCACTAACGTCATGACCACAGCAATATGGCGACCACTGCGTCCAGCGTATTCGTCAAATTACGCGCGAAATTTGAAAATGCAAAATTAAAATGCATTTTTATGGCATTTAATATCTAAAACTCGATTGAATAAAAAATTTGTGAATTTTTTTAGTGATTCATTTTCACTATAGAATCTAATTGAGACACTTTTCAAAAATGGGTGTAATACCCTATTGGCCCAGCAAGGCAGGCCCGCCGCGTACTTGTAGCTTACTGCGGACAACCTTACCTTAACTACGGTATTCATCTGTGCCTCAATGCAAATTGTGACTAGGGCTGTATTTCACACAGTTAAGATACTTTAAACTAAATTATGAGTTCTGTTTCAGAATATGGTCAAAACAGAAGCCGGTCGGTGGGCAGACGTCCAAGGTGCACCCCGCCGCCTCTTCTGATAGAGGATCGGTCACTGGAAGGTAACTGACATCATTACCTTTAGCATATTAATTTAGTTAACAACGCCCTGCTACAGTTATCGCTTCAAAATACTTGTCACAGCAGGTGAAGGTCGGTTTGCAAAAGAGCAGATTTAACTGAAATCAATCTATCTCCATCATTAAGAGCGTATATTCTGAAAGTGGGCAACCTCGCAAATAGATGGCAAATATTTCGCTGTTTTGATTAATTTGGCAATATTACTGTATGGAAATATGAAATGTGGCTAACTAGTGAACTACATAGAATATTAGATAATAATGAATTGCAATTATTACACTGAGTTTGATGTTTGTGTTTTGATGTTGATTCGCTGTTACGATATGAATTATTGCATGTCATAATCAATGTTCACTAGTTAGCCACATTTCAAATTTCCATACAGTAATATTGCCAAATTAATCAAAACAGGTAAATATTTGACAGCTATTTGCGAAGTTGCCAACTTTTAGGATAAGCGCTCTTAACTCTGCTGTTTTGAACAGAAACTGAATGATGACTTCGCGTTGGAATATACAATAATACCATACTTACCTAGATATTTTGTATAGACATATTTGGGGAGTAGACATTCAAACTGTGTTTTGTAGCCAAAAAACTTATAATTGTCTATGGTAGCTATTTTCTTCATTATAAAAAATCAAACCGTTTAGTGTATTTATTTACCCTAATGTTTTATCCTATACATTTCTCTGCTCAAAAACTGTCCATACAAACAAACTTTGTTTTGTCCAAGCTCCAGTTTCATTCATAAAATGATTTGTTGTCCATTCCTACAATCATACCTTGATTGTAAGAATGGACTCTTAGGCGGCCATTTTGCTGTGACAAATCACTTTGTGAACGAAAACTATATCATTTGACAGCCAAGCGTATAGGTTGTTTCATTCAAAACAATATTTATCCATGACCAATACATTCAAATCATGATTTGTCCCTCGATTTCATGTAAAACTAGTTTTGTCCATTTTATTTTTCTAAATTCTACCTTCCTACGAGTGGCTATAAAGACAATAATGTTAAAATTAATAGTCATTTAGATGCTTTTTCTCTTTACCCGACATTTGGCGGCGATGGAAAAAGCACGTTTTGATTATTTGCTCCTCTTATTCTGTAATGTTGTCATGTCTACAGGTCGAGGCACTCAACGCAGCCTAAACTCGACTCCTTAGAACGGACAAAGAAAAGACTTTCTAAGCATACAGACCAGTCATCAGAGTCGGGAGACTCCAACGATGACCTGCAGATCCTGAACCGCTCTCTAACCATCAAGGTGTGCAAGTCAAACGATGACTTTGAGTACTTCAACAGCACGCGATCCTCCAACGAATACCCTAACGACTCGTATTACGACCCCTTTTACACCCCCAGAAAAGCCAAGCCAAAAGCAGATGATTACATCAACGATAAACACAGAGAAATCATCAACTCTGAAATAACAACATTCCAATTTACTTTAATTATAACTGATTTACTGCAGGAGTTGTGCAAGGCTGAGAGCAGTTTGTCCGGGTCAGAAGGATCGCAAATCTCCATGCAATGTATTAACTTTTCCTTACGTAATCTATGCACGTTACAATTTAGTTCTCTGCCTCAGTCACAACAAGATAGTACTCAAGAAGTATCACGAATGAAAGTAGCCTTAACAGAACTGCTAATGGTCTCACTAGACCAGGTCCTAATCCACTCGGACTTATGTGCCAAACTGATCAACAACGGAATCCTGCCAATGCTGCTCCGAATACTCGAAGACGTCATCTCGAAGTGCCGACAAAACAAACTCGAATACCAGAACCGTAAAGAGGATAACACTGAATCGGAAAATTTGCTCAAGTTCGTATTTGGAATCGCGTATTCAATAACAGCGTTCTTCCATTGTTTGCTGATGCAATGTCGCAGTGTGGACAAACTACGGGAGTTTACAGATCAGTTCAAGCTGTACGGAGAGTGTTTGAAAGGAGGGCTCTTGAAGGAATGTATAGAGTTAATGATTAGGATACCAGCGGAGGAAGAAGAGAGCGTTGTGTTGGTAAAAAAGTTAATAGAGACAGTCGGGAAGTTGGTGGTGGGCATGAAACGCGTGCGCAGTGAAGTGTTACACTCCGCCGCGTGCGCGCGCGCGCGACACAAGGCGTGTCGCGCGCGCGTCGCGGCCGGCCTGCACCACCATCACGACGTCCTCGGAGAAGCCAGCGCTGGGCTACCGATGTCTTCTACGTGCTGCGTTTCAGTTTTATACGGAACTCTGACGGCACTACTCACCGATGAGGAAGTAACTGCGCAAAGTGTATTGAGGAACAAGATTTTAAAGGTGATGTTAAACTGTAAAGTGTGTTGCTGCTTCTCACCAGGCCTATTAATGGAAAGCATTGTAAGGCTGATGTTAACACACAGCAGCGTCGCCCCCTTATGTCTGCAAGTCTTAGAACATACTGTATACGGAGAGTTAGGAGCGAGTATACTCATACAAAAAGTGACAGATCAACTGCCGTGCTCGGTCTGTGAGCCGTGTGATGAGAAGCAGGAAGTGGGCAGGAAGTTCTGCTCCCACGGCATCAGTCCCGCGGAGAGAAAGAGTGTGTGGTCGTTCCTGTACCATTACAACTCTTTGCTACAGCTAGACAACCATAATAATGTACTACATTCCACGGTCAGTCACTTACTGAGGGTGACACCTAAATGTAGAACAGAAATGAAGTGTGAACTACTCTTCAGCGTAATATACCCTACTTTCATTGTCGCCAAGCATAGATACATCATACGAATGGAAGAATCAGCTTATTTCCTCACCGTATCCTGCCTGAACATCTTCGCAAGTCTCCTGAACACAGTGTCGTTCGCTGAACAATTTATACAAAAAGGTGGACTCAGTTATGTATTAGAATTGGTATCACTACCGGAATTTTCCAACCAGTGCTGCTCTATATTAGAGATAGCAATAATCGTGGAGGTTTTTAAACTAATCAAGGAAAATTCCGAACTGACTTACTTTAGAGAGATGAGTTCCTTAGCATCCGTACAGATGCTGTTCAAATCTTTGACGGAAGTTACTGACAAATGCTTCAAGATATACAAACTCAAACTTCCCGAGGAAAAATTCGGAGACTTATGTGACATCAGTAAAGAACGTGATATGCTAGCATTCATTCACCCTACAGAGCTGCGATCAAGTAAACAGTCTTCACCGCAGTCAATCAAGTCTAATTTCGCATCAAGCGAGGGTGTAGTGGAAGAGACAACTGCAGATAACATGGAGATTTTGAAGAACGTGTGGACCGTTTGGAAGACTTGTGCTTGTCTATGCCTGTACAGTCCTATGTTCAGAGAGTACGTGGTCAGTGAGAGTGTGTTCCTGGACAGTTACGCTTTACTGAAAGTGTTGTTATATTATCTGTGTAACTGCGAGTGTGGGGTGGCCGAGATGAGGGTACTTATCAAGATCACCGAGGCATTGCTGACTGTGCAACTTTCTGCGTCTGGTGAGTGATTCAATATATATTTTTTCTTATTTATATCCTGTGATTCCTTTGCTAAAAAAACCGAATCAAACGTAAAATTGAACACAAACACATTGAATTGGACACGAATTTGTGCTCTTAGAAAACATAAAATTGGATAACAACAAGGAACGTGTAGAACATATAACTTCCTAACCTAACGTATTTAATAATTATGGTTCTCTATTGTGTTCCCTAACTTTTTTATCCATAATCTAAAGTGGCATTATTATTTTTTTGCTGATGAATGTTAACTTACCCTATCTTAATGTCACATAATATAACATGCCATAAAATTGAAATCCCTAATAAAATAGAATGTGCCCTTAATCTGTTTGTCATAAATATTACAATGAATAATATAAAAAGGACTGAAAACCGTTTGCCATACAAGTTACAAGTCAAATTCAAATTATTTAATGTTTATTTATCCTAATAATGTTTTTAAAACAAATTTGTTTTATAAAGGTTTTGCTGTGAACTTCTCTCCGGCGTTACGTACATACGAGTTAGGTTAGGTTATAGATAGATCACTTGTTGTGCTTGCATGCAGCAAGCATGCAGCATGCAAGCGAGTATGCTACATGCAGCAGGTATGGTTTCTGTCACGGCTCCGGCGGTCCCACGCGAGCTTATCGTCTAGCTTCGTCTTGCGCTTCAGCCGCGGCAGCGAGCGTTACCACCACCTGCTCCTCAACTCGCAGGCCGCCTCACCCATCCGCGCCTACGCGATTCTAAATTACACTCTAGGGGTAGGGCAGACTGGGCACGCCACTATTGTGGCAATAAGTCCCCTCTTTGAGGAGTGGCTAAAAAGGCGCCACGGCGTCCTCACCTTCCGCCTGACGCAGGTCCTCACCGGACACGGTTGTTTCGGGAGGTTCCTGTTTCTTATCGGGCGGGAGGAAACGCCCGGGTGTTATCACTGCGCGGATTGCCCGGAGGACACGGTGGAGCATACGGTGGAGGTCCGCCCTGCTTGGGCAGAGCACCGCCGTGTCCTCGTGGAGGCGATCGGTGACGGGGATCTCTCGCGTCCGGCCCTGGTTCAGGCCATGGCACTGAGCGAGAGGGCATGGGAAGCCGTCACCTCCTTCTGCGAAGCAGTAATATTCGCGAAGGAGGAGGCGGAACGTGTGAGGGAGAGGCAAAGTTCGCGCTCTCACGCCCCTAGCCGCCGGAGGAGGAGACGCCCTTTGCGTCGGGAATCGATTGCCGATTCCCGGCCACCGTAGGCGCGGGCTTGCGGACGGTGAGCAATGGGTAGCTCGCCGTCCGGTAAGGACAAGGCCCGGGTCGACGGCGCGTTGTGTTCCACGCGCGCCTCAAAGAGATGTCAGCAAGTGAAGGGGTCCGATGAGACCATTGCCTGCCGGGGTTGCGGGAAAGTCCGAAAGGGATACCGTGGCCCCCTGGCATTGCACAGGCAACAGAAGGAACACGGGTGAGTTTTAGTCAGTAAGAGTCTGACACGCCCTCCTGCTCCACCCAGAGCGGGAGGTCAATTGATGATTACCCACTCAAAAAAAACAAAAAGCTATCGTATTCAAATTTTTGTGGGGGTTTTGGTAGGTACCACAAGTAAAAAGTGAGAAATAAAATCTTTTTTTACAACAAATAAAACCGACTTCCAAAAAAAAACACTACAAAGTGAAAAATAAAAGAAAGTTTTTTTTTCTGGCTTTCTTTATCGATACTGAACCTACCCCTAAGCTATGGCACGCAATTACTTTAACACCCTGTATAATACAATACTTAGGTATGCCCTAAGTATGACATGACTTTATTTCATATAAAATTCGGAGATTCAATTATTATACTTAATTAAAAATTATGACAGAATAGTTTTAGAAGTAAAGATAATTATGTAAAACAAAATTTCAAATTTGTGAACATTATGGTTACTGAAGTTATATACAGCAAACGTGGTATGGATAATGATTTTCGGACAAAAATGTTAGGAGAAGAATGGGACCACCAATAATTATAATGTGGATTCAAACTCGTTACAGTTTAATCTGTAACGGGTATCATAAAAACATAATTAAATAAGTACATTAGTGCATTTATGTTAATTGGATTAGAATGAATCACCTATGATGACACCATTAAGCCGATCAACTGATCCGACTAATCACATATCTAGTACTAGCTGTTGCCCGCGACTTCGTCCGCGTGGTTCTGAAGATATCAAGTTTAATGATGTTTAACGCTAACTGTTTTTATATTTCAGTCAACAGAAAGTGCCTATCACACTAAGCAACTTTTTAAAGGCACCAATTATAAAAATATAGATTTTGTTATTTTTGTTAAAACCTCTCTGTACAGTTACACCACATTTTTTGTTTTATTTTCAGGCTGCAGTATAATAATATATACAAATATTAGGTGAACTAACTCTAGAACAGGCCACATACAACTGACCGTGAGAGAAGCAATCGTTTCTTAGATCTATGCCAGCTACTTTTAACGTTTGGCCCGGCACCTTATTATGTATTCGCTCCCGTGGTATTTCCCGCGGGACCCATTATTTTTCCCGGGATAAAAATTAGCCTATGTTACTCCCTGAAAACTAAGTTTTCTAATGGTAAAAGAATTTTTCAAATCGGTCCAGTAGTTTCGGAGCCTATTCAATACAAACAAACAATCAAATCTTTCCTCTTTATAATATTAGTTATGGTTAAGTTATGTATAAAAAATATAGTCTGAAATTTGGTATTTAATATGGTGACATGTGAATATCAGGCTCACCGTACTATAAGATACTTTTTACCACAGAAAAGCGTGACGGAGGTAACCGGGGAAAAACAAATAAAAATAAAAAACAAGTTATAATTTGATAAAACTACTTACCTACGTTAATGTTATTGTAAAAAAAATATATAAAAACCTATCTTCGTTTGAATTTAATTTAGTTGTATTTTCAATTTGTTGTTAGTCATCAATAAATGTTTGTTGAACACATAGGGTTGCGAAAGCGATTATATTCCCTTAAACCGGCCTGACATGGTCTCTATATTCTATTTCTCTACCAATTTTCAGGTACAAAAAGGCAAAGATTTCTTAAGAGCCCTTAGTCCAGGCTGTCACAAAATTCTTTCTTAGCTACTGTCTCCTACTCATAATCTCTAGACTTGCTAAATTTCAGGTTGGTAGTACAAAAAAAAAAAAGAAGTTCATACAAACTTGAGAGAGAGTGAGAGAGCTTAGACCTCTTTAATCCAGCCCTGTCGCAAAATCTGTTCTTAGCAAACGTCTACTAACTATTAATTACCTCCCAGCCAGTGCGAGTCGGACTCGCGCACCGAGGGTTCCGTATATATTGTACTGAATTTCATTATTACCCGCTTTTCAATGTGATCTGAATTTGGATCCTTAACTAAATATTCATATGAAAACAATTGCAAAAAAATAAATAATATGATATCCAATTGCGTTTTATTGAGATTGTAGTGGCCTACAAGCATACGTCCGGCCGCCACGGTGCGCCGCGCCTTACTGGAGTGCGCGTGTGTGTGTGTGTGCTAACCTAACATTAACTACCAAAAGATAAAGATGTCTTTTGTATTGGGCGAGCTTGAATCCGTCGCTGCTCGGGAGCACTAAAATCCTTCATTACGCTCGAGATAAGACACCGCTCTATCTCCTTGGTGAATAATCCATTATTAGGTACGCAATCGGGTTTTGAGAACTCGGCGGCATTATGACTTGAGGGGGCTATTTTCTGAAAAAAAAGCTTGACTTCTCTACCCAGATGTGACATCAGGGCGTTCAAAAGACACGAGCTGTGCGCTGGTGCGCGTGGCGCTCGGGGCCCCGGCGGCCGCGCTGGAGGGCGGCGGCGGGCTGCGCGCGCTGTGCGACGCGCTCATCCGGGTCGCGGCCGCGCGGCCCAGCCGGCAGCACTCCATGCCGCGCCGCCCGCATGTCAAGGTAACGTACTAAATCATTTCAGGTTACAGTACTCATGACTATGACCAACTTTTACTACAAGACGCTCCGTGGCACTATTGATGTACCTCATCTGTATGCTATGTTGGCTTGATTCTTTGTCCTAGACAAATACTGCCGCGGCAGAAAGCTCCAGGTTTGCTCTGCCTAGGCGTTGCACCGTTGCGCGTTCTGAAAAAAAAAAACAGCAGTTTCATACAACAGTGCAATACAAAACGATTAAAATGTATGACCAAAGTTATGGAAGTACGACGCTGCTTCTTGGATGTCTTTAATAGTATTTAATATTTTTTTTTTTTACTGCAAGGTTTATCCTCAATCAACAATAAGTAGGTATCAATATTCACTGATAGAATCCTTAGGTGTGAGCTGGCCCTAAAGACACAGGTGTAGATAAATCGCACGAGCTCAGAGTCTCAGTGAGGTTTCGTTAACCTTGACCTACAAACTCGTCTTTACGTAGGTGAGATCAGAGGCACGAATAAGGTTCGTTTTCGTTGCCCATTTCCAAATGGTTATGAAAACGACTTTCAATACAGGTTGTGCTCTATGCTAGGTCATGTGTCATTAATGCATGCACATTTCTACTACATATTCCTTCGCTATCACAAGCCTGATTAGAAATACTTTTTGTACCTTTATAATATACGAGTATAAAAAAAACTGCTGCAAACAGATGGATACAGATGAAACATTCCGCATTTTAGGTATGAACCTACAAGTAGGTGCGCGGTGAGCTCGTCTCGTTGAATTCAGTGGGCGTAAAGTAGTCTGAAGATACAAAAGTTACGCGATAGAAAGATAATTAGCGTCGTGCGACTTGAATTGCACTTTATTGTGCCGTACGAGAGTCGAAAATAAAAAGCGAGTAGGTTGAACCTACTCGCTTTTTATTTCTTTGAAATGACAAACTAGATCACGATAAAGCACATTTCCCAAACCAAATTAGACACAACATATTTCTAATCCCTACGTCGCGACTCGCACTTGACCGGTTGATATCAAAATATCAGAACACGGAATAACTTAACAGTGCAGCCGCGACACGCTTGGACATGGGTGCATACAACATCTTATATCTCTATTTTTTTATCTATTTTTTTTTATAGTGCAATATAGGACTGAATGTGCTTGACTGCAGATTTGTGCATGTGTGTGTTTAACAAATTGAGATAACTATGGAGTTGTCTACAACTAGCGACTGCTTAACATCAGGTATACCACCTTTTCCTATTTAAATTAGACATTATTCCCTGTGAGTCAGTCTCCCAGTCTACTTTCCTGAAAGGGAAAGCAGTGCCATAATCACCCATAATAGTACTCTCGAGGTTTTAACTAAATCTGTTGCATACAATATTTATTTCTCATACAAAAGTCGAATGTCATAATCATTAACCTGCGCACGAATTCATTTCCTTATATAACAAAAATGAGCACGAATGAATGATTTTTGAAAATTCACTTTTATGTAAAAGGTTTAAATAGAACATAAAAGTTTGTAAAATGCCCAAGCTCCTGGGGTTCCTACAGTAGACTATTGAATATTACATATAACAGAGGTGGCACTGGTATGACATCAAACCCTCCACCCATGAACCGATCACGTTCATCGAACTGGAACTATCACATCGTAAGGTTCAAGTTTGATGTAGGTGAAAAGTATCGGATTTCCTGCGGCTTTGTACACCTCAATTATAAGAGAACAGTAAGGCTGTTTGTGGTACGGCCCTGCGTATTATACAGTATAATGGACATATTTTAACGAGATCTAATTGTTGATTTGCGTACAACGAATACTTTTATAAGTACCTAATTTAATTACTTATAGCTTTTGATAAAATTCTACAAGGAATATAAAAACATATTAGTTGCTCACTTAATGCAACAGATAAACAAAAGCTCTATTTAAATGTTTTTAAGGTTCATCTGAGAACAACTGCATTTTTAATAAGATAACATTCAAGACTTCTTCAACTAACAAACAAACCAATTAAAAACTGCTTAAATTAGTATTCATACTATATAATTTTATAAATTCGAAAGTAACTCTGTATGTTACCTTTTCACGCCTAAACCACTGACCGGATTACGATAGAATCTGGCAAGGAGATAGATGGCATCCTGGGGAAGGACATAGGCTAGTTATTGTCTCAAAAATAGTCCTAAAAATAACCAAAAAGGAAAATTGAATTTATTATCTGCCTATCTATCTGTGTGTTAACTTTTTATGCCATGACGGCTAAACAGATTTAGATGAAAGGCCATGATCTGGGTTAGGACATAAGATACTGTGAATCCCGGTTGTACGTTCCTGTGGAATAATTTCTGACCTTATTCGTTTATAGAAGAACGAAAAGAAAAACTTTCCCTCCATCAAAAGTTGTTTCGCACCGGTGAAAGTTGCCGAAACAGATAAGAAAGGTATGTCTGAGATTTAGAAGAAAATGATGTCAAATGTAGTCAGGAAATAGAAAAATAACCTTATAGATAGTGCAATCCGAGACGACGCCCCACTCCGCTCCGCTCCGTACTAAAGTACAGCTTACAGTACAGTCATCGCGGAGTGGGGCGCGTCGTCGTGGATTGCACTATCTGTATTTAGCTATAGGTAAATGAATAAAAAACTATCAGATTACACTGATAAATTTAGAAAGCTATACCATAACGATCTAATGGCCGTTGATTAATATTCATCACAAAAATGTTGCCAACATTTTGCCACAGAGTTTACTCATAATAATATGAAGGCCAAAGACTGGAAAATGAGGTGTCGGTCGTCGTCCGGCGGCGAGATAGGTCGACGACATTGTGGACCGCGGGTAGAACCTGGATGAGGCTGGCACAGGAGCGTGGGAATTGGCACAAGAAAAGGGAGTCCATGCCCAGCTGTGGGCGAAGTCGGGCTGTGGATGTTGATGATAATGATAAAGGGTTTTATTTAGATATTGTTTACGTTTAGTCTATTTTTATTTCTGCCTGAGTATATATAGTTCTCGATGTTTTTGGTTGGTACCTATATTGGCGAGTGCTAGCTGACATATGGCTATTAATTTATCATTTAAATTATGTTTTGTGTTGCGTAATGTAAATTATTTTGCATATAGAATCATTTTTTTCTAACTGAACAGACAGCTGTGCTGCTGGGGAGTTGGTTGCGCCACTTTTTCTTCCCAGCTAAAGCACTAAGAATTGGTGAAGGGTGGGCGTTTTGTCATATGTAATTTTGACGTTCGAAAAGTGCTGATTCGCAGCCTAGTTTGAATAAATGACTTTTCAATTTGAATGAATAATATGAAAAGTAGTAGACCACCAGAATAGTAGCATGGTTTCAGACACTAGGAGTGCTCTTTGCCGTACCCATCAGCGCCTGTGCCGTACAATCTGTTGAGAGAAATATCGAAACAATGACTACTAAGGTCGACGTGTAGACGATGTCGCGGTTGATTAATAAAATTAGTCGCTTTTGATTTTGAAAACTCAAACTCAAACCATTTATTTCAATTAAACCCTTTACAGGCACTTTTGAATTGTCAAAGAGTCAGTTAGTGAGAAAGTTGAAGCTAGTTGCCCATTCCAAAACGTAGATCTCTATGGAGAAGAACGGGCAAGAACTTCCAAGGACACTCTTTTAAATATAGAAATTACAAAATCCTGGGTACATTACTCTTGTTGATTCTCTAAGTGAGAACAATGTAAAAAAAAAAAAAAAAAATCAAAAACGATTAAAAACAAGCCCTGGCAGATAAGAGATGACCAGTCTCAACTGACGGCGCCCGTTCACGAACATGACGCGTGGATCAGCACCATCCAGCTCAACCATTTTGTAGGGAACCGAATGATCCAACACACTCGCCACCATCAGCTAGACATTTAAGTGAGCATGACATACTACTACTACCCTGCTCTTTCAAGTCAAAATCAACATAATAACATAGTAAAACGACTCCATGGTAGGTACTCACATTTACAAAAATTTAAAATAAAAATGCGTCTAAGTTATACAAAACTATAGTTTGCAAGAATTTTACTATTATATCAATATTATCTATTGGAGTATTCAATAATTAAAACTTAGTTTAATAAAAAAAAACAAAATAAACAATAAGTTCGTAGTCAGAAAAAATAAAAAAGGGGAAGCAACTCTACCAATTTTTTCATTTTTAACTAGTGAGCCCAAGTGGCTGTGGAGCAGGACCAGCATTTAGCCAAGCATTTTTATCTACGATATAATCATCCAGCGTATAGTATGCTTGTCTACATAGTGTGCGTTTAATGCAAGTTTTAAATTTCTTCTCATTTAGTTGAAGAATATCGAGTGGTATTTTATTATAACATTTTACACAGTACCCCATAAAAGAAGTGTGTACTTTAGACAATCTGAAACGTGGTTGATCTAATTTGTTCCTATTTCTTGTGTTAAAATTATACCTGTCACTTATCTTACTATAGAGATGTAGATTTTTTCGAACATACATAATGTTTTCATATACACTCAGCGTCACAAAAATCGCACCTCTCCGAAAATAAGTTTCAAGCAAGTCCCGCCATCAACGTATACATTAAACCCTATTAATATTGGTATCAATTGAAAGTATGTTTAACGACCTTTAAATTAACAACAGTTAGAATTCCTAAACACAACAGATCTCATTAGCGCGTAACGTTAAAGAAAATGTTGTCAAAATACGCATTACAACGGCCACTAATTGCACCTCCCTACAAGGGTATAAAACGGGCGACCCGGGTCAAATGTGAGTCATTCGCTATTCAACCTTTGAAGTGAACACACGTGAACAGCTGCAGCAAGAAAAATACCTCAGAAGATGGATACCACTGCAGATGAAGCCGCTCAAGTCATTGCACTACTGCAATCAGGGATGCGGCAATGTGATGTTGCTCGGCAACTGAACTTGAGTCGTTTTTCCGTTCGACGAGTGTTCCAACGCTTCCAAGAGACTGGTGGCTATATCCGAAGACGTGGATCTGGAAGACAACGGTGCACATCCGAAAGAGACGATCGCTTCATTGTTTCAACGTCTTTACGTAATCGGTTCTCCAATGCTGTTGAGCTGCAACAACAACTGCGATCAGCTCGCAGAACTTCTGTCAGCGTCTCCACGATTAGAAGAAGAATGAAGGAGAAGAAAATTGCAGCTCACAGGGCTGCTACAGGGCCAAAATTGACTGCACAGCATAGGAGAGACCGGTTGCAATTTTCCCGTGACCATGTGGATTGGACAATAGACCAATGGAGGGCTGTACTCTTCTCGGATGAGACGAGGGTGTGTCTTTTCTGCAACGACAGGCGTAGAAGAGTGTACAGGAGGCAAGGGGAACGATTCGCACAAGCCTGTATTCAAGAGACAGTGGAATACGGGGGTGGCTCGTGCATGTTCTGGGGCGGCATGCCAATCGAAGGCAAAACGAACCTTGTGTGTGTTTCTCGGACTGGAAGTGCTCGCGGGCAAGGGTCGCTGACTGCTCCTCGGTACATAACAGAGATCTTAGAGGAGCAGGTTGTCCCTTATGCGGGTTTTGTTGGCAGTGGGTTCACGTTAATGCACGATAACGCCCGCTGTCACACCGCATTAATTGTAAGAGACTACCTGCAAGAAGTCCCTGTTATGCGCTGGCCGGCGCGAAGTCCAGACCTGAACCCTATCGAGCACCTTTGGGATGAACTGAAACGGCGAGTACGGGCACGTGATCCTACCACTCTCCAAGACCTCCAAGATGCCGTCGTTGCAGAATGAGACAACATTCCTCAAGAGACTGTTGTCACATTAATTAGGTCCATGAAAGAACGCATGGAAGCTGTCATCAGAGCTAGGGGGGGTAACACTAGGTTTTAAGTTGATTTTATGGACTTTTTTAAAATGTTCACTGATAAAATAAATTTTGCAGAATAAATATAGAGTCAATATCTGCGGCCCGTCCCCACAGCAAAATACCGTAAGACATGATGCTATGAAAGTAACTAAAATAGACCAGTCTCGCGGTATCCACGTCTGTTAGTTGGCGGATTTTCCAAACAGCGTAAGCGGCTGAACTTAGCCGCCCTGCATGTGATGTTAAGTGAGGACCCCGCTGTAGTTTTGAGTCAAGCGTGATTCCCAGGAAAACCGTTTTTTCGACGAATTCTAGTGTCTCCTTATTCAATACAACGTGACATTCACTACTTCTAACATTCGGTAACGCGAATCTTATGCATTTAGTTTTCTTCTCATTTAATACTAAATTATTTACAGTAAACCAATTATGGACCTTTAGCATAGCGTTATTTACGTCGTCAAGCTCCTGTGCGTGTCTGTTTACCTTAAAAATAAGTGATGTGTCATCAGCAAATAACACCATTTGTGGTCGGTTTTTCAGTAAATGAGGTAAATCATTTATGTATACTAAAAAGAGGAATGGGCCCAATATCGAGCCCTGTGGTACACCCATTTAGACTTTTAAACTCAATGAATTTACACCGTTTATTTGAACTTGCTGCAGTCTATCATTCAAATATGATTTTACTAAGTTAAGCGCAAGTTTTGCCAGTCCGTAATGCTGAAGTTTCAAGAGCAGTGTTTCGTGATTAACGCAATCAAATGCTTTGGATAGGTCGCAGAAGATACCTATTGCATCCTGTGCCTCTTCCCACGCGTTAAATATGTGTTTTAATAAAGTGACACCGGCGTCAGTTGTGCATCGTTCCTTGGTAAAACCATACTGTTGATCGTGTAAGATGTTATTACGATTAAAATGATTGAGCATTTGATTTAACATTACTTTTTCAAACACCTTGCTGAAAACCGGCAAAACCGATACGGGTCTATAATTATTAGTATCCTTGCTGTCCCCGGATTTGAAAAGTGGAATAACTTTACTGTACTTCATTAAATCCGGGAAGACCCCTTGATCTACACACAAATTAAATATTAAAGCTAAATAGGGTGCAATTGTCTCTCAATCCAATTGAAATCCTTGATCACAGCCAATAACTTTCGCCTTCTCATTGACACTGACATTTGAAAATAAATAGGTACTCATTGGCCTTCCTAATTTGATATGATAATGTTATATTAGTCGAATTCGAAAATACCTAATATTACAATACCTGTACTTGGATAATGCTTTATAATTATAATAGTGCTGTTTGTCAAGTTCAGCTAAACTTGCATGGTTTCGCTCACGTTCCTAATATTTGAAGGCTGTTGGGGTGTTTGTTACGAAACTCACAGTCGCGAGTCGATGTCTCTGATGACTGTTGTTTTTGTTTCTTTTGTGGTTAATTATCTTGATCTTTAAATTTCTCGAGTTGTTAATATAAACGGTATGTGTCTTCAGGTTTCTTAATAAACAGTGTTAAAGAACACCTAGCTAGTGGCACCACGGAACTAACAAAAGCCTCTCAAAGAATTCAAGTAGACTTGGCCGGTCCCTCAGTACTCTAACTAAATTGAATAATAGCCCTCCTAATTGTATTGAGTTCAGACCGTAAACCGAACCACTACTGTGTAGCTATATCATTCCAAAAATAACTATAAAGTTCACTGACTGCTCAAAGGCAAAACTTCGGAAGATGGCGAATGGCAGGAAGCGCCAAAATATTTTACATCCATGTTACCGTTTAACTGCCTGGTGACTTTAATAACCTGGTACCCTTCGTACCCTGACGCCGGGTGTTAATCTGTGTGTGATATTGATAAAGTGCAGTGTGTGGACAGGTGCCGCCGCTGCTGTGCACGTCGGGAGGCAGTTCCGCCGACTGCTCGTCCAGCGAGGACAGCGTGGCCGGGCCCTACGCCAGCGAGCACAGCGAGCCCCATGCCACCAGGCCGGATGAGGGGTACGAGGTGCGTACACTACCATTCAGTTAACTATCCTCACGACAACAGTCCATGCCATGTCTAGCGGGGCTGACAAACAAATATATTTATTGCATTCAAGAATGTGAATGCAGGTTTACAAAGACATATAATAGTCATTGTCGTCCCTGTATGGCACAGCAAAGTGGGAGAGAGTAAGAGGTGTTGCTAGATGTATTTGGAATGTTAGGACGCAACGCTATGTCCATTAGTGGCCTGCGATAGGCTGAGTCGACGCCTAGAATTTTGCTTCGAACAGCCTTTGATATTCGAACACCTATAGGTTCCAGCTTCATACGCTATCACTGTCCATGGGAATGTATTTTCCAATTTTGTATAAATTCAGAATCAGTTAATCAAATAATTAGCTGACGAGTCGATTAGTAAGGCGTGGCCCCAGCGACGGCAATTTTTAAGAATAATGTAGCATTTAATGGTTTAAAGCCTTCATAGAAAACTAGATTAAATCTAGTTTAGAACAAGAGTTAAACTTTCAGACTTGACATTTGCTAAGAAAATGGAATTGAAATACCTAACTGCATTTCGGTTACCTAAACTAACTAATCGAATAAGGTATTACAATCGCAGAGCAGCTAATAAAATAACTTCCCGAGATCATTATCATATTAACTTTCGGCTCGACTAAGTAGACGATAATAAAAAGAGAAAAAATAAAATGTGCTGTCCGTATATTCGTCCACGTGTTTTTATGGGTAGGTACCTAATCGTGGGCGCCCGTTAAACTTCATCGGTTTTTTTTCGTTGGAAAAGTGAAAACTGCGTCGTTTTCAAAAAATATTGATACGGCTTAACGCTTTATGGTTACTAACCTGGTGACAGAGTTTTTATCCCGATGGGGACGCCCATCGAGATAAAAAGCCGAGTCCGGCTTCACATGCCGTCGAGAAATATCTCTGCATGCGTTTCCCCACGATGTTTTCCTTCACCGTTTTTTAAACAAGTCATAATTATACAATAGGTACTCACGTGAATCCGAAAAGTCAGAGGTGCGTGCGTTGAGTTCGAGCTCGAGACCTGTGATTTGGCAGTCCGACGATCACACCACTAGGCTATCTCTGCTATTTTTAGGGTTCCGTAGTCAACAAGGAACCCTTATAGTTTCGCCATGTCAGTCTGTCTGTCTGTCTGTCCGCGGTTTAGCTCAAAAACTATTGGTACTAGAAAGTTGTAAATTGGCATGAGTATACAAGTTAATGACGCCGAAAAAGTGGTAAAATAAAATTTAGAAAAAAACAATTATTTAGGGTACCTCCCCTACATGTAAAGTGGGGATGATATATTTTTTTTTCGTCCTTACCATAGTGTGGGATATCGTTGGATAGGTCTTTCAAAATTAATAAAAATTAGGGTTTTGGGAATACCGTTTTTTGATTAAGTAAACCGTTCGTGACTTATCAAGCTTTAAAGTACCAATTTTCGTTAGAGTAAGTGTGTGTTTGTTAGGCATCTTCTAAAGGTTTTTTACTAATTGATGTACAGGCAAACAATGCTTATAATAAACTGTCGCCCGTAGCTGGAAAGTGATTTGCATTAGGCATTCTCAATAAACACGAAAACGCTACTGAAGAATTTCGTTTTCGCGTTTGCGATCTTATTTATACTTACAAATCAATTTCCCTGTGTTTTTCTTTGGCAGGCTGATGTCGAAGTTGGAAAACTGGATGTGCCTCCGCTCTACCGAACAAGGAAGCTCTCGGGGTCCATGTCTACAATACCTCCAGGTTTGTAGATAGCTAGCCCTTGCGGGTTGCGGCGCATCTTATTTCGACTTATTCACTATTACATTTTTTGGGGAACTGTAACATTTAAACTTAAAATGTAGAGTGAATTTGTCACTTAAGGTGTGCACAGCACTTACATATTTCAAGTTTTAAAATATTATATAGAGTACATAAAGACTTTAAAAAAAACAAAACTACATGAAAACAAAAGTGAAAAAAAAGCAATAACTTGTAGCTCTAAGGAATGGCACAGTCACTGACAAATAATAAATAAGTAATTAATAATATAGATAGCTATGGATATTAACTGTGGCCACTGTGGGTCAGTAACAATAATTGTGAGCTCATTGTACGTCCTCATCAACCTGTTTATTGGTGCCGAATGTCCGAGGTTAGTTCTTGTTGGGCATGGAGTGAACACATCTAGGATGCGTTCAGATCTGGGTGAACTCTGGCGAGGGACAGATATATTTATTTCGACGAGAAGCTTCGGGACTTGTATAGATCCATTAATGATTTTGTGGAGCAAAATCAGGTCGTTAGTATGCCTTCGCAGTTTTAAAGTTATCATTTTGAAGTGACTTAGCCTTTGCGAGTAATCAGCGTCCTGAGGACAGCTATCAGATAGCGTATAAAGCTTTTTTGGACCCGTTCTATGCGATTCACATGTGTACCATAAATTGGATTCCAATCAGGTGACGGGTATTCCAAAACAGTTCGTACAAGTGAATTATAGAGTACTGTTCAGTTAAGGTTTGGACAGTTTTGAAGTCCTAACAGGTTCTTTTTATGAATCCTAGTGTTTTACCTCGATGGTCCTAGTTTATCAATTATAACTTCTAGTTACAGCTATATATAAGCGGGCACGCCCTTTATGCCTGGAGGCTTTATTTTCTTTTTTAGATATCGTTTACGTTTAGTTATTTTTATTTCTGCTTGAGTATAGTTCTCGATGTTTTTGGTTGGTATATTGGCGTATGCTAGCTGTCATATGGCTATTAATTTATAATTTAAATTATGTTTTGCGTAATGTAAATTATCTTGCATTCTATTGTATAGAATCATTTTATTTTCTAACTAAACAGACAGCTGTGCTGCTGGGGAGTTTGTTGCGCCACTTCTTCTTCCCAGCTAAAGCACTAGGAAGTGGTGAAGGGTGGGCGTTTTGGGGGACTGTCTTATGTAATTTTGACGTTCGAAAAGTGCTGATTCTCAGCCTAGTTTGAATAAATGACTTTTGAATTTTGAATTTTTAGCAGCCCTAGAAGCAATAGAGTCAATGTGGGGTATGAGGGTAAGCTTATTGTCAAGGAGAACACCTAAGTCTCGGATTTTGTACTCTCCCGCTGAGCGAATATGAAGAAGTAAGCGTAAGGTGTTTTTTTGTGAATGTTATATGGTAACACTTATCAGCATTAAGAAACATGTGATTTTTAGCACACCAACTATGTACAGAGTTAAGATCTTCCTGGAGTAGGTTATTGTCTGTACTTGCTTCAATGACCCGATATACACTGGTCAGCAAATAAACCGAGCCACCCGCTACCTAGGAACTCTGATTCGATTTTCTCAAAAAGTATAAAACTTACAATTATCAAAGTTATACCTACAAAAAGTGCGTTTCATGGTGATTAAAATGACTACAAATTAATTCGAAAGTACCGTCAACTCACATTGTAATCAAGCAACAAACACAATGCTAACGATTTGCTCTGTTTTCACCAGAGTTTGAAATTAGCGTTCTTTTTCTCTACAATGAGGGTAGTCGGATATTTCTTATAATTTCTTTAGTTTTTGTCCATCGTTTGCTCAGACGCGTGTGTTTTTGCTACTTTTTTCGATTAATAATGGATACAACACCTCAGGAAGCAGCTCAAGCTGTAGCATTACTTCAAGCAGGCATTGCGCAACGTGAAGTCGCTCGAAGGCTTCGAATCAGCAGATCTTCGGTGCAACGAGTTTACAGACGATACCTAGAGACTGGAGCATTCGATCGCCGTCCAGGTACGGGCAGACCTAGGGCTACAGCAGCAGCAGATGATCGTTATATCCACCTTACTGTTCTGCGAAATCGCCACCTCAACGCAGTTCAAGTCCAACAAAGTCTGCGTGACGAACGCCAAGTGGTCATAAGTTCAGATACCGTCAGAAGGAGACTTGCTAAACGGAACCTGACCCCAGAAAGAGCTGCAACAACAGTAGCGGCCCAGCATTAACAGTAGCACACCGTCGAGCACGACTTGAATTTGCTCGAGAGCATAGGGATTGGACATTAGAGCAGTGGAGTAATGTACTCTTCACTGATGAGACCAGGGTGAGTCTACATGGAAGTGATCGACGTCAGAGAGTATATCGTCGCCCTGGAGAACGTTATTCTCAGTGTTGCATCGAGGAAACTGTTGCTTATGGAGGAGGATCTGTAATGGTCTGGGGCGGCATCTCGTTAACAGCACATACAGCGTTAGTTTTCATCGAACCGACTGGCCGTATGACGGACTGACTTCTCATCGCTACATTACTGAAATCCTCGCAGACCATGTGGTACCTTACGGAGGATATATCGGACAGGATATGCAATTGATGCATGATAATGCACGGCCTCATGTTGCTCATGTGGTGACCCAGTATCTATGCGACGTCAGCATTCGTACGATGGACTGGCCAGCTCGAAGCCCGGACTTGAATCCGATAGAACACTTATGGGATGAGCTAAAACGTCGGGTTCGAGCCCGGGTACCTGCTCCAACAAGGCTTCCAGAGCTGCGAATCGCAATTGAAGAGGAGTGGAATACAATTCCTCAAGATTTTATCGTCAGGCTCGTAAGGTCGATGAATACAAGGATGCTGGCAGTTATCCGAGCAAGGAGAGGGTATACGAAATATTGATCAAAAACTTTTTTTTGATTTTATCTTTGTTTTTGGCTTTAATTTTTTTTTTCACTTTATCATTACTAACGATTGTCACGACTGGAAAACGACTCTTCTTTGTAAAATCCTTAATAAACACAAATATTGATTAAACCCAATGAGTTTCCTTTCATTTTAATCACCATGAAACGCACTTTCTGTAGGTACAACTTTGATAATTGTAGGTTTTTTAGTTTTTGAGAAAATCGAATTAGAGTGCCTAGGTAGCGGGTGGCTCGGTTTATTTGCTGTCCAGTGTAGTTTCAAGTCATCTGCGAAGATGGAACAGGTACTGTGTTTGATACTGTTTGCTAAATCGTTGACGAATACAACAAATAGTATTGGGCCCAAATGGGAGCCTTGTGGGACTCCGGATGTTGAAAGGTAAGGTAGAGACTGATGCCCCTTTACTACAACTCTCTGTTTTCTGTCGGTCAGATAAGATTTAAACCACAGCCAAAGTTGACCAAATATGCCGAGTTTTTACAGGTTCTTGCAATACTATGTCCTTGTACGAGTATTGTGTCCAAATACTGAGCGATGGCGCAGTTAGTGGTAGAACAGTTGTCGCTAGGCTTGTCACCTTCTTTTTAGAAGAAAAATAGTACTTTTGTAAAATTTAGGAAACAAAATTAGTACACACTTATTTTTAATCATTATTTATTTTTCCATTTGTTTTTGTTATTAGTATTACTTTGGACTTTGGCCATCAAGATTTTATTATTTTTAAAATAAATATAGGAATCTAAGCAATTTAGATCCATATTCAAATAAATTAACAATTCATTTTTTATTAGATTAATACACTGGATCGCAAAAATTCCGGGTCGCTAATAAAAACCGTGTTATCTCTGTCTATCAATGTCAGATACGTAGAAGAGGTTTTAAATGAGCATGCTGGTCCTTTCTTAGTGAATAAGGGTGCAAATTCCATTTTTATGCACGATAATGCGCGACCACATACTGCTCGTTTGTTCAATATGTATATTCAAGTCGTCGGTATTACCTGCATGGAGTGGCCAGCTCGCAGCGCAGACTTAAATCCCATAGAACATGCATGGGACGAGCTTGGGTGATGCGTGAGACAACGCTCTCCTGCTCCCGTAACCTTAGACGATAAAGTACGAGAAAGTCGTGTTAGTTAGGGTAGGTAGGGTAGGTAGGTAGGGTAGGTTGGTGCGCCGTAGATATGTACTTAGTGCTACCCGTGTGAAGCCGGGGTGGGCAACTAGTTAAATATAAAAAGCGCGACAGTTGAATGAGCGATGAAAATATGGTATTTTTCGTAATATATTATTTTTCTATAATATACATATAGTACAATAGAGGAGCTCGTGGCTAAGTAGTAACTGCCTCACGGGTCGATCCGTCAGGTTAAGCTACGCTTGCCGGGGTTGGTCTGTGGATTGGTGACCATCTTTATTTATTTATTTTGGTTTACCAACAATTGTTTACACTGGTTATAGGCATAAAAAACAAGCAAAAACAGATAAACAATAGTGCACAATCACTTATAGGTAAACTCAGCATGCAAAATTTAAATTCTTTACATACCGAGACTCCTCCGTGCCTCGGAAAGCACGTTAAACCGTTGGTCCCGGTTGTTATTCGTGGATCTTTGACAGTCGTTACGGGTCGTCAGAAGCCCGAAAGTCTGACAACCAGTCTTACCAAGGGGTATCTTATTACCCAGTTACTGGGTTGTGGAGGTCAGACAGGCAGTCGCTCCATGTAAAATACTGGTATTCAGCTGCATCCAGTTAGACTGGAAGCCGACCCCAATATAGTTGGGAAAAGGCTAGGCAGATTGATTGATACATAATAGTACAATTGATTGAAATATACGAGTGGCAAGCCTAGTTGTCGCTTATGTATGAAAGGATAAGACCCCTTTTAAACTAGAAGCCATTAGATTAGGGTAATTAAAATTATTTTGATTTTGAAATTAATATTATTTTTTGGATACGGTGCTGAGTTGATAACTTTGTTTATTTATATTTTCAATAGTTATCTGCTAATGGCATTGCTGCGTATTGCAACATTTGAATGTTATTTGTATTTTTCGACTTGATTGAAATAAATTACCTTGCTGATAAGATATCTAAGATCTAAATCAGATGCCTTTTTTTGTAATACAACTAAAATTACCTGATGCGATTAGCGTTAAACTTGAATATGAATGTCATTTTTTATTTAACAAATACTGCCTAGAAACAAAAAGTATGTCGCACCTTGTAAGTTGTAACATAGTATAATTTACATAATATAAAACTTAGAGGTACCTACTAGTTTGTTCCGCGCCAAATTTTGGTTGTGCGTGGTCAGTGACTGTTCGTCCGCATACCGATACCGACATACCGGTATCTATCATTAATTTCGTCGCGACTTTCGAAAGTAGTTAAACTAAGTTTAAGATGTGAAAAGTTTAGAAAAAAACCTTTAGTTCGGTGTTTTGTGATAGAACCATGCATCCGGAAGTGGGCCTAATGGATAGTTCAACCAGTTTTGATTATGAAAACCTTTTTGAAGGTAAAAAAACTCGTTATCGTATACGATTCTTCCTTATATGTGACTAGTGCGACCCACGTGTTGTTGTTCAAGTTTTATATATTTTAACTTTATTTTGCTATCTACATGATATATCAATCTTGGACTATTGTCAATATTTAATTGTTTGTAGTTATGTTACTTCAACGTGCTCAAACGCGAGTCTAAACAAAAACATAACAAAAATTCTGGGAGAAAGTTCAGTGTAATGAACTAACCAACTCTTTTCCCACGATGGTATACGGAACTTGTTGTATTTTAATACTGGCCAGTGTAACGGCCAGTCGGTGTAACTTTTGCCCATGAGAATTAATAATGTCTAATCCCTCGTGGCGGTGGCCTTAATAAATGCGGAACAATGTAGCCTCCTCACCGAATTAATATTGATTTAAGAAGCACAAAATTGACAAATAGGTACTACGAAAGGCTGGCTCCATACAACAATTGAAAACATGCGCATACGCCAGCTTGTGCACTCGAGTACGCTTGCACTGGTTGTACGTAAACACGTGATTATTCTGTTTATGCATGCGTTCGTTTTTGCTCGGTGCATGGAGTCGACCTTCTTCAACAGAACACAAATAACCGAAGTACCTAAGCAACATTAACATAGTTACCAAAAACGAAGACATTATACGGTCTCGAGAGCGTAAAATCTCATACCGTGTACCACAAGGAACCGTGATAGGGCCGTTTTTATTTATAACTTATGTTAATGATATTCCCATGTCCCTTGAATATCCTATAACTATGTTTGCTATTGTTACAGTGTTATCGCACTGCAACAATACCATGTAAAAGTACAAATATATATGAAAAAGACATAAATAATTCACTTGACGCACTAATTAAATGGCTAGACGAAAATAATCTAAATATTAATTTAGGTAAGACAAAAATAATGCACTTTAGACAACGTACTCCCGGCGGAACTAATCTCAACATCCATTACAAAAATGACAAAATTAAAAATAAAATTTATTCAAAAACTTAAAATTGTTAAAATACGGTATAGATCTTAGATATAATCTAGGTATAACAAAGTATGATGCCTGTACTAGCATAAACCTGTGTCACAGGCGGCAAAATTAAATTGAGGAAGCAGAGGATACCAAATTTTTAGGGTTGCAAATAGATTGCAACTTAAATTGGAAAGCACATACAGTTTTTGTAAAAAATTGAGTTCATCCGCATATGTGTTATATAGATTATCCTCCATTGTAGATGTCAAAATACTTCTTACGGCTTACTACGGAATAGTTGAATCGCACTTGCGCTACGGTATCATTTTCTGGGGGAACTCAACTGATCGAGATATAGCTTTTAAGGCCCAGAAAAGATGTCTCCGATCATTGTTAAGACTTAAATCGACAGACAGTTGCGCGCCTTATTTTAAGTTACATAAAATCTTGAGACTTCCCTGTATCTATATTTTCGAAGTAGCTATGTTTGTCAAGCAAAATCCATCTCGTTTTGAGCGCGTGGCTGTTGTATTCCCAAGGAATAGGCGTGACAAAAGCAAATTATGTCAAGTATCATGTCGAACCAGATACGCAGAAGAAAAGATTATTATTCTTATTATTATTTTCTTATTCTCTTCGAAGAGCGCTCTTCTACCATGCTCTTCGTTCTTGTATCTTTCGCAGACCCGTCCTTGACCGGTTAATGCCTAAGAGCGTTTCTTGCATGGCCCCAACTGTTTACAATAAATTACCGCGTTGTTGGAAATCTTTAAATACAGCACAATTTAAGAGTAGATTACGGAATTTTTTGATAGTTAAAACGTACTACAGTGTAACTGAGTTCCTATCGGAGAAAAATATTTGTTAATTAGTGACATCTTGATTTTTGAAATTTTTGGTGTATGACATTTTTGATTTTTGACATTTTGATTTGGGTTAATAATAATAACAGTGTTAGTTACATTATTTATAACTCAAGAGAGACTGATTAATTCAAATTAAATTTTTTTTTATTTAAAAATGTCAAAGGTATCCACTGGAAATTAGAAATCTAATAGCCATAAAGCGAGTCCAGCGACAAAAGTGGCAACAATTTAGATATCCGCCTGATAAAACTCTGCTAAATAAACTCACAAAAAGGTTAAGTAGAGCAATTCAGGAATTTCACGATGAGACAACAAATGATTACCTTAGTCAACTGTCAAGTAATGGCACATCTGATTACTCACTATGGCAAGCCACTAAAAGCTTAAAAAAGCCTATCAATCACGTTTCACCTATTCAAAAACCAGATGGCGAATGGGCCAAAAATAATGAACAGAAAGCGACTATATTTGCAGAACATCTAGAGCAAACTTTTCAAACGAACAGCGAGGAAAGCTCTGAAAATATAACACTGGACGCGACTCACCATGACAACATAGAAATAAAACTTGTTACTCCAAAAGAAGTTAACAACATTATCAAAAATTTGGCAAAAAGGAAATCTCCGGGATACGACCTAATCACTGGAGAACTCCTACATAATCTGCCACGTAAAGCAATTGTGAAACTTACAACCCTTATCAATGCCACATTTCGGTTAAAACATGTGCCTAGTATGTGGAAAGTTGCTGAAGTTATCATGATTCCTAAACCTGGAAAACCACCTCGAGAAATAACATCATACAGGCCCATATCACTCTTACCAATTATATCCAAATTGTTCGAAAAACTACTACTCAGGCGTTTAAAACCTATTATAGAAGACAGAGAACTGATTCCCAACTACCAATTCGGTTTTAGAGAAAAACACTCCACAATAGACCAAATACATAGGATAACCAATGTTATTGAAAAAACATTAGAAGATAAGAAAGTTTGTTCTACAGTATTTCTAGATGTAGCTCAGGCATTTGATAAGGTATGGCATGGAGGCCTAATATATAAGTTAAGTAAAATGCTCCCAAAACAATTTGTGGATATTTTGGAATCCTATTTAACTGAGAGGACATTTAGAGTGAGACATGAGGATGCTTATTCAGATATCAAACAAATAAAAGCTGGTGTACCGCAAGGAAGTGTTCTTGGACCTATCCTGTACCTATTGTACACCTGCGATATCCCTGAAACCAATAACAGCGTCATTGCTACTTTTGCAGACGACACGGCTATCATGGCTACAGGTGTCACTCACACAGAAGCAGTGGAGAAGGTACAAACTGCCGTTAATGCCATCACCGATTGGACAAAAACATGGAAAATCAAATTAAATGAATCTAAATCGACACATATCGACTTCACAAACCAAAGACCTAATTATACACCAGTATATATTAACAATCGTGTAATACCACATGAAAATACGGCAAAGTACTTGGGCATGACGCTAGACGCAAAACTTCGCTGGAAGGCTCATTTAAAAAAGAAACGCCAGGCGTTAGACCTTCGCTATAAAAATATGTACTGGCTACTTAGCAGACATTCTAACTTGTCAGTGTATAACAAAGTACTTTTATACAAGCAAGTACTCATGCCAGTATGGACATACGGCATTCAACTTTGGGGATGTACAAAACGGACTAACGTTGATATCATACAAAGATTCCAAAATAAGGTACTTCGGGCTATAGTAAATGCTCCCTGGTACGTCAGAAATGATGACATCCACCGAGACCTTGGAGTGGATCTTGTAACTGAAGTTATAAAAAAACACGCCGAAGCACACGAGCAGAGGCTTCTTCATCATGTGAACGTCGAGGCTATCCAGCTACTTGACACCACAGACATAGTGAGAAGACTAAAAAGAACTAAACCATTTGAGTTAGTTTAGTAAAGTTAGTGTAATGCAGTGCAGTGCAGTGAGTGCTTCGCTACGTTTAAAGAACACGTGAACAAAGTGTCTTTCAACTTAATAGAGACTATAAGAAAAGTGCCAATGGACACATTCTTAATTTTGTATAAGGTTTAGCAAATTAAGTTAAATTTAAATTACTTATTAGCCTCAAGGTCTAGATTGTAATTGTATGAGTAACCGTTTATTAGCGAGTACTTCATAATGAAAAAAAAAAAAAAATTAAAAATGTATTTTATATGTTAGAAAAATAAATAAACGAAATAACAGTAATAGTAATGACATGTTAAATGATGTAATGATAATGGTATGATATTTGTAATAGTAATACTGTGCACATTTTCAAGGCGCTAGGGGACTGTTGGATTCTACAAGTTATTTTTACAATATCATTATGAAATAAAAATTTATCTTTGCAATTTTCATTATGATGAAAAATAATAATATTCGCCGTTTAGTATTTTCATTTATTTGCTAAATAATGTACGGCGGTACGGAACCCTTCGTATGCGAGTCCGACATGCTCTTGGCCGATTTATATAAAAGAAAGTCGTGTTAGTTACATTATTTATAACTCAAGAGAGACTGATTAATTCAAACTCAAAAGTCATTTATTAAAACAAGGCTGTGAATCAGCACTTTTCGAACGTCAAAATTACATAAGACAGTCCCCCAAAACGCCCACCCTTCACCACTTCCTAGTGCTTTTGCTGGGAAGAAGAAGTGGCGCAACAAACTCCCCAGCAGCACAGCTGTCTGCTCAGTTAGAAAAAAAAATGATTCTAAACTAGTATGCAAGATTTTTACATTATGCAAAACATAATTTAAATTAAGTATAAATTAATTGCCATATGACAGCTAGCACACGCCAATATACAATATACCAAAAACATCGAGAACTATACTCAAACAGAAATAAAAACAACTAAACGTAAACAAAATTTAAAAAAGAAAATAAAGCCTCCAGGCATAAAGGGCGTGCCCGCTTACATATAGCTGTAACTAGAAGTTATAATTGATAAACTAGGACCATCGAGGTAAAATAAATAATTGTCGAGGTCGCTAGCTAACCACATATTGCAATACAACTCATAAAAAAAAAACATTGTAATGAGTAGATTATGTCAACAATAAATTAGAATAAAATTAAAATAAATTGACTTAAAAAGTAAAATATTAAACAATTACATAAACTCGTATGTTGTGTTTGTTATTGTCAGGAGAAGGTTTTGTTAGGAAGTACTTCCAGATAACTGTGCTTCCAGCAGCTTTGAATCTCTAACTCTTTATATCCGTGTTACGTTGCTATGGTTTTCTTCTTGTTATTAATTTTACTAACTTGACAAATATACTTTTACAAAGAAACATTTCGGTTTTTCCTTAATATGGTAGCAGAGCAATATAAATATTATTGATTGTTTATTCGTTGCAATAGTGGACAAGACTCGAATAATTATGCAAACGGCAGGCGTAAAAATCGAGATCGGTCGACTCGACGGTCCCACTAACTGGCACACATGGAGGTACAAAGTAAAGCTTTTACTTAAAAGTACTCCAGGCACGCTAGAAGCAATAGAAGGCAAGTTAATAAAGCCAAATGATCCTGGAGAAACGGCAAAACCTGAAGATATACAAAAGTATAATCATGAAATGAAAATTTTTCAAAAATGTGACAGTCAAGCGCTTCTTATTCTTACTACAAATATGACTGAAGAGACCTTACAAAAAGTAATGCGATGTGAAACGTCATGTGAAATGTGGAAAGAGCTTCATAGGCTTTATGATGGGGCAAAGGAAGACAGGAGCTACGACCTCTGTATGAAGTTTTTCCGCTACCAGAAAATCAATGAACATGATATGGCCACACATATTTCGACTCTCAAAACTGTATGGTATGACTTAAATAATGACATTGAAGGAAATGATCTGCCTGAAATATTGTTAATATGTAAAATCTTAGATACACTTCCGGAACAATACTTCAGTTTTAAGTCAAGCTGGTTATTGATGAACAAAAGTGAGCGAAATATAGAAAACTTGACTACACAGGTATGTGCTTACGAAAGATCTCTTAAAATAAAGAATACAGAAGAAGGCGGAAGTACCAATGAACTTCTCATGTTAAGAGGAGAGAAACGGTATGAGAAGCAGGCGCAAAGCAAAAAGAAATGGAAGAAATGCAATTATTGTGGAGAAGGCTTTCATAAAGTCACATCATGCAAGAAGTGGATTGCGGACGGTAGACCCCCCAAACCTCCAAAGCAGTCTTCAAGTATTGGGATGTTGACAGGCCTAGCTTTAACATGTGAAAGTAAGAACACAGATAAGGACTCGTTTTATGTGGATAATGGCGCTACGAGCCATGTTACCAATAGAAGAGATATATTCCACATCTTCGAAAAATTTGGTGAACATCATAAGGTTATGACAGCTAACGGAGAGATAGTTGAAGCCATAGGCAAAGGTTCTGTTCAACTGGAAGCTGACATTAATGGCCGCAAAGAGTTACTAGTCTTAACAAATGTATGGTACGTTCCAAGAATTGAGAGAAATCTATTTTCTGTGCTAGCCGCGCAAGATACGCTAAAGAATAGCATCTTTCAGTCAACTGCTCAGACATGTTATGTGAAGAATGATGGCAAAGTCAAGTCAAGATTTTAGTCGGGAATCGCGATAAGTATGGTGGTCTGTACAAACTTAACGTTAAAGTATTGATGCCTAAGCTTGAGATAAACCAACTAACGACGTCACAGAATCTTCAGCTCTACCATGAACGGCTGGGACACCAGAACAAGAGACATGTAGCAAAACTGATACAAAGAGAGCTTGGAGTAAAGCTATACTCAAGTTCTGCTGATATCTGTGAAGGCTGCATCTTCGGCAAGAGCCATAGGCAGAAATTTGGAGAGAGACCAAGAGCAACTAAGCCTGGAGAGCTAATCAGTACAGACGTATGCGGACCATTCCCTTACTCGATCTCAAAGTACAGATACTATGTTCTGTTCAAAGACACCTATTCAAAATATCGATGGATCTACTTTCTGAGACAAAAGTCTGAAGTTTTCGCACGCTTGAAGGACTTTCTAGCTGAAGCAAAAACTTCTGGACACGTCGTGCAGGAGTTATTGAGCGATAATGGAGGCGAGTTCGATAATGAACAAGTACGCAATACTTTGAGACAACATGGCACTAAACAGAGGTTTACAATGCCATACACAGCGCAACAAAACGGTTCTTCTGAAAGAGAAAATCGTACGATTGTGGAGATGACAAGAGCACTAATGCACGCTCATGATAAGATTCCAGAAGGTTTATGGGCTGAGATATCCAAAGCTTCTGTTTACATATTGAACAGAACGGGACCTACTCCTGTAGAAGGAAAGTCTCCGCATGAGCTCTGGTACGGCAGAAAGCCTAGGATCAATCACCTGAAAGTCATTGGATGCAATTGCTTTGTGCATGTCCCAAAACAGCAGAAAATAAGTAAGATAGCGAGGAAAGCTGAAAGAGGAATACTTATCGGGTATGACGGTGACGAAGGATATCGAGTTTTTGATGTTAAGAACTTAAAACTCATTAGATCTCGAGATGTTGTGTTTGATGCAATGCCTGTACTTGAGAAAAACAAGATTGACATAACTTCACAATCACCTGAACCTGAAACGAATACTTACGAGCTCCCATTGCCTCTTACAGACTCTGATACTATTCGCGAGGAGAATCACTCCCGTCCACCATCAGAAGCAAATGACAGCACCGAAGAGGATTATGAGTCGCTAGAAGAAGAGACAGGTCATACAGAGCCTACAACACGAGAACTGCGTGATCGAAGCCAGATTAGACCTCCACAACGGTTTAACTTTGATCAGTATGTTAATGAGGCTATATCTATTCCTGAACCGATGAAGTTAAATCTCTACGAGATAATCAAACTTGGGAACTGACGAACCTACCTAAGAATAGGAAAGCACTACGATGCAAATGGGTATTTAAGATTAAAAAGAACCCTGATGGTACAGTTGATAAGTACAAAGCACGATTGGTTGCTGTTGGATATACACAAAAGAAGGGAATAGACTACGATTCGACATTTAGCCCTGTAGCCAAGATGAGCACAATCCGAATTTTGTTGAGTATTGCTGCAAATGAGGGTTTAGTACTCAGACAGTTCGACGTCTCTACAGCGTTCCTATACGGTACTGTGAAAGAAGAAATCTTTATGCGACAACCGGAAGGATACGATGACGAGACAGGTCGTGTATGCAAATTAAAAAGAAGCTTATACGGATTGAAACAGGCACCTAAGTGTTGGAATGAGTGTATCCACGATTTTCTTATAAAATCTGGTTTCATCCGGAGTGAAGCAGATCCCTGCGTCTACGTCAGGGAAAGGGGACAAAAGAAAATGCTGCTCGCACTTTATGTAGATGACGGATTATTGGCCACGTCAGACCAACAAGAGGCAGATGACTTCATTGAAAATGAATTAAAAGGGCGTTTTAAAATCACAACGAAAGTACCGTCCTATTTTCTTGGCCTGGAAATAGAACAACACAAAGATTGTACTATTAAAGTCCACCAAACTGCATACACTAAGAAATTGCTTGAAAAGTACGGAATGAGCAATTGTAAAGAAGTTGGGACACCCATAATAAAATCTGTAAAAGAAATGGAGGAACAAGATAGTCCTGACGAATCTCAAGACTTTCCTTATCGGCAAGCTGTTGGGTCCTTGTCGTATCTAATGGTTGGCACTAGACCAGACATTGCGTATGCAGTTGGGGTAGTGTCTCGGAAGCTGGATAAACCGACCAAAAGTAATGTGCAGCAGGTGAAGAGGATATTTAGGTACCTGAAAGGAACTATAAATACAGGACTCGAGTACAAGAAGGGTGAAAAGCGTCTCGTCTGCTACAGCGACGCCGACCACGGTGGCGACGATGCGACTGGATGCTCCACGAGCGGGATCTTATGTTTGTATGCTGGATCGGCAATATCCTGGCGCAGTTCAAAGCAATCCATGGTTTCGCTATCATCCACTGAAGCGGAGGTAGTAGCGGCCAGTGAGGCATGTCGTGAGATTGTTTGGTTAAGAAGATTGTTCCAAGACCTAAAAACAAACCTTGACGTACCTATCTTGCGAATCGACAATGAGTCTGCAATTAAATTGGCTTACAACCCTCCTTATGAGCAACACCGAAAAACTAAGCACATAAAGTTAAAACACTTGTATGTGAGACAATGTGTTTCGGAAAGGGACGTAACTATTGAGCAAGTACCGACAGCAGAACAACTTGCAGACATCTTTACCAAGCCGGTTTACAAACCAAGATTGGTGAAACTCGGTGAAGAGTTCGGACTGAAAAAGAAGAGGGAATGTTAGGAAGTACTTCCAGATAACTGTGCTTCCAGCAGCTTTGAATCTCTAACTCTTTATATCCGTGTTACGTTGCTATGGTTTTCTTCTTGTTATTAATTTTACTAACTTGACAAATATACTTTTACAAAGAAACATTTCGGTTTTTCCTTAATAGGTTTTAGGTAGGGTGGGTGGGGTAGGTATGGGTAGGGTAGGTAGGGTATTTAGGGTAGGTAGGTGCGCCGTAGATAAGTACTTAGTGCTACCCGTCTGAAGCCGGGGCGGGCAGCTAGTTTAAAATAAAGAAATATTTACATTGGTATTTTCCCAGGCATATCGTCGCCGCCGGGTGAGTTGAGCGCAGAATGCGGCGAGTACTCCAAGAGCGGAGAGCTGGCGCACCCGGAGCTGTGTGTCATCGTCGTCGATATACTCACGCAGCTTATACACAAGTATGTACATTAATATATACCAGCCTGTGACTGTCCCCCTGCAGGGCAAAGGCCTCTTCTCATACAGAGAAGGCGCGAGCACTGATCACCACGCGCGCTCAACACGGATTTGCGATTTTAGACTTATATCCTACTATCCTACTAAAATATGAAAGTCTGTTTGTTTTGTAACTCAATCACGCAATAACGGCTGAACGGATTTGGATGAAATTTGGCACACAGATAGTTTATAACCTGGATTAAAATACTAGGCTGTTAAAAAAGTAATGATCATCGGTTATTTTTCTTTTTGCTCGGCGCCTATGGGTCCAAGCCTGATGTTAAATAGCCTGATGTGTAATAAACCGTCCTCAAGATATGGGCTATCAAATGCAAAAAAAAACAAAACAAATCCGACTGGTAGTTCCAGAGATAAAAAAGAGCACGTTCAAACATTAAAAACAAACTTCTGCTTTATTATTAGTATAGAAAATATGAACCGATATTATTATTCCTTTATTTAACTACTTATGTACATATAAATTATATTTTTAAATATAAAAATAAAAAATATAAAAACATTTAAAAATATAAAAAATAGTGGCCCATCGGCATCAGGAACAGGGTCCAAGATGCCGGTGGTCAGGGCTCTAGAGAGAGGAACCTCCTCACTATGCGTGCCGTGTCCAGAAGTACTGCTTTCTGAATCAAGCCCTTGACCCAGCCGTGCAATGAGAGCCTCCTGAGATGTTGATCGAGGCTCTTCGCTATTAAGCTATTAACCGTAACAATTATCGGTACAATGATTGCAGAGTCCACGTCCCACATGTCGACAACCTCGTGTGCAAAGTCAAGATACTTGATTTTTTTATCTTTCTCAGCTTTCACGAGAATCTCGTCATTAGGGACAGCGATATCAACAATAATTGCACGGCGCTCTCGTCGATCTATCACCACAATATCAGGCTTATGGGCTACAATAGTCCTGTCAGTGATAATAGATCGATCCCAGTACAATGTGGCATGACCATTCTCGAGAACTGGGTCGGGCACATACCTGTAGTATGGTAATTCGACCTCCACAAGGTTGTACTGCAAGGCGAGTTGCTGGTGGATAATCCTAGCCACTAGATTGTGTCTGTGCAAGTATTCACCGTTAGCAAGACGAGAACAACCGGAAACAATATGTCGGATTGATTCACCGGGACGATGGCATGCCCGACAGATGTCAACCGTACCATCCTTGACAATGTATTTCCGATAATTATTCGTCATGATAACTTCATCCATTATCGCACAGACAAAACCTTCGGTTTCCCCGAAGAGGTCGCCAAAACGCAGCCAGGATACAGACGCCAAAAAGTCAACATCGGGTCCATGGAGGGCCCGGAAAAAGCGTCCGTGAAGCTCTTTGCCTTGCCATACTTCCTTACGATCGTTAGTATCAAGTACAGCAGGTTTGCACCAGTTCTCTTTCGCCAAGGAGAGCGGGGTGAGGCCCTTGTCCACTGCGACCATATCTCGGTGCATCCCCACGTCAGTTTGAAGGAAATATTCCCTGAGACTGCAGATCTCGCGGTTGTGGAGGGTTTTAGCATTTAAGAAACCTCGACCCCCACACTTCCGCGGGATGTACAGTCTCATCACTGATGATCGTGGGTGATGCATCCGATTTGCCGTCAGCAATGTACGGACCTTCCTATCCAGAGCGTCAAGTTCCGTCTGAGTCCATTTGAGTATGCCGAAAGAATACATCAAAACCGGCATGACCCAGCCGTTGAAGGTACGCACCTTGTTTCCGCCTGATAAAAGACTATTAAACACTTTATTCAGGCGGCCGTAGAAGCGCTCCCTCAACGATTGTTTCATGTCGGCAACATTGATGCCTAATGCTTCCGACATTCCCAAATACTGGTAGGTTTCGGTTGAGGAGAGGGATCTAACGTGTATGGAATCCGAGAGTTGGTTTCCCACGGATTCCATAATCCCCCCTCGCTTTACATGCATGACTGCACATTTCTCTACACCAAATTCCATCCTGGTGGCGCTACTGAACGTTTCTGTTACTTTCAGTAGCTCCATCAGTCGCAAATTGTTAGGAGCAAAGAGTGTCAAGTCATCCATGTAAAGGAGGTGAGATATCACCTGACCTCCTCTTCTCAACCGATAGCCTAGACCTGAATCCTCCAAAAGTGTGCTTAGAGGATTCAAGGCTAAGCAAAACCAAAGCGGACTCAAACTATCGCCCTGGAATATTCCGCGTTCAATCCTGATCGGTTCATTAATCCCCCGGATTTGTCGACATCCTGGATAGAGAAGGACCGTCCGCCACTGCCCCATACACGACATCAAGAAGGTGCGTAGAGTTACGTCTATTTTGTATAATTCCAGCACCCTAATGAGCCATGTATGTGGCACCGAGTCATAGGCCTTCTTATAGTCTATCCAACACGTCGACAAATCCTTCCGGGTTCTACGAACCTGTTGGCTTATGGTCATGTGAGCAGCTCCTTAGTACCGCGGGACCCATTCTTACATCCATTCTGAGACACAGACATAATTGAGTTGCTATAAATATGTTGTGCAATTTTTGCTCTAAGAATGGATGTAAGAACTTTATAGACCGTCGGTAAACATGTTATTGGTCTATAGTTTTTGGGTTCCGCAGTACTACCCGATTTATGGAGCAGGTGGGTAACTCCTGTCGTAAAGAATAGTGGTAGTGACCCAGTCTCAACAGATGACTGGAATTGTGAGGCTAAGCAGGCGTGTGACCTTTGTAGCCATTTAATCCAGAAATTGTGCAGTCCATCCGGTCCTGGAGATTTCCAGTTAGGCAACGAACGAACTGCACGGGCCATATCTAGAGGACTAATGCGAATAGCCTCCATGTCTGGTGTTAAATCACACGCCTGCTCAACAAAACGCATCCAATCACCTTCAGTGTGACTGACGGGCACCGACCAAATGCTTCGCCAAAAAGCACTCATGGCATCCTTATCTGGCGGGCGCGCGTCAGTCACACTTTGAGTGGGAATGGGCCGCTCCCATGCTCTGTATACCCACCTTTCATCGCTCTGGAACATGCGATTCTGAGTGTACCGATCCACTCTTCGCCTATACCGACGGATACGGTTTGCCCCTGCATAAACTTTCTGCTTCAGGAAGTCGATGCGCTCTGTGACACAGGAAACATATTCTCGAGGACTAATACTAGTTCCCGAGAACGCCCGTCTCACAAAGCGCATCTCCCTTGGGCGTGTATTGCCCTCCCTGAAGCAGATAAGCTTCCCGATGAGTACCCTGGCCTCATTAATACGACGTTCGATCCTGAACTGCCAGGCTGGCGCGGCAGGTTTCGGTCGTACAGCTCGGTCAGTGTTTGGAAATTTGACACGAGCTACACGACATGCCGCAACAGCCGTGCAGTACAAGATCGAGTGTGTATCGCAAAGGTCTGCGCTGTTTTCGATAACATTTGGTAACAGCGCATCCAGGGCACATACAAGTGCTCTGTTTCTTTTATTCATGGGCAAACGGGGTAGCCGTGGTCTAAGGTCAGGTGATGTGAACCGGTACTCACGGATCGCATCCTCCAGTGCGCTCCTTAATTCCACATTGCATAGGTTATCTGCAGATACTCGTATAGCCCTGGCGTCCTCCTCCTCATCATATTGATTTGGCCGCGGTGGAACTTCGGCGGGCGCACACACGACAGTCTGGGATGTGGGAGGGTTACTAGCAGAGCTACTCTGCATTTCTGAGCGTAGCCGATCAAGTGTAGCGTTATCCAATCTATGATTATTTTGAATGACGCGCACCTGATCCGACAATCGTTGGGCCGAGACATTGACGGCAGGTTCAAGCGCCTGAAACAGAGAGAGCATCCGACCTCGGTACGCTGTAAGGTTAATTCCTCCCTCAGTAGCCCCATAATATGCGCGCATCACATTTTCATTAATGGACTGGGTACATCGCATGCGCGACACATTTCCACCGGCAGCGGGGACCCTGTTCGAGGCCTGTTGGCCTCGAGGTCCCAAGCCCGCTGGTGGCCGTCCTCTTCCTCGCCGTTGTGGTGGTGTTGGTGACGACGGTGGGGAGAAAAACTCGTCGCTCGAGCTCGACGCAACTGCAGCGACCGGTGACACGGCGCTCTCGGTTGAGGCGCATACGGGCTGCGAGGCGGAGCTGAGCGACAAGCCCGGAGATGGTGGGTGTGCTTGTTGTCGTGCTCTGGGGCCCTATTATGAACTCTTATTTCCAGGCAGTTTACGGCGTAAACAGAAAGAAGAAATGTCAAACAAGCCAGTCAGTGGTCACGTGACACCCTGACCGGCTTCTGCCCGACTATTGGCTGGAAATACCGTATTATGAACGTTCGTTTGACATTTCTTGACATATTAAAACTGTTATTAAGTAACCTCACAATCCAGTCAATTTCCGCTACTTCATAGGAGTTTTTATTGAATGGTTTTGGATATTTTTGGCGAAATTATTCAGAGAAATGTGACGAATATGTACCGTTCGAGTTTCTGGAAACTCCGGAAAGTGGCACTTCTGATCAAAATACCAAAATAACGGTAAAATTAAAAACTCCTACAATGTTTCAAACTAAAAATAAGTTAGGCTCAGCCGAGGGCGATAACTCTCATCCATTGAACTATAATAATTTCAACAGCCTAATAAATGGTGCACCATGATAATTACATAATATTACCATGATAGAAAGAAAGAAAGAAAATACATTTATTTGGCACAAACTAAAAGGCACACATGTAGAAAGAGAAAAAAAAATAAGATAAAAGGAAAGAATACAAAATAAAAAGTGTAAAACTGCGTTGCATGATACCAGCAGGAATATGTGCCTCGCGGCTATGGTTATAGGTAAATATAACATGTTGAAAACTGGATATTTAGTCAAAACACTCAAAAACACCACACCACCATAACCATTCATTATCCATATTTTTGTTTATACTCTGAAACTAGTAGGTACTTCTTGCGAAGGGACATAATACATTCTGTGTAAAAAGTACTGGGAATTGTTCAATAAAACCATTAAGTAATTTATTCGTCAAAATTTATTTTGTCGGCTCCAAAGTAGGCCCTTTCCCTTGCAATACAGCTACGCCAGCGCTTGACCCAGTCCTCCATACATTTTTGGTAAGCTGATTGAGGTATGGTCTAAAACTCCTTCAGCGAATTTTCTTTTATAGCTTCAATCGACTCGAAACGTCTTCCTCGAAGAGGTAATTTTAGCCTCGGGAACAGGAAAAAGTCAGACGGAGCCATATCATGTGAATACGGCGCTTGGTCGATGACATTTGCTGAATTTTTGGCTAAGAACTCTTGCACAATGATGGCTTTGTGTGATGATGCATCATCATGGTGCAAAATCTATGAATTGTCCACAAGTCGTTCCACAAATCTGGGCCGTTTTCAGCGGATATTCTCTCGCAAACGCCTCATAATGCCTAAATAATACTCTATAATCACTGTTTATCCCTCTGGAAAAAAATCGTTGTGCACTACACCGCGGTAATCTAAGAAAACTATCAGCATAACTTTCGTGGTACTTTTTATAGAGAGTATTATACAAACAATACGATAGTATTACTTTATTAATTGCAACAATAAACATTGTCCAAGAATGAAGTCAAGTTGTCAAATTCCCCGTTGAACATCAAGTGGAATACGTTCGGAAAAGTTATTGTTAGGAAAATATCGCGATACAATTTACAAACACGGAAAAATTAAATAAAAATTAATTGTATAGCACAATAAACATTGCGTTCATATTTTCACCTACTTTTAGTAACTATATTAAGGTATATTTATTATTTTTAACATAAAATACGTGATCTAAATAAAACCGTAACTTACCGATAAATATTTATTTGTGTTTCTGAACGTTACGGCAGAGAATTTCAAGCCAGCCACAGACAAACTAGCCAGCGTGAAGTCGGTCAGAATTACCGATGTCATAATACGAAATATATCCAGCCAGTGAAATGAATTGCCTGGAACTTGCCTGGTTTTTTAAAAGTTCGTAATAGGCCCCCTGGCTCTGGTCTGCATTATTTACATAGGTACTCACATTGTATAATATTGTATATTTTTGGTATATTTTTATTGTCCGTTTTTTTTTTGGTTTTTCATATTTACTTGCATCTGATTATCTGGTATTATTGTTAAAAATATATTTTATTTGAATTTGGGCTATGAAATTGTCATAATTATGTAAAAAAATGTTGAGCAAATTTTTTTCGTACCTAGTGACATTGACAGACGCCATAGAGTTTTAACTTTTTACTATATTATATTATTATTTCCTTTATTTAACTTATATACTTATACTTTAAATTTTTAAATATTTTTATAAAACAAAAAATATTATTATTATTATCAACTGTTTGAACAGCCTAGTATAGTATACTTTTATCCCGGCAGTACGCTCTCGTGGGATAATTTCCGACCTCCACGCGGGCGAAGCCAGCTAGTTACTTGTCAGTGAAAGAGACAACGCTCTACATAGCCGGCCTTGTTCTGAAATGAGTTTCGATCTCGATGTGACACGTTAAAATGACATTGTATTTGTTGTTGTTGTTGTTATTGTTATTGTTGACTGAATAGTTCATTATGTAACTGGATAGCCTTATCAGCTTTTTGAGAGGGCCCGATACAATAGTGGGGCGGCTTGCGAGAAAGGGGTCGAGTGGCTCAATCAATGTATGACTGGCACTAACTGGGCAGGTCCACTGAAATCTGGCACTAATCTACACGGTCCTCACATGATCTGACCAAGATTATGTGAGGACTTTAAAAGATACTTTGACCCCTCTTTTTGTTTTGCCAGATAGGTAGAGAGGTAGGTAGATAGGAAATCTAGCTTATTTTTTTATTTATTTTTAATATGACGTGTAGAAGTAATTCCTATATCCTATTTATAGAATAACCATTTTCATTTATGTTTTAAAGTAAAAGAAAATTGCTGTTTGTATTTGCTAAACTTAGGTATTGAAAGCTACTAAGTTTTATTATCGTATGGATAGAATATTAATAAAATTATGAAATATATATACTTAAGTTAATTTAAAAAAAATGTTTCTATCCAGAGCTTTGAGTGTCATTCTTTGATCAAATATTGCACATTTCAAAGCATGCAAAATATGTTTAGAATAGTTTCTGTTTTTGTTAATAGCTATTTATGAATTCCTAAAACTAAATAGAAGTTAAAAATATTTTACGGAATATATAAACTGCGTCGGGCTGACACCGGAATTAAAAAAAAAAAAAAAAAAAATACGGTAAAGTAAAAAGCACTAGTGAAAATAAGTGACACTTTCCGAACAATTGGCTGCTTGGATTGTCTTTTCGAGCACATGCATTGTAAAAGTATTTATTGCTTTACAAGTGTTTTGCCTAATGAGATGTCCCATCGACAAAAATGACGAACTTCCATACACACTTTCGTCCCTATTTAACTCTGATAGGGGGATGAATTTTTAAAATACTTCCTTAGTGCTCACCTTTTTTTTTATTGGATGGAAAATCATCAAATTACTTCTATCGCTCTGGGTGGAGCGGGAGGGCGTGTCCGACTCTTACTGACTAAAACCCACCCGTGTTCCTTCGATTGCCTTTACGTTGCCTGGTGTCACGGTATCCCTTTCACGCAAGGCAGGCATCGGTCCCATCGGACCCCTTCAATTGCTGACATCTCTTTGAGGCGCGCGTGGAACACAACGTGCCTTCGACCTTGGCTCCTTAGTGCTCACCTTACCTTAGATTTTTATTAAATAGATTACAATTCACTACGGGCGATAGGTCTCTCGTAATGTGTTTATGTACGAGTAAGTACAAGTTATAAAATTCTCATATCCGTATCTTAGCACTGTTTTCAATTAATTGGACTTGCGAATCTGTTATCCAAAATTAATATAGCAAAACTTGAATTTAAGCATCAACAATTCTCGATTTTCATAGTTCACTAATGTAGTAATAAGTTTATGCAGGTATGTGTTTGTTTTAACACATGTACTCTGAACACTGCACATGTACTGACACAAATGTTATATGGTTTGATCTCTCTTCAAATAAAATTTCTCCGAGTATATAGACGTGAAATAGTTTTTATTCACCTTACGAATAGAAATAGACACATAATTTATTTATTACATGGAGGACTTACTTACTTATTGCCCTCAACATTGTATTATACACTTGCGAAAGATGATTTCCGACTCGTGTCGACTTACACACTCGTCGGGAATCACCTACTTTCCGCACTAGTAGCAAAAATAACTATTTGAATTTCGCAAAACATATTCAATGATGTTTCGGCGTATTAGGATAATGAGACTATCGTTTAAACATCAGGAAAAGTCTACGTTAATCGGTAGACACCAACAGCACCATAATACACTAATAAGGCTTTACGTAGATATCTTTGTCAGAAGTCTGAAAGTCTGACTGTCGCGTATCGTGTTACCTAGCAGCTGGGTCGCTAAGGTCGCATAGGAGCCGCTCTATGCTAAAGCTAGGCAGATGACGTAGAGGCCCTCGGTCCCCAGACTAGTGCGCTGCAAGGAGTCCGGCTCGTCGTGGCGGCTGGGCGTGGGCGCGGCGCGCGCCTGGTGCGCCCGCGTGGGCGCGGCGCTGGCCCGCGCGCGCGCCGCGCCGCCGCCGCTGCTGCGCCGCCTGCTGGCGCCCGCGCCCGCGCAGCTGCTGGCCATGCGCGACGAGCGGCTCGAAGGTATGCAACGTCACCACCGGCAATTATCCACAGGCAAGACAAAACAGGCCTGTCCTCTTTTTTCTTAACGCTTCTGTGCCGGTCTCATTCGGTTGTATTCATCGCGATAGCAACGATGTGAAAATTTAAACTCAACTCAAAGAATTCATTTAAATGAAACCAGTAAAGCAACTTTCCAATTCCAAAACATAGTAGGTTCATATGGACAAAAAAGTTTTATCTTTTTTACTAAAAAGTTTTTATTTTTTAGTTGTGGTACCTACCCCACATTCGAATACCACGGCCTGCTAAGTAAATATAATCATCATCCACGTAGACTTAGCGGGGAAAATATATAGTATTGAAACTAATTAAAAAACTACCCAAGCAAAGTTAATAGAATTTTTACGGGAGCATCTCTGAAGTATGTCCTGCCAAACGGAAATAATCATCAGAATCAATTCATAACTGGCGGAGTAATCGCGTACAGTTCGAGTCACAACAACTTTACCGCCCTGAAGTTAGGTTAGGTTAGGACTACTGTGCAGTAATTTGTAGCTTACTTCAGAGCGGCAAAGTTATTTGGCGTGAACTGTAACAACATACAAAAAAGACACATCCTCCTTTTTGAAGTCAGTTAAAAACAGGCAAGAAAGTCATGGACACTTTTTTAAATCAAAATATTGGTTACATAAAACAAAATGCTCTCGGAAAACTCATTAACAAAGAAAAAATTATGCAACATGACAAGCTTGATGATACAAAATCTTAAAATCAACTTGTAAAAGCGGTTTTGGCACCTTTAAACATAATTTATTTATTTGATTAAAAAACCAACTTATATTATCAGTTTCCATCACACATACAATCATACGATTAGATTAAATTACACAATCCACTAACCCCTCTTGCTCCCCAGATCTTCAACGCAGCATCTTAGAGCTGATCCACGTGCTGGCCTCCCAGAGCATAGAGCCGACCGAGCTGGCCGCCTTCCTCAAACTCTTCAATGCGGAGCAGCCTCCGCTCACCATGCTCCTCAGCTCGCTACATAGGCTGGTGGCTACGGCTACGTACAACACTCCTGACTGCATACTTACCTTCCCGGTCGATAGTGACAACACTGGTAAATAGTTTACTCTCATTTAGATGAACCTCCTTCTCAATAGCTCCCTCAGTGTTGCACATTGTGATGTAGTATGTCCTTCTCATTTTGTGAAAGGTAGATAATGGTGCCGATTCTGTTGTTCACAAACTAAACTAAATTTAAGTTCAGTGCATCTTTTTAATTAAGAAAAGGACAGAAGATACATTTTAGTTTAATCCTGTCAAATTGATCAGCGCCTGACGTAAATTGACATAATTTTAGTGGGCAAGTTTTTAATCATGTCTAAACTTGTATGGATTAGTGTCAGGGGCTGATCAATTTGACAGGATTAAACTAAAATGTATCTTCTGTCCTTTTCTTAATTAAATAGAAAGAAAAAGATGCACTGAACTTAAATTTTGTTTAGTTTGTGAACAAGGGAATCGACACCAATATTTGTTTATAATATTTGATCTTCGTTATGGACTACTTCGTAGTCTTTTAATTTAAAATAATAGATTTAAATTGCAGTTTGTTATATTTATAGTTATATCCTCTTTTTTAATGGCTTTGTTTATTACGTTAATATTTTTTTTAAACCGGCCAAGTGCGTGTCGGACTACGCACAATAAAGGGTTCCGTGGTTGGGATGAATTTATCCCAAAAACAAACTTAACATTGTAGTTGAATAACATTTTCGCCCATACATTCCACCTGCAAACATGAGTTTGTACGCACAATATTGAGAAATTTGCCATGTTATTTTAAAATAATAGACTTTTTCTAGATTTTCCTGTAACCTATAAGAATAAAACTATATTATAACGTAATACTTTAGTTGAAAAACAGGTTCTGCTGTACCTCCTGTACATCGATATGCGTCACGGTCAATTCTCCAACTGCAAATGATTTGAAAAAAGCAAAAATAAATATGTTGTGTGATAAAACTACATGTTACCTATTTTCGGCATTGTTCATTTACATGTGCTGTGAGACCTTACTTCCTGTCAAATTTGATGATTCTATGTTAACGAGAAGTAGGTACCCTGTAGGTATTGATTTATTTGCGAATATCAAAATATGTCTCATAAATGACCGTATTTTTTAGAGCTCCAAGGAACCATAGACTTAATACTAATTACTATTTAATATTAGTATTTGATACTAATTTCAACTTGATATCTCCACGCGTTTTTGAGAAAAAATCCCTAAAAATGGTGCAAAAGAGTCTTGTGTATTTATTTCCTTTGATAAATTGTGTGATGGTTGTCCACAGACGGCATTCAGTCCCTGGCGGAGGAGCTCAGTTACCTGGTGGTGAACACCACGACGTCGCAGAGCCACCACGCAGAGAACTGCGCCAAGAGGTTCCACGAGGCACACACCAGGGCTGGTAACTCACTGAATTCTAAAGCACTTTTTTAATTCAACGTTTTGGTCCCATTTCTGGGCAAAGAGAATGTGACGTAAAATTTGAATGTACTATATTATGCGAAATGATACTAAAAACTCGCGGCAGTCGCGTTCATAAAATGTGCGAGCAGAATGGTGAACATTCGTTAGTACAATATAATGATAACATTCACATTCACAATAAAATGTTTTAATGTTACTATTAATATTACCAGTACACCCACATTCTTTCAATTAAAGGCACTTTTGAATTCTCGTCCCGTTCCAAAACGTAGATCTCTATGGAGAAAAACGGGCAAGAAATTCCATAAGTCTTGTGACCGTATTTAAAGTAGAAGTAAAAAAGTTTATTGTCACAAATGAGACAATTCACAAGACTTTGGTACATAGATACAGTATTTATTTATAGGTACTGAAACTGATACTAACACTAAGCCAGGGCTTGTATTATCCTCAGACGTGGAGCATTACAGGGAGATCGTGTCAACGTGAATGTTTGTCTCTTTGTGTGTGTGTCTTTGACATTTCTCGGACCCTCGGGTCCTGGACCTTTGAAAAGCGTACGAGGGGCCGAAGCCAACTCGCAGAGGCCCGTTAGACGTGTTTAATGAAACGAGGCACCAACCTACGATAATCCCTGTACGCACTATGCTAGTGCACCCAAGGACAACCCCCGGTTGGTGCAGGACTATTGCAAGATATGGAAACAAAGATATTGGATTATGGGTTTGGGTGGCTAAGTGAACTGGTTATCTAGAACTATGGAAAGACTATGGCCCTGCCTGACCAATATCTTATATAAAATAGACAGGTAAAATGGCAGGGGGTGACTTGCACACTCAATAATGGGCCCCCGAAAACGGTCGCTAGCACAAAGTGTCATAGTGACAAGGGGGCAACATGTCCTGAGGTGCTTATAAGGAGTGGAGCGGTGTTCCACGTCTATCAGGACAATCCCGAAAGTACGGTCAAGATCCCTACCAGCATCTTACTGGAATACTTCCTTCCTCCGAGCACATTTGCTCTTGCTAATCTCCACTCAAGCCGGCCAATTAAGGCAAGAAAGAGGTGGGAGCTCTGTTCCTCGTCAGTGTTCACTCCAGCCGGCCAATAAAGGCAAGCCAGAGGTGAGGAACAAGAACTCCCGGGAGATAGTTTCCGTAGGGTCGCTACTGCCCAACAGCTCGCCACATGCTGCCCTGCGGGTTCCTGTATTTCTCTTGATCTGGCTCTTCATCCTAGACCTGTTCCGGCAAAGTAAATTACCGGCACAGACCCAGTTTGGAGTGCGCAAGTCCCACCACGACGTCAACGTAGAGATGCGGCGGAGGGGTTATTACGTGATATGTGCAAGTAATTCTTCGGTTTGTTGATAATGATATGTGTGCAGGTATCCGCTCCCCGTGGGCGTGCCACGCGGTGCGCTGCGGCGTGGAGGGCGCGGGCTGGGCGCCGTGGCTGGCCGGCTTCGCGCTCAGCCTCTGGCTGCACTCGCAGCACTGCGGCGGCGACACCGAGCACTGGGGTGAGTGCACTGTCGCCGTTGTACACATGAGTCTTCATCAAGGTTCTCTAATGTGGCTGGACAAGGGTCGAAAAAAATTAACTCATCTAGCTTGCTACTGTTTATCTAACCTGCCAATATATTGGCAATTCTGACAGTATCATCATGACACAAAATATTATATACTGAAGAGAAGTAGGGTTTTCATAGTATACTCAGTTAACGGTCACCTCGAGCTAGCTCATTTGACATATCACGACATAGTTTTCGAACTTAGAACAGAAAGATCAACCGAGACGGTTAATAACATCAACATTGGTAGCATCTCGCATTAACAACCGATTTCCAATTAATTGCAGATGGCATAGACGAGTTCAACGACGAACCCTCGGATACTGAAGCTAACGAGAAAAAGTCTCCTAAGAAGGAAGTTCCTCGCAAGCCAACTGAACTGTCGCACGTACTGTCCGTGGGACACGAGTCGCTCATGTTGGAGCTGTGGCTCGATACTAACACAGGTATTGTTATTAAACTACTTTGTGTAAAATCTATATTTTGTCCTGCTCGTAAAAATCACAGGATTTCTCAATAAATAAACTGTTACTTTCATCGTCGGACCATTCGACATACGGTGGACGAAATTCCCAACTAGAGTATCATAGTTTATATCTTTTTTGAAGCCGAGAGATTCCTTTTTATCTTTTCGAAGTTTGATTTAAAAACACACTTTTGTTTCTAAAGCAGTAATAATATTTCCAGGCATGTTCACAATCCGCCTGTCTCGTCCCGAAGTGGGCCTGAACCGCGTGGTGAGCGAGGCGCGCGTGCAGAGCAACATGCCGGCGCGCACGTGGAGCTGCGTCGTGCTCAACGTCAAGGAGCTGGTCTACAAGAGACATATCTATGTGCAGGTCACTCAAAAATCTAGGCTAGTAAATCAAACGGGTGTCAAAAGATGCTCAACGAAGCCGAGGTTCACTTATGCACCATTGTGATATTTTTTTGTATATGGACACACTTATACACGAAGATATTGATGGTCAAATACATTTTTTTCTTGCTTTTATTCACGAACACAAGTTTTAAATGTTATAACTTAAATTTAAATACCCCACAAGTTCTGCGTTGCAAGCACTCATAAGCACAATGTTTTGCGTGTGTGAGAAAAAGATTATTAGATATACTACATTTAGAGGCATTGATATCCACTTAACTATCAACTTTTGAGTGTCAGGATTTTCAGGTTACCTATTAGTTAATTATTTAATCGTGTAGGTATTTTAATATGTGGGTGTACCTACTACAGGTGCACCTCTGTCCAACCCCTCGGGGAAACAAGGCGTGATGTTATGTTTTGTTATGTATTTTAATATCTATGAATATGGTGTGTAGGGAAAAGGATTATAAGAAAGCACATGGAGACAAGACTAGGCATTTATTTCAATTAGACTTGTCAATAAATAGGTATTGTTAATGAAAATAATTAAATGGAACTTGTATCCTCAATCATTTAGTATTTAAATATAGGAACAACAAATAAATCAGTGTGACCCTACTACATAATTCAACCAAGATATTGGAGACAATAACAACAGTTGAGTCAAATCAGTGTCTGACTTATAAAAATAAGTTTTTTATTAAATTCATTTAGTAAATTAACCATAGATAATAATTACATTTATAGGTATAACAAGTATAATTACATTTATATATCATATTATTTATTTTTAGACACAATAATTACATTTATTTATCACGTGCGTTACATTGCGGGCTGCCGTAAACAGCGATTTTTCACACCGAAAATAAGTCTTTTTCTAGCAAAAATGCTGCTTTTGCATAACGGCTATTTGATGAATCTTTATACCGTGTATTTTTGGATTGTATGCCGATTTCACCTTTTGAAGTAACTTGGTCGATGCGGGCAGGATGCGTGGCATGATTAATACATTACAGATAGTGCAACCCACGACGCCGCGCCCCACCCCGCGCCGCCGGTACTGTAAGCTGGACATAGTGCGGGGCGGGGCGGGGTGGGGCGCGGCGAGGTGGATTGCACTATCTATACGAAATATCGTTTCTATGTTACTGTTTCGTATCATCCATCGTGAACATGGTCTTCCTACATTCAGAACATGAAATCAGCCTTATTAACGTTATTAATAGAATAGTATTTTCAGGTTTAAAATATTTTTGCTTCGATTTACAGGTGGCGCTTTACGTCAACGGATACGAGTGCGAGACGGTGACGCTACCGGTACAAGGTAAATATCTTAATTCATGAATAGTCAACTTATCTTAATTCACTAATAGTCTGTTTCACGGTCTCCGAATAAGTTGACAATTTTATGTACTCGTAGCTCTTCAACTTATTCGGTGGATGAAAATTAAAACAGGTCCATAAAGTTGTTTGCAAAGTTACTATTTTCACTCCCCAGGCATACTAGTCCGCAAAGTGACGCCAACCATCGTGCTGCTCGGGCACGCGTGCGCGGGCGGCGCAGGCGCAGGCGGCGCCGGCGCGTACCACCTGGCGGGCGCGCACGTGTACCGCGCGCCCGCGCTGGGCGCCTACTGCGCGCTGCACCTCACGGCGCACGGGCCCGACCACGCCTGCCAGGTACGTACCACCTGGCGGGCGCGCACGTGTACCGCGCGCCCGCGCTGGGCGCCTACTGCGCGCTGCACCTCACGGCGCACGGGCCCGACCACGCCTGCCAGGTACGTACCACCTGGCGGGCGCGCACGTGTACCGCGCGCCCGCGCTGGGCGCCTACTGCGCGCTGCACCTCACGGCGCACGGGCCCGACCACGCCTGCCAGGTACGTACCACCTGGCGGGCGCGCACGTGTACCGCGCGCCCGCGCTGGGCGCCTACTGCGCGCTGCACCTCACGGCGCACGGGCCCGACCACGCCTGCCAGGTACGTACCACCTGGCGGGCGCGCACGTGTACCGCGCGCCCGCGCTGGGCGCCTACTGCGCGCTGCACCTCACGGCGCACGGGCCCGACCACGCCTGCCAGGTACGTACCACCTGGCGGGCGCGCACGTGTACCGCGCGCCCGCGCTGGGCGCCTACTGCGCGCTGCACCTCACGGCGCACGGGCCCGACCACGCCTGCCAGGTACGTACCACCTGGCGGGCGCGCACGTGTACCGCGCGCCCGCGCTGGGCGCCTACTGCGCGCTGCACCTCACGGCGCACGGGCCCGACCACGCCTGCCAGGTACGTACCACCTGGCGGGCGCGCACGTGTACCGCGCGCCCGCGCTGGGCGCCTACTGCGCGCTGCACCTCACGGCGCACGGGCCCGACCACGCCTGCCAGGTACGTACCACCTGGCGGGCGCGCACGTGTACCGCGCGCCCGCGCTGGGCGCCTACTGCGCGCTGCACCTCACGGCGCACGGGCCCGACCACGCCTGCCAGGTACGTACCACCTGGCGGGCGCGCACGTGTACCGCGCGCCCGCGCTGGGCGCCTACTGCGCGCTGCACCTCACGGCGCACGGGCCCGACCACGCCTGCCAGGTACGTACCACCTGGCGGGCGCGCACGTGTACCGCGCGCCCGCGCTGGGCGCCTACTGCGCGCTGCACCTCACGGCGCACGGGCCCGACCACGCCTGCCAGGTACGTACCACCTGGCGGGCGCGCACGTGTACCGCGCGCCCGCGCTGGGCGCCTACTGCGCGCTGCACCTCACGGCGCACGGGCCCGACCACGCCTGCCAGGTACGTACCACCTGGCGGGCGCGCACGTGTACCGCGCGCCCGCGCTGGGCGCCTACTGCGCGCTGCACCTCACGGCGCACGGGCCCGACCACGCCTGCCAGGTACGTACCACCTGGCGGGCGCGCACGTGTACCGCGCGCCCGCGCTGGGCGCCTACTGCGCGCTGCACCTCACGGCGCACGGGCCCGACCACGCCTGCCAGGTACGTACCACCTGGCGGGCGCGCACGTGTACCGCGCGCCCGCGCTGGGCGCCTACTGCGCGCTGCACCTCACGGCGCACGGGCCCGACCACGCCTGCCAGGTACGTACCACCTGGCGGGCGCGCACGTGTACCGCGCGCCCGCGCTGGGCGCCTACTGCGCGCTGCACCTCACGGCGCACGGGCCCGACCACGCCTGCCAGGTACGTACCACCTGGCGGGCGCGCACGTGTACCGCGCGCCCGCGCTGGGCGCCTACTGCGCGCTGCACCTCACGGCGCACGGGCCCGACCACGCCTGCCAGGTACGTACCACCTGGCGGGCGCGCACGTGTACCGCGCGCCCGCGCTGGGCGCCTACTGCGCGCTGCACCTCACGGCGCACGGGCCCGACCACGCCTGCCAGGTACGTACCACCTGGCGGGCGCGCACGTGTACCGCGCGCCCGCGCTGGGCGCCTACTGCGCGCTGCACCTCACGGCGCACGGGCCCGACCACGCCTGCCAGGTACGTACCACCTGGCGGGCGCGCACGTGTACCGCGCGCCCGCGCTGGGCGCCTACTGCGCGCTGCACCTCACGGCGCACGGGCCCGACCACGCCTGCCAGGTACTCGTTTTAATAGTGCCAACTTCTGGAACTACCGACGTTCACAAATTAAGGTCGCGACAAAAGTTAAGGTTAAACTGCTGATACGCGAGCGCAGCGACCGGCGGGGGCTTTCCATCTTACGAATACTGTTCGTTAGAATTCCAAATGATCTTTATCAGTCACCTAGTTTTTCGGTGACTTCCACTAATAATTTTCCTTTGTTACAGGTGCGGTGCGAATCGCCCAACTTTCCGTTGTTACTAACGCCGAACGTACTCGACTCCAATATCGATTGGGATCAGGTAAATACTACATAATTATCATACTGCTATCTAGCCCATCGTCAGTTTACTGCGTTTGTGTAATACACAATTATAAATTGTGCAGGTATTCGAGATACCGTCGTCGACGCTCCGTGAGATGCACGACAACTTGCTACTGACGTTCTCTGCGAGTGCGCCCAACATTATGAACTTGTACCATCAGACCGTCGCATTACCCACAGGTTAGTTTTGTGTTATCTTAGTTAATGAATAATATAAACAATGACTTTATTGACTGTTGTTGTTTTTGTCTAACAATCATAATATTCAGAATATATTCGTATTAGTCTATCTGTACGCTGCCGCGCTGCACCGGTTGACGTCATCACGCTGATGGCCAGCGCTGGGGCTCTGTGTCGCATAGAGTCGCAGCTTTATGCTAAGGGATGGCCATTTTGCGTGAATATTTCCCCAACTGGTTCTTTACGTGTATGTGTTGTTTCTTTGCGTAATGTTTACCGCAAACAAACGTATTTCCTTTCTCTAAAAATGAAATGCTATTCGTTGGTAAGCGCATCACTTGAGAACGGCTGGACCGATTTGGCTATTATTGCTTTTAAAATGTTCGTAATAGTCCGAATTAGGTTTTTATGGAATGAAAAAATTTAAGTTTCCCTAAAAATTTCAATAATTCATACAAAATCCAATAGAAAAACTGACGAAAGAATGAAAAACCGGCCAAGTGCGAGTCGGACGCCAGTCAGACTCTTACTTGGCCTTGGTTCCGTTTTTACCTTTTGGGTACGGAACCCTAAAAAATATGATGAATGTTTTTCTATGGGAATTTTGTAACAATTATTGACATTTGGACAGGAGTACAGGACGACGTCTGTCGGGTCAGCTAGTTTTTAACAAAATCATACAAACACTTGGACGCTTTCTGGCGTAAGTTCCTCTTGTTTCGTTCTTTCTCTTTCATTTTTGACCGGGTGAGGCTGCAATATCACCGTTGCAAAAACCATTACTAACCAACATTTACATTTACATTGATTCTGCTGTGGCAACACTACAGCTAACAGCTGATTTGAATTTGTCCCATTAATTTTAATTTTAAATATTAGATTTCCTTCTCTATTAACTAGTTTAAAGCGTAATTAAGTGTTTTCTGTGTTAAAGGAGAATGCCAAGTTGTCATTCAAGACTCGGCCAGAACCGACAAAGATGAACTACATATCATTAAAAAGGAAAATAATTATAGAATTTGATAGTATATTTAGTTTTCTTTATGAAGTACACCGAAAAAAGTTATAGTTCTTTAAAGTTCTCCACTTAATACTTCTAATTTTAACGGTAACCACAAATAAACTATTAAATTATTAATTAAATAATGATTTTTGGCACATATTATCCTCGCTCAATAAATTTTTTCATAGTAAATATACATAATTATAACATACTTACATTATTTAAGAATGTAGGTATGGAAAAAAAAACATGTATACTTTTTAATAATTTATTATTCATCAGAATCTCTTCAGTCTCAGTTTCTAACGAGTATCGTCGCATTCAAAAGGCATTTACTCCACAATTAATGCAGCGAATCATGGTTAGTAGACTAAAGGTCCGTCCGAGTGAGAAAAGCCAGATCAACAAGTAGGTAGGTTCAGATGTTCGGTTAGGCGAGCCGGGTCAGCGAGTAATACAGGCTCAGGTTCAGTTTCAACAGCCAAGGTAGTCATAAGTCGTAGAAAAATAGGAGTCTAGAAACACAGCAATATACAACACAAAACTCAAAAACACGTAATCACTTCGACGCTCGTGATAAAACGCCAATCTATTACTATACTCTATGTAAAACGCGCAGGAGAAGTAGTAAAACTTTTTGACAATCATCAATGACAACTACAAAAAAAGATCAAGTGTACAAGCACTATAATAATTAATATTCTAAATTGTATCGAAAATCGAATTTACTTAATTTAAATTGTTATAAAATATATTCAAAAATATAACTAAATACTATTTATTATATTAAGAATTACGAGTTACGACATATATGTAATAAATTCACTTAACGTTTCATAATGATATTAATGCAATCGATTTGCAAGTGCAATTTCGTATCGATTTTTTTTTTTGTATTGGCAACATTTCTAATTGAAATTGCAGATATGAAACGTGTTGAAAAATTGAATAACTATTTAAAATGACTTTTAAACGGTGTACTTCTACAGATTTTATTTATACTCTATAATTCTTACTGTTTTATATTATAAATTATCATAAATATTAAAAGTCTGTCGGACGCTACATGATTCGAGCCGATTCTTGTCATTGTCCTTTAGGCACTTGCCTAGAAGAGAACCAACTTACTCAGGCTTTGAGGGAATTAAAAGCGTCTCAGGAGCTCTGTGAAAAATATGATAACGAAATGGAGTTCCTTGGTGTCCTTGAAAGGAATAAAGTCACAAATATTTATTACAACAGCAGTAGCATGAGGCTCAAAGTCAGATTGAACAACTTGAAACTACAAATCTTAACATCACTGCCTCGTTGAATCAAAGTCTATTCAATAAATTGGTGCCTATTGCCCCTTCAGTGGTTAGTGCAATAAACCCCCCTCACACAATAGATATGACAGGTCATAATTCAAAATCAAGTACATCAGTGAGGATAGTTACTAGTAAAAATAAAATAAAAAAATACATATAAATTAACAAATACATACTTAGTTAAAACTAAGAAAATGGTCAAAAAACAAAAGTTCTTCATCAAACATTTTAAACTTAATAGAGAACGGTTGCATCTACTGAAACAATTAGATACGTATTCCTTTAATTTAGAAAAAAATACTAGGAAATATCAAATTGACACAGAAAACTTGCAGTATGAACTTGACCAAATACAGGAGAAACTTACTTCTATGACCATCAAATATACAGCCTCTGAAAACCAAATGAGGGCATATGTATTGGCAATGAATGAGCTGGTAAGCTTGTGGCGGCATCTATATCGCGACATGCGAACTACGCATTAAAGACCTGACGTCACACAAAATCCTGACGTCACACAAATCCTGCATAGCGCAATTAGTTGACCGCGTGATCGACATTTATATACAAGCTCCCGACTTCAACCATTGGGCAGTTGCCCGCAGGGCAGACACGACACCCGTCTGGTCGGAGGATCCTCCCTTTTCAATAGAAGTTGAGTGAACTTAACACGCTGTTCCTCATGCCTTTTAAAGCTCACAAACTATTTCACTTAAACCTACATGGGCACTTATGAAACGTCAGAAGCTAGGTGCACGGTTCCAATTGGTCGTTTCCTATGGAGAAGAGCCGGCAAGAAACTCCACGGTTACTCTTTAAAAAATAATTGGTTTTTACAATATTTTCAAATAACAGTGTTATTAGGTATGGGAGGACAGTGTAGGTCTTTCAACAAGTACCAGCTACTTAACAAAATAATTATGGCCAGCAAATATACAGTCCACTAAGCCTACAGCGTTCTCACATTCACAAAATAGAAAATAATCTATATAAAGATGAATAAATTATTAAAAATAAAAAAGTATTATAAACGAAATGATGTGATTGCAATTCTGAATAATTATCATGTTCACAAAAGCCACTAATAAAGATTTAAAGTTAAATTGTAGGTATATTATAATGTCAAATAATAGCGTGATTATGTCAAGGAAGAATGTAAAAATAAAAATGTAAAAATATATATATATATATATAAACATGGTAATTTGGGAGCAGTTAATAGACTCTTATACAATTTGCCGTTAATGAGCTACCAGGGAAGCCACATGTGCAGAAGGAATTATTGCCAAACTTCCTTGTCTTCAACGTAGTCTTTAATTTTATAATATGCATTCTTGATAAGAACGCATTTAATGTGGGTTTTGAACTTCCCATCGCTAAGTTCTGTAACCGACTTAGGCAACTTGTTATAAAAGCGGATACTGTTTATAAGAAATGACTTGCTTGTTTTAGTTAATCTAAATTTGGGTATCAAAATTTCATGTCTACTACGTGTATTTATATTATGGAAATCGCTTATTATTTTGAAAAGTCCTAAATTTTTGCGAACATACAAAATACTTTCTAAGATATAAAGAGAAGGCAGAGTCAGTATATCAATTTCTTTGAATTTGTTTCGAAGGGATTCGCGAGGACCCATTTTATAGATAGCGCGGATTGCTCTCTTTTGTAAGATGAAAATTGAATCTACGTCAGCTGCCGATCCCCACAGCAGAATGGCATAAGACATAATACTGTGGAAATAAGCAAAGTATACTAACCTAGCTGTGGCTATATCAGTCAACTGCCTTATTTTTCTTACTGCATATGCAGCTGAACTTAATCTACCTGAAAGAGTTCTAATGTGGGCGCCCCATTGCAATTTTGAATCTAAAGTAATTCCCAAAAATATAGTTTCCGTTATTGCATCTAGTTGTTTGCCATCAAGTTTTAGATTTAGACCAACTTGAGGTACATTTGGTAATGAGAACCTAATACATTTAGTTTTGTTCGCTTTCAGTAAAAGATTATTAGCTGCGAACCATTTCGAAAGAACAGCTAGACTATCGTTGATATGTAAAACATCTGTATCTTTTCTATCAATTTTAAAAATTAGAGAAGTGTCGTCAGCAAATAGAATTATATCCGATAAGTTAGCCATCATATAAGGAAGGTCATTTATATAGACTAGAAATAAAAAAGGGCCAAGAATTGAACCTTGAGGCACGCCCATTTTAACTAGAGACCCCGAGGACGTCGCCCCATTAACGTTTACTTTTTGTTACCTGTTTGATAGATAGGAGAGAACAAGGTCAGCAGCTTGTCCACGAATTCCGTAGTGGTGTAATTTACAGATCAGTGTATTGTGGTCAACGCAGTCAAACGCTTTTGAGAGGTCACAGAAAATGCCAATTGCATCCTGGGAATTCTCCCAGGATTCCAAAATGTGACTGATGAGTTTTACTCCAGCGTCAGTTGTCGACCTACCTTTCGTGAAACCAAACTGGTGACTAGCATTGTCAACCACCATCTATTGAACCCACACTGGATACTACCACATTATTGATACCACCATAGTGCGATACCACCGCAGTCTAGTACCAGGTTGCCATTATCAATGACTAACTGTTGAGAAAGTGTAAATACAGAAATAGTATTATTTTGTAATGAAATTTTAGACGAAAAATTTTAGATCTGAAATTAATAAGACATTACATAGATTGACATAAAATAATAATTTATTCAATTTAATTGGCATTAACAATTATGTTGGTAATCACTTATATTTGACAAAACATAGATTTTTCATGGATATGTACTATCTTTCAAAGTATTGTAAAATACAGATAGCTGTGTCGCTATCATATTACTTTTCTATTACAGCCAAGAATTTGGTTAAACAAATTGCTTCTAATGAGCAATGCAATGACATGTTAAATAATTCACCCAATAATTTGGTATCAAAAATTGACATTGATGATAATTTAAATTAGAACATAACATAACTTATCATCACGCCTTGTTTCCCCGAAGGGTTAGGCAGAGGTGTACCTGTAATAGCACACCCACATTACGCCAGTTATAAAGATAAAGATAAAGATAAAGATTCATTTATTTGCAAAAACATGTGTAGATAATATACATGGTATGATGTTTATTAAAGGTGTTATAGGATATTCTTTGGCACAACATGTTTGACCATGGCTGGTGTACAAATTAGGTTGGGAGACCGTAAGATCTCAGAAAAATAAAATTAAAAAATTATACAAAGTTAAATAATGTCAAAAAAAATTAAAATAAAAAATAACTTAAATATTAAATGAAGACCAAAAAAATAAATTAAAAAAAAAAGGTAAATATTCATGTGATTTAAAATAAATATAATAAATTCAGTCAGTGTATCAGAGCGATTTGTCGTTTAAAAATTCATTGACATTATAGTAGGCTTTTCCTGTCAGCATTTTTTTTAATGTTTTCTTAAACTGGTCTGTATTTAGTTTTTTTACACCGATAGGGATATTGTTATAAATTATCGGTGCTCTGCATACGACGCTTTTGTACAGTAGTGCTGTCTTAGCTGGCTGAACACGAAGTTTACTATTATCCCGGCGATTTCGTATTACAAGGTCCGATATTCGAGGAAACAAATGGGGGTTATATCTTACAAATAAGGCGATTTCTAAAATATAAAGTGACGGGAGTGTGAGGATTTTATGCTTTGTAAAAAGTGGCTTACAGCTCTCAGTACTTTGGATACCGAACATAGCACGTATGCATCGCTTTTGCATTTTAAATGCCATATCTTTATTTGTTGAGTTGCCCCAGAAGATAATGCCATATCTTAGGACAGATTCAACAAGTCCATAATAAGCCGATAGTAACACATTAGTGTTGATAGATGGAGCAAGTTGGTACAAAGCATATGCTTGACTACTGATTTTTTTACATATTGCGTCAATGTGTTCTTTCCAGTTTAGTTTGCTGTCTATAATTAAGCCGAGAAAACGGACATTAGATACTTCATGTATAGTGTAATTATCATGAGTCAAATTTACATTTAATGGATTATGCAATCTTTGTCCAAAGTGCATTATGTTTGTTTTAGGTAAATTTATTTTTAAATTATTATTATTAAGCCAAGAAATTATAGATGTCAGTGAATTATTTATGTCAGATTTATAATTGTTAATGTCCTTACAAGCAATTGAAACGGTACTGTCATCAGCAAATAATGTCATAGGTTGAGTCGTTGCCTTTGGCAAGTCGTTGATATAGATAATAAACAACGGCGGCCCTAGGATACTACCTTGAGGAACACCGTATGTGATATTTCTCCTCACGGAGCTGAATGTTTCCTCTTTTTTTGTTTTAGGATTCACTTTAGTTACTACTGTTATCTGTTGTCGGTTCGTTAAATAGGATCTAATTAAATCTAAGATATTGCCTCTTATGCCGTATGCTTCAAGTTTACTGATTAGTATATTATGATCTACATAATCAAAAGCCTGTGACATATCGCAATAAATTGCACAAGCTGGAACTGTTTTGTCAACGTGGCCTATAACATTTTGGATGAATTCATAAATGGCCATATTAGTGGTTTTATTTTGTCGAAAGCCCTTTTGTTCATTGCACAAAATTTTATTTTTTTCTAGATATGAATTAAGTTCGCCATAGAGATACTTTTCGAAAATTTTCGAAAATATTGATAATAGTGCAATAGGCCTATAATTCACCATCAACTGTTTGCATTCTTTTTTGAATAAAGGTTTTATAATAGCTAGTTTAAGATCTTGTGGAAATATTCCAGTTGATATCGACAGGTTCAGAATGTGACTCAAGGCATGGCATATGTCCTCATTTACTGCCTTAATTATTTTAGTAGAGATACCATCATAACCTACACTGCTGGTATTTTTGAGATTGTTTATAATTTTATTGATTTGGTAGGGTGAGCTTGGTGCAAGAAACATTGAATTTAATCGGTGATTAATTAAAGACGTTACTTTTTTCCCGGCACCCGGAAGGGGGTTGACTTTTTCAATAAAATAATTATTAAATGCGTTCGCTATTTCTGTTGGATTAAAAAGAACGTTGTTTTCATCAATTTTTATTTTATCTATGGATTCTTTTGGAGTGTTAAGTCTTGTTTTGTTTATTATCCGCCACGCTGTTCTAGTTTTATTTTGAGACGTTAATATTTTATAGTTATTTTGCGCTCGTTTTGTTAGTTTTATAATTTTTTTGAATAACTGACTATAATTTAAGTACTTTAATCTGTTGTCTTTTGTTGAGTTTAATCTGAAATTCCATAGCAAATCCTTTTTCTTGCGACTGCAAATTTTTACACCACGTGATACCCACTTTGGCTTATGATTGACTTTTATTAGAAATTGTGTTTGTGGAAAACAAAGGTCGTAAAAAAGTTTAAAATCGGTTATAAAGTGTTGATATGCTGTGTTTGGGTCATCCGTGAGGCAAACATCCGAGAAAGATAAGCTCTTAATACACATTTTAAATTTATCAATATTTTCCTTGCTATAATCGCGTTTCCTTGTACGCCAATAATGCAATGTCAGATTTTTTTTAACAGGAACTTTGATTAATTGGGCTGTATGGTCCGACAGGCCTAATTCTAAAATTTCAGTTATACACCCCTTTTTAAAGTTATGTGCAAAATTATCAATGCAAGTTCTACTGGCGAATCTGGTTGGTTCATGTAAAGCCAGTTTTAAATTATAGTTTAACAGTAAACATTCAAAATCTAATGTTACATTATTACGTTTTAAAACATCTATATTAAAATCACCAGTAATTATAATATTTTTACAATTCAATTTGGCTATATAGGTCAGAAGTTTTTCCAGTTTATGAAAGAACGTATACAAGTTATTTGGTTTAGGTACCCTATATATACAAACAATGATTACTTTATAGTCAACTAGTTCAACTGCACAACCTTCTAATATACATTCAAGACAAAATTTGCGGATTTCTGGAATTTCCCTGAATTTATGTTCTTTTTTAAGTAAGATACATGTTCCTCCTCTTTTACTATTTGTTCTACTGTAAAATGAAGCCAAATTGTAATTTGGTAGGTATAAGTTTGACTCCAATCCTGCCGTCATAAAGTGCTCAGTAATACATATGACGTCCACAGTTTTGTTACTGTCTACTAGTTCTTCTAAATTTACACATAATGCATCAGATTTATTAATTAAGCCTGCAATATTCTGATGTAGGATATACATATATTTCTCAGAGAAAAAACTGGTTGTCGGTTTCTTTTTCATTAAATTGAGGTGAGTTTTTAACAATATAAGGTTCAGTTTGTATGCTACTATTATTCGGTCTTATGTCAAACTGACCAAATGAACACAAATCAATTACAATCTTATTCATAATGCCGTCATAAATACATTTCATTCCATGTTTTTTTATTTTTCCTGTTGTGTTGGAGAACATGTCTAGTGATAGGTCACTGTTGCTGTCAAATAGGTAGGCGTAGTCATTATTTTGAAGGTCAATACTAAGCAGATTATTGAACAGGTCCACTCTAAAATTATAAATTGGAGCTCCTGTTATAAATGTCGGTAAACAGATAATATTATTGGTGTGGGCCACCTTCTGTAGCGATTTTCCTATCATATTTATCATTTTTATATAATTACTCTCAGATTTTATGTCATTTTCTCCAATGAGAATGATACAGTAATCGTTATCAGTATAGTCTTTCAATTTATTTTCTATGTTGTCTAAGAGTTCCTTTATAGTTCCATTTGGTATAAAATAATGGCAGAAATCGAAGTAGTCGGAGAAAACGTCTTCAATCAAGGATAAGTGCCCTGCAGGTTTGGAGCCACTGCTTAGAATGCATAATTTATTCTTTTGATTAGTTCTTGCAATGATATCTGCCAGCTCTTTTTTACCAAGTTTAGGTTTATTACTATTGACGGATACAGATGAGTGTACCTCTTTCAAATTGTTTGCTGGCTGCGTGTGGGCGTAGTTAGAAGTTTGAGTCTCTTTGTCAATCATGATTGTCGGGACTTGAGAATTGTAATCACCAGAAGATGGTTTAGCTATATCACTATCACCGTTTGGAGAACTCGTCTCAGTTCTGTTACGAACCGATATTTTGGTTTTTCGAACTGATTTCGGTGTCCTACTTTTTCTCTCAGGTGATAAGCACATTTTTTTATATGTATTTATGGTTTTTACCGATTTTTGAAGATCTGATTTGAGACGAAAGTTTTCGCTGTTTAACCTTTATAATACTGGTGTCTCATATTGGAGACAGATAACAATAAAATTCTATTGTGTCTGCTAATTGCGCGCGCGACAGATTAAGTTCTCTATTTCTAGGTGAGCGCTTTGTAGTTGTGTCGTAAGTACTTTAACTTGTTCACTCAAATCATTTATTTCCCCACTATTATCATGCAGGCTATCTGGTATACTCATCATTGTCGTGTCGAATATGTTTTTGTTACTGCTACTTGTCATGTTGGGAAGATCATTTAACGAACTCGTTCGACAGATTTTACGAAAGGTAATATTGTTGCTTTCATGATCCATTATAGGTAAATGAAGCGCCCTCTGTTGAATTCTGCTAGAAGCTCTGCACGGATATTAGTTCCTGCGAGTGCGTTGGTCTGTATGATTTTTATGATTAAGAAATCTTACAAAAAGACAATCATTCGCTGAGGATCGAACTTGCGACAGCTTGTTCCGTAACGTCGAATGTCGGCTCGTGTACACACTCAGCCACGGCGCCCGTTAACTGATGTAATGAAATTGTGGTATAGTTTCTAGTAAGTTTTGGTTTCAAATGTAGTAAATCCGTTAATGTGACTCATTACTTAGGAATTTTTTTCCATGTTCGGTACACTGTTTGACGAACAATAGTCACTTTTTATGTAAATATTCACTTTTGCCGATACGGAACGTGCACTTCGGACGATTTTAGACAGCACAAACTACATTGTTTTGATGATTAGATCACTTAATTGGGGTTTACAGTTTTGTATTGTTATTTTATTTCGCGATAGTTTTTTAAACACTATTTTTACTATTTATGTTTGATAACACTTCTACACATGTACTGATACTTTAGTCACAGAATAACATAAGATTTAGAATATATATTTGGGTTTTACTATTTTTTAAATACAAAAAATACGGAGTTGCTCAAATATTAATCCTAGCCAGGCAGCGCCCTCTCATTATGTTTTTTTATATTATATATATAGCATGTATAGAATTGAAGCAGAAAGAAAAGCAAGAATTATTTTATTAAGTGTATACAGATCCCCTTCAGGATTGTACTACTGCTTTGAAAAGGTAATTGTTACACAAGATTTGTAACTCGAATAAGTTCATTATCACTTACAGTGATTTTAATGTTAATTTATTAGAAAACTCAGGTAATTGTAGTAAAATAATAAGTCTGTTTCAGTCCTACAATCTTGTAAACCTATTTTTGGAGCCCACAAGAATAAACATGGTCATCTCTTATCTGCCAGGGCTTATTTTTAATCGTTTTTGTTTTTTTGTTTTCTTTTACATTGTTCTCACATTATATAATCAACAAGAGTAATGTACCCAGGATTTTGTAATTTCTATATTTAAAAGAGTGCCCTTGGAGTTTCTTGCCCGTTCTTCTCCATAGAGATCTACGTTTTGGAATGGGCAACTAGCTTCAACTTTCTGACTAACCGACTCTGACAATTCAAAAGTGCCTTTAAAGGGTTTAATTGAAATAAATGCTTTGAGTTTGAGTTTGAGTTTGAAACCCTACTAGTGCCACATGCCTAGATAATATTTATACAGATGTCAAACCACAAAGAAATTATAATTTCATTGCGGACAGAGGATTACTATCCCAAACCAAAACAACAAAGTAAAAAGGATATCACTGTTAACCCGAAAACTGCAAGTTGCTTGGATGCTTTTAAAGTTAAACTCATTAATAAATCACCAGTTTTGTCAATTCGTACTGATCCTAATCATATATATGATGATTTTTTAAATTTATACTGTAAACAATCGAATTCCACCTTTATTCCCAAGACTATCTCGGTTTATAATTATATTGCGGCGTCAATAATTTCATATGGAGTTAGACAACTTACCTAGACAAAATATACAACCTACAACTTCGTTTATAAAAAAATATTTCAAATCAAATTTTAAAAACACATTGTGATGTTCATGTTGACGTAACAGGTTTCTTTAAATATTGTAAAATCTTTCCAATACACACCAAAATACGAAAATGGTTATTGATAGAACAGTTCACCAACAAAGAACTGCAATTTTCCATCATAGCATAGCAACAAGCAGCCCTATGAAAACTGGTAGTACAGTCTGTTGTCAATATTATCTGACCCACCCTAAAAACAAACGAATTTGGACCCTGTGCTTGTAACATTAAGGTTTATTCAATTTATATGAGCATATCAGACTAGTTAGTGTTCGAGGACTCGATGAACAAATAAAATAATAATACAGACACGCAAATTTGATCTTTAACACGTAACATTAAGGTAAACCCACCCAACATTGTCGGAGCCACCGGCATTATGTATCATTTTGTTATGCTATTTTAATCATTATCTCGTTGACATTAAAGTTGAAAAGCTTTTAAGTCACACTACATAATTACAACCCAATCTTTAATTTCGCACGTTTCTAACAAGTTCTTGTGGCTTAGCGGTTTGATGCTGGATTGGCGACGAACAACATGTCGGTTCAAAAACACAGTCCACCTATTATCAGTTCCTTTTTTAATAAATAAAAACACACATGATAATAAAAAAACTACATAAAACAGAAAATAAAAAATTCTAAAGAGACGTTGTTTTTGCAATATAGTAAGACAAGGTAAAATATGTTTGCGCGTAGTCACTGCATACCCTTAGGTTTTATAATGAATACGAATATTTATTTTTCAACTACCCACTTATTACAAATTATGCGAAAATATTACCATTTTAGAAAGTTTATATTTGAAGGTTATCCGTCTATAGTTCTTTACAATAAACAAGAAATGGTTTTGTAATAAATTCTAAATTAAAAGCAAAACAATTATTTTGTCGCAGGATTTGATCTCGCAACTTGTTTTTCCCAGTCTTATATTCAGACCACGAGACCAGGATTACTTGAAGATAGTTATTAAAATAAGTTATTACACTAATTATATTATAACAAGTAGTTATAACATATAACCTAACGCTAACGTTTTAAAGATCAAATTTGCGTGTCTGTATTATTATTGTATTTGTTCATCAAGCCGTCGCTTGTCTGTTAAGCTCATTTAAATTGAATAAACCTTATTGTTAATGTCAGAGGGTCCAAATTCGTTTGTTTTTAGGGTGGGTCAGATAATATTGACAACAGACTGTACCAAGATACAAAAACTATTACGAGAAACGAACGAACGCTTATTTAATACCTACTCATCACCTTCTGTTACCCAGTCTTTGCTAAAGGAAACTGTTAATGTTTGCGATTTGGAATTTCTTTTTGAACATATTACCTGTAGAGACATCATTAAATCCTTTCACACTTTAAATGTTAAAAACACTGCAGATCTGTGGGGTAATTCTGTAGAAGTTACTGTCTCTTATTGAAATTGTAGCACCACTATTAGCTGTTATCTTTAATAATTGTATCGACTTTGGGGAGTTTCCTGACCTTATGAAAAATTGTAAAATAATACCTTTGTTTAAATCAGGTAGCATCAGACCCCACACATTATACACGTATTTCAGTACAACCTACCTTTAGTAGGTAGTAGTAAATACATTTTAGAGCATATGTAAAGATTTTTTAATAAACATAAATTATTACATAGCAAACAAGGGGTCGTTCGACTACCGAGTGTTGAACTTTTAGAACATATTTATAATGCATTGGAAGATAAATGCGTGGCATTGGGAATCTTTTGTGATTTGTCCAAGGCATTTGATTTCGTTCTTCATGAAACGTTTATCAGGAAACTCCGCCAATACGGGATCTGGAACAGCGCTCTGGATTTTTATACTTCATACTTGAGTAATAGGATTCAGAGCGTAGACGTTAATGGAAAAAGATCTCCCGGATCTATAGTAACAATGGGAGTCCCACAGGGCTCAATTCTTGGTCCTTTCTTGTGTCTTATTTATATTAATGACTTGTCTTACCTCATAAAGTATAACCATGATATAAGTGTTGCAGTCGCGGATGATACTTAACTTTTGTTTAAACTTAAACGTCAGCAGCTGGTTACTGACGACATAGATACCTAGCGCGATCTCAAAAGTAGTTCACTGGTTCAATGTTAACAATTTACTTCATAATGAAAAACAACAAATACATTAAGTTTACCCTACCACACGTTAGGCAGGTGAAAACCAGTGGCGGCTGGTGCCTCAGAAAACCGGTGGTGCACTGCATAGGTTTAGTGAATATTTTCAAATAAAATATCTAGGACACCCCATAAACATGCCTCGTGTTATACGGGAAACTGGCAGGTATAGCGAGGCGCAGTGATGAAATGCAGTCGACGACACAAAACTTTACACACACACAACACATTTTAGTCTAAATTGTATCTACTCAATATTGTATTTTACACTCATGTTAAGGTGTTGATGAAGGGCGAAGAATTGAATCCTGAAGATAGCACAGTATTGTTAGGCTTAACTTTGTATGCTAAGCTTCAGTGGGGCCCACATATAGATTCATCGTCAAAAAAGCTAAGCTTTGCAGTATATGCTGTTAAAAAAATTAGTAATTTAACTGACATAGAGACAGCCCGTTTAGTGTACTTTAGCTATTTTCATAGTGTAATGTCGTCCGGTATTCTATTGTGGGGTAATGCCGCTGGCATTCAGACTATCTTTGTTTTGCAGAAAAGAGCTGTTCGATCCATTTATAAATTAAGCCCGAGACACTCTCTCAGAGAGAAGGAGATTAATGTAATGACTGCCTTCTCAGTATATTTTTGAAAATGTTTTATATGCCCACAAAATTAAAAAAAATAAATAAAAAAATACAGTCATATCCATAATATAAATACTAGGAACAAACACAAACTTGTAGTACCTACAACTCAAGGCTCAAGAAAATAGGTGGCTCGTTCAGATGTCAATGTATACGCTTTTTTTAATAAACTTCCAAGCCACATACAAGATCTAATCCTTATAAATTCAAATTTTTCATAAAACGTAAGTTGTGCCAGAAAGCGTTTTATACCGTTAAAGATTACGTTGAAGACAAAAAGGCTTGGGATTGAGTTGCTCCAATTTTTATTTTATTTTCACCGTCAGAATTTTGTTTTTTTAATCGTATGCACAATGATATGGATATTTACTTCGTGAAGTATAATATTTTTTATTTGTGTGAATGTGAGGACTACGTGGGTAATTTTTTTCTCTCTTTCTCAGTTAATTTTAATGATAATCTGGCAGTTTTAGTACTTTATGCGGCCTACCCAAATGTCCTTTCTTTGGTATTGTTCGTCGAGTCGTTGAGCTTAAAACTACTCACTACTACTACTATTACTACTTGTTGATTTCTGATTACGACAAATACGTGCACTGACTGGACAGTTCCACTCAATCTGTGTGGTTATTTCCTAAAAAGATCATTTCAGACACTGATCTACATGGCCTTCACATGATCTGACCAAGATTATGTCAATCAATCTGCTTAGCCTAGCTGTTCCCAACTATATTGGGGTCGGCTTCCAGTCTAACCGGATGCTGCTGAATACCAGTATTTTACATGGAGCGACTGCCTATCTGACCTCCACAACCCAGTAACTGGGTAATACGATACCCCTTGGTAAGACTGACAAGATACTGATCTGACCAAGATTATGTCTGGACTTTAAAAGAGACTGTGACCTCTGAGTTTGTTTCGGCCTTTCTTCTCAGAGTAGTCAGATAGGAAACGTCGACCTCATCTAGTTTAAAAAAATATGATTGACTTGTAAAAGTGTTTGTACAAACCTACTTACAGAAATAAAATCAATTATCATTTTAACAAATCTTACCACTAAACTTTGTGCTGCCGACTTTAAATAACTGAAAATATTATGTTGCGGTGAACATTTAACTGATATCACTATAAATGTGTCCAGTATTCGCGGGCCGCGTCGCCTCTACAGCGAGCCTCATGTCAGGCTCGGCCCCGGGCCTGCCGGGCGGCAGCGGGCCCGGCGCGTCCATCCCGGAGACGCTGTTCACGCGCTGGACCGGCGCCGCGCTGGCCAGCCGACACCGCGGCGTCACGCCGGCCATCTACATGTTGGGAGGCGCGGATATATTGCTGTATTTATATGCTAGGGTAAGTTAAAAATTATAGTCATCGCCCTGCACTGCATATTATTATATTTTACGCTTCATATTTAAGTCAGGAAGCTGATCCTGTTTGTAATACTACTAAAATCAGTGTTTGTTCATTCATAAACTGAATAGTTTTCTATGTATAGTTAAAAATTCTGTCTGTAAAATTCTAAATTCAAAATATTTTTATTTCACATAAACCTACATGGCGGGCACTTATGAAACGTCAGAAGCTAGGTGCACGGTTCCAATTGGTCGTTTCCTATGGACAAGAGCCGGCAAGAAACTCCACGGTTATTGGTTTTTACAATATTTTCAAATAACAGTGTTACGAGTATTAGGTATGGGAGGACAGTGTAGGTCTTTCAACAACGGTAACGGTTACATACCCGTTAATGAAATGTATTCGTAATCGGTCTCGAAGAAGGCTTCACAGGCTTAACGTGATTAATTCAATTATTGAACTTGTATCTACCTACGCCTCTGTTCTTCGGTTTCCCAGGTGGTAGAACTAGAAGGCACGGCTACAGAGCAGGCGACGGCGCTGAGCATACTCCTGCGAGCGTGTCGCGTGGACAACAGACTGCACGCCATGCTGTACGCGGCCGACGCGCCCGACATGCTGCTCACTGTACTGGCAGCGCCCACGTGCATAGTGTCGCATCATGTGCTCAAGGTATATCTGATGATTTCGCCTACGATTTTGTCAATTTGTATGTGCCCATGACTACCTATATTTTTTTTGTTGTGCAGGCTCCTTATGCATATGTACTCGATAATGTGTAAGCTGCGTTTACCTGTAATTGACCGTGCATTACAGAATTATGGATACCGTACAAGTTTTATTTTGTAGAAAATAATTGTAATGTATATTTCGTTGGTAATTCTTGAAATAAAATATAAAAGCATATTGGACCTCGTTCTTAACAATATAGTGTGCTCGTTCAGGTGATCCTGGACGAAGCCTGCAGCAGCCCGTTACTAAGCGCGTGCGGGGAGAGCGTACAGCTCGCGGCCCGCACGGACGCCGTGCTGCTGCAGCCAGAACTGCTGGTCTTGCTGGCTAATGCGTGGAGACACCTGGATACTGAACAGGTTGGTAAAACTGTGCTTTTTTGGCGCAATAGTGATGCTGCAGTTTTTATATATTTATTTAAAACGGTTAAAAACCGATTATTTATGCTTATATGTGGAAATGGTAGGGCAAATGAAATTCAGCTCATAACTCGTTTTTGTGAAGATACATCGTGCAAAAGTAAGTTAAATATCGTTTTGTCTATAAATGGTTCTATATTATAGTGCTATTTAATCAAAATATTACGAAAAAGTACTTAAAAACACTGATAAATCGACGTAAACTTTAGCTCTGACCGTTAGCCCCAACACGTGTTGATTTGAACCACTCGTATCTTGGTTTTATTATTTTACAAAGAAGTGTTTATTTGTACTTTTGAAGGTAATTTTATGGAGATTACGAAGAAATATTACATCAACAGCGAACACGCAACATTTCGTCTAAATTCGTGTTGAGACTTGTGCAAACCGATTTGAGCGCGGATCCGCGTTCCGGCTTTTAGAATATTCAAATACAGGATGTGTTAAAATTGTTTGAAGTCTGGTATATATATAACGCAGATCCGCTGTTTATTTGATTAGTAAGGAACTGAAATCATGTTCTTTATTACGGTTTTCAATGATTTTCGTTTAATGCCAATCGATATGGTGCTATAAACATTGTTATTATTTCTTCTAGGTATTTACTTTAATATAATTTTTGATTTGTTATAGGTTATAAACATACGACCAAATAAACGCTTGAACCTGCATAAAAGGTGACGTTGCGTCAATTGTACGGCAAATGAAAACCGTAAAGTGACCTTAGGGGTCTTTCTGTTGGGCACGCCACTATTGCGGCGATAAGTCCCCTCTTTGAGGAGTGGCTGGAGAGGCGCCACGGCGTCCTCACCTTCCGCCTGACGCAGGTCCTCACCGGACACGGCTGCTTCGGGAGGTACCTGTTTCGGATAAGGCGGGAGGAAACGCCCGGGTGTCATCACTGCGTGGATCGCCCGGAGATCACGGTGGAGCATACGGTGGAGGTATGTCCGGATTGGGCAGAGCACCGCCGTGTCCTCGTGGCGGCGATCGGTGGCGGGGATCTCTCGCGTCCGGCCCTGGTCCAGGCCATGGTACGGAGCGAGAGGGCATGGGAGGCCGTCACCTCCTTCTGCGAAGCAGTAATGCTCGCGAAGGAGGAGGCGGAGCACGTGAGGGAGAGGCAAGTATCGCGCCCTCACGCCCCTAGCCGCCGCAGGAGGAGACGCCCTGGGCGTCGGGAATCGATTGCCGATTCCCGGCCACCGTAGGCGCGGGCTTGCGGACGGTGAGCAATGGGTAGCTCGCCGTCCGGTAAGGACCAAGCCCGGGTCGACGGCGCGTTGAAAGGGTCCAATGAGACCATTGCCTGCCGGGGTTGCGGGAAAGTCCGAAAGGGATACCGTGGCCCCCTGGCATTGCACAGGCAAGAGAAGGAACACGGGTGGGTTTTAGTCAGTAAGAGTCTGACACGCCCTCCCGTTCCACCCAGAGCGGGAGGAGTCATTTGATGATTTACCACCCAAAAAAAAAAAAGAAAAAAAAAGGGGTCTTTCTGTAGGTCAGTGCTAGCGCGAATACCACAGCCCACCTAATGATTAGTTAGATACTCTCTTATTGATTATAATAAAAATCGAACAAAAACTTTGAAAGCATTTTTCATAACCCATACCACCTGGAATATGAATCTAGTCCATTCAGCTCTGTGCCGGAACGCGGATCCGCGCTTGGAAATGCAACAAAAATGAGCAATAAAGAAACTTATGTGTTTCTAAAATATTTTATCTGGGTTAACTATTTTATGGGCTTTTTACGAACACAATATATCGAAGAATATAATAAAACAAGAATAAGTCAAAATAAAATAACCATCTTTGTATTGTCTGCGTTTTACCAAAGTATTAACATTTTTTTCCGTGTCGATGTCGTAAGAAATAATGATTTATAATAACACACCACTCATGCTATTCACCTAAATTATACACCTATAAAACTTGGATTCATTATCTTTTATAATCAAAAATCAGGTAGAAGATACGTTTTCTAATCTTAAAGATATTTGATGTCAAACTTAATGTTGCGCGGCCGCGCGGTCTCTCCGTATATTCGCGGCATACAGCGGTACCGTAACTGCCAGTGCGGCATGCGGCCAAAGGTTAAACGATATTATTTAATATAAATAAATAAAAGTCATGTAAAAAAACACAAATGTCTTGGCTCATCGTAGTTCTGCCAAAAAAAAAAACAAATTACTAATTCTACAACTATTCCAGAATCTGATTAAGAGGGAACAGGGCCCGCGATTCTCCATACAAACGTATTCCCCGTTTTTCTTCCTGAATAATGCCTCTAGAGCTGTCATTTTTTTTTTATAAAATCAGGGTCTCTATATGCATGTCCCTGTCATTTTCTTTTTTTCAGCAATTAATAAGTAAGGAAACTATGACCCTCCAAAAATTACAAAAATGCCCTTTTTTTCCGCCGTGATTAGAGGACTACCAGACTAATTCGGAAAAGTTTTTAGCATAAATGAAAATAATAGGAACCTAGACATACTCTTTCTTAAAATTTTAATGTAAAAAATTATTAAATCGGCTTAGTTTTCGAGGAGAAAAAAGGAGAATGCCAAACGTAATTTTCGTCAACATTTTTGTGATATAATCGGTCTGAGCTGTAGCTGTCCCTATCGCACTTTATGGGGTTTAATTCGGTTTTTCGGGCGCAGCGCGACGGCAATAGTTTCTTCAAATACCTATTTTTCAAATTCCTCGCAGCCCATGTTTCCTCTTAATAAAGTATCCCACTCGCTGCCGTTTGGATACACAACAGAAAAAAATTAACGCTTCCTACTCATTTCCTACATGCAAATAAATTGTACAATAATAGTGAAAGAACTACTTGCCACAATCGTCGTGCATCTTCAAATGCATTTCTACTACAAGATTTAGATTCAACCTAGCGAGCTGTCGCAGCCAGCCCTCGCAGCTGAGATGCAGTTGAGTTTCCGATGACTAGGCATTCCTAGATTTATATTTAAAAAGTAACATCCAGTTTCTTCCAGGAGTTAACCTGGGAAGTAGAGAACTTAAACGGCACACGCGAACTACAACGCGGCTCGGCGTGGGCGCTCACGTTGTGTTGCGTGCGCGCGTTGTTGAGGGACTCGCACCCGCGCCGCGCCTTCAACCACTACCAGATGAACCGCACGGGACTGCTCAACCATCTGCTGCTGGCCTGCAAGGTATATTCCTCATGTTCATGTCACCCTTCAACCGGATGACAGATGAACCGCACGGGACATCAGCCACATTTTATTGTTTATTTATCGACTCGTATTGTATATGGTATCGTGTACCGTTCTCGCTGCCAGGAGCGCTGCCTGGAGGCCGGCGGGGCGCCGGGCGGCGCGGGCGGCGCGGCGCTGGTGCGCGCGGTGCGCGGCCTGCTGGGCGCGCCGCCGCCGCTGCACCGCCTGGCGCTGCTGTGCGACTTCCTACTGCTGATGCATCAGGTGCGTACTGTATATGGTATCGTGTACCGTTCTCGCTGCCAGGAGCGCTGCCTGGAGGCCGGCGGGGCGCCGGGCGGCGCGGGCGGCGCGGCGCTGGTGCGCGCGGTGCGCGGCCTGCTGGGCGCGCCGCCGCCGCTGCACCGCCTGGCGCTGCTGTGCGACTTCCTACTGCTGATGCATCAGGTGCGTACTGTATATGGTATCGTGTACCGTTCTCGCTGCCAGGAGCGCTGCCTGGAGGCCGGCGGGGCGCCGGGCGGCGCGGGCGGCGCGGCGCTGGTGCGCGCGGTGCGCGGCCTGCTGGGCGCGCCGCCGCCGCTGCACCGCCTGGCGCTGCTGTGCGACTTCCTACTGCTGATGCATCAGGTGCGTACTGTATATGGTATCGTGTACCGTTCTCGCTGCCAGGAGCGCTGCCTGGAGGCCGGCGGGGCGCCGGGCGGCGCGGGCGGCGCGGCGCTGGTGCGCGCGGTGCGCGGCCTGCTGGGCGCGCCGCCGCCGCTGCACCGCCTGGCGCTGCTGTGCGACTTCCTACTGCTGATGCATCAGGTGCGTACTGTATATGGTATCGTGTACCGTTCTCGCTGCCAGGAGCGCTGCCTGGAGGCCGGCGGGGCGCCGGGCGGCGCGGGCGGCGCGGCGCTGGTGCGCGCGGTGCGCGGCCTGCTGGGCGCGCCGCCGCCGCTGCACCGCCTGGCGCTGCTGTGCGACTTCCTACTGCTGATGCATCAGGTGCGTACTGTATATGGTATCGTGTACCGTTCTCGCTGCCAGGAGCGCTGCCTGGAGGCCGGCGGGGCGCCGGGCGGCGCGGGCGGCGCGGCGCTGGTGCGCGCGGTGCGCGGCCTGCTGGGCGCGCCGCCGCCGCTGCACCGCCTGGCGCTGCTGTGCGACTTCCTACTGCTGATGCATCAGGTGCGTACTGTATATGGTATCGTGTACCGTTCTCGCTGCCAGGAGCGCTGCCTGGAGGCCGGCGGGGCGCCGGGCGGCGCGGGCGGCGCGGCGCTGGTGCGCGCGGTGCGCGGCCTGCTGGGCGCGCCGCCGCCGCTGCACCGCCTGGCGCTGCTGTGCGACTTCCTACTGCTGATGCATCAGGTGCGTACTGTATATGGTATCGTGTACCGTTCTCGCTGCCAGGAGCGCTGCCTGGAGGCCGGCGGGGCGCCGGGCGGCGCGGGCGGCGCGGCGCTGGTGCGCGCGGTGCGCGGCCTGCTGGGCGCGCCGCCGCCGCTGCACCGCCTGGCGCTGCTGTGCGACTTCCTACTGCTGATGCATCAGGTGCGTACTGTATATGGTATCGTGTACCGTTCTCGCTGCCAGGAGCGCTGCCTGGAGGCCGGCGGGGCGCCGGGCGGCGCGGGCGGCGCGGCGCTGGTGCGCGCGGTGCGCGGCCTGCTGGGCGCGCCGCCGCCGCTGCACCGCCTGGCGCTGCTGTGCGACTTCCTACTGCTGATGCATCAGGTGCGTACTGTATATGGTATCGTGTACCGTTCTCGCTGCCAGGAGCGCTGCCTGGAGGCCGGCGGGGCGCCGGGCGGCGCGGGCGGCGCGGCGCTGGTGCGCGCGGTGCGCGGCCTGCTGGGCGCGCCGCCGCCGCTGCACCGCCTGGCGCTGCTGTGCGACTTCCTACTGCTGATGCATCAGGTGCGTACTGTATATGGTATCGTGTACCGTTCTCGCTGCCAGGAGCGCTGCCTGGAGGCCGGCGGGGCGCCGGGCGGCGCGGGCGGCGCGGCGCTGGTGCGCGCGGTGCGCGGCCTGCTGGGCGCGCCGCCGCCGCTGCACCGCCTGGCGCTGCTGTGCGACTTCCTACTGCTGATGCATCAGGTGCGTACTGTATATGGTATCGTGTACCGTTCTCGCTGCCAGGAGCGCTGCCTGGAGGCCGGCGGGGCGCCGGGCGGCGCGGGCGGCGCGGCGCTGGTGCGCGCGGTGCGCGGCCTGCTGGGCGCGCCGCCGCCGCTGCACCGCCTGGCGCTGCTGTGCGACTTCCTACTGCTGATGCATCAGGTGCGTACTGTATATGGTATCGTGTACCGTTCTCGCTGCCAGGAGCGCTGCCTGGAGGCCGGCGGGGCGCCGGGCGGCGCGGGCGGCGCGGCGCTGGTGCGCGCGGTGCGCGGCCTGCTGGGCGCGCCGCCGCCGCTGCACCGCCTGGCGCTGCTGTGCGACTTCCTACTGCTGATGCATCAGGTGCGTACTGTATATGGTATCGTGTACCGTTCTCGCTGCCAGGAGCGCTGCCTGGAGGCCGGCGGGGCGCCGGGCGGCGCGGGCGGCGCGGCGCTGGTGCGCGCGGTGCGCGGCCTGCTGGGCGCGCCGCCGCCGCTGCACCGCCTGGCGCTGCTGTGCGACTTCCTACTGCTGATGCATCAGGTGCGTACTGTATATGGTATCGTGTACCGTTCTCGCTGCCAGGAGCGCTGCCTGGAGGCCGGCGGGGCGCCGGGCGGCGCGGGCGGCGCGGCGCTGGTGCGCGCGGTGCGCGGCCTGCTGGGCGCGCCGCCGCCGCTGCACCGCCTGGCGCTGCTGTGCGACTTCCTACTGCTGATGCATCAGGTGCGTACTGTATATGGTATCGTGTACCGTTCTCGCTGCCAGGAGCGCTGCCTGGAGGCCGGCGGGGCGCCGGGCGGCGCGGGCGGCGCGGCGCTGGTGCGCGCGGTGCGCGGCCTGCTGGGCGCGCCGCCGCCGCTGCACCGCCTGGCGCTGCTGTGCGACTTCCTACTGCTGATGCATCAGGTGCGTACTGTATATGGTATCGTGTACCGTTCTCGCTGCCAGGAGCGCTGCCTGGAGGCCGGCGGGGCGCCGGGCGGCGCGGGCGGCGCGGCGCTGGTGCGCGCGGTGCGCGGCCTGCTGGGCGCGCCGCCGCCGCTGCACCGCCTGGCGCTGCTGTGCGACTTCCTACTGCTGATGCATCAGGTGCGTACTGTATATGGTATCGTGTACCGTTCTCGCTGCCAGGAGCGCTGCCTGGAGGCCGGCGGGGCGCCGGGCGGCGCGGGCGGCGCGGCGCTGGTGCGCGCGGTGCGCGGCCTGCTGGGCGCGCCGCCGCCGCTGCACCGCCTGGCGCTGCTGTGCGACTTCCTACTGCTGATGCATCAGGTGCGTACTGTATATGGTATCGTGTACCGTTCTCGCTGCCAGGAGCGCTGCCTGGAGGCCGGCGGGGCGCCGGGCGGCGCGGGCGGCGCGGCGCTGGTGCGCGCGGTGCGCGGCCTGCTGGGCGCGCCGCCGCCGCTGCACCGCCTGGCGCTGCTGTGCGACTTCCTACTGCTGATGCATCAGGTGCGTACTGTATATGGTATCGTGTACCGTTCTCGCTGCCAGGAGCGCTGCCTGGAGGCCGGCGGGGCGCCGGGCGGCGCGGGCGGCGCGGCGCTGGTGCGCGCGGTGCGCGGCCTGCTGGGCGCGCCGCCGCCGCTGCACCGCCTGGCGCTGCTGTGCGACTTCCTACTGCTGATGCATCAGGTGCGTACTGTATATGGTATCGTGTACCGTTCTCGCTGCCAGGAGCGCTGCCTGGAGGCCGGCGGGGCGCCGGGCGGCGCGGGCGGCGCGGCGCTGGTGCGCGCGGTGCGCGGCCTGCTGGGCGCGCCGCCGCCGCTGCACCGCCTGGCGCTGCTGTGCGACTTCCTACTGCTGATGCATCAGGTGCGTACTGCGCACTGACAAGTGTTGTGACTCAAACGACCGTCCTAGGATATTGGCGGGGCCCTTCATACGAGGAAATTTGTCATGAGTCATTTTTGCACTCATACTCGTAACAACGAAGCCTTGGATATCACTGTAATATTGTGCAGGTTTATCTTACTTAACATCCAGTAAAAAAGTCTGTTGTTGTCGCCAAGTGAAGACGACCCTTTAGCGATAGGCACGAGTCCTTATAACTCGTGGTCAGTCAAATCTAGTTACGACTAGATGCTCACACAAATATATTAATATATCGTCAATGATATAAATTTTCAAGTATAAATTAAGTTTTATTTATTTATTTAAAAACAAGCATTGTAATACACGTTAAAAAAATACAGTTTTACAAAATAAGTACTATATTTACAAACGCGTGGGTGAGTACTGCTCTCCTAGCTAGGTTATGAAAACCTGTGTTAAGGAGAAGCAGTCCGGTCCCCTAATGTATAATGACGTAAAAATTACTTAGTGCTTCTGATGTTACTGTTACAATTTTGGATATCGAGATGGACAATTAAAGTTTAAGATACATTTTATTAAACGTCAAAATAAAATAATTTTAAGGTAAGTAACGATTGTGCGCGTGGGGATGTGTGTGTATGAGTACGTGTGTGTGTGTGTGTGTGTGTGTGTGTGTGTTTGCTTGTCTATGTTAAGATTTTTTCTGTTTCGTCATGACTTATTTTGGAGGTACGATTGCACAATCTTTTAGCAGTTGTAATACGGTAGTCCGTATATATGACACTCTTCGTTTATTGGATTATATACGAATGGACCAAGAAAATGAAAAAATCTCTTTACAAAAGCTGAGCGTACTCGCGGCAGGGTGCATATCTTATCTTTTCGACGTTGACTATGTTTCTTATTTTCTATAATTCGGTATGGGGTTTTGCGGGTGTTGCAGAATGACTGTCTGTTTTACGAAGTGTTGGCGAACATTTAGGACTTTGCAGTGATTGTATATTTGGTCGGTTGGAAAAAGAATAGGACAAAAAGTGGCCACTTTTAAAATGACCCTATGTGCTACTTCTAGCGGCTTGAGAGTGGTTTTTGCTGCTTTTAGTTTTTTTTTGTGGACCCAACAGGAAATACAATAAGTTACGATGGATAGGCAAAGTGCGAAATAGACATGGCGTATTATAATGGGATATAAAAACATTTTCTGTTTACCAGGCTAGCGACACTTTCGTCACGCACTCGCGAGCAAACTTCTACTTCCTACTTACATCAGAGACGCAAGAGATGAGCGACTTCTCCTCCAGTTTCTCCAAGAGAAGACCTTCTAAACGAGTCAAGAAAGTCGAAGAAAGACCAAGCGTGTCCAGTACCTCCACCGAAGAAGTGTTGAATGATAATAGTCTTAATTCTCTGAAGGATAAGGCTCAGAGTATTGATGACCGGATTGACAGTAGCTGCGGAAGTACTGAGTCGACTAAACAAATGAAGTCTATGATCAATACTCAGATTAAGGAAGGCAGGTAATGCGCTTTATATATCAACTAGCGATCCACCCCAGCCCTGCTCTACACGGGTGCAATGTACTCATGTGGCGACATGTTAAAATATCGAGATTTCTGTGCTATATCTAAGTTAAATGTTAGTGTATTCTACATAGAAACCTTCCGGAATAAATTCTCTAAATGATGGTGAAAACCTTATCGCGTAGCGTAGCGTCACGAAAAGTGACTTTAATTTATTATATGAATAGATTATAGGATGGGCTAAGATAGCCCACGAAATTCAAGTATTTCAGCCTCAACCACAACTTTATTAAATGAATTCATAAATTAATTTCAATAATCACAGTTCCTTAATAGCCTAGGAAAGGTCATTAAACCTTGTCTGTCATGGCGCCACGCCGTCAGCCATAATTATTTTGCTGCGCGTAATTTTAAATCTGTGATATCTTTTATAGTATTCATTTAAATGATGTGATGTTCAGGCATATAACCTTAATTAAATGCCCAATTTTAATAACATATTTTAACGGATAAGGTTTTTTTTTTAATGAATTGTTGAAAGTTAAAAATGTTTACTGTGTGTGTTTCCTTAGAAGATAGACATAATATGATATCGTGGACTTTTCTGTTGATTTTTGTTAAGATATACAATCCAGTAGAATATCAATTTTATCTAACTGTTACGGTTATTCAGCGCACGCCATGTAAGCGCTTAGAAAAGTGCCTTCTCATGACTTGACAAAACGTCAAGTTTCAGTTCTACTTTTACGTTTAATATAAAATAATTATACCTAATTAATTGACTAATGATATTAACCTTCAGGAAAATCATTCTATAAATGATGTTGAAAACCTCGTCAAAATCTGTTGCGTATTGAAGAACGCGGTGATACAGACAAATGCGAAAAGCTACTTTGTTTTATAATATTTAGAGACGACAGTTGTTCGTAGATCCCTGATAGAAAAGAATATTTGCATATTGTTGTCCTATACATTGAGTACCATTATGCTCACCATTACGCTATATGTGAATGAGAATACTCATTGGTGTAAAAATTCTCGATGGCAAAGTTTTACTCCGAATCTTTTCATTTTAGGAAACAAACCGCGTCTTCTACGTCAGAAAATTCAGATACTCCAGAAGCCGGTAAGTGTTTGAAGTAGAAGAGATGAAATGATAAGCTTTAATAATGTTACTCATAATGTCGCTGTGACCGTACGCAAAATACGCGCTTTGACGTGGAGTTGCGGAAACCAGCCCGTATTACCTACCTATTACCTAATGTCGCTGTGAACAGCTGTTGCAACTGAGGCTGTTGCTACCGCCATATCGTGGGGTTCACTGAGGCGACTAAAGTATCGTCTCGATGGACATTACCACATACCATTTTGTTAATAGCAACTGCATTGCATTATCTACCTAGCCTCTTCCCAACTATGTTGCGGTCAGCTACCAGTCTAACCGGGTGCAGTTGAATAACAGTATTTTACATGGATCGACTGCCTATCTGATCTGCACAACCCAGTTACTGGGTCACACGATACCCCTTGGTAGACTAGTTGTCAGACTTTCGGGCTTCTGACGACCCGTAACAACTGTCAAAGATCTACAAATGACAGCCGGGATCAAAGGCTTTCCGTGTTTTCCGAGGCACGGAATGGTGGTGGTGGTGGCGGTCGTGGTATATAAAGATGGTCACCCATCCACGGACCAACCGCGGCAAGCGTAGCTTAACCTGATCCATCGACCCGTGTGGCTGTTATTACTTAGCCACAAGCCCCTCCAGCAACTGCATAGCATTAAAACAACGAAAAAATATGGCCTTGAAACTCCAATAATGTGGTCGAATTTTAAACTTCTCTAGCACTATAAAAACACAATAGAATGCACCGCATGTAAAAGCAAAATAATTCACCTGCTTTAGTATATATTGCACACGGCAACATCTGACACGCTAATGTAGATTTGCACTGTTATGTTTGTTGTAAAACATACCCAGCACGTGGCAGTAGAACGTCGCAGAAATGAAGATCATTCATTCATAAGACACATCACAACCTTCAAAACTGTTACACTCAAACTACAAGGGAGGCCTATTTGCAGCAGCTATCATTATGATCTCTGGAGCTGGGTAGCACAAACTCAAACTCAAACTCAAAGCATTTATTTCAATTAAACCCTTTACATGCACTTTTGAACTGTCAAAGAGTCAGTTAGTCAGAAAGTTGAAGCTAGTTGCCCATTCCAAAACGTAGATCTCTATGGAGAAGAACGGGCAAGAAACTCCAAGGACACTCTTTTAAATATAGAAATTACTAAATCCTGGGTACATTAGGTACTCTTGTTGATTCTATATGTGAGAACAATGTAAAAAAAAAATATATAAATCAAAAACGATTAAAAATAAGCCCTGGCAGATAAGAGATGACCAGTCTCAACTGACGGCGCCCGTTCACGAACATGACGCGTGGATCAGCACCATCCAGCTCAACCATTTTGTAGGGAACCGAATGATCCAACACACTCGCCACCATCAGCGAGACATTAAGTGAGCATGACATACTCTCAACTACCCTGCTCTTTCAAGTCAAAATCATCATAATAACATAGTAAACGACTCCATGGTACTCACATTTACAAAAAATTTAAAAAAAATGCGTCTAAGTAGAAAATCAATATTATCAATTGGAGTATTCATTAATTAAAACTTAGTTTAATAAAAAAAACAAAATAAACAATAAGTTCGTAGTCAGAAAAAATAAAAAAGGGGAAGCAACTCTAACTTTCATTTTTAACTAGTCCACTCTTAGTAGTAAGACCTAGCAAGAAGGGCTAGTGTCGGCAACTCCACGTCCATGCGCGTATTTAGCGTGCGGCAATATCACGCTTGTGAGTGAACTGAGGAACTGTTACTGGTCTAGCAGTAATTACTTATCGTACACATGTGTAGTCAAGCACCAGTGTAGTAAGCTATCTGAGGAGGTAGTCTGCTTTTTTCGTATCGGCACGAACTTTGTGAATAGCTCATGCACTTGCTTAGTAGTAACAATAATAGTTAATCATTTTTATTAACAATAATATTGGTACAACTCATCTATCCTAAACAAAAACATAATGTACGGAGTTTTGAGCATTTTAAAGATAGAGTTAACGACGATGTCTGTGCTAGTATTAACTGTGTTACAGACACCGGCCTCGGCCTCGGTCCTCCTACAAACATGATTTGCTATAGTAATAAAATAATGATACAAATTAAGTTACGCTCATTTTAAGTTTAATTAAAATAAATAAAATTGAATTGAAAATTGACTGTATTGTATTGTAGAGGTAGTGGCTACAGCCAGCACCGCGGCGAGGGAGGGCGCGCCAGGGGGCGAGGTCAGCAGCTCGCCGGTCGAGCTCACCAACTCGCCGGCCGAGCTCACCAACTCGCCGGCCGAGCTCACCAACTCGCCGGCCAAGCTCACCATCTCGCCGGCCGAGCTCACCGAGTACGTTGTTGTAGACTCCGACGACGTCAACCACACCACCGTCGAGATGTACTCCAGCGGAATCTACCACCAGGTGAGCAGCAAACATTATACACTTAGCTCCGTATCCTAGAATGATGCTAGAAAGTGAATCTCCAAAATATATTGTCTTCTTTGTCACATCCGGTGACAGAGACCCAGAATACTTTTCTTTCTTTTCGGTCTATAATACGGGCCTAACAGACCTAACACCCCGAGAATAGGGATGATGCCTGGCTCAAAAAAAAAACTATTTAGTCCGTCAGTCAGATATTAAAAAAATATTAGACACGTATTTTTTGCTTTATCATATTAATAAAAAATGACTTAGATACAACGCATTAAAGTTGGGCAGTAGGGGTTGATACGTCACAAGTATGTATAAAATCTATATACAAGTGATGCCATGGCACATCATAACTCAATATATCGCCGTAATCTTTTGATAAGGTAAAAAAAGAAAAATACGTGTACGTTATTTTTTTTTTTAATCTACATTACGGACGAAAAACATTTTTTTAGTCATCATCCCTATTTTGATAGGCTAGATGAACACAACAATACTAATCCTAAAAGACTGTTGAACTTGTCAAGTGATACTTATACAAGACTTTTGTTATTTCAGTCAGCATTAAATCACACACTATTAGGTACATCAGTTTTTAGTTTTTTCTTTAAAAGTGAAGCGATTTGTTTTAATTAAATTGGCATCTCTCATCATCTTGCGACAAGTGATCAAGATTGTGCAGGCTAATTAAACGATTGCGTTTTATTAGCCGGCACAATCCTTGATCGCTTTTCGCAAGATGACCACACAAATGGCGCGTAATAATAATATTAATCTTAGTTAAAAAAAAAACGAGAAGACATACAAGCAAGATACACACTCCGACACAAAACACGATTAAAACTATATATATCCCGTTTAAAAATGCACTCATCCTGTCCACTGGTTATGTCGATAAAAATGTATAACAAACTACCCGAGGTACTCAGAAATGAGAAAAAGATTGCTGTTTTTACAAATAAATTAAAAAAAGATTACTATATAAATGTTAAAAGCATAAATTAATATTTAATTGACAAATCTATAGAGCTGACATGATAATATTTTTTTCCTTTTTTATATTAGGTTAATAATTAATAAAATGTTACCTTAGATTAAACTTAGAATAAGTTAGTTGCATGTATACCTACCTAATAAGTCCTCTTCCTTCAAATTGTTCTTTTGCTGTGCCCGACAGGGTCCACCATTGTAACAACAAATGTTTACTTACCACCTAAGCATATACATTGTGGAATGCAATAAATTATTGAGTATTGAGATATTTCCCCTTTAGCACAGAGTCCGAGCGGGCGCTGCATCGGGTTGGTCGGCGTGTGAGGGACTGCTCCTGCTGCTGCGGCACGCGCTAGCATTGCTGCCCGACCACGCACACCAACAGGTAACGTACCGTATATCAATCCTTTGCTGCCCTCCCTCAGCGACGCCCTAAGCCAAGGTCCGTACCCCACAGGGGGTAACCTTAGAATGTAGCCGCGCGTACTCGAATTTATTAAAGCATCCACAGGATAGCCCGGTTAAGCAACCGACAACCTCTTGCATTAACCTGCAAGAGGCCAATCATAAAAAAGCCAGGCCGCACAACGTAAAAATCCTCTTACATCACTTTCGAACATTTTGTATGAACTTCGCACACTAGGCGGCCAGTACCGGGCTTTTTAGTATACGAAGGCGGTGCGCTGCGGCCCAATGCGGCTGTAATATGTAAATATGTATCCGAATATCCGATAACTGCTTATGACGGTAAAGCAAAAATAATTCTAATCTCTTTCTTCCATGAATGTCATAAAAGGTACGGTAAGGATAAAGTCTGGTTTGAAGTATCCTTGAGATATTACAGCCTATCGGCTGTACCGATGTTGGTACAGTAGTACCCAACTGATATGGCTTACCGATGTACCTGCGCAGAAGATGAATTTTCAAAGCGCGGGAAATGCTATTGACCAATCGGCACGCTCCACGCGCCGCGCTTCTTTTTCCTGTACCGCTATTGGTCGGCAGCTGCCGCCATGTTAGCGCGCGCCGCGTGGCATGTTAGTCAGCCGCCATACTTCTGATCGAGTGCACGCGCAGCAGGCGAAAGTACACGTAGTGGCAACAAAAGTGTTTTCTTTTTTATTATTTAAAATGAGTTCTTTTAAAAGGGGGAAACCGCTTAAAAGTCAAGCTCGGGAAATTATTTTCAATGTCCACGAGTTTATGAAGAAAGAAGCTCAGGAGTCTAAAAACACAACATTTATAAAATATCGATTTTTGAAAATTATTGACCGAACGGCCGAAGCTACACAAATTTCAAAACGAACAATAACGAGAATTCTTAAAGAGAAGGATCAACATACAGGTGAAAACACTGCGGGGCCTTCTTTTAGAACGCCGAAAAAGGGTAAAGTGAAAAAAACTTATCGTAAGGAATTGGACGATTTTTCATACCAAGCCATACGCAGGAAAATTTATGACTTTCACCGCGAAGAAAAACAGGTAGTCACAATGAGAGCGCTATTGGAGAAATTAAAAAGAGATATCGACTTCGAAGGGGGCAGAGAAACTCTGCGCCGAATTGTAAAAGAGATAGGATTTAAGTTTAGGAAAACGCAAACGAACCGTAAGTTGCTGGCGGAAAAACACGAAGTAAGGCTATTAAGAATACGATTTTTAAGAAAAATAAAAAAGTATCGGCATGAAGGCAGACCTATTGTGTATGGCGACGAGACCTATGTTCATTCGACCCACACCAAGGAACAAGCCTGGTCTGACGGTCAAGGCAAAGGCATAAAAAAACCAATTTCGCAGAGACCGAGGTTAATTATAGTGCATGCTGGGGGTGCTAATGGATTCATACCAAATACTTTGCTCATGTACAAATCGGCTCAGACCACAGGAGACTATCACAGTGAGATGAACAAAGAAAATTACGAGAAATGGTTGCAAGAGAAATTAATTCCCAACCTCCAACCGAATTCTGTGTTTGTCATTGACAATGCGTCATACCATAGCACATTAGAGGACAGGGCACCGAACAGTAACTCTGTAAAAAAGATTATGCAGGATTGGTTAAAGGATAAAAACATACCTTTCAATATCAAAGCGTATAAACCGGAGTTGTACGATATAATTAAACGCCATAAGCATCTCTATGTAAAGTACTCGCTTGACACCATAATGGAAGCTCACGGCCACACAGTGTTAAGGCTCCCTCCATATCATCCGGACTTCAATCCAATAGAAAACATTTGGTCGCAGGTGAAAGGTCACGTAAGCAAATTCAATATTGCCATGAATTTGACCGAAGTGCAGCGTCTTTTGTCTGAAAAATTCGCATCCATCGGGCCAGACGAGTGGCAAAAAGTTGTAGATCATGCTATCAAATGTGAAGATGAATTTATGACATTGGAAGAGGCCATCGACGATAGATTGGACCACTTTGTAATAAACACCAAAGAAGATACATCATCCTCATCGGATAGTTCGAATCGTGATAGTGATGGTAATAGTAGCGACGGTCAGAGTGATATTGGGATAGCAGGAGCCTTTAGATTAAGTTTTTTCTATTGTTTACTAAATAAATACCTATTTGTTTATTAAATAAATCGTAAATTTTTAATAGCCTGTATTTTTAATTGAATATACTTATATTTGGTGAAAACTGATGGCCCGATAAAATTGGCACGAAGTGTAATTGTGCGGAGGGGCGTGACTTGCGAGTGAGACGGAACTAACGGCTGCAGTGTATTATGAACCTTATATTAGTGATCTAAGGTTGATTGTAACTTTTAAGCATTCTTTCGTTAATCTTCGGGGCCATACTTTCTTTTCTGTGCGAACGAAGATTCACGACGCGCCTTATAAGTTGGGTACTACTGTAGGTCTGCTACCATCAAAGCTCTAGAGATCATAGCTATATTTTCTGTATGACTGCATGCTGATTTTAGAGGTCAAGATACCCAGGATCATCAGCTCAGCAGCAAATGTTCATAATGTTATCTTGCAATCAGATCGTGCATGTTTTGTTTTCATTCATGTGTATACCTATTTAAATAAATAGGATATAAAAATTTTGTCTAGTGTCTTTTGGTGTTTTATTGGAAATTTTATAAGCACAAGCTTCCGTTTCAACCACAGTTTTAACATTTTTAATAATTTCATCTCGTAAACCCCAAAAAGCGTTGTCAAATTACTTAACCTTACACACGCTACTCGATACATGTAACCCTAAAATGCTAAACAAAGTCCTTTGTAGAATGAATTTAATTTACCACATATTCATTTTTATGCCAATGATAATAACTTGGAACCTGACTGAACATAACTTTTACGGTCACTATTATTATCATACGAATACCTTAAAAATAAATACGACCATTACATCTCTGTTACAGCTTTAGTGGCAGTCATGCCATTTGGTTTAAATTGGTTTTTAATTGTTTTTTTTTTTTAATATAGATTCTCTTTTATATTTTGTGAATGTGAGAACGTTGTAGGCATAACCGACTTTTAGATCTGTCGATCGTTTTCTATCTTGCTAAGTACCTGGTACTTGTTGATAGGCCTACAGTGTCCTCTCATACCTATAAACACTGTAACTTGAAAAGATTGTAAATACCATTTATTTTTAAAAGAGTAACCGTGGAGTTTCTTGCCGGCTCTTCTCCATAGGAAACGACCAATTGGAACCGTGCACCTAGCTTCTGACGTTTCATAAGTGCCCTTGTAGGTTTATGTGAAATAAAATATTTTGAATTGAATTGAATTGTTTTAACATTCTTGCACGCAGCTGACGCATGCATGACACTGAGAGATCGGATCAGATTTTAATATTTAAGATAATATGAAAAAGAAAAAAACTATTTGCGTCTTGCTAGAGGCTTATAATATGACCATTCATACATATTTTATGGTGTGTGTCTTCTGCAAATTAAACAAACAAAATGTCACAGTCGCATTCTGTATCACTTCGACAGTGCGCGTTTCAGAACAGAATGGCAACATTGGCAACCGTTCCTTTGTTATGTCGCTCTAACGGTTATTTTCTGTAAAGTTTGAGTGGGATAGCATACAAGCAGATGTCATTTATCCACGCTTTTAAGGACGCTGCGCTGGTTATTATCCTTGTCGGGCATGACAGTTTAGTTCCAATAGCCTCGATAGATGGCGTTGAACATTTACGTCACGTTTCTGAATCGCGTCGTTGAACGACCCTCGCGGATTTCTGTAAAGTATTCATACTTACCTGGCATAGTTCCCCCAGGGCGAGGCCTTCCCATTGCACTGCGGTTGGGTTGACCCCTGCGATTATCCCTAATGTGGATAACTCGGATGCGTTATTTTTGGTAGTGGGGACTGCGTACGCGCCGTCCCCCTCAGAATTCTCGATGCAAGTACAATTAGAACTAATAAAAACTTACGAGTACATTACATCTCCACTTTTCAGTGAATACACTGCAACCGCAGATAATTTAAAATAAAATGATTACCATCTGATTTATCCTTAAAGTTTCAGCTGAAAAATCCTTGTAACTACACAGATATAAGAAGAAAACCATAGGAAAATAAATTTCACGACTAACCGAACAAATTCGAATGACAGTATAAAAGGGGCCGCGCAGTACATTGTGCCAACCATTTGGAATGCAGCAATACTGCAATTTGCTAAACGTTACCCCAGCGGCATCTTGAATAACTCTGAAACCTCAAGACGCACAAATTTTATTTTTGGGGCACAATCAGGCACAAATATGATCTATCTTAGTAGCTAGTTTGTACTCAGCTACGACCACCGGTTAAAAAACATGCCGCTGGGGTAACGTTACTCCAGCGGAATCTGTTTTTCGTGAATATCTTTGGATCGGCTGGACGCACAAATTCTAAATTTCGGGCACATTTATACGAGATGGGGTACTAATTATCTGTCGAGCCGAAATCTTGAAAAGCGACAACATTCCGCTGGAGTATAGCACACATTTTTAAGGCAATGCAAGTTGTGGCCTATCCTATCCTGTATCATAGATGTTTAGAGAAAAATTCACAGATCTCGTGCATTACACGACCTTCGATGTAAATTGAAAATGAACTCAACAAAATAAAAAACGCATTACATTTGTATATTATTTCTCAATAACTCAAACGGCTCAAAAAATCTAAACAAAAAATTTGACAGATAAAGAGATTTAAGCTTGATATTAAGTCTAAAGTAAATAAATTTAAATCATTTATTAAACACAAACTATGTCAAAAAGATAGACACTTTCGCTGGAAATGGGGTCCCTACTGAAGCGATTGAAATAGTAGATTGTTTGCCAAGAGAGCAAACAACTATTTTTAAGGCGAGAGTGTTTTTTTGAATCCAGAGTGGAGCGAAGGATTCTAGAGTAGAATTCCGAGCATAGCGAGGGATTCTAAAGTAGAATCCTGAACGCAGCGAGGGATTCAAAGTACGTCACTCGAGCTTAAAACAGTGTTGCTCCCGAAGTGAAAACTCTACTTTTCATCACCCTCTATGAGAAAAAAAACGTGTACGGTCCTACCCTCATCTCTCACGTGTGATTTAAAACCAAAACAAAATTATCGCTGCCGCCATCTTGGATTTACATTTTTAACTCTTTATCGACTTTAGCAGCTTTAAAAACTCCTGCCTTCACGTCTGCACCCTCAAAAACTATGATAACGACACCCATGACGAAAAATTTGAAATTTTTTGTAGTCGCCATCTTGGATTTACATTTTGACCTGACTATTGGCTTTAGAACCCTCTAAAACTATGAAAACGACACCCATGACGGAAAAAATTAAAATTATCGTAGCCGCCATCTTGGATTTACGTTTTGACCTCACTATCGGCATTAGAACCCACGAAAACTATGAAAATGACACCCATGACGAAAAATTTGAAAATTTTCACAGCCGCTATCTTGGATTTACATTGTGACTTCACTATCGGCTTTAGAACCCTCGAAAACTATGAAAACGACACCCATGACGAAAAAATTGGGAAATTTTCGTGATTTGTCGTTGCCGCCATCTTGGATTTTCATTTTGACCAGGCTTGTCAGTGTGAATAATAATTCACACTCTCTCTCTTTACATAGTAGAGTATAGTTCTCGATGCTTTTGGTTGGTATATTGGCGTGTGCTAGCTGTCATATGGCTATTAATTATAGCTATTTAATTTAAATTATTTTTTGCATATTGTAAATTGTCTTGCATACTGTTGTATAGAATCATTTTTTATTTTTTTTCTAACTGAACAGACAGCTGTGCTGCTGGGGAGTTTGTTGCGCCACTTCTTCTTCCCAGCAAAAGCACTAGGATGTGGTGAAGGGTGGGCGTTTTGAGGGACTGTCTTATGTAATTTTGACGTTCGAAAAGTGCGGAACCAAACACACCTCTAGTTCCAGTGAGCGCCTCGGAGCTAGAATGATCACATTATAACATGTGCAGGCGATATCCGGCGCGGTGTGTGCGGAGAACCTGGTGGTGCTGAGCAACCAGCGGCACGCGCCGGCCCGCGCCGCCGCCGTGCGCGCGCTGGCGGGGCTGGCGCGCCGCGCGCCGCCCGACGTGGCGCGGCGCCTGCAGCTGCAGCACTGCTACGTGCACCTCGCCAACCAGGTGCTGGCTGCGGGGCGTACCCACCCGATGGCTTTATCATGCTACCTCTTTCATTCTTGTCAATATGGAGTTTGTAAAACAATGCTATTTCATTGTGTATTTCTGATGTTGATTATTGATATAAAAGCTAAACTAATATTTTTGCAAGCAGCAATATTATAAAGTAAGTACTTAATAACATTTCGTAATATTAGATTCCTGTATCCAAGAAGAATAACTAGCTAATAAAATAATGGAACCTTTGTTCCTAAATAATTAACGTAAAAAACATTTTCAACAAAACTATTTTAGAACACATGCACATGACTACAACTGAGAACTGAACCCACAGATATCGCTATACGAGGGTTCGTGGGAACTGGCGAGCGCGTGCGCAGCGCTGCTCACCAAGTGCGACGTGCCGCTCGAGGACCAACTGGAGGTGAGTCATTCATTACTGAAGTGATTCCAAGTGATTTTCTTAAAGTTTTACGTATCACAGTTTGTCCGGTTTTCTGATTTTTTTATTAACTTTTACAATATTTGAATGTTGTTAGTTAATAGCACACTGACTAAGAAATTTAAACGCATCTCTCATTACTTCACAAAGTTATGTTACTCCTTGGTGTTATCAGGACGACATTTGGGTGGACGTGACCGAGGAGTCACTTCATCGAAGCCCCCCACTTCTGGCACTACTGCCGTGCTGCCTGGGCGACGTGCCACTAGCTCACAACATCTCGCTGCTCGCTAGGAGGATCATAGATAAGGTAAGCACTTGCTTTCATAATCTACATAATCTTTTTTTTTCCTCTCTGAAACCTTAGCCCTTTTACAGTTCACTCGTTTTTAATAAATAGTGATGTAATTCGATGATGCTTTTCTCCGTTCACAGATATATTGATAATTTTAAGATTTTCTTCCTTCTTAACTCTTGTAATTTAATTTTAAACATTTAATTCTCTTTTTAAATTGCCCGTTAAGTTCTTAGATCATTGTTGGCTGCTCTCAATCTACATTTTCATCTTCATTTGTTTGTTCTCCAGGCATCTCTAAAGGTCCTAAGCGAGATATCCCTTGTGGAGGTGGTAGCTCGCTCCATCCGCGCGGTAGGACAGATGGCCGACACCACGTTCGAGGGTCGGGAGCTACTGCTGGGAGACCTGTACGAGCTGCTCAACAGAGTGGCCATCAAGGCACTGTCCGCACAACATAGTATGCAGGTTGGTAGGTTTAATGTTATGTGAGAAATATAAATAAATAACATGTTTCGATGAACATACTACTTATTTGATTCTTTGAGCTTGTAGTCGTAAGGTTTACAGCTATCAAGTTGCCATCTGTTCTACTTAGAGCTGAAGTACCTCGGTCGGTTATATGAATCCAATTAAGTATGCATTTATAACTCACAGGTCTTGTGGGGTCTTAAGATAAGTAAAAAAAAGTTGGTTCTGTTTACAGTTAACCTCTATAAGATTTGCATTTGAATTGCTACACTAAGTAAGTCGGTTCACTAAAATATTATGAGATACTTAACAACGATACAACAATTGTAAAGTAATAAACTAAAGTCGTCACAAAAGTGTATAGATAGTGCAATCCACCTCGCGCCCCACTCCGCTCCGCTCCGCACTAAAGTACAGCTTACAGTACAGTCGTCGCGGAGTGGGGCGCGGCGTCGTGGATTGCACTATCTGTAGTTCGATCTATCGAGTAGGTACATACAAACCTACTAGTTTTGTTTTTGGTTAGCCACACCTAAAAAACTTCGAATCGATTTTTTTGAAATCGTTGTAATTTCAGACGATATCCGAACTGCATCACATGCTGACATACATCGAGTTATCCGGCGACGAGCGAGTTGTGCGAGTAGCGAGAGACGCACAAACGTCTCTATACAACGCGCAACTGGACCATCTGGAAGATAAGCTGCATACGTCGTACAACGCGCATACCAAGCTCAACTACTTTACCACAGGTATGTGAGCGCAATGTTATGTAGTCCATAAAAATGCACCACCGCTTACCGTCGCAAAACATAAAACTTTTCATACATTTCGTTCTCCTAACGCTGTTTCGATGGTGGTGTGGAAATGGCGTCAGTGTGTATAATCGTACATAATTAGGTAAATATGTTTTCGAACGAAATTGAATGTACCTTAGGAATTTTCTCTGTATGCCCTCCAAACGATCGATATAAATGTTATAATTACGGCTCCAGACTTGAGAGGCATGCTCGAGGTGACTACGAACGAAGGAGCAATATAGGATTTTGACATTGACATTGATAGACAACTAAATTGGCAACCACAAGCAGTGGAAATTTGCAAAAGGATGAATACATAATATGTCCTTTCAAAGTTGTCCAAAAAAGTTGACATTCAAACAACATTGCGTCGTATAAGAGTGCTGATCTGCTAACTCCATTTTTACCGTAAATAAGTTTTTGGTATCAATGGAAAGAGCAAGCAAAAATCTACAAAATCGTCAAACTTGCTAACAGCGTCTGACGCACAACAAACCTCTTTTCGCGCCTCAATCATAGCTGCCAACTCCACGGTTGTCAAATTTCCCGCGTCAAACCTGCTAACTCGCACATTCTGCGCCCTTTTTTTGAACAGTGAACTGCTCGTTCCAACGCAGCGTGATAATTTACAAATTTTTGAAGAAAAAAGGTGTTTTCAAAGCACTGCCGTTAATGGAGACTCACTACTGCCGCTCTTCGACCTCAAAAAAATATGTTCAAGCAAACTGGCCAACCAAAACAGCTTTGTACACATTTTATGTATCTAACTGGTGCACGACACAAAACACCCAACCTGTCTTCTACTGTTTTTTTTGATACTATGTTGGAAGAAAATATTTCATTATTTAGACCAAAAAAAGATGAATGTGAAAAATGCACAGCACATAAAATGGGAACTTTAGAAGAAAGTGAATACCAATTACATAAACTGAAGAAATAAGAAGCAAGAGAAGAAAAAAGAAAAGATAAAGAATGACCAACTCTGGTATTTACTGTGGATATGCAAGCCGTTTTAATGCCCCCAAAGTCGAATGTGAGCGTACTTTATTACAAAACTAAGCTCCAAGTACACAACCTTTGTTTTTGAAATAATATTAATAAAGATGGATATTGTTTTTTGTGGAATGAGACGGAAGGAGGGCTTTGTGCTGAAGAGTTTGCATCAATATGGACATATTTCCTTGAAAACAAAATTTTATCCCTTATGAACAATAGGGAAAATGTGGAAGTGATTATTTACTCGGATGGATGTGGATACCAGAACCGTAATACGACCCTGTCCAACACTCTCTTAAATATTGCAGTAACAAATAATATCACAATAGAACAAAAGTACCTAGAAGTTGGACATACCCAAATAGAGGTGGACAGCAAGCATTCTCTCATAGAACGCAAATTGCGTAACAAAACTATTAACGTTCACGCAGACTATGTCCAAGTTGTTCAAAGTGCCCGAAAAAATGCATTTAATGTGGAGTACATGGAACACACGTTTTTCAAAAAAATTGATACCGTGTCCAGCTTCAAAAACATTCGTTCTGGGCGATCTGCTGGAGACCCAAAGGTAACTGATATCCGTGCTCTCAAATATTCTCCGTCGGGAGATATACACTACAAGCTTCGTTTTGGAGACTCCTGGGCGCTATTGCCACAAAGAAAAACTTGTGTGCAGCCAAAGACCTGGAGTCAACTAGAATCTCTATACCAAGGCAGGATTGTGATCAGCGCTCGCAAGTATGAAGACTTACAGATTATCAAGCAAACGCTCCCGTCCGATTTCAGACAGTTTTATGATAATCTGCCACATAATTAGTGGATCAAACTTTTTTGTAATAATTGATAATTTCGTTTTTAAATAAATACAATTCTCCTTTTAACACTCTGTTATTTAAAATGATTATTTGCTAACTCCCACATAATACATTACATAAATCTGATTTTGTCATAATAAAATTTGCTAACTCCATTTCTCTCTTATTATTCAAACAGATAATTGTAAAGTATTTTTTTGTATAAATAAAAATAGCTTACTGTAATATCTACCAACGGGATCTTCATATTTTTTATCCTATTAGTAACAAGATAATAATTCAGTTTTTTTGTCCCCTTACAAATTCACTACCATGGAGTTAGCAGTTTAGCACTCTTAGACGACGTTGGTAGCTTATCATGGTCTGGTTGCATCAGTTCTAAGATTTGGAATTATTTTCTGGGGCAATTGCAGCTCAAGGGAATGCATATTCAAGGCGCAAAAACGTTGCATTAGAGCGATGTGTGGTTTGAAGACCACAGACAGTTGTGATCCAAAGTTTAAGTCCCTAAAAGTGCTTACATTTCCATCATTGTATATTCTAGAAGTGGCCATGTTTGTAAAGACCAATTAAAACCTATTTCCCACGATGTCAGAAACTAGAAAACGACCTATCAGAAACCAATACAAAAATTTATTACAAATCGAGTCCTGTAACACAGCGCTATAGAGAAAAAGTGTTATTTGTATGGGTCCTACTATATACAATAAATTGCCAGATATAATGAAAACTTTAAAAAGAAATTAGTGGCCTTCCTAATAGAAAAATGTTATTATTCGATTATTGTTTTTTTGATGGACATAATTTTTTAAACAGCAATGTGTATAATAATTATTATTATCTTGAACATTTATGGACATAATATACATCTATTTTTAATTTTATTCTATAATTACTAATAACATTTTAATTTGACATTTTCAATATTAATTAATGTATGTATAATTATAATAATTCTAACTGTGACATTTTTATTCATAATTTAATTTTTAAATAGTTTACTAACAATGTTTATAATTATTGCGTGCCTATTTCCAGGCAGAATGTACATGGCTCACTCTTATCTACTCCACCTGTATTTTATGTAACCTACATTCATTGCAAATAAATGATTGATTGATTGATTGACAGTCTTGATGCTTCTGAACTCAGACGAGACCCTGAATATGAAACCTAGTGCTTTCAACGCTTTTTTGACAGTATTATTAATGTGAGTGTCAAAAATAAGTTTAGATTCGAAAGTAACCCCGAGATCTTTGATAAAATTGACTCTAGTTATTGGGATATTCATGAGTTTCTATGGGAAGTATAAAGGGTGAGGTTTGCGAGTGATAGAGCACACATAGCATTTGGAGACGTTTAAGTTCAACTTGTTTAAATTACAATAGGTTTGAAAGGTATCTAGATCCTCCTGCAGTAAGAGAGCGTCTGTATGGGTGTGGTGACCTGTTTCATAATCTTCATGTCTGCGTACATCAATATTTTAGATGAAATGAAGTCATTAATAAAAATATTAAATAAAAGTGGTCCTAATAGCGACCCCTGCGGGACGCCTGAGGGAAAAAGCATAGCTTTAGATGAGGAACCATTCAGCACCACAGTCTGACACCTGTTTTCAACATACGACGCGAACTACCGATTATTATCGATGGGTATCTGATACCTGATACCCATCGATAAAAGTTTACGCATTAAAGTAACATGATCAATTCGATCGAAACATTTACTGTAATCGGTATAAATAACGTCGACCTGGGACCGATGTGACTTGGACTCTGATAGTTAGTCGCTACAAAGAACTAGGTTGGACGTAGTAGACCAACCTCATAAGAAACCGTGCTGATTTTCACTGAAGGTTTGTTTGACAGCCGGATAAACTTGTTTGTAATCTATTTTCTCCAAGATTGTTGTTGTATATCATATTCTGTTACCCGCAGTGCTATCGTCGGCCGTGTCGCTGGGCGGCGACGGCGAGGCGGGCGCGCGCGGCGAGCTGGGCGCGCGCCACCTGGCCACGGTGGCGCGCGCCGTGCACTTCCTGCTGACGCACTCGCCGCGGGAGCCGCTGCATGCGGATGCGCAGTTGTTGGATAGGCTACTGTCTACGCTGCTGTTGGGTAAGTAACACATCTTGATAGTAAACAAGACTTTTAATTTAGGTTCAATTTCTAAAACTATGAAAACAGAGTTTAATTAAAAACAAAACCGCAACATTTTTATGAAAAAAGAAAGCTGGTACAGCTTTTATTTTTACAAAGAAAGTGCATAGATTTTCAAACTATACAGTGTGATTTTTTATGGTGGGACTTCAGGGTGAACACCAATACTATGATAATTAGAAAAACGTGATGGAAGGAGTGAAGTGTTATTTTACCCGCCGTGTTGTTAATAAGTATCAAATCGTGCATATTGTGTTTGATTGATCAAACCATGAATGAAAAAGTGTGTATTTAACTTTTATTATGTAGTTTGTTCTCCATAATTATGTAAAGCCTTTTTTGGACTCGAACAGGTTCGTTTTCTTTCTTTCTATAAAAATAATGTTTTGTAAGATTATAGATGGGCAGTCAGTAGAAGATTAGTCAGGAAATAGAAGGTGCCTGATAGTCTTATACAGGGTGTAAAAAAACAAAATCTGCTGTTCAGTACATTTGTGTTCGTATAATTCGTCAAAATTTACTGAACAGCTGTTTTTTTTTTGTGATTTCAGGGTTGGTCCCATATTAAAAGTTGTTCATAATGATGAGTACAATGACCCCTCAAGAGGTCTTGCGTTATTTACATAAACCTTGTATAATCAAAGAGTAAAATAAGATCTGCGTGCCTGAGTAGGAGTTATCCAAGACAATGATTAATGTGTTACTAATTAATCAATGGAGTAGACGTTTGTTCTGATGAACGTGTAGGCAGGTTTCTGGGTATCAAAAATGAACAATTAATACACCGTCAGTTGCTCGGCCCCACGACTAAACATATTTGCACAATGCAATACACCGAAATAGGTTTACAAAATAAAAACAAGTTCTACTACTCATCAATTTCAACTATTAAGGTTGTCTTCACTCAGCGGCACTCAATCGTCACAATACCCACAATAAGGAGATGCTGACTGTTGGTGGCCAAAGACGGATGTCGTGAAGAGAAATAGTGTAACGAGAGTTGGTGGATTAGTCGCCGTTGCAGGTCGTCATTTTGATTGGTTGACCTTGGTCCTGATATTTTGGTTGTCTGAAATTATCCCTGTCTGCTCGGTTACTGTAGTTGACTTGGAGTCAGATACAAGCACTCTTAATCACTGGGTGCTTGAGGTATCCATTTTTTGTTTTAAGAGTAACAACTCTGACCAATCCACCGGTGTCAGGATGTAGCTCAGTGACTGTCTAGAGCCCATCTTCCCGCGGGGAGGTTAGGCTCATGAACGATGACGACGTTATCTACTCGAACGTTTTATCGGGGGTTTCCATTTACTCCTTGTTGAGAGTATCACGAGATATTCGGATTGCCACCTCTTCCAATTATCTTCGAAAATTTTCTGTTTGATTGCTCTTAAAAAAAAGAAAGAAAATACATTTATTTGCGGAACAATAGCGACACAAGCAAAGATAAAAAAAACAAATAAACACGAAAATAACAATTTCGGGGAAAAATGCGTCACATCCACGAAAACGGCCATCGCTCAGCATAATGCTGGGACCCTATGCGAGACAGAGCCCCAGCGCTGATTTTCAGCTACAACCGGCGTTGCTGTGATGACGTCAACCGGTGCAGCATAAAGAGAAATAACAAAATAAGACAAAAAATAAAATAAACACAATAGTTCTAAATATAAAAACTATAATAAAATATAATATCCTTATATAATGTCCTTTCATCTTTTTTGGTGTCTAAGATAGTCGGTATGGGGCCGCTGCTTAAAAAGTGTGAAGGAGTTAGATAATTCAAATCATCTGGGTGTTTTGTAATTGCGCACAGCGGCCGGCGGTTCAGACATGCTTCGAGTTGAACCAGACGTTGCTATGTTTTGATTTTCGCTCCTCTTGATCCGTGACGTAGACGCACTTTTCTACTACTGATGACTCATTGGATCCCGCTCCACCACAGATTATGTTGCTTCAAATGCTCTCTTGTGCCACGGCTGGCACAATCAGCTGGGTTGTCAGCTGATTTTATGTAGCCAATTGTTTGATGGTATGACGTCTTTGATTTGTTTGACTCTGTTCACTACGAATGGTGTTCAGCGATTGATTTTGCCTTGAATCCAACCGAGAACTGCAGTGAAGTCATTCCAACCAAGAACATTGATTTTGCGTCCGTTCAGGGCTTGCTGCACTTTTGTAAGTAAATGCGCCCCACTCAGCTCTAGACGGTAAAGGGAGCGTCAGGCTGTAATTAGAGAAATGTTTTTGTACGTAAACAACTTGTGCTCTTGATTGCAATGTGGACAGTTTGTTGCACTATTACTGTCTTTTGTCAATTAATGTAATTGGATTCTCGTCACAGTGTGCTTTTAGGAACACGTGTGTTCAGAATATTAGCTGTTTTTTTGTGATATTGTGACTTGTTATTGTTTTTGTTTGTGTGCGTTCGTTGTCACCTGCTATCCGGTTTGTCTAGTGTTTGTTTCTTGTAATTATAATGGTCACCATTATTCATATTCAATATGAATATGGATAAAAATAAACCCCCCAACCCTCCTGATGATATCCCTACTACCACCCTTTCCGGATTTTTCTCGTCTAACTGAAGTCCCACACTAGCCAGTTTGCAGAGGTGATCTGTAATCTGGAGTCCCAAATTCTACCTGGCCAGTCTAACATCCGTAAACGTCCCGGTAATGAGGATGATTTCCAATCGTCCCACCAAACAACCGAGAACTCAAATAGGCCGTGTTAGGTACTCAGTCACAGATAAAGGACCTTACATAGTTCATGTTTCCCGGCAGGAAGCTCAACCTAATTCAGGAACTGCCCTACACCCTGATACATTTGGGCGTTTCTAACGAATCAAAATTTCTCCAATATCATTGCAGTTAAAAGCGAGTCGGTAGAAACCGTGTATCGGTTGAGTTTGCATCCCCTCAGGATGCAAATGCTTTCATGTCAAATAATGTTTTAGGGACAAATTTATACGAAGCTGTAATTTCATCTTTTAATATAACCCGTATGGGTGTTGTGAGTGGCATCCCTACTGACTTCTCGGAAGAGGAAGTCCTGACATATTTAAAAGTTCCAGTAGGCTGTGTCCAATTTTAAAAGTTAGGCGAATGAATAGGAAGGTTAACAAAGATGTTTTAATTAAGTACAGGCCCACAGAAACTTGTCCTATTTATACCCGTAGTTATGCAGACACTGCTAAATTACAGACTCAGTCATTCCGCAAAACTATATTTCTTAAGCCAGAGACCCATGCTCCCCTTTCTTCTTCTTATGATAAAACAGCTCATCAGCAGCTCACTAGCTCTCTCCAATCTTCTCAGTCTAATGGATGTGCTCTCAATAGTCAAAAACAGAATCCCCTGAAAACTTGTCTTCAATAATTGAACTTCTCAGTAAACTCCTGTTAACTTTAATATCTTCATCAAATAAAACTCAATTACCATCCAACGTTGCTTCTTCACTTATTAACTCACTTTCATCCTATAATAATGGCTCGATTGGAGATCCTTCATTGGAATGTGAGGAGCGTGTGGCATAAGAAGCACGAGCTCACATTCCTTCTGAACAAATACAAACCTTTAGCTTGTTCCCTCGCTGAGATTTGGCTAGTTCCGAGTCTTAGTTTCCGTGTACCTTCCTTTAATATTCTCAGATGCGACCGATCTGATGGCTATGGCGGGTCGGCTCTCTGCGTGAACAATCGTGTACCACTTGTGGCTGAAACTCTGTCCCCTCTTGGCGATGATATTAGTATTGTGACTGGTAGGGTAGAGGGTATAACCCTCCTATCTACATATTTATATTGCTCATCCTCATCAGAGTTTCCTCCCAATCTTAAAATGTACGTTGGAAAACAGATGGCCCTGTACTTGTTATGGGGGATTTCGACTGCCATCACTTCAGATGGGGTTCTGAACGTTGCGACTCTTTTGGGGAAGGTTTAGTTGAAATCTTAGATGACCTTAACCTGTATTTATATTGAACAATGGTTGTCCAACCCGTCTCTTCCTGGACAGAATAAGAGTTGTGTTGACCTCAACTTTTGCTCACTGGATATTGCAGCATCATGTCATTGGGAGTGTACCAGTTTGTCACATGGCAATGACAAAAACTTATTTGGAAAAATCAAGCCCTCCACTCTTGAGGTTTAATTTGTCTAACCCTGATTGGTCAAGATATTGCTCATTATTGGAGGATAAGATTGATACAATTCCAAATTTAGTTCACAATGATTTTGATGCTCTTGGTCCCCTCCATGTTTCAAACGGTTATAATAACCACATATCTGTCATAACAGTCAAGTTGTAGTGTAGTGTAGTAACATCCAAGTTGTGTATCACTGCCAAGGTTTTCGAAAGGATTATTTATAACCAGGTCTATTCTGCTCTGGAGCAATCGTTAAGTCCCTTCCAACACGGCTTTCTTAAAGGTAGATCCACTGTCACCAATCTCATTTTGCTTAATAACTACATCACTGACGCAATGGCCCACGGTAAACAAGTTGACGTTGTCTACACAGACTATAGTAAGTGTTTCGACCGAATCGACCACGTCATCCTATTGCGGAAGTTAGAGGGCATCGGTATACGTGGAGACCTACTCAGATGGTTTTCCTCTTACATAGAAAACAGGTCGCAAGCTGTGGTACTGAATAATTATATATCCAGCTGGGTTTTAGTCCCCAGCGGAGTACCCCAAGGTTCGTTGCTCGGTCCGTTATTATTTATCATCTATGTAAACGATATCGACTCCTGTTTGAACTCATCCAAATTATTGTGTTTCGCTGATGATATGAAAATTTATGCTACCATATCATCGACTGCGGACATGACAGCATTTCAAACTGATTTACAGCGTCTTGAAGTATACTGCCAAAAAAGTAAGCTTGATCTCAATCCCAAAAAATGCTCAGTTGTAACGTATTTCCGTGGACGGTCAGTCCTAGCCACAAAATATACTCTTGGTGGCCATATATTACCTAGATCTAGTACGATTCGTGATCTGGGGGTTCATCACGATTCCAAACTTATTTTTGATAAGCATGTTGATGTCATCGTCACTAAAGCCTCAAAATCCCTTGGTTTCATAATGCGATTATCCAAGTGCTTCACGCAAGCTAAACCGTTAAAAATTCTATACTGCACCTTTGTTAGAAGCCACTTGGAATACGCATCTGAAATATGGAGTCCATGCTATCACAAATATATTGAGCGCATACAGAAAAGATTTATAATTTTTTTATGCTTTCACCAGAGGATGCCGTATGAGTCCAATAACTACCTCAGTCTCTGTAAAAAATATCATCTCTTACCATTGAGTAATCGTCGTGAGATCTCTGACTGTATATTTTTGCTGAAGACGGTTCGAGGTGACATAAATTGCTCTGATATTCTGTCAGCTTTCTACTTGTAACGTTCCACGCAAATCCAAACGATTCCTTCCACCATTGCGGGTGCCATTTGCAAGTACTAACTACAGACAAAATTCATACGTTGTGCGTGTAAGCAGGTATTTTAATAAGGTGTGCAAACAGTTCGACTTTGATCTTTTTAAGACAAGTGTGACCTCGGCAAAGAACAGTTTAGCAATGAGTTTCTTTAAAGCTTGAATTCTTCAGACTTCTTTCTTTTTATTTATAAATTGAATTTGTAACATCTTGGTTATAATGGGAAATAACCCGTCGTAATTATGTTATATTAGTTTTTACAAATTTTAGGTGATGATCTACGTGCAAATTTTTATTTTTTTTAAAGTTATTCCTGTTTTTTCTTTTTGGCAATTTTTGGCAATGTGTATATTTAGTTCCACAGTACTTTTATACCAGACTCGGAGGAGCTCGTGGCTAAGTAGTAACTGCCGCACGGGTCGATCCGTCAGGTTAAGCTACGCTTGCCGGGGTTGGTCTGTGGATGGGTGACCATCTTTACATACCGAGACTCCTCCGTGCCTCGGAAAGCACGTTAAGCCGTTGGTCCCGGTTGTCATTCGTGGATCTTTGACAGTCGTTACGGGTCGTCAGAAGCCCGAAAGTCTGACAACCAGTCTTACCAAGGGGTATCGTATTACCCAGTTACTGGGTTGTGGAGGTCAGACAGGCAGTCGCTCCATGTAAAATACTGGTATTCAGCTGCATCCGGTTAGACTGGAAGCCGACCCCAATATAGTTGGGAAAAGGCTCGGCAGATTGAGTACTTTTATACCAGACAAGCTCTAGACGTGAAGACTTGTTATTGGCTGCCAGATTATCATACTGTTATATAACACCATTGTATTTAGCTGTAAGTCTTCCAAAGACCTTAAATAAATAAATAAATAAATAAACAGCTAGTGCAGACTCATGCTTCCCTGTTAAAAACTCAGCTTGGGAACATTCCCCCTCCACCATGGTGGGATCAGGAAAGCACAACAGCCATAAGAGAAAGGGATGATGCTGAGTTGGTGTACAACGAGGAGATGGTTAGCGATAACTTAATAGCATTTAATAGGGCTCTCGCTAAATCTAAAAGGTTGCTGCGAAGGAAGAAACGTGCAGGTTGGGTTGACTTTTGCGATCTGTTCCCCTCCACTCCTTTATCAGTTGTATGGAAGAAGATCAACCGTTTTATATCTGGATGTTCCCCTTCAATTTCTTCTCCCATTCCCGAGGGACTGCTGACAAGTTCTTTGATAAACTGGCTCCTCTGTATGTACCATCGGAAGCATAATGTAATCAGCCGTCTCTCATTTCTTCAGAGGATCCTTTTGATGCACCATTTTCTATGCAAGAGCTTAACTCTGTTTTAAAACATGTTCATGACTCTGCCCCCGGTATAGACGGTATTGTCTATTCCTTTATGTCACACGCAGGTTTTAGAGCAAAAAAAATATTTTTAGACATTTGCAACTTTTGTTACACCAATGGATGGCTACCCGATCAGTGGAAAACTCAAATTATCATACCTATTTTTAAACAAGGGCCTTCCACGAGGCTCTTTTCTTAGTCCCTTACTGTACAACTGAGATTGGTTTACCTTATATACATCTACATTCATCATCAATAGTTCTACCGTCTCGAATCTAAGCGGACGTGTTTTGTGTTAATTATAATGCATTACATCTAAATAATCACGATTAATAATATATAGAAATTGCAGAGTCAGTCATATTAAGTAAAGTGTGTCGCGCGTGTTAATTGTGCAACTAACAACTTTCTCACAGTGCACGATGAACTAATTACTTTTATGCACAAAAAAAAAAATAGTGATTTTCTGTGTTAGTTATGTCTAACCAAGGGTTTAGCCCTTTTGGTCGTAGCCAATTAATGCGGCGAAGTCCACCCTCTACTCCAATACCCTCTGACCAAAACCAGCCAATAGAAACACCGCCACCAGCATCCACGGATGATGCCTTATTGGCTGATGTTGTCGCTACGCCGGAGATCCAGAAATGGTTAGGATCCATAGAGACCATTTTAAACGAAGTCTGCTCTACAGTCGCCGAAGGAAAAATGAACTCTGATCAGAAGCTCCGCGTCACTAATCTTTGTCGAAAGGTCGCACATGGGACATCTCAAATGGCTGTCTTGTACCAATCCCTGAAGCAAAAATCCATTCAGGCTTACAACACTGTCCAGTTCATTCAAGAACAGCAGGTCGTTGCAAACTCTCTGCAACAATTCAAAGAGGTCGTCGAAAATAAAATAACGCAACCAGAAAGCACTTCTTATGCCAATATGGTTAAAAAGGGTACAGACAAGTTCATTCGCCCAGAAAATTTGAGTTCTGTTGCCATCTACCCTAGCGATAAGACACGTTCTAGTGACGACACCAAAACACTGGTACAGAAAATTATCTCGCCGGAGGAACTGAAACTTCGGGTCCGTAGTCTGAGAAAAATTAGGAATGGAGGCGTTATTATTAGCACAGATAGCAAAGACGACATTGCTAAATTAAAAAGTTCGGAGAAACTTGTTTCATCAGGCCTTAAAATTGAAGAACCGTCTAAACGCCGCCCTAGGATAGCAATCATTGGTGTCCCCGTAGCTCTCAGTGAGAAAGAGGTACTGGATTGCATTTATGAGCAAAACCTTTCTGACAAATTGCCGAAAACTACTCGAGAGGCCTTTCTTGAAACAATAAAAATGAGCCATAAATCAGGAAAGAAAGATCGGTCCACATGTAATTATATTCTAGAAGTCCCTCCTAACATCAGAAAAATTCTGGTGAACCAAGGCCGTATTTTTATAAATTGGACCTCATGCCCAGTAAGAGATTTTACTATCGTGACTAGGTGCTTCAATTGCCAGCAGTTCGGACACGCAGCCAAGTTTTGCCGCGAAACATCTCCAACTTGCAACCTTTGTGGAGAGACAGGACACTCGTTCAAGGAATGCATTAACAAAACTTCTTCTCCCCAGTGTGCAACGTGCAAACGTTTTAAAAGGAAATTTGACCACCCAACTGGTGACGTGAATTGCCCTGCACGAAAATACGCTGAAGACAATTACATTAATTCGATAGACTATGAAGGCGCCTAAGAGCGCCATCGAATAATTTTGTTAATTCGCACATAAACAGTAGTTAAGTTAGTTTTTAGTAACATGACAAATCAGCTAATCAGTGGTCTAGACAGTTTTTCAGTGTCAGAAGCTATAATTTGTAATCTTGAGGAGTGCAAAAATCTTCTTCACACTGGTAAGAAATTGTTAACAGTGCTTACGCAAAACATACGTAGTATTAACCGGAATTTTAATGGCTTTGAAGTTCTATTACAAAATCTTAAATTAAGTTGTGACATTATTGTACTAACAGAAAGTTGGCTCTCCGAACAAACAACGAATATTCCATCTTTAGACGGATACAATTTACATAAAACCAATAGCCACATTAACCAAAATAGTGGCTTAGTTGTGTATATTAAAGATCATTTAGTAGCAATGGTAGAAGAACCCTTATTTCAAGGCTGTAATTGCTTGTTAATTAAAATTTCCCCTGATACGGTAGTTATGGCTATTTATAGACCTCCATCCCAAAATATTGATAGATTCCTAGACTCGCTTAGCATAAACCTAGAAAAAATATCATCTTTTAAAAATATTATACTTTTAGGTGACATTAACATTAACATTGCTTCCGGGAAAATCGATACTCATGCACATAACTACCTGAACATTTGCACATTTCATGGACTGTTACCAGCTCATTATTACCCAACGCACCAGAGCGGCTCATGCCTCGACCATATCATTATAAAGTCAAAAGCGCCGTCCAAAACATTGGTTACTAATACGTCACTTACCGACCATCAAGCCGTTTTACTAACACTGCAAATACCTTCACCTAGAAAAAATTGCATGCGCAGCTATTCTAAACTCAACATGACTAATCTTGAAAATGACATACGAGCTATGAATTTCGACCCCGTCTACAATAACTCTAGTGACCCAAATATTTCGTTACAGTATTTTATAGATTTGTTACAATATGCGATTAAAAAGAACACTTTTACAAAAGTAATACCTAGAAAGTACAATAACATCAAACCATGGATTACGCCCGGACTTGTTCGCTGTATCAGACATAGAAACAAGCTACACCAAAAATTTAAACTTGCCCCTAATGATGAAATACTCTCAGTCACTTATAAGCGATATAGAAATTTCTGCAACAATCTATTGAAAAAACTAAAAAAACAATATGACAAAGAACAGCTACAGAAGGCAGGAAAAAACAGTAAGCTTATCTGGAAATTTATTAAAACTAATACATTTAGCACTAAAAACTCTGAACCTCCACTCGACCTTTTATCAACTGAATTGAACCCATCCGCAGCGACGAATAAAGCAAACCATTTCTTTATTAACACTGGAAAAAATCTGGCAGAAAAAAACTTATCTAACAGTAATCCTTCTAGTCAAAGTCCATATATGACTCATACAACACTGAGCTCTTTTGTCCTATTAGATACGGACGTGAATGAAGTGATAGGTATAATAGACGGGTTAAAAGACGTCTGCGCTGTCGGTTGGGATGACATTTCTAATGCTGTACTTAAAAGACTTAAATACCTAATTGCCCCTCCACTAACTCACATTTTTCAGATATGTTTAGCCCAAGGAATATTCCCAAAATTGCTTAAAAAAGCCGTAGTCACCCCAGTTTTCAAGTCCGGAGACAAAACTTGTATTACTAACTATAGACCTATTTCAGTACTAACGGGACTCTCAAAGATTTTGGAAAAAATAATTAACAATAGACTAGTAAAATATCTTGAAAATAACAAATTGCTTTCTGACCAACAATTTGGTTTTAGGCCTAAAAGATCAACGAGCCAAGCAGTACACAAATTGACAAATTTTATAAGTCAAAATCTAGATAATGGCATGCACACCATTGGGATCTTTTTAGACCTTGCCAAGGCGTTTGACACCATTTCTTGTTCTCTACTATTGCTGAAACTAGAAAATATTGGGATAAGAGGAGCACAGTTAAAATTGTTATCTGATTATCTCAGCGACCGTTATCAGTCTCTAAAAATAGGTCAGTACACGAGCTCTGAACATAAAAACAGTGATTATGGAATCCCACAAGGCAGTATTTTGGGGCCCACTTTATTTTTAATATATATAAATGACCTTTGTCGCTTGCAACTCCAAAATGGTTTAATTATGTCATATGCGGATGACACAGCTTTACTATTCTCAGGAAAATCAAGAGCTGAGGTCTATGAACTAGCTCAGAATGGTTTTGATACTGTGTGTAATTGGCTACATAACAATCTATTAACGTTAAATTCAGATAAAACCAAATTTATTCTATTTGAAATGAGAAATACTAACCCGACGCTTACTAACCAAAACATTCACGCGCACAATTGTAATACATACGCTGACACAGCATGCACTTGTCCCAGTTTAACTAAAGCCGACCATATCAAATATCTAGGCGTCACAATTGACACAAATCTAAACTTCCGTAAACACATTGATTTATTATGCACTAGAGTGCGGAAATTAATATACATTTTTAAGAGTTTACGGGACATAGCCGACTTTAAATTAATTAAACAGGTTTACTTGGCTTTGTGTCAATCTATCCTTACCTACTGCATAACTTCCTGGGGTGGTGCCGCAAAATCAAGTTTACTATCCCTAGAACGTGCACAAAGAGCAATTCTTAAAGTTGCCACCTGTCGCCCATTCAGATTTCCTACACACCAGCTTTATATGGCATGCAAGGTGCTAACAGTTCGACAACTATTTGTTTTAAGTATAGTTTTACTGCAACACACTGAACTAGATTTTAAACCAGTACCTGCAGACAAGAGAAGAAAGGATCTGGTTTGCACAAATCCTCCGACTAAACATGCATTCATTAAAAGATTTTATTTATTTCTAGGACCTTTCTTATATAATAAATTGAACAAATTGCTCAAGATATATAATGTAAGTTATAATAGGTGTAGTATAATGTTAGTCGATTATTTAGCAAAACTAAATTACGCAGACACGGAAAAACTACTAGAGGTGCTGACATAGAGTAGCTGACTAGACTGTAATTACCTAACCTAATATTTATAATAATTTTAGTTTTAGATATAAATATATCCTTTATGCCTAGTTAATAAGGTTTCGCAAAATATTGTTTCTGCTTAGATATTTAAAATATATTATGTTAATTTAATTCAAGGTTCTATTTCGAAACTACCGTCGTCGTAGAGATGGCCTGAAACACAGGTTTAAATAAACCTAAATCGGGCAACGCACTACACTATTCTATTTTTATATGCAACTGTAATCTTATACATTTGTCATACCATAGTTTTTATCCAGATTATTATAATACTATTATAGGCCTAGATTAATATGTATACTACTGAACCATTTGTACACTTTTGTAACTTATTATTATTCCAATAAATTTTATTTTATTTTTTATTTTTATTTTATCTGAGATTGGTTCATGCTTTAATAACGATTGTCAACTCTGCGTATCCCTGGACTCTCTAAACGTCTGAAGTCTAAACCAATGGCTAAATTAACACGGTCTGAGTTTGTCGGCCCCCAAAAGTGCTGTATTTGTATTTTCCCGCAGGAGGCTGATCCCTCAAATTTCAGTGAGCACCCAAGGGCATTGTATACCGGTTTCTTTAAAAGTAAAATCTTTAGGCTTTTCTTGGACTCCAAATTGAGTGGTTTGCATCACCTAAATTATTTAGTGAATAGATGCGAGAGAACTACTCCCATATTAAAAGTACTCGCAGGTGCACATCCCCACACCATGAAACTGGTATACAATGCCCTAATCCGGAGTGTTCTGGACTACGGATCCTTTCCTTTAATTCCCGGCAACAAACGTGCTTTGGCAAGGTTGGACAGAATTCAGGCTAAGTGTCTACAGATCATATCAGGATGTATGAAGTCCTCTCCAATTAACGCATTGCAAGTAGGGTGCGCAGAACCACTGCTGGCCCTGAGAAGGCAGTATCTAGCATCCAGATTTTGAGCGAGACCATAAAGAAGTCCCTTTGTTTTTAAAATCCTTTCGTTGTTATCAAAATTTAGATTCCTCTATTATTCAGTTTCTGAAACTATCTTCAGTTTTGACTATTGAAATTATTTGTTTTAAACCAGTTATTTTTTACAATGTTGGCATATCGAAAAAGTCTCCTTCGGCGGACTCTATTTTCAATGCGGTGGTTGGTGAGCGTTTGGTACAATTTTGAAAGATTTTTCACGGACGCCTCTAAATTATCAGATGCAAGTTGCACTGGTGCTGCGGTATACTACCAAAACTCCAAAATAGTTTTAAAATTAAAATGCCCTGTACAATCTTCAGTGTTTACGGGTGAGTGCGTGGCCATATTAGAAGCGTGTTTATTTATAGAGGCTCAATGTGACACCTAAGCCTTGATTCTATCCCTATATGAAAATATCCAAGAAAGCAAAATCTATTATTTGCCGTCTCCGTATAGGCCATTGCTGTTCTCCGGTTTTTCTTCACAAAATCCGGGTCAGAGACACATCGCTCTGCGAATGTGGGTTGGATGAAGGTACTTTGGAGCACGTCTTTTTTTATTGCTCCAATAATGACCCAGCCATATATATAGTCATCTCCCTAAATTAAAGATCCCTGTCCCAACTAACTTTCCATCCCTACTAACACACTCTTCCCCAAAGCTCTTTGCGGCTTTGATGTTTTTTATCCGTGTCAATGACATCAATGATGATTTTTGTGTGGTTTGTGATCATAATTTATGTACATACTTATAATATAACTAACAATATTTTTTATCTGTTTGTTTCAGTGTTCTACTAATACCAATAAAACAAGTTTCACATTAAATTCAACTAGTACGCTTTTTATTTTATTTAGACAAACCAATTTTTTTTTGTTTCCCTACTTCGCACGTTTTCTCGTAACACATTTGACATTGGCAGAATTGTCGACATTGGTACCATTGCCATAGAGAAAAATTGAATAGAATTAATTTAATTGCGTGACTTGTAATCCTATATTAAAAAGTACTCTGTGCTTGTAATGTTCTCTCTCGATCTCGATCGAAACATTTGTTTTGCCTCCATTCTGCAACTGTTTTTATTGTTACACTCCTAATGCTAGTACACAGAACCTACTAAATTTATATACCATTGTATAGATAATTAAATGGAGAATAATTCTGTGAAAAAAAGATTTAATGCAGCAGAAACGAAAAAAAATATGAAAATAGTTTTAAATTTCTTGTGAAACCTGAAAACATTGTAGCTTGCGAAAAAATCAATTAATTGGGTATTTTTTTTGTTTTATAGATTCGTTTCAGCCATAGCAGGAATCCTATTGAAAATGGCTCTTTTATTCAAAGTAGTTTAATTATAATTATTGTAGTGGTGGTGATAGCATAGTATGTGGGAATATGATAAGTAAGGGTGTGAAATCATTGGGAAATAATATTCATTGTTAAAATATGCTGTTTATATTTTTATAAAGCGCCTCTAAAAATTTTACTTTAGTAACGTTACACAATAGTTTTAATAAATTTATAACAATCTAATTTATCTAATATCCGCCACATTTAAAAATGATTTAAACTGAGAGCGTGTTACGACCATTATAAGCATAATAGCGCTTATTTTAATAAAAACTATTTACCTACATGTTAATATAAAGATTGCTTTCATAGCACTCTGATTTAGTGCTATTACTTGTATAATAATTCTGATCAAAAATATATTTTTACGATCTTATTAAGTAAGTATGTCATTAAATCTTATACTCTCACTAAATGCTACTACAGGAGCAGAAATTATACAGACTATTGGGCTAGCCTTGCTTCATGCACTTATATCCTACAACTGTCTTATGGCTTAATTTTGTAGTGAACTATAAACCTTAGTCATAAGATCAAGTGATCTTGAGTATTACAAGACTTATAATTTAATCCTGTAGTGTACTATAAGCGTTAGTTATAAGAACAAGTGATCTTGAGTATCAGTCAAAGCTTGAGGAATTCTATTATAAGAACGAAAGTCTTTACCAGTGCTAGTATAAGAGTTTTATAGTTGCTTGTCTGTTCATGAGAATCTTGCAAAGAGTATGATCTCCGCGCTCGCGACCTTTCTCGTGGTTATTTTGAAATATTGCCAATATTGCCCAATACTTGTCGAGAAGGTCTGTTTTCTTGCTTGGCTTGCTCCGTCTTTTTTTAAATTAATCAAAAGTTTATGCATTGCCTCCATGACTTGATACTGAGTTTGAATAACTCCCTCCATGGCTAAATTAATGATAAATACTTCGAGTCACCAAATCTGTTTCTGACGACACTACTGATGTGCTTCGGTAATCTCTTGTGTTTGTTGCTGCTGGTGCAATGATCTCCGCGGTCCGTATCCTCTATCCTCTTACTTCTTCTGTTGAGTTGGTGAGATGCTGCTTCTGGTCGGCCAGCCCAACCGAATCGCTACCGCACAAAGGAACGCAGAACCATTATAATCTTGAGGCTCGAAGTGACAAAAAGATGTATCGCACACACCTTGCCTAGCTTGAAATTATAAGTTACGGATAGCGAAAGATTATGGTTTATTGAATAGTTTTGAATACGACGTAAATAATGCTATGTGAATGACCGTTAATTAGTGTAGCTATAATTTTTGCAAGGCGACGGAAAAGTGCTGATCTGTGCAATTCGCGCGTGCTATGTACGATACACGACTCGTTCAAGCCCTTTACCAAATTCTTTGAATGTTTTTAGTATTAAAGTGTTTTTAAACAAATTTACAGAAATAAATATAATTTATAACTTGCAGCTGTGAGCGGCTCCAACGCCTCCCGCCCCAAGTGGTGGGTGAGCAGCAGCGCGGACTGGGCCACCCCCCTGCAGGAGCTGTTCTGGTGGGCCGCCGCGCCCGGCGCCGGCGCGCGCGCGCTGCAGCCCGCGCTGCTGAGGGCGCTGTACCATGCGCCTGCGCCGGTGCTGCACGTGCTGACGCCGACTGATCCCGCGCAGCTGAGGAAGGTAAGCAGCAGTGCGGACTGGGCCACTCCCCTACAGGAGCTGTTCTGCTGGGCCGGGCGCCGCGCTGCTGAGGGCGCTGTACCATGCGCCTGCGCCGGTGCTGCACGTGCTGACGCCGACTGATCCCGCGCAGCTGAGGAAGGTAAGCAGCAGTGCGGACTGGGCCACTCCCCTACAGGAGCTGTTCTGCTGGGCCGGGCGCCGCGCTGCTGAGGGCGCTGTACCATGCGCCTGCGCCGGTGCTGCACGTGCTGACGCCGACTGATCCCGCGCAGCTGAGGAAGGTAAGCAGCAGTGCGGACTGGGCCACTCCCCTACAGGAGCTGTTCTGCTGGGCCGGGCGCCGCGCTGCTGAGGGCGCTGTACCATGCGCCTGCGCCGGTGCTGCACGTGCTGACGCCGACTGATCCCGCGCAGCTGAGGAAGGTAAGCAGCAGTGCGGACTGGGCCACTCCCCTACAGGAGCTGTTCTGCTGGGCCGGGCGCCGCGCTGCTGAGGGCGCTGTACCATGCGCCTGCGCCGGTGCTGCACGTGCTGACGCCGACTGATCCCGCGCAGCTGAGGAAGGTAAGCAGCAGTGCGGACTGGGCCACTCCCCTACAGGAGCTGTTCTGCTGGGCCGGGCGCCGCGCTGCTGAGGGCGCTGTACCATGCGCCTGCGCCGGTGCTGCACGTGCTGACGCCGACTGATCCCGCGCAGCTGAGGAAGGTAAGCAGCAGTGCGGACTGGGCCACTCCCCTACAGGAGCTGTTCTGCTGGGCCGGGCGCCGCGCTGCTGAGGGCGCTGTACCATGCGCCTGCGCCGGTGCTGCACGTGCTGACGCCGACTGATCCCGCGCAGCTGAGGAAGGTAAGCAGCAGTGCGGACTGGGCCACTCCCCTACAGGAGCTGTTCTGCTGGGCCGGGCGCCGCGCTGCTGAGGGCGCTGTACCATGCGCCTGCGCCGGTGCTGCACGTGCTGACGCCGACTGATCCCGCGCAGCTGAGGAAGGTAAGCAGCAGTGCGGACTGGGCCACTCCCCTACAGGAGCTGTTCTGCTGGGCCGGGCGCCGCGCTGCTGAGGGTGCTGTACCATGCGCCTGCGCCGGTGCTGCACGTGCTGACGCCGACTGATCCCGCGCAGCTGAGGAAGGTAAGCAGCAGTGCGGACTGGGCCACTCCCCTACAGGAGCTGTTCTGCTGGGCCGGGCGCCGCGCTGCTGAGGGCGCTGTACCATGCGCCTGCGCCGGTGCTGCACGTGCTGACGCCGACTGATCCCGCGCAGCTGAGGAAGGTAAGCAGCAGTGCGGACTGGGCCACTCCCCTACAGGAGCTGTTCTGCTGGGCCGGGCGCCGCGCTGCTGAGGGCGCTGTACCATGCGCCTGCGCCGGTGCTGCACGTGCTGACGCCGACTGATCCCGCGCAGCTGAGGAAGGTAAGCAGCAGTGCGGACTGGGCCACTCCCCTACAGGAGCTGTTCTGCTGGGCCGGGCGCCGCGCTGCTGAGGGCGCTGTACCATGCGCCTGCGCCGGTGCTGCACGTGCTGACGCCGACTGATCCCGCGCAGCTGAGGAAGGTAAGCAGCAGTGCGGACTGGGCCACTCCCCTACAGGAGCTGTTCTGCTGGGCCGGGCGCCGCGCTGCTGAGGGCGCTGTACCATGCGCCTGCGCCGGTGCTGCACGTGCTGACGCTGACTGATCCCGCGCAGCTGAGGAAGGTAAGCAGCAGTGCGGACTGGGCCACTCCCCTACAGGAGCTGTTCTGCTGGGCCGGGCGCCGCGCTGCTGAGGGCGCTGTACCATGCGCCTGCGCCGGTGCTGCACGTGCTGACGCCGACTGATCCCGCGCAGCTGAGGAAGGTAAGCAGCAGTGCGGACTGGGCCACTCCCCTACAGGAGCTGTTCTGCTGGGCCGGGCGCCGCGCTGCTGAGGGCGCTGTACCATGCGCCTGCGCCGGTGCTGCACGTGCTGACGCTGACTGATCCCGCGCAGCTGAGGAAGGTAAGCAGCAGTGCGGACTGGGCCACTCCCCTACAGGAGCTGTTCTGCTGGGCCGGGCGCCGCGCTGCTGAGGGCGCTGTACCATGCGCCTGCGCCGGTGCTGCACGTGCTGACGCCGACTGATCCCGCGCAGCTGAGGAAGGTAAGCAGCAGTGCGGACTGGGCCACTCCCCTACAGGAGCTGTTCTGCTGGGCCGGGCGCCGCGCTGCTGAGGGCGCTGTACCATGCGCCTGCGCCGGTGCTGCACGTGCTGACGCCGACTGATCCCGCGCAGCTGAGGAAGGTAAGCAGCAGTGCGGACTGGGCCACTCCCCTACAGGAGCTGTTCTGCTGGGCCGGGCGCCGCGCTGCTGAGGGCGCTGTACCATGCGCCTGCGCCGGTGCTGCACGTGCTGACGCCGACTGATCCCGCGCAGCTGAGGAAGGTAAGCAGCAGTGCGGACTGGGCCACTCCCCTACAGGAGCTGTTCTGCTGGGCCGGGCGCCGCGCTGCTGAGGGCGCTGTACCATGCGCCTGCGCCGGTGCTGCACGTGCTGACGCCGACTGATCCCGCGCAGCTGAGGAAGGTAAGCAGCAGTGCGGACTGGGCCACTCCCCTACAGGAGCTGTTCTGCTGGGCCGGGCGCCGCGCTGCTGAGGGCGCTGTACCATGCGCCTGCGCCGGTGCTGCACGTGCTGACGCCGACTGATCCCGCGCAGCTGAGGAAGGTAAGCAGCAGTGCGGACTGGGCCACTCCCCTACAGGAGCTGTTCTGCTGGGCCGGGCGCCGCGCTGCTGAGGGCGCTGTACCATGCGCCTGCGCCGGTGCTGCACGTGCTGACGCTGACTGATCCCGCGCAGCTGAGGAAGGTAAGCAGCAGTGCGGACTGGGCCACTCCCCTACAGGAGCTGTTCTGCTGGGCCGGGCGCCGCGCTGCTGAGGGCGCTGTACCATGCGCCTGCGCCGGTGCTGCACGTGCTGACGCCGACTGATCCCGCGCAGCTGAGGAAGGTAAGCAGCAGTGCGGACTGGGCCACTCCCCTACAGGAGCTGTTCTGCTGGGCCGGGCGCCGCGCTGCTGAGGGCGCTGTACCATGCGCCTGCGCCGGTGCTGCACGTGCTGACGCCGACTGATCCCGCGCAGCTGAGGAAGGTAAGCAGCAGTGCGGACTGGGCCACTCCCCTACAGGAGCTGTTCTGCTGGGCCGGGCGCCGCGCTGCTGAGGGCGCTGTACCATGCGCCTGCGCCGGTGCTGCACGTGCTGACGCCGACTGATCCCGCGCAGCTGAGGAAGGTAAGCAGCAGTGCGGACTGGGCCACTCCCCTACAGGAGCTGTTCTGCTGGGCCGGGCGCCGCGCTGCTGAGGGCGCTGTACCATGCGCCTGCGCCGGTGCTGCACGTGCTGACGCCGACTGATCCCGCGCAGCTGAGGAAGGTAAGCAGCAGTGCGGACTGGGCCACTCCCCTACAGGAGCTGTTCTGCTGGGCCGGGCGCCGCGCTGCTGAGGGCGCTGTACCATGCGCCTGCGCCGGTGCTGCACGTGCTGACGCCGACTGATCCCGCGCAGCTGAGGAAGGTAAGCAGCAGTGCGGACTGGGCCACTCCCCTACAGGAGCTGTTCTGCTGGGCCGGGCGCCGCGCTGCTGAGGGCGCTGTACCATGCGCCTGCGCCGGTGCTGCACGTGCTGACGCCGACTGATCCCGCGCAGCTGAGGAAGGTAAGCAGCAGTGCGGACTGGGCCACTCCCCTACAGGAGCTGTTCTGCTGGGCCGGGCGCCGCGCTGCTGAGGGCGCTGTACCATGCGCCTGCGCCGGTGCTGCACGTGCTGACGCCGACTGATCCCGCGCAGCTGAGGAAGGTAAGCAGCAGTGCGGACTGGGCCACTCCCCTACAGGAGCTGTTCTGCTGGGCCGGGCGCCGCGCTGCTGAGGGCGCTGTACCATGCGCCTGCGCCGGTGCTGCACGTGCTGACGCCGACTGATCCCGCGCAGCTGAGGAAGGTAAGCAGCAGTGCGGACTGGGCCACTCCCCTACAGGAGCTGTTCTGCTGGGCCGGGCGCCGCGCTGCTGAGGGTGCTGTACCATGCGCCTGCGCCGGTGCTGCACGTGCTGACGCCGACTGATCCCGCGCAGCTGAGGAAGGTAAGCAGCAGTGCGGACTGGGCCACTCCCCTACAGGAGCTGTTCTGCTGGGCCGGGCGCCGCGCTGCTGAGGGCGCTGTACCATGCGCCTGCGCCGGTGCTGCACGTGCTGACGCTGACTGATCCCGCGCAGCTGAGGAAGGTAAGCAGCAGTGCGGACTGGGCCACTCCCCTACAGGAGCTGTTCTGCTGGGCCGGGCGCCGCGCTGCTGAGGGCGCTGTACCATGCGCCTGCGCCGGTGCTGCACGTGCTGACGCCGACTGATCCCGCGCAGCTGAGGAAGGTAAGCAGCAGTGCGGACTGGGCCACTCCCCTACAGGAGCTGTTCTGCTGGGCCGGGCGCCGCGCTGCTGAGGGCGCTGTACCATGCGCCTGCGCCGGTGCTGCACGTGCTGACGCCGACTGATCCCGCGCAGCTGAGGAAGGTAAGCAGCAGTGCGGACTGGGCCACTCCCCTACAGGAGCTGTTCTGCTGGGCCGGGCGCCGCGCTGCTGAGGGCGCTGTACCATGCGCCTGCGCCGGTGCTGCACGTGCTGACGCCGACTGATCCCGCGCAGCTGAGGAAGGTAAGCAGCAGTGCGGACTGGGCCACTCCCCTACAGGAGCTGTTCTGCTGGGCCGGGCGCCGCGCTGCTGAGGGTGCTGTACCATGCGCCTGCGCCGGTGCTGCACGTGCTGACGCCGACTGATCCCGCGCAGCTGAGGAAGGTAAGCAGCAGTGCGGACTGGGCCACTCCCCTACAGGAGCTGTTCTGCTGGGCCGGGCGCCGCGCTGCTGAGGGCGCTGTACCATGCGCCTGCGCCGGTGCTGCACGTGCTGACGCTGACTGATCCCGCGCAGCTGAGGAAGGTAAGCAGCAGTGCGGACTGGGCCACTCCCCTACAGGAGCTGTTCTGCTGGGCCGGGCGCCGCGCTGCTGAGGGCGCTGTACCATGCGCCTGCGCCGGTGCTGCACGTGCTGACGCCGACTGATCCCGCGCAGCTGAGGAAGGTAAGCAGCAGTGCGGACTGGGCCACTCCCCTACAGGAGCTGTTCTGCTGGGCCGGGCGCCGCGCTGCTGAGGGCGCTGTACCATGCGCCTGCGCCGGTGCTGCACGTGCTGACGCCGACTGATCCCGCGCAGCTGAGGAAGGTACGTTTATAATAATAATTAACTTCATTTCATCAAACGACACAGTAAAAATAAAATAAAGAAATTGCCTATGTTAGGTGTTAATAACTAAAACAGATTGGGTCTGGTTTATAAACGTACTTAGTATAAGACGCTTCTAAAGAATATAAAAAAGCTATAGTCAGTAACATTACTGTTTTGAAGTCGCAAAACAAGTGTTACCTTATTTCTAAAGCAGCGGTCACTTTTCAGTTTCTCATAAATAAAGTATATTTGACTGATCACCGTTATGATAGAATCTAGTATTACTCAAGCCTGTTGTCGTGTACCACGATTTACTCCGCAATTTGCATAATCTTCATCGTTTTACCTTTTTTGCAAACTCTTTTTTATTGGATATACTTTCCAATTGAATCTTATATTTAGTTCAATTTATATTGTTTATGTCAAAGTTTTAAATAAGTGAGCAAAGTTTTAATATCGTTTGTCTTGTTATTCTATTTCCCTTTATGTTCTTAAGCTTAATTTATTACTAAATTCTAGAACCACTGTTTTTATTTTTTTATGTTTAATCGCCTATTTCTGAGGAAATTTCAGCATATTCCTGTCATTGGCGGCTGTGTAAGTTCGAGGTTATTGCTTATCTATTTTTTTTTTTTTTTTTTGGGTCAAAAAACAGTTATGCGTTACAACATTAATACTTACCTAAGGTAAAATAGTAAACAAACGCACAACCCACACTTTTGTCCACGGATAAAATATCGATTTTAAAAGAAATAAGGAAACGGACGTATACAAAAAGGGGCAGTAAGGAAATGAAAATAAACCTGAAAAGTCACACAAACCAACTCAAGACAGCGCTCACCGTCCAGATTTAGTCTGTAGTCACACCATAACATCAGCAAGAAGCAGTCATCGTTAAGGACGACCAGAAAGTAAATCAATAGCCATTTTTCTAAATTTGTTTTGATTAAGAGCGAAAATATCTAAATTTATAAAATGTGAGTTGTAAGTTTCTAATAATCGGCGGAGAGGAGCTCCCTCCCCAGCGTTTGTTCTACACTTCTCTATCTATAGTACTTAAGATATACACTTCTGGACACATCTATTGGCCCACCTTAGAGTTTAGATTTCGATGGCCCCTACCGAAATATGATTGCTAGATTGAACAAAAACTGTTGATGCAGTTTTAAACCTGATACATTTTACCATCTTTTTCGATCGTATTGTTTTAAATTTGAATTCAGAATACCATACGACATGGAGCTACGCCTAACAAGTCGGATATGCGCCTTGTTAAAGGCAATTGATTTTTGAATAAAAAACATGTTTTATCAAATAAAGGTTTAATTTAATAACGCGTGTTGCCTCCATGGGCATCTACCACAGCTCTCATACGATTAGGCATAGAGTTTATCAACCGCTCTATGAAATTTTGAGGGATCATCTCCCATTCCTCTTCTATGGCAGTTTTCAACTCCTGCATCGTCTGGGCAACTGGCTGACGAGCCCTAACACGTCTTTTTAGCTCGTCCCACATGTGCTCAATGGGGTTCATGACTGGGCTTCTGGCTGGCCAGTCCATAACTGTGATGTTCACATCCCGAAGATATTCCCTGACGATGCCGGCCGCATGGGCTCTTGCATTATCATGCATAAAAAGGAAATTTGAGCACTCACGAATGTACCTTTCAGCATTTAATGTTGGCAGCCGTGGTCCTGTAACAACCTCAAGTTGAGTTTTGCCGCTCGCGGATATACCGCCCCAGACAGTCCATGAGCCACCGCCATAAGCAACCCTCTCTTCAAAGCAGCATTGTGCGAAACGCTCTCCCTTACGTCGGTAGACCTTCTTCCTTCCATCATTGGCATGTAACACAATTTTAGACTCATCAGAAAAGAGTACACGGCTCCAATCTTGCTGTGTCCAATTTAAATGACTGCGTGCGAAATGAAGGCGCGCTGTTCGGTGGGCTCGCGGCCCAAACTAACGCGAGCCCACCGAACAGCGCAAGCCAGCTGGCTTGTGTGGTACCATATCGCGTTCTTTTAACCTTCTCCGAACAGTTCGAGCGCTCACAGATACTCCGTGGAAGTCGCGAAGTTGGTTTTGTATCTCAATGGAGGTAAGGTGACGATTTCTCAAGCTGGTCGTCACGATGAATCGATCCTGCCTTTCAGTTGTGACCCGAGATCGTGGGCTTCCTTGGCGACGAACAAAGCCGCCAGTCTCTAGGTACCTCCGATAAACATTTCGGACCGCAGATCGACTTAAATTAAGTTGAGCACTCACGTTTCTTTGGCTGTGTCCGGCCTGAATAAGTGCCACAGCAGCTTGGGCGGCGACTTCAGGTGAAGTTTCCATAGATTATTGATAGAACCTCACCTTATTTTTTTTTATTCATGAAAAATTACAGGTAGTTACAGAATTTAAGGGTAGATAATTATTACATTTATTTATGTTAGGTTTTGTTGTAAAATCTGTAACAAAATAGTTAAAACCCTGCCTCTCAAACTAGGTTAAAACCTGTATTTTGAGAAACAGTGTTCGGCCACCAAATTCTTGTGTACTGTTACAACAATTAATGAACAGTGTCGTTCTACCGCTGCAATAATTTATGTGATTCTGTTGTGACGTATGTATATTTGTGTGAGCATGTAGTGGAAGGTGAGTTTGTGTATGAGTGTGTGCATGTGTGATAAGGTGGGGTGGGCGGTGGGTGCAGTGCGCATGTTTAAATATGTGTGTATGTTATCGAAATCGAAATGCGTGAGAGATTAGGTGATGTATGTTAGTAGAGACTCCGTGTAGGCATAGTCCCTCTCTAGTAGCCACTCTGTTACTTTAGTTCTTACCGCATGTGTGTTTAGTTTTATGATTTTTAGTTCTTTATTAATTTTATTGTAAATATAATTACTTAGAGTATAAAATTGATGCGTTGCGAAGGCGGTTTTATGTTGATATCCACTGATAAGTTGTAGTCGCTTATTTAGATTTGGCGGCGGCAGCTTAGCATGAGTTCTTAAAGTTGACCGAAGCACGAAAAGCTGACGTACCGTAAGGACTTTGCAGTTAGAATATAATTCAATGGTTGGGAATCTGTAGGGTTTCCTAGTCATTACCTTGAGTATGGCTCTTTGCGCTCTTTCTACTCTTAACATTTTAGTCTTTGCTGCACCGCCCCATGCAGTAATACAATATCCAATAACAGATTGGCAAAGAGCATAATACACCATCTTCAGAGTGTCAAGTGTGGCTGACTCTCTCAGTGACTTAAAGATATGTATGAGGCGCATTGTTCTTGTGGTAAGGGCGTCAATCTGTTTGTCCCATCTTAGTCCATCATCAATCTGAACTCCGAGATATTTTATACTGTCCGATCTAGTAAGAGTTGGACAGTTACAAGATGCTAATGGATTTGAGCATGAGTGAGCTGTAATACTAAAGGTATGAGACGGTCTCGTGTTACGTCGGATTGCGAATGGGATGTAAGTGGATTTGGTTAAGTTGAGTGTCAGAAGGTTAGAGTTCAGCCATTTCATTATTTTGGACAGGGCTTCCTCTGCAGTAGTTTTAACCATGTCCCAAGTAGGTCCATAAACGAGGATCGCGGTATCATCCGCGTACGCGTAGATGTCACAGTTAGGTAGTTCCATCCTGCAGAGGTCGTTTACGTAGATATTAAAGAGTATGGGGCCGAGTATACTACCTTGGTTATAGGGGGAACCAATACATGTCGGCATGCTTTTAACAATATGGATGAGATCCCATCCCAACCTACGGCGCAGTCATGACGTAACTGCAAAATGAGAGATTCCACTTCTGTTTCATCCACTTCCAACAGCGCAAGAGAACTCCCAATTGTGTTATGAGTTCTGTTTTTAATTTGAGTAGACGGAGATTGTTCACCTGCTGCTGTCTGTCCAGGTGCCTGTGACACAAATTGGGCAGCCAAACTTTTACCTACATTACTAAGGAAGTGATTAACCTCGTTTAAGGAAGATTTATTATCGTCTCTTAATTTGAGGAGCTCTGAAGGGCTGATATGAGTCTGTTGTGTGTTTGTTATTTGTTTAATTGTGTTCCATAAGATTTTAGGATTATTTCTTGCTTTTTCTAATTCTGTCGCTTCGTAAGCTATTTTTAATTTTCGAAGTAAGTTATTATAGAAATTCCTGTAGCGAGTATATGTTGTTTTCAGGATTAGGTTATCAGGAGCTTTTTTTGTTTTGATGTGCATTTTATCTCTATTTTTTATACATTTTAAAAGACCAGGGGTCATCCATGGCTTAATTGTTCTTTTTTGCCTGGGAATTTTAACCTGTTTTGAATGTTTTGTAATTACTGATCTCACAATACTTATAAATCTATTCATGCACTCGTTTACGTCATTAATTTGGTATATTATCGTAAAGTCCGTGTTTTCTAGCTCAACAATAATGGCTTCGTAATCTAGGCGGGTGATGACATTATTCATTTTCCTTATTGGACTAACGTGAGCTATCGATAAAAGAACCGGCTTGTGATCCGTAACATGGGATTCCAATACAAGTGTGGTGGATCGATAGTTAGATTTTAGGAGCAGATGGTCAATACAATGCTCCAGTCGAGTAGGGAATAGGTGGGTCGGCATCAGCCCATACGAGGCGTTAATTGTAAGGTATTCGAAGCTTTGGTCGTTACTACAGCTTGGACTTATATCTATATTTAGATCTCCTACAAGGACGGTATTAGGGCTGGAGGATATTTTCTGATACACATTACACAGACTTGTCGTGAAATTGGTGAATCCCTCTCTGGAATTGAAGGAAGGGGAGCGATAAACGGCAACCACCGATAACTTTTTGTCTACTTGACATACTAGGCAATTTCCCCCTTCGAAGGACGGCTCCCACACGGAGCTTTGTAATCCTAATTTTGTATATATTATAACTCCATCGTTTTGATTAACGTTGATCCCTGACGAGTGAGACTGATATCCATCTAGGACAGGTAGTGTATTGACTTTACTCTGCCAGCATTCCGTCAAAACAATGATGTCATGGTTTATTTTTGTCAAATTCAGCAATACTTGAAGTTGGTTAAAGTTTTTGTTAACGCCACGTATCTTTAAATGTAGTATATTTATATTACTTTCAGTTGAGTGGATGTATTTGGGACAGTCTTCCGGGTTACAGTTAAAGGAATTTCCGAAATTTATCTGGTCTAGGTCATTATTAATATTGTTTATAATAGCCATTTATAATATTTAGAGTATTAATAAACATTCGAACACTAACCAAATCGGTTTGTGATGATAATCTATAGTTGGAGTCTTTATAGTATTACGGCGCACATTTGTATTGGATGTTTTGTGTGTTAATATGCGATTTAATTTTGTTGTTATGTGTGAGTTGTGTATATTAAATATAATATTGTATGTTGATCTTGCGTGATGAGTGTATGTGTAGAGTTTGATAACTATGTTTACAAAATAATAAAAAATCAAATAAAAAATACAAAAATACATACAACAAAAATCGGCGATAAGGCCACAAGTTTAGCTAGTCAGATATTAATGCTGATCAGATCTTGAAGACATTTTTCTGATTGTATTAGTAGCTGCTTGTCCCCTACTTCTTTACGAAGGAATATGTTTCCATTGCTTATCCAGCAGAATGAGTAACGGTTGTTTTTAGCAAATGTCGTGCTAGGTGAAAAAGCTTTTTAGAACTAGAGGGAATCTGCTCTGCTACAAATACTGGTAGGCGTTTCCCTGGTATACCAATTAGCTCTGTGTTAAGCTTTTCTTCCTTTGGGTTCTTGTCCTTGTTATACAATCGAATTGCTGACAGAAGATTTTGTTTGGTTTGCACTCTTGTAAACTCTGCCACGATCTCTATGCACGATGAACGAAACTTATGTTGTAGGTCTGCTATTTTTTTTTCGAGCATTTCTATGTAGCCTCGTTGATCCTGACGCTCCTTCTTTAAGGCTTCCATTTCTTTCTTTAACTCCTCAAATTTTATATTCATAAAAGACATCGACTGTTCAATCTGTGCACTAGTTTTACGAATTTCGCAGTTGGATTCCTGTATTTTAGTGTTTTGCGCCTTAATTTCCCCTATCCTCTAATAATATCTACAACTAATTTTGCCATCAAGTTAGATTGTTCCTCGAGCATTTTCGATACTCGAGTGTCTTGGTCTTTTTTCCAAGTTGCAAGGAGATCGTTTAAGTTTTGCTGATTGGACAGGGACACGTTTTCCTTATGTTAAGAATAAGTAATGTTTGTTGCAAAACCAAAGAAAGAAACCAATAAAACCAAGTTTTGTTAGTATTCGATTGTTCGATATCAACAAACAGGCTCCAAATTGTCTTTTGTTTCTTTAAATTCTGTGTTCGAAATTCAAAAAAAAGACTATTGAATGAAATTGTGAACGTGCCAGGTTCAAAACTGCATAAAAACTTTTTGCTCGACCTAATATAAAATTTTTGCTAGGACCAAACGAAACTGAAAATACAAGGTGGGCCAATAGATGTGTCCAGAAGTGTATTATAAACAGGACTGTTGGTTTATAATTACAAAAAAAGTTCGAAATTTTAGAGACCCGCCCACGCCAGGGTCTACTGTAAAAACTCGAGCTTTTATATTTATTTACATCGCGACAATTCATCAACCAACTCAACGAATTGCTTATTAAGAATAATGGCCTGTATTTTATCGTTTTCTCCATCTCCTCCCGCGCAGCTAGCAGTCTACCTCCTAACAATGCTCAAACACATCCACGGCTCGGCGGCAGGCGGCGCCCCGCCGGTGGAGCTGCCCATAACGGACTGGGCGCGCGCGTGGGCCGCGAGCACGCAGGCCGGGCTCAGCGAGCGCGTGCCCGGCCACGCGCTGGCGCCCGAGGCCGCGGGCCTGCTGCGCCGCGACGAGGAGCGCTGGGCGCGCCAGGCCGCCAGGACGCGCTCGGTTATAGCCAAGTGAGTGTTGGACCACTGCGCCGCGACTTACGATGATATCTGTTCGCCTAAAGTTGTAACTTCATGTGAAAATTTAATTTGCATAAAAGTTAACTCGAAAATCTCACAAATCACTATGAATTACCATGTCTACCATTTTTTTGTTTGTCGTTTTTTGAACTGTAAATAAAGTATAAACACACTTAGTATCCGGTTACCGCACTACGGGAACATTTGAGTTAATTGTGTCATTAAATTCAAATGATTTTTTTGGTAAGATTCATTCGTTTCTTTCTTCATATAGGGTGGTGTGGAGCAAGGACGGCCTCGCCAGCAAAGTAACAGAGAGCGCGATGGCGGTGACGCGCGGCGTAGTGGACGCGCAGAACTCGCAGCGCAAGGCCTTCATGGAGCACCTGCGCCGTGCGCACGCGCAGCACGCCGCTGCCGCGCAGGCCTGGCAGCGCCTCATAGACACCTATACACACGAGCAAGGTATTATACTCAATGAACGAGAAGAATGAACATTATATCTCATAAACACACAAAAATACAACTTTTTTTGTATAACAGTATTTTGCGCCAAATAGTCCCAGTTCAGTATAAATGCCAGATAGCTTGTACGGTGCAACCGCACATTCTGCATTTCAGCAGTTTATGCAACACATTATTTCAACTCATAATAATTAGTTAAATTCGCGTTGGGCTATCAATGCAGCCAGGCTCTCTCGGTTATCGTTACAGCCAACAAGGGCCGCGTCACTCACTTCATTTCCACACCATCAGTCCAGCTCATTTTACTTTAAGTACCTTTGGTGTTTTAAACCCTTTCATTCTATTCATCCCATGTCTAAATGTTATGTATTGTCTAGCAAAAGATCAACACACAACTAATGCCTGACGCTGGTTTTTAACTAGACTTAGTAATGCAACAACGTTTAAAGTTCCACAGTTGTAGTTCAACCACAGATAAATGATCAATTAGTTATCTTCGGAAAAGCCAAAATTTTTGGCTCCTTAATTTCGGAGATAAGGTAAATATACTTTTATTTTCTTAAATATATTTTAAAGTAATTATATAAAAATTACAAAAAAAGGAAACATTTATTTACGTTGGGTAACAGAAATTCATGTGTACCAAACAACTAAATTGGTCTAGTAGATTCGGAGCAAATTGGCTGTGACAGATAGACCGACAGACAGACACCCAGCTAGCCAGCTAGACAGACACACGAGTGATCCTATAAGCCTTAGGCGCGGGACATACACAAGTGGCGACGGGCGCGGGCGTGGCGACGGTGTGGCGCGGGCGTTGCGCCACCCGATTCATATTTCATCCAAAATGTATTCACACAACGCCCGCGCCGCAAAGTCGCCGTCGCCTGACCCGCGCCACGCCTTTAATGCGTTTTTTTTTACTTTTGAGGTATGGAACCCTAAAAACGGGTCATTTGGTCAGCCAGACATGAGGAATAATTAACATGTTTTTTATTTGATTTTGATTGATTTTGGTCAAGGTCTTTATTTATACATAGGTTTTTACAATGCTGTTTACTCTAATCTTATTATATTTGTAATCAAATCGTCATTTATTTTGTTACATGGTTACAAATATCAAAACTTTAATTTGTCATCAACATTAATCAAGTTATTTATGTACAGTCTGTTGTCAATATTATCTGACCCACCCTAAAAACAAACGAATTTGGACCCTCTGACATTAACAATAAGGTTTATTCAATTTAAATGAGCTTAACAGACAAGCGACGCGACGGCTTGATGAACAAATACAATAATAATACAGACACGCAAATTTGATCTTTAAAACGTTAGCGTTAGGTTATATGTTATAACTACTTGTTATAATATAATTAGTGTAATAACTTATTTTAATAACTATCTTCAAGTAATTCTGGTCTCGTGGTCTGAATATAAGACTGGGAAAAACAAGTTGCGAGATCAAATCCTGCGACAAAATAATTGTTTTGCTTTTAATTTAGAATTTATTACAAAACCATTTCTTGTTTATTGTAAATAACTATAGACGGATAACCTTCAAATATAAACTTTCTAAAATGGTAATATTTTCGCATAATTTGTAATAAGTGGGTAGTTGAAAAATAAATATTCGTATTCATTATAAAACCTAAGGGTATGCAGTGACTACGCGCAAACATATTTTACCTTGTCTTACTATATTGCAAAAACAACGTCTCTTTAGAATTTTTTATTTTCTGTTTTATGTAGTTTTTTTATTATCATGTGTGTTATTATTTATTAAAAAAGGAACTGATAATAGGTGGACTGTGTTTTTGAACCGACATGTTGTTCGTCGCCAATCCAGCATCAAACCGCTAAGCCACAAGCACTTGTTGGAAACGTGCGAAATTAAAGATTGGGTTGTAATTATGTAGTGTGACTTAAAAGCTTTTCAACTTTAATGTCAACGAGATAATGATTAAAATAGCATAACAAAATGATACATAATGCCGGTGGCTCCGACAATGTTGGGTGGGTTTACCTTAACGTTACGTGTTAAAGATCAAATTTGCGTGTCTGTATTATTATTTTATTTGTTCATCTCCTAACTAGTCTGATATGCTCATATAAATTGAATAAACCTTAATGTTACAAACACAGGGTCCACATTCGTTTGTTTTTAGGGTGGGTCAGATAATGTTGACAACAGACTGTACATCGTTTATGTGCTGGGTATGCGCTAGTATTACTCGAAGTATGGAGCTACATAGTTGCCCTTCCAGCGGTGTGGCACTCGCCGCGCTCGTACCCGCGCTCGTGGCAGCTGGACGCGGCGGAGGGCCCGGGCCGCGTGCGCGTGCGCCTGCGCCGCGCGCAGCTGCACATAGCCGACAAGTTCCTCAAGCCGCAGCACCGCCATAAAGCTGGTATGGTACACTATCACTATTTGAGAATTTTCTTTCGTTTTAGGCAATTTTGACTAATATTTTAGCACAAAACAAAAGGAAATTTCTTAACCATCGTCAATTCGCAGATTGCACATTTTTGCTCAAAATTGTAACCAATGAGGTAGATTGTCTGCATCTTCTACGTAAGCTGTATTTCAATATTCCCCAGCGATTACTCAGATTTAATCCACCTATTGCTATTCCGTTATCCCCTTCCAACTATAGGCAAAACTCATTTTTAGTGCGAGCCAGTAAAGACTTTAATGACTTATGCAAGCAGTTCTCTTTTAACTTGTTTTCAACGAAAGGCTCAAGCGTTCGCAATAGGCTGAACCTTGATTTCTTCAAAATTAATTCTTAATGTTAATTTAGTTCTGGTACTTATTATTAATTAATTTTATTATAGTTTATTCCGGTTGTTGTGTTTTTGTTTGGCATTACCGATTTGATGGTTGGTGCGCTTGTGTTCTTGATATAATTTGTCGTGTATAAGATCTCTTACTGTATTATTATATAGCTAGCCGTGAAAACCTATAATTGGCTTCATGTTTCTTATTCCAGTGTTTTTATTGTATTTATGTAAAGCTGTTGGTTTTCCATGAGATAAATAAATAAAGCGTGAAATGACGCCAGTAACCGATTACAAAACAGCAGGAGGTTATGCAATTGGCGAGTGTTTTTTTTTTAAATTGTTGTCTCCTGGATTAGTGGACCGATTTACGTGACTTTTTATTCATTAAAATTTTATTAACTTTGCTTGAGTAGTCAAGTTACAAAAAAAAAAAAAAAATGTTCAGACCTTGATAATAGACATTAATTATATGCTGTGTTAGTAACAAATATAAATTTAAAAAAATATATATACCTGTTGCAATCATCTGACGCACCGGGTACATGTACATAAGGCGCCATAATGGTTCAACATGGCTTATCACTTATCACTGATGACGTTCAGAATGCCGTTGACACTCTCACGCACTCAGACGCAGTTAGTTAGTAAGTTGGCTTTTATAATATGTTTTTAATTCACGATATCTATGTTGATGATGTTATTCACAAGTAGTGGTATAATAATTGTGTGGAATCCGAATTTTGTTGACAAGGTAAGTTAGGTTAGCTACCACAACTAACTAAAAAGGTAAAGTCGGTGCAACAATAACTCCCCCCCCCCGCAGCGCCGCCGCCCCTGCGCGGCGTGCTGGGCGGGCGCGCGGCCGGGCGCGCGGCGCTGGTGGCGCGCCTGCACTGTAGGCACTTGGCAACAATAACTCCCCCCCCCGCAGCGCCGCCGCCCCTGCGCGGCGTGCTGGGCGGGCGCGCGGCCGGGCGCGCGGCGCTGGTGGCGCGCCTGCACTGTAGGCACTTGGCAACAATAACTCCCCCCCCCCCGCAGCGCCGCCGCCCCTGCGCGGCGTGCTGGGCGGGCGCGCGGCCGGGCGCGCGGCGCTGGTGGCGCGCCTGCACTGTAGGCACTTGGCAACAATAACTCCCCCCCCCCGCAGCGCCGCCGCCCCTGCGCGGCGTGCTGGGCGGGCGCGCGGCCGGGCGCGCGGCGCTGGTGGCGCGCCTGCACTGTAGGCACTTGGCAACAATAACTCCCCCCCCCCCGCAGCGCCGCCGCCCCTGCGCGGCGTGCTGGGCGGGCGCGCGGCCGGGCGCGCGGCGCTGGTGGCGCGCCTGCACTGTAGGCACTTGGCAACAATAACTCCCCCCCCCCGCAGCGCCGCCGCCCCTGCGCGGCGTGCTGGGCGGGCGCGCGGCCGGGCGCGCGGCGCTGGTGGCGCGCCTGCACTGTAGGCACTTGGCAACAATAACTCCCCCCCCCCGCAGCGCCGCCGCCCCTGCGCGGCGTGCTGGGCGGGCGCGCGGCCGGGCGCGCGGCGCTGGTGGCGCGCCTGCACTGTAGGCACTTGGCAACAATAACTCCCCCCCCCCGCAGCGCCGCCGCCCCTGCGCGGCGTGCTGGGCGGGCGCGCGGCCGGGCGCGCGGCGCTGGTGGCGCGCCTGCACTGTAGGCACTTGGCAACAATAACTCCCCCCCCCCCGCAGCGCCGCCGCCCCTGCGCGGCGTGCTGGGCGGGCGCGCGGCGCTGGTGGCGCGCCTGCACTGTAGGCACTTGGCAACAATAACTCCCCCCCCCCCGCAGCGCCGCCGCCCCTGCGCGGCGTGCTGGGCGGGCGCGCGGCGCTGGTGGCGCGCCTGCACTGTAGGCACTTGGCAACAATAACTCCCCCCCCCCGCAGCGCCGCCGCCCCTGCGCGGCGTGCTGGGCGGGCGCGCGGCCGGGCGCGCGGCGCTGGTGGCGCGCCTGCACTGTAGGCACTTGGCAACAATAACTCCCCCCCCCCGCAGCGCCGCCGCCCCTGCGTGGCGTGCTGGGCGGGCGCGCGGCCGGGCGCGCGGCGCTGGTGGCGCGCCTGCACTGTAGGCACTTGGCAACAATAACTCCCCCCCCCCGCAGCGCCGCCGCCCCTGCGCGGCGTGCTGGGCGGGCGCGCGGCCGGGCGCGCGGCGCTGGTGGCGCGCCTGCACTGTAGGCACTTGGCAACAATAACTCCCCCCCCCCCGCAGCGCCGCCGCCCCTGCGCGGCGTGCTGGGCGGGCGCGCGGCGCTGGTGGCGCGCCTGCACTGTAGGCACTTGGCAACAATAACTCCCCCCCCCCGCAGCGCCGCCGCCCCTGCGCGGCGTGCTGGGCGGGCGCGCGGCCGGGCGCGCGGCGCTGGTGGCGCGCCTGCACTGTAGGCACTTGGCAACAATAACTCCCCCCCCCCGCAGCGCCGCCGCCCCTGCGCGGCGTGCTGGGCGGGCGCGCGGCCGGGCGCGCGGCGCTGGTGGCGCGCCTGCACTGTAGGCACTTGGCAACAATAACCCCCCCCCCCCCGCAGCGCCGCCGCCCCTGCGCGGCGTGCTGGGCGGGCGCGCGGCCGGGCGCGCGGCGCTGGTGGCGCGCCTGCAGCTGCACGAGGCCGTGGCGGCGCAGGCGCGCGCCACGTGCGTCACCGCGGCCGCCGAGTGGCCCGGCGAGCTGCTGCTCACGGACCGCAGCATCCACTTCGTGCCCGACGACGCGCCGCGCGCGCCCGCGCCGCGCAAGGACCGCCTGTACATCCCCGAGGTGCAGGCCGCGCCGCAGGCGCAGTCGTGGGCGCTGGAGGACGTGCTGCAGGTGAGGCGGTGGCGGGACACAGGAACGACACTTATGTACGGGCTCAATTTTACAAGTGTCGTTTTGTTGTTCTACGTAACTTCACAGAATATTCATCCTTAAAAGTGATGCTTGTGTTTGTTTTTAAAATCAACGGGGTCGATTCCCGACTACGATAAAAAAAAAATACTATACTCGGAATTTTAATTCGATTCCAGATTTGACATTAGCTACTGTCATTTTGTGAAATAATGATACCACATATAATAGTGTAGTGATGAACACAAAAATCGATAAACAATCAGTGTGTGTGCCATCACTGTGCCAATTAAAGACTAAATTATTGATTTTTATTTAAATAAATACATAATTATTCATAATAATTAATTAGTAATCGCTGCTCTATTTTATAAAAAGTTAATATTTTTGTTTTTATATTAAAAACAAAACTTATAATAAAAGAGCCTAGATAGTTTTCAGTATTGGCAACCCGTGCGCGCTCGTGCAGCTATCGCCATTTTGTTTATCGTGTCATTCGGCTTCATTCTCCCAGTCTGACTGCACGAATATCTTATTTCATTGCGAATCGATATTTTGTTATTTTGTTGGGTTTTTGTTAAAGTGTTGTTACGTTGTGTTTGTTGTTACGTTTATAGTTTTTTGTGACCTTTGAGTGAATCTATTTGTTTTGGTTTTCCATCAAAATGGATCCTCAGCCAAGTACATCACAAAAAGACGTGGATGTTTTCTTGTCCCCAAGAAAAAAACGTCCACGAAAAGCTTTCACTGTTACTGAAAAAGTAATGATCCGCAACGCCTACAAATACGTGAAAAATGAAATTTCTGCGCAATTGGAGGCCTTTGAAGTTGTGGAAGAAAATGAATGTATGAGCAAAGTTGCTGACATATTGGGAATAACCTCACGCTCTGTTTGTAACGTTTTGAAGGAAGTAAATAAAGGTGCGCCGCCAACTCCTCCTAAAAAAACTGGACCAAAGCGAAGTTTCAAAGTAAAATTGATGAATTTACATTCTCTGCAATACGAAGAATTGTTCATCAGATCACATCATCTCGACAAGCGTTTTTGGAGGGACTGACCACTGGATTAAAAAATCCATCTGGAAAAGGCAAACGTCTCATAATTAGCCATATAGGTAGTGAAGAAGGTTTCCTGGAAGAGGGGCTCATGATTTTTGAAGCAAAGAAAAATTGTGAAGATTACCATGATGAGATGAATGCAGTTTGTTTTGAGGAGTGGTTCGCTGGAGTCTTACCAAAATTAAGACTAAACTCAATTGTGGTGATGGATAATGCACCTTACCACTCCCGAAAATTGGAAACGGCACCAAAAATGAGCTGGAAAAAAGCTGCCATTCAAGATTGGCTTTTAAATAAAAATATTCATTACGAACCAGATATGGTTAAAGCTACGCTTTTAGAACTGATTCCACATAACGAGTCTTTTAATAAGTACGCTGTAGACGAAATGGCAGCACAACATGGGATCACGGTTTTAAGACTGCCCCCTTACCATTGCGAGCTAAACCCTATCGAATTGATATGGGCGCAGGTAAAGGGGCATGTAGCTCAAAATAATAAAACCTTCAAATTGACAGACGTGAGAAATTTATTTCAGGAAGGCATTAAAAAAATTACGGCTACCGAATGGTCTAAATGCGTATCCCATGTTGTCAAAGAAGAGGAAAAAATGAGTAGGCTAGATATGTTAATTGACAATATCACAGACACATTTATAATAAATGTTACAGAAAGTGACAGCGATAGCGATAGCCATGACGGCGACAATTTATCAAATAAATTATTACCATAATACATCTATCTGTTTTATTTGTCATGTTCCTTCATGATCACATTTTTTTATTTATTTCACACACAATTATAAAAGAAAAGTCTCAGATCGTTAATTAATCGTCAAAACTAAATTATCGGCTCAGAAATATTTAATTTCCTGTTAAACTTAGTTTACGAGGGTAAAATTATAAACGAGAAGAATCGATCGGGAAATATTCCATTTCCATATCGAATAATTTCGCAACGTCACTATTTAGTACTCGTCATAACGTTGCAACACTGAAATTGTCAAATCTGGAATCGAATTAAAATTCCGAGTATAATGCATATTTAAAATCACTTCCAATGCTGTTCTGAGTTTTTTTTTCTTCTTGTATTTTCGAATATGGCCTACCACTTGCAATAAACTGCATACTTTGCATTGTGCCTAAAAGCAATGGATGATCGTAAAGTTTTAATTCAGACGATCGCTAAAGAGTGTTGTTCCTCAGGTGGCGACGCGTCGCTGGTGCCTGCAGGAGCGCGCCGTGGAGCTGTTCCTGAGCTCGGGCCACGCGCACATGCTGGCCTTCAGCGACACGCACGAGCGCGCCGCCTTCCTCAAGGCGCTGGCGGCCACGCACCACCCGCCTGCCAGGTGAGGACACACATTCCTCAGGAGCGCGCCGTGGAGCTGTTCCTGAGCTCGGGCCACGCGCACATGCTGGCCTTCAGCGACACGCACGAGCGCGCCGCCTTCCTCAAGGCGCTGGCGGCCACGCACCACCCGCCTGCCAGGTGAGGACACACATTCCTCAGGAGCGCGCCGTGGAGCTGTTCCTGAGCTCGGGCCACGCGCACATGCTGGCCTTCAGCGACACGCACGAGCGCGCCGCCTTCCTCAAGGCGCTGGCGGCCACGCACCACCCGCCTGCCAGGTGAGGACACACATTCCTCAGGAGCGCGCCGTGGAGCTGTTCCTGAGCTCGGGCCACGCGCACATGCTGGCCTTCAGCGACACGCACGAGCGCGCCGCCTTCCTCAAGGCGCTGGCGGCCACGCACCACCCGCCTGCCAGGTGAGGACACACATTCCTCAGGAGCGCGCCGTGGAGCTGTTCCTGAGCTCGGGCCACGCGCACATGCTGGCCTTCAGCGACACGCACGAGCGCGCCGCCTTCCTCAAGGCGCTGGCGGCCACGCACCACCCGCCTGCCAGGTGAGGACACACATTCCTCAGGAGCGCGCCGTGGAGCTGTTCCTGAGCTCGGGCCACGCGCACATGCTGGCCTTCAGCGACACGCACGAGCGCGCCGCCTTCCTCAAGGCGCTGGCGGCCACGCACCACCCGCCTGCCAGGTGAGGACACACATTCCTCAGGAGCGCGCCGTGGAGCTGTTCCTGAGCTCGGGCCACGCGCACATGCTGGCCTTCAGCGACACGCACGAGCGCGCCGCCTTCCTCAAGGCGCTGGCGGCCACGCACCACCCGCCTGCCAGGTGAGGACACACATTCCTCAGGAGCGCGCCGTGGAGCTGTTCCTGAGCTCGGGCCACGCGCACATGCTGGCCTTCAGCGACACGCACGAGCGCGCCGCCTTCCTCAAGGCGCTGGCGGCCACGCACCACCCGCCTGCCAGGTGAGGACACACATTCCTCAGGAGCGCGCCGTGGAGCTGTTCCTGAGCTCGGGCCACGCGCACATGCTGGCCTTCAGCGACACATTCCTCAGAAGCGAATATGTACTACGAAATAAGGGTCGCAGCACAGATGTTACACCCGACACCGGCACATCGTGTTCATTGGACCAATGATAAAACATAGATGCACGGAATGAAATGTGGCCAAAAATCATTTATTTATCAATATGAGGTAGGTACAAGAGATGTTACATTATAAAAATCAGTGTAAAGACACTTTCCGCCATTTAGTGATGGCATGCAAATATTAAGAACATAAAGTAGGCATGTTAGTTACATAGAATTATGGACAATGAGCAAGCTAAATTCTCTTTACATAATATTATGAGTCAGTTACAGTTACTTAAAGATTACACAATGGCATTATTTTTATTGCATAAAAAAAATTAAAACATTTGCAGAGCAATACGCTACGCTATCTCACAAAATATTTAATTAAGTTAAAAAAAATGGTTTACAAAAGTTAACTTGATAGCAACGACAATGACGAGGACAACTTACTGACACTAGCATACTGAATCTAGATAAATATGTATTCCATTCATATTTATACCGCTAGAAAATAAAAAGACACTAATTTTAATAGTAGATTGTTTGCCTAGAGAGCAAACAACTATTTTAAAGGCGAGTGTTTATTTTAATCCAGAGCGCAGCGAGGTGTTCAAAGTCCGTCACTCGAGCTTATAATAGTGTTGTTCCCGAGGTGACCACTACTTTTTATCGCCCTCTATGAGAAAAAAAAGGTGTGCGGTCCGACCCCCCATCTCTCACGTATGATTTAAAACTAAAACTAAATTTTCGCAGCCGCCATCTTTTTTGACCTCACTGTTGGATTTAGCACCCTCGAAAACTATGAAAACACCCATGACGAAAAATTCGAAAATTTTAGCTGTCGCCATCTTGTATTTACATTTTGACCTCACTATCGGCTTTAGCGCCCTCGCGAATAAAAGCTATTTTGGTCCCAGTTTACGAAGAATAAACTACTACTACTTATACACTAAAAACAGTGATATTCACAATTTTAACACAAGAAGTAAGGATAAACTACGTGCTCCCTTTCACCGGCTTCATAAGGTTCATAACTCATTTGTTGGGCTTGGTATAACCTTTTATAACAAGCTACCCTCTTCTTTGCTAGATTTGCCTTTTAATGCGTTTAAAACTAAATTAAAGTCCAACCTTTGTTCCAAGGCATACTATTCTATCAACGACTACTTAAATGATAAGAATAGATGGTCGCTGTGATTAACTCAAGACAATGTTTAAATGTTCTTTCTCCAGAATTAGTTTACCTACTGACAGGTTATATGAGTTTATATAATTGTTTATAATTTTACTTTATAAGTCAATTTATTTTAATTTAGTGCTGACATAATCTACTCATTACAATGTTTTTTTTATGAGTTGTATTGCAATATGTGGTGAGCTAGCGACCTCGACAATTATTTATTTTACCTCGATGGTCCTAGTTTATCAATTGTAACTTCTAGTTACAGCTATATGTAAGCGGGCACGCCCTTTATGCCTGGAGGCTTTTTCTTTTTTTTTTAGATATTGTTTACTTTTAGTTATTTTTATTTCTGCTTAAGTATAGTTCTCGATGCTTTTGGTTGGTATATTGGCGTGTGCTAGCTGTCATATGGCTATTAATTATAGCTATTTAATTTAAATTATTTTTTGCATATTGTAAATTGTCTTGCATACTGTTGTATAGAATCATTTTTTATTTTTTTCTAACTGAACAGACAGCTGTGCTGCTGGGGAGTTTGTTGCGCCACTTCTTCTTCCCAGCAAAAGCACTAGGAAGTGGTGAAGGGTGGGCGTTTTGGGGGACTGTCTTAAGTAATTTTGACGTTCGAAAAGTGCTGATTCTCAGCCTAGTTTGAATAAATGACTTTTGAATTTTGAATTTTGACTAGCTCTTTTTGAATAGATGTGATAAAAATGTAATTTTATCCCTCCAGAATCGAGCCCGACACGTTAACCGACGCCATGACGCAGTGGCGTAGCGGCAGCATCACCAACTGGGAGTACCTCATGCGGCTCAACGGGCTGGGCGGCCGCTCCTACAACGACCTCATGCAGTACCCCGTGCTGCCCTTCGTGCTCGCGGACTACACCTCCCGCATACTGGACCTCGACGACCCGGCGTCCTTCCGGGACCTCAGCAGGCCCATGGCGATACAGAACAAAAATAGAGAGCAGCATTATATTAGTATTTATAATGTGAGTAACTTTTCTGTTACATTATCTTTGTGTAATTTGTGTTTAGCTTGAAATTCATTCATATTATACAACAGTTGTATATTTTTTCTTTGATTATAATCTACGTGAGACAAAGTTGGAAATTAAAAATTCCGTAACATTATAAGGCGGGGTTTAACAAATGTATTTTCACCTCAGCACCTCAAAGAAGCAGGTTTTGCTGTCAAAAAACAGTGAGCAAAATTCGATTTTGCTGCGAGCGTGAGACAAAGTAACTTTTTAATTATTTTTTTTAAATGCCGTGAACAGTGTTGGGTCTACTCACAAAATTCTAAAGATTTGAACTTCAATTAGTTTTGTCACTTTCACTTCGATACGAAAAAAGCGAGAGATAGAAATAAGTCGATTCGAAGTTCGATTTAAAAATTCCATGCCTACCTACTAGGCCAAAAAAGAAAAAGAATAAAACGTTCGGATTCACATGAGGATAAGGTTTTATTTAAATTCTGTTTTTTTATTTGGAACAAAGTTCTTTAAGCGGCTTGCGGTGACGATTTCTGCCAATGCACTCTTGGCAGAAATCGTCACGGGAAAAGGCGCTTGCGACTGTCTTCTTCTGATTCAAAGAGAAAGAAGACGGAGTGAGATAGTAAATGTGAATTTGGTCGAAATGCAAATCCAAGATGGCGAATGCGAAAATTATCACATTTTTCTTAATGGGTGTCGTTTTCATACTTTTCAAGGGTACTAAAGCCGATCGTGAGGTAAAAATGTAAATCCAAGAAGGCGGCTGCGAAAAATTTCAAATTTTTCTTCATGGGTATCGTTTCTATGGTTTTCAAGGTTGCTAAAGCCAATACTGAAGTCAAAATGTAAATCCAAGATGGCGGCTGCTAAAATTTTCACATTTTTCTTGATGGGTATCGTTTCTATAGTTTTCAGGGTTGCTTAAGCCGATGGTGAAGTCAAAATAAATATCCAAGATGGCGGCTGCGAAAATTTTCACATTTTCGTCATGGGTGTCGTTTTCATAGTTTTCGAGGGTACTAAAGCCGATAGTGAGGTCAAAAAATAAACCCAAGATGGTGGCTGCGAAAATATTCAAGTTTTTATCATGGGTTTCGTTTTCCTAGTTTTGAGAGTGCTTAAGTCGACTGTGTGGTCAAAATTTAAATCCAAGATGGTGGCTGAAAAATACGAGGTGATGAAGATTGTGTAAAAAAAAAACAATGGTACTTGGTACTGCAGTAAAATTACAAAAGAGTCATTTTTTTATTATTATATATAGTAAAAAAGTTATTGGTATTTAAAATTCACATTTTTAGTTCCAAAATTACCCCAAATCCATAAAAAATTGCAAAACTCGTACTACGACCGCACCAAACGTGAAATTTGGTAAAATTCACCATTGAAAAAAAAATGTGGGGATTCTTATTTCCTGAAAATTTCCACATAAATATGCTCACAGTACGATACCTAACAACACCCTCACAGATCGGACAGGTTTTTTTTTACATGTTGTATGTTCTCGCTGCTGAGGTGAAAAGTTGTATGTGTTACACGAGAGCAAAGTTATTTGCATCTCGTGTCTTTGAATCCCTCGTAGCGCTCAGGATTCTAACCTAGAATCTCTCGCTACGCTCGTGATTCAATTATAGAATCCTTCGCTTACTCGGGATTCAAAATCAACACTCGCAGCAAAAAACAACTTTGCTCTCTTGTTGCACAAATAACTATTTCGTACTGACCATAATCGAGCTCTAAACTTCAAGATTAATAAAATAGAATATTGTTAATTGTTGCTACGTGACTCAACGCTCATGTTTTCGGTTCTCGCCCCGAATTCTCATGCCAAAATCTAGAATAAACTGTGACTAATAAACCGTAATATGAAACGTGCATTTTAAAACTACAGCTTGTATATATCTGAGTACCAACCGCCAAGGCTGCTCCCGCAGGACCTGAAGGCGGCCCGCCGCGAGGGCTGCAGCCCGCTGCTGTCCCGCCAGCCGCACCACTACGCGTCGCTGTACTCCAACTCGGGCGGCGTGCTGCACTACCTCGTGCGGGTACCGCCCTTCACTGAGCTGTTTCTCAACTATCAAGGTAATCATCGTTCTGTTATTGCGATTTTGTTTTGCACACTGATGGGAAACCCTTTAGCGATATTAAAGCGAAAAGGGATTGATAACACTAAAAGGCGCATTTGTTGTAAAGTCTATTTCGTATTCCTGACGTAGCGTTGCATATGAACATTTAATACTACTTACATCTCCGCAATAGACATTGAGCAAAAACTGCAAGAACATCAAGCAGAAGGTGCACTCTCGCAACAGTCTTCTTCAGCGACTAGTCTCCTCGAAGTGGGCCGCTTCGCCTGACGTTATGCGGACTACTGGGTTGGCTCTATCTTTTTCTGCGGGTGAATTCGCGTGCCTCGTGTGGAGTCGTTCTGCCCATGCAAAGTTAGTGGATACAGCTTCGAATGAAACGTAAATCATCACAGGTTGCCTAAAACCGACCCCGATTCAAATGCTGTATCCACTAGAAGGAAAAGAGCCAAAATGATCTCCGACACACGACACCCTTTGCACGACAAAATCTTCGTGCCACTAAGGCTGAAAATCCGTCGCCGGAAGTCTTTAAACAGTCTCCGGACCCAGTGTGGCCGAAGCAAGGAAAACCCGTTCAAGTGGAGATTCATAGACGACTCCGCCTTGCAGTGTAAATGTGGTGCTGTTCCACAAACGATGGGACACTTAATATGGTGTCCTGCGTGTCCTGTCAGCTGCACGTTACAGGAACTGATGGATGCTAGTGATGCGCCAAACACGTGGCCGAATTTCGCGCCGGGTCTATTTAGATTCCCATCAACACGCTAAGAAGAAGATAACGTGTATTTGGCTTTAAACGTAGGTTTTCAGTGCTGCTAAATAAAAAGCAGCAAAATTATAAATTTTATTAAAATTATTTATTTGGGAAAACATGCACAACATTACAGACATAAATCCAAGGTATTGCATGGTTAAATATAAAAAAAAGACATATTTGCCATAAGAAACAATTAAATAATATTGACACAAATCCCATCGTTCGTCCATCATCTCACAGAATACAAACATGCCCGACATTCGTCTATCCATCTCGCGACAAACAAACCACACTCCTGTGTCGATGTCAGTAGAGCAATTAGCAATGCGAGCGTGCAAACCAAGGGCGAGAAACTGTGCGTGCTGACGAAACGGCCAACAATCTGTCTTCGCGTTCTAAGTTGTTATTTGGACACGGAAGGAACAAAAAGCCTATTACATCAATTACAATTTACAGTAGCTGTGACACTTATGATCCTTTGCAGATAACAACTTCGACATGCCAGACCGCACGTTCCACTCGCTGGCGACCACCTGGCGGCTCATCACCAACGACTCGGCCACCGACGTCAAGGAGCTCATCCCGGAGATGTTCTACCTGCCCGAGCTGTTCCACAACAACGAAGGTATTACTCATTTATTTATTTCAAGTCGTGTGCCTGATGAGATCTCCCATCGGAAAAAATGACGATGCAAACTTTAATTCCCTATTTAACCCCTTCAGGGGATGAATTTTCAAAAGTCCTTCCTTAGTGCTCCTTTCCTCCTTCTCTTTCCACCTTCGTTATAAAAGGTAATCTTGTGGAAAATTTCTTGCTTCGGTCTCTAGACCCAGCGTTTTAGGCTATTCGTTGTCAGTCAGTGAATTTATTACTATGTAGATTTAAGTGTACGTGCACTACATTACAGATCGAAGAAACCCAAGGCGTTGTACAGTGCAATTTACAACATAAAATGTATCGTAAATGTACATAACGAGGATGTTAATTTATGAAGTGTAAAATAGAATTAAAAAATATATACAGGGTTAACTGTAATTGGACGTATTCCTCCCAGGACGTGCTGTTTGGCCCCTTTGCAACATTAAAGCACCCCATATAGACTAGGCGAAAATCCATGGAATTCGAGAAAATACAAGATTTGTGTTTCAATTTACCAAATTTCGTCATTAAATATCATTTTTCTCTAAACTCCCAAATTGAATGGCCATCAGCAATTTTATTTGGTAGTGGTTCTTTTAACAAAGGTTTCGAGGTTACCAAGTGTTCTAAAATATCAAATAGTTAAAATACATAACAATAAAAAGTTTAAGTGTCACTAATGAGATAGTAGAATTTTATTGTTTTTGACTTCTAAAGGCAAATCGACGTGGGATTTAATCTACCACGCGGGACCAATGCGGGTTGGTAGATGTCACATGTCTTCGAATTTTTGGTTCTGGGACAATCCGGTTTCCTCACGATGTTTTCCTTTACCATATCCAGAGCAGAAACAATACAGAAATCTAAATGTTTTGTCAAGTTGTAATACCCGTGCACAGCAGGGCCGGGTCGCTGGTAGTAAATATAAGTCAGTACTCGCCAACCCGTGCTGAGCGCGCGTGGCGATCAGTGCTCGCACCTTCTGTGTATGAGAAGAGGCCTTTGCCCTGCAGGGGGACAGGCCCAGGCTGGTGTTATGAAATGTCTGTGGTTCAGGTCTGAACCTGGGCACGCGGCAGTGCGGCGCGGCCGTGGACGACGTGCAGCTGCCGGCCTGGGCGGCCGACGCGCGCCTGTTCACGCTCGTGCACCGCCAGGCGCTGGAGGCGCAGCACGTCACCGAGGGCCTGCCGCACTGGATCGACCTGGTGTTCGGCTACAAGCAGACCGGCCAGCCGGCCCTCGACGCCGTCAACGTGTTCCCAGCCTGTGTGAGTAGAGCGTGTTGGATGTAGCAGGCGCATTACGTCATTTGCTCGTTTACCAAAATGTGGGCCAGTTCGCGTTCAGATTTCTTTGGACGTCCTCAAAAACTATTACCATTTTACTACTAGACCAATGATTTAGTTATACAGGATATGAATTTATGAGATAGGGCAGTAAGGGTAACTACCTTAGCCGTAGCTACAGGAAAACGGTCTTAGGAGACTGTCCTTATCTTTTTGAGACATTTTGCTCTGCATTCAAAGATTTTGGCGTGTGCTAGCTGTCATATGGCTGATAATTTATAATTTAATGTTTTGTGTTGTGTTATGTAAATTATTTTGCAGTACTATTGTATAGAATCATTTTATTTTTCCTAATTGAACAGACAGCTGTGCTGCTGGGGAGTTTGTTGCGCCACTTCTTCTTCCCAGCGAAAGCACTAGGAAGTGGTGAAGGGTGGGCGTTTTGTGGGACTGTCTTATGTAACTTTGACGTTCGAAAAGTGCTGATTCTCAGCCTAATTTGAATAAATGACTTTTGAATTTTGAATTTTTTGAAAAAAAAATCTGCTATAAATAGGGCAGTTTTCACAAAAACTTTTTTAGATGCCAATTGATCCTTCTTATAAGGATCAAAAACTCTACTGGGTCAATTGAGTTGAGGTTAGAGTACTGGAAAAGTCAGAAAACTTTTCCCATACATTTCGTGCGAAATGAGATGGAGTCTCATTTCCGTACCAAACAAACACCATTACAAAGAAAATAATATCAATATCCGAAAATTATGTTATAGTTAACCTAAATAAAGATTCGTACTTCAGCATGTCCACACAGAAACTAACGGCATGTCTACACCATGGACCAACTTACATATGTCAATTAGGTGCTGAAACCAACCGTAGACCTGAAAAATTTTGAATGTTTTTGCGACAAGAACTCGATATATTAATATAACCTTTAGCCTATAGCAAGGGACCCACTACACTACCCTGCGGTACCCCATAACTAACTTTTCGCACTTCTGATCTAAATATCTCGTTATGTTTATTAATTACATTTATCCTGTTGATTTCGGTTATTTGTCGTCTATTTTGTAAATAAGATTTAAAAAGTTCTAAAACATTACCCCTTATACCATAAGCTTCCAGTTTTTTTAGTAGTGTAGGATGGTGGACATAATCAAATGCCTCCGTCATATCACAAAAAATGGCGCAGACTGGGTTTCGTTTATCCACATTATTTATGACATTATATATAAAATCATAAATCGCCATATTTATTGATTTTCTTGGTCTAAATCCTTTTTGTTGCTCACACAGAATATTATATTTGTCAAGATATTTATATAGCTCTTTGTGAATATATTTTTCAAATATTAGAAATCAGTTAGACTGGCCTATAATTTTCCACTAGCTCTCTGTTTTCCATTTTAAATAGTGGTTTAACAATGGCAATTTTCAAAGCATCTGGGTATACACCAGCAGCTATACTGAGATTAAGTATATAACTTAAATAGACACACAATTTCTTAGCTACAGTTTAAATGTTTATTAACTGTCTGTAGCGAGCCCTATTCGCCTACAAACCCACTACGCATGCGGACAGCGAGACAATTTAATCTCTGGCTCGTGGATCCTCCCTTATCATCGTAACACACGCATACCGAATACTTAGTTCCTCTAGAGGGCCTTGCTTATTTATATATTTTATCTGTTAAGACCTACTACGGTTTCGACCCATCTGCACTGGAAGAAGAAGTAGACCGTACGGCGGCAGCCGCCATGGTGCGCACGTACGGGCAGGCGCCGCGCCAGCTGCTGCGCGCGCCGCACCCGCACGCCGCGCACGACCTCACGCGGCACGTCACTGACCAGGTGCGTTATACAGTCGCCAGTGGCAGGGATGTGCGCCATGGTGCGCACGTACGGGCAGGCGCCGCGCCAGCTGCTGCGCGCGCCGCACCCGCACGCCGCGCACGACCTCACGCGGCACGTCACTGACCAGGTGCGTTATACAGTCGCCAGTGGCAGGGATGTGCGCCATGGTGCGCACGTACGGGCAGGCGCCGCGCCAGCTGCTGCGCGCGCCGCACCCGCACGCCGCGCACGACCTCACGCGGCACGTCACTGACCAGGTGCGTTATACAGTCGCCAGTGGCAGGGATGTGCGCCATGGTGCGCACGTACGGGCAGGCGCCGCGCCAGCTGCTGCGCGCGCCGCACCCGCACGCCGCGCACGACCTCACGCGGCACGTCACTGACCAGGTGCGTTATACAGTCGCCAGTGGCAGGGATGTGCGCCATGGTGCGCACGTACGGGCAGGCGCCGCGCCAGCTGCTGCGCGCGCCGCACCCGCACGCCGCGCACGACCTCACGCGGCACGTCACTGACCAGGTGCGTTATACAGTCGCCAGTGGCAGGGATGTGCGCCATGGTGCGCACGTACGGGCAGGCGCCGCGCCAGCTGCTGCGCGCGCCGCACCCGCACGCCGCGCACGACCTCACGCGGCACGTCACTGACCAGGTGCGTTATACAGTCGCCAGTGGCAGGGATGTGCGCCATGGTGCGCACGTACGGGCAGGCGCCGCGCCAGCTGCTGCGCGCGCCGCACCCGCACGCCGCGCACGACCTCACGCGGCACGTCACTGACCAGGTGCGTTATACAGTCGCCAGTGGCAGGGATGTGCGCCATGGTGCGCACGTACGGGCACTCCGCCTTTTCTTGATTGATAATCCTGCCGTAAATTAGGCATGCGTAGGCCTTAACTGACGAGTCACAGAACCCATGCAAGTTTTTGTTTGCATTTTTTGTCGTTTGAAGCCACCTTGGGACGTTCATATGTTCGATTACTGTTATTTTGAGCCATTCTTCATTAATGTTTGTAGGTACTGCGTCATCCCATTGAAGATTTAACGACCAAACCTTTTGAAACAAAAGTTTCAGTTTGGTGGATACTGGAGACAGCCAGCCAGTGGTTCGAATATCTTTGAACTGTCAGATAATAGTGATCTTTTTGTGGATGGTGTCAATGAGGATGTGTCTAACTTCAACTAGAACTTGAATTGATCTTCCTGGGGGTGCCAACGCAGTCCCAAAGTTTTGGTTGATTTTTGATGCCTGAATTCGAATGTTTGTTCACTGTCTGATATTGCGTCATATTTCATGTCGATTTTATTTGATGTCCATTTTCGCAAATTAAAACCGCCAGATTTCAGCAAATTAGTAAGGTCAGCATTGAGTTGTTTGGCTTCGTGTAGACTGTGATGTCCAGCCAAAAGGTTGTAGCGGTTACACCGCCAAATACGAACTACGCATCAAAGACATGACGTCACACAAATCCTGCATCGCGCAATTAGTCAACAGTCGGGCAGTCAGCCCGCCAGACACAACACCCGTCTGGTTGGAGGATCCTCCCTTTTCTATGGTGGATGAGTGAACTTTACACCCTGTTCCTCATGCTCATAAAAGGTCATCCATGTAGAAACAGTGTTCAAGTACAGCGGATGCTGTTGGACCTTGAACGTTCGTCTTCTGCTAGACGTTTTAACGTCATCATGGCTAAGAATGGAGCTGCTTTGGTGCCATAGGTGACCGTTGTCAGCTCGTACTCGTTTATCTGTTGGCTAGGTGAGTCACGCCAGACGATTTTCTGATACTGTAGGTTCTTTTCATTAGAGATGATCTGTCGGAACATCTTCTCAATGTCGGCTGTGACTGCATATTCATACTGTCTCCATCTCAGAATTAGTGTAAATAAATCCTGTTGTAGATTCGGACCTTAGACTGTAGCCTGTCGATGTTTTTGCTGATGCGTTAAAAACGACCCGCAACGCTGTCGTTGCCGAGTCAGGTCGTAAAACGCAATGGTGAGGTAAAATGCAATCCGGCAAATTCTTCCGTGTGCACTTGCGCATGTGACCCAGTTTAATGTACTCGGTAATGAATGATTTGTAATCGCCAGAAATATTTTTGTTTCTTGATAATTTTCTAACCAGTTGATATAATTGGGCTACGGCTCTTTGTTTCGAATCTCCCAATTTCTCCTTGATATCTGCTTTAGTGGCATTCTAACCACGTATCTGCCATCATCTCGACGTACTGTTTCCGAGTTATATTGCTGAAGGAATTGATAGTCTTCAGAAGACATGTTAGTGTCGGGATCGGTGACATCTTCAATGCTCCAAAACATTTGTATGTCCTCTATATTGTTCATGATGACGTTGCATTGATAGGACTTGACATTGCCACTTAAAATCCAGCCAAGCTGAGTCTGTTGTGCTATTGGTAGAGATGAATTTTCCTTGATTATGCCTGCCATGACGATATCCGAGTAAACTTCTGCCCCCCAGCAATAATTCGATTGGTCGACAAACGTTGAAGTCTGGATCTGCTAGCGGGATATTTTTAAAATATTCCCACGATGGTTTTGAGAAACCATGATTTGGCAAGTTGTTAATTAGTTTCTTCGTAACAACGAATTCTGCTTGGAATGTGTAATTGGAGTGTACTGAGGATGCCACCAGATTGAGAACTCCCTTACAATTGGTTTGATTGGCACTGACTCCAACTATAACGCCTTTGCATGCTCGGCGGGTGAGTTTCAGGATTTGAGCTGCGTTCTCAGTGATAAGGAAGGCTTGAGAGCCTTGATCTATGAGAGCCTCATTGTGTGGTATTCCCCATTAGCCCCTTGTATGCGGACAAGTGCTGTTGCAAGCAGAATTTCAACAATAGCTTCCTTTGAAATGTTCGTCACATTACTTTGTGTTTTGTCTTCACGTGACGTAGACGGTGACGTGTTCATGTTACTGGATACCGCGTTTGTCTGTAGGGCATCATGTAGCACGGTATTATGAGTTCCAAGACACACCCTGCACCTTGATTCAGAACGGCATGGTTTATTTTTGTGATCAACCAGGCAATTTTTACACTAGTTAAACTTTTGAACTGTGTTTTCTTTTTTCTTCTGACCCAGATTCCAAAAATGCTTTGCAGTAAAATAATCCATGGCTGTCGACTTTGCATATTGGTCAAAATTGTGTCTTCGTTGCACAACTTTTTGCAGCGGAGCTGCGTAAAAACGGTTTATGAAAATCGTTTTTATTGTTGAAATTACTTTATTGTGATTGATTATTTTTCTTGAATTGATGTTCAGATTCTTTGTTACTCGGAGATGACGACGAAGATGACCTAGATGCTTGCGCCGTGTTGATTCGAGAGCAGTATACTTGTTCTCTAAAAATCTAATAAAATCTGCTAGAACTGGCAAGGCTCTAGGATTTTCTAATGATTGAGTGTATTCACTAAGTGTCTGAGTATCCAGCTTCAGTGTAAGTAAATGCACAACCGTTGGACCCATGGCGGTTACGTCTATACCAAGGTTCTTCAAGGCGTTCATGCATTCATTGATGGTGTCGAACATGTTCTTGATCTGTGTGTCGACTATTTTGTGAATGTGAGAACGCTGTAGGCTTAGTGGACTGTAGGTATATTTGTTGAGCATAATTATTTTGTTAAGTACCTGGTACTTGTTGAAAGACCTACACTGTCCTCCCATACCTAATAAACTAATAACACTGTTATTTGAAAATATTGTAAAAACCAATTATTTTTAAAAGAGTAACCGTGGAGTTTCTTGCCGGCTCTTCTCCATAGGAAACAACCAATTGGAACCGTGCACCCAACTTCTGACGTTTCATAAGTGCCCATGTAGGTTTATGTGAAATTGGGCACGCCACTATTGCGGCGATAAGTCCCCTCTTTGAGGAGTGGCTGGAGAGGCGCCACGGCGTCCTCACCTTCCGCCTGACGCAGGTCCTCACCGGACACGGCTGTTTCGGGAGGTACCTGTTTCGGATAAGGCGGGAGGAAACGCCCGGGTGTCATCACTGCGTGGATCTCCTGGAGGACACGGTGGAGCATACGGTGGAGGTATGCCCGGCTTGGGCAGAGCACCGCCGTGTCCTCGTGGAGGCGATCGGTGGCGGGGATCTTTCGCGTCCGGCCCTGGTCCAGGCCATGGTACGGAGCGAGAGGGCATGGGAGGCCGTCACCTCCTTCTGCGAAGCAGTAATGCTCGCGAAGGAGGAGGCGGACCGCTTGAGGGAGAGGCAAATTTCGCGCCCTCACGCCCCTAGCCGCCGCAGGAGGAGACGCCCTGGGCGTCGGGAATCAATCGCTGATTCCCGGCCACCGTAGGCGCGGGCTTGCGGACGGTGAGCAATGGGTAGCTTGCCGTCCGGTAAGGACCAAGCCCGGGTCGACGGCGCGTTGTGTTCCACGCGCGCCTCAAAGAGTGTCAGCGAGTGAAGGGGTCCGATGAGACCATTGCCTGCCGGTGTTGCGGGAAAGTCCGAAAGGGATACCGGGGCCCCCTGGCATTGCACAGGCAAGAGAAGGAATACTGGTGGGTTTTAGTCAGTAAGAGTCTGACACGCCCTCCCGCTCCACCCAGAGCGGGAGACGTCATTTGATAATTTCCCACACAAAAAAAAAAAAAAAAAAAAGTTTATGTGAAATAAAATAATTTGAATTTAATTATTTTTTTGACTTGGTTTTGCATTGTAGGTATTGACAGCAGTATGTTCATGTGAGCGGTAAAAATGAGCCTGTCATTGTTATACCTATGGTTCAAGATGTCCCAGCAGATTTGGTAATTCTCAGAACTGATAATGAGATGTTGAATGATCCTTTCTGCTTCGCCTTTCAGTTTACTTATAATAACTGCATCTTCTGGGCACTTGGAATGCATTTGTTGTTGTGGATTGCTTCTTGGAATAAGTCCTTGAATGATATCCATTTGTGATAGTTCAGTTAGTAAAACTTTCCCGATATGAAACGGAATACATCTTGCTATTGACCAACCTTTTGATGTCAACGTACCGTTGTTCGTACTTGCTGTATTTTATTTTATTTTATCAAATGGGAACAACAAACAGCTACATTATGGGATATTACAACATGATAATATAAATAATTTAAATAATAATGTAGCCCACAGCGCTGTTCACAGATTACAGTAATGAGTAAACCTTAAATTGCTAGGAAAAGCTGTTCATGCATGACAGTTAGAAAACATTACAAATACAAAAAGAAAAAAATTCCTGTTCATACTCCTCATCTTCCGAATACATCTCTCACTATCGATTTCCCAGTGCAGGGAATCGATGGTTGACCATTTTGCTTGAATGGTTCTGAGTACATCTTCGAATTCCCATTTTTCGGAGAGGTTCTCTATGTCCGCGCTTATGATTGCTCGTGATAAAGCCTTGAAGTTACTCTTCTGCTTGCGCAGAATTTCTTCTAATTTACTGGCATTCCCCCGAGAGACAATCTTCTTGAACAATGATGTGGATTGGCTCCCACTTGGCTTGATGTTTGGTTGATTTGGATCAACCGACAATGTGCCCGTTTGCTGTCGCTCATCCACAGCTTCTTGATTGCGAGTGTCTGTTGATGAAGCGCCAGGCGACTTATCCCCCTTCTCCAAGTTAGTTGACGGTTTGTACTGTTGAATGATGTCCCGAGCTTCATTGTAGAAGATCATTGTCCTATTGTAGACGTTTTCCGAAAAGTAGGTATAACCACGATCTTCAAACTCACATAATCTAACATGATTCTCTTGAAACTCCCGCCAGTATGTATCCAGGGTTTCTTGATGTTGGCCGGAGTTTTGCGGTCCGCAGAATCTTTCTTAAAATTCCGCAGCTGCTGCTCCATGGCTTGAATGATCTGACCTTGATTGGCCAAAATGTCTTCAATGTTGGCGCTCTTGATTGTTGTTGGTTTATCGCTGTTAGCAGCTCGTTTCGTTGATTTCTAGCAGACGGATGTCACTCTGTCCACAGGTCGTAGCTGCAGGAGCTATACCTTCGTCCCGACAGTTTAATCTTAATCACACTGCCAAGAACGCGAAATAGTCCCGGTTACACGGAAACTCGAAGGACCAAATATATGTAGGATCTTTACGCCTTTTAATGATGATAGTTTGAGTGATACGCAATAATACGTAATGATAAGGTTTATTGAATGAATGAGTGCACGCGATTTGAATGATATTTGTGTACTAAAGTATCGACCACGCGTAGTAAGTAAAGTGCTCACACAATGAGGTCAACATTGTACGTGCTTGCACTGTACAGTGTTGTTATGTACCATCGAAGAAGTTCATATCTATACACCGTAAGGACTATTTTTGCTTGCAGCGCTCGGCCGCTATAGAACCGGGGTGGTAACAAATGTGGTCATCGTGTTCACGGGATTTTGTTTCCAAACTACTTAGATATGAAGTTCTTCGATAGTACACTAACTATTGTGTTTGTGGTGAGCAGTGGTAAATAAAAGAAATTCGTTTGCTACTCACGGTTATATTGACCTTACAAAAAACACAGAACATTCACAGGAGAAAGGCACATGAGTTCGACACACACATATAGTTTACCACGCGAACGACATATATATGGAATGGGCAACTAGCTTCATATTTTTGACTGACCGACCCCTTGACAATTCAAAAGTGCCTGTAAATGGTTTAATTGAAATAAATGCTTTGAGTTGAGTTTAAGACTATCCGACATCAACAGTCGGGCAGTCGGCCCGCCAGACACTACACCCGTCTGGTTGGAGGATCTTCCCTTTTCTATGGTGGATGAGTGAACTTTGCACCCTGTTCCTCATGCTCCTAAACTACCATACCTACCTACATAGCCTACCTACCTACCTACATACTTACCCTACCGGGATAAAAAGTCCTTTGTCCGTCTCCTAGTTCTAAGCTACCCCACCAATTTTCAGCCAAATCGGTTCAGCCGTTCTTGAGTTCTAAATAGTGTAACTAACACGACTTTCTTTTATATACAGAGTCGATATGACAGAGGGGCATTAAATTACACTACGTATACTATACGTGTTTAGTATTATATTTATTCGATACGGTATAAAAATAAAAGCATCAAAAATGAGTTTTTTTTTCTATCAAACAAACTAAATAGCTTATTAATCAGAGTAAAACGCAACCACCCTGTGTAAATAAATTTAACTGACCTTAGATACCTAGGTAACAAAGTGGCAACAACGCGCGCGCGCCTGAGCGCGGCGTATGTTATCTCGTGTCAAGGCGGGCGTCCGGGGCGGTGGCGCGAGCGGCGGCTTAGGCCTTCGCTCGGCTTTTATGATAATTATGGTACGGTTTTGAAGTAAGTACGCACACAACAACAATCACAACAAAAACACAATTTTTTTAAATTCTCGATGTCCGCCATTCACTTGAATGAACAAATTATACCGACGGAGAAAATTGTTATTTATTTTTCTAATTACATCCCTTACATCACTGTTCGTTGCTAAGCACTTTAATTTGTGAAATGCTAAAATAATCTTATTTTTTAGTTCAACAATTGTATTTTAATTACACACACACTACCAAAGTTTAATTACGTGTCCTATCACAATAAAAAACAGTCAATCACAAAAAAACATTAACACTAAATAATAATAATCCGATGTTACGTGTCCTGTCATAATATAAAAAGAAATATTTTCTTATACTTATTTAGTGTCCTATCACAATAACAAAACAAAATCACAATTGTCTGCGCGCGTGTTCGGCAAAACAAAAGCGGCGCAGGAGCTTCCGTGCTACGTAACATACGTTCCGCAAAGTTAGCGTCGGGCGCACTGAGGCCCCACTGCCCCCACTTACCAGTCGCGCAAGGGATCTAGGATGCAATAACAACACACTGACCTATTTCTATTTCTTTTACGCGCGGGATGTTTTGTTATGATTGTCACTATTGTAATTAAAGTGCAAGTGTGTGTATTTATTGCTTCCTTGTTTGCTTTGCCATCTTTTTAGTGAAAAATATTTGGTAGTACTTGTGACTTGCATCAGAGCGGCAACAACGCATCGTAGGTTATACTCAGATTTAACGTTTTAAGATGGATGACAGACATACGTATACGACTTATAGACATAGTCAGCTGTTAGGAAAGATACATCGTGTTCAAACGGGGCAAAAACTTAAAAAAACATTTGTGACTGAACTCTGCTCCTATTTAATTGATTTTTGGTACAGAGCTTGAAAATGGTACCTAGTATAGGCAGTTTAAAGGAAAGCCCCTCTGTCGTATCAACTGTATATAGATTTGAATGTTTTTATTTTCATACATTTCGTATGAAGCGCCATAATTTTTGGAATAAAAATGCCATGTGCGGTGCAAATGCAGGTCGGCGTGTGGGCGGGCGTGCGCGGCGCGCGCTGGGGCCGCTACTGCGGATCACCGGCGCTGGGCGGCGTGCGCGGCGTGGCGCGCCGCAACGTCGCCGGCGCCGCGCGACTGCAGGCGCTGCCGCACGCGCGCGCCGTGGCCGTCGCCGGCGCCGCCACGGCGCTGCTCGCCATGCACGGTACGTACGGGGTACATGTAGGTCGGCGTGGGGCGTGCGCGGCGCGCGCTGGGGCCGCCAGGCACGGTACGTGCGGGGTACATGTAGGTCGGCGTGGGGCGTGCGCGGCGCGCGCTGGGGCCGCCAGGCACGGTACGTGCGGGGTACATGTAGGTCGGCGTGGGGCGTGCGCGGCGCGCGCTGGGGCCGCCAGGCACGGTACGTGCGGGGTACATGTAGGTCGGCGTGGGGCGTGCGCGGCGCGCGCTGGGGCCGCCAGGCACGGTACGTGCGGGGTACATGTAGGTCGGCGTGGGGCGTGCGCGGCGCGCGCTGGGGCCGCCAGGCACGGTACGTGCGGGGTACATGTAGGTCGGCGTGGGGCGTGCGCGGCGCGCGCTGGGGCCGCCAGGCACGGTACGTGCGGGGTACATGAAGGTCGGCGTGGGGCGTGCGCGGCGCGCGCTGGGGCTGCCAGGCACGGTACGTGCGGGGTACATGTAGGTCGGCGTGGGGCGTGCGCGGCGCGCGCTGGGGCCGCCAGGCACGGTACGTGCGGGGTACATGTAGGTCGGCGTGGGGCGTGCGCGGCGCGCGCTGGGGCCGCCAGGCACGGTACGTGCGGGGTACATGTAGGTCGGCGTGGGGCGTGCGCGGCGCGCGCTGGGGCCGCCAGGCACGGTACGTGCGGGGTACATGTAGGTCGGCGTGGGGCGTGCGCGGCGCGCGCTGGGGCCGCCAGGCACGGTACGTGCGGGGTACATGTAGGTCGGCGTGGGGCGTGCGCGGCGCGCGCTGGGGCCGCCAGGCACGGTACGTGCGGGGTACATGTAGGTCGGCGTGGGGCGTGCGCGGCGCGCGCTGGGGCCGCCAGGCACGGTACGTGCGGGGTACATGTAGGTCGGCGTGGGGCGTGCGCGGCGCGAAGAAGTCATATTTTTTATTCAGTCTGACATAATAGACAGAAGATTGCCGAATATTGCGGGATTAACATTACGACTTAAATAATGCTGATTCGGTAAAGCAGATTATATCTTGCAATTACTCCAATGAGTAGTCAATAACAGGTGACGAACATATTTTGGATCTGACTGTACTCCTCTTTATCGTTAATTTTTCATCGAAATAATTGATCGCATTCCAGGAGAGGCAGCCGGCAGCACACAGAACAACGAACAGCAGCCGCTGGCGCTGGTGTCGTGGGGCCACTCCGACAACATCGTGCGTCTGAAGCGGCGCCGGGACACGCGCCCGGACCTGCTGCTGCACGTGTGTGCGCTCGACCAGGTATGACGTCACACTCAGGCGCCGCCGGCGCTGGTGTCGTGGGGCCACTCCGACAACATCGTGCGTCTGAAGCGGCGCCGGGACACGCGCCCGGACCTGCTGCTGCACGTGTGTGCGCTCGACCAGGTATGACGTCACACTCAGGCGCCGCCGGCGCTGGTGTCGTGGGGCCACTCCGACAACATCGTGCGTCTGAAGCGGCGCCGGGACACGCGCCCGGACCTGCTGCTGCACGTGTGTGCGCTCGACCAGGTATGACGTCACACTCAGGCGCCGCCGGCGCTGGTGTCGTGGGGCCACTCCGACAACATCGTGCGTCTGAAGCGGCGCCGGGACACGCGCCCGGACCTGCTGCTGCACGTGTGTGCGCTCGACCAGGTATGACGTCACACTCAGGCGCCGCCGGCGCTGGTGTCGTGGGGCCACTCCGACAACATCGTGCGTCTGAAGCGGCGCCGGGACACGCGCCCGGACCTGCTGCTGCACGTGTGTGCGCTCGACCAGGTATGACGTCACACTCAGGCGCCGCCGGCGCTGGTGTCGTGGGGCCACTCCGACAACATCGTGCGTCTGAAGCGGCGCCGGGACACGCGCCCGGACCTGCTGCTGCACGTGTGTGCGCTCGACCAGGTATGACGTCACACTCAGGCGCCGCCGGCGCTGGTGTCGTGGGGCCACTCCGACAACATCGTGCGTCTGAAGCGGCGCCGGGACACGCGCCCGGACCTGCTGCTGCACGTGTGTGCGCTCGACCAGGTATGACGTCACACTCAGGCGCCGCCGGCGCTGGTGTCGTGGGGCCACTCCGACAACATCGTGCGTCTGAAGCGGCGCCGGGACACGCGCCCGGACCTGCTGCTGCACGTGTGTGCGCTCGACCAGGTATGACGTCACACTCAGGCGCCGCCGGCGCTGGTGTCGTGGGGCCACTCCGACAACATCGTGCGTCTGAAGCGGCGCCGGGACACGCGCCCGGACCTGCTGCTGCACGTGTGTGCGCTCGACCAGGTATGACGTCACACTCAGGCGCCGCCGGCGCTGGTGTCGTGGGGCCACTCCGACAACATCGTGCGTCTGAAGCGGCGCCGGGACACGCGCCCGGACCTGCTGCTGCACGTGTGTGCGCTCGACCAGGTATGACGTCACACTCAGGCGCCGCCGGCGCTGGTGTCGTGGGGCCACTCCGACAACATCGTGCGTCTGAAGCGGCGCCGGGACACGCGCCCGGACCTGCTGCTGCACGTGTGTGCGCTCGACCAGGTATGACGTCACACTCAGGCGCCGCCGGCGCTGGTGTCGTGGGGCCACTCCGACAACATCGTGCGTCTGAAGCGGCGCCGGGACACGCGCCCGGACCTGCTGCTGCACGTGTGTGCGCTCGACCAGGTATGACGTCACACTCAGGCGCCGCCGGCGCTGGTGTCGTGGGGCCACTCCGACAACATCGTGCGTCTGAAGCGGCGCCGGGACACGCGCCCGGACCTGCTGCTGCACGTGTGTGCGCTCGACCAGGTATGACGTCACACACAGGCGCCGCCGGCGCTGGTGTCGTGGGGCCACTCCGACAACATCGTGCGTCTGAAGCGGCGCCGGGACACGCGCCCGGACCTGCTGCTGCACGTGTGTGCGCTCGACCAGGTATGACGTCACACTCAGGCGCCGCCGGCGCTGGTGTCGTGGGGCCACTCCGACAACATCGTGCGTCTGAAGCGGCGCCGGGACACGCGCCCGGACCTGCTGCTGCACGTGTGTGCGCTCGACCAGGTATGACGTCACACTCAGGCGCCGCCGGCGCTGGTGTCGTGGGGCCACTCCGACAACATCGTGCGTCTGAAGCGGCGCCGGGACACGCGCCCGGACCTGCTGCTGCACGTGTGTGCGCTCGACCAGGTATGACGTCACACTCAGGCGCCGCCGGCGCTGGTGTCGTGGGGCCACTCCGACAACATCGTGCGTCTGAAGCGGCGCCGGGACACGCGCCCGGACCTGCTGCTGCACGTGTGTGCGCTCGACCAGGTATGACGTCACACTCAGGCGCCGCCGGCGCTGGTGTCGTGGGGCCACTCCGACAACATCGTGCGTCTGAAGCGGCGCCGGGACACGCGCCCGGACCTGCTGCTGCACGTGTGTGCGCTCGACCAGGTATGACGTCACACTCAGGCGCCGCCGGCGCTGGTGTCGTGGGGCCACTCCGACAACATCGTGCGTCTGAAGCGGCGCCGGGACACGCGCCCGGACCTGCTGCTGCACGTGTGTGCGCTCGACCAGGTATGACGTCACACTCAGGCGCCGCCGGCGCTGGTGTCGTGGGGCCACTCCGACAACATCGTGCGTCTGAAGCGGCGCCGGGACACGCGCCCGGACCTGCTGCTGCACGTGTGTGCGCTCGACCAGGTATGACGTCACACTCAGGCGCCGCCGGCGCTGGTGTCGTGGGGCCACTCCGACAACATCGTGCGTCTGAAGCGGCGCCGGGACACGCGCCCGGACCTGCTGCTGCACGTGTGTGCGCTCGACCAGGTATGACGTCACACTCAGGCGCCGCCGGCGCTGGTGTCGTGGGGCCACTCCGACAACATCGTGCGTCTGAAGCGGCGCCGGGACACGCGCCCGGACCTGCTGCTGCACGTGTGTGCGCTCGACCAGGTATGACGTCACACTCAGGCGCCGCCGGCGCTGGTGTCGTGGGGCCACTCCGACAACATCGTGCGTCTGAAGCGGCGCCGGGACACGCGCCCGGACCTGCTGCTGCACGTGTGTGCGCTCGACCAGGTATGACGTCACACTCAGGCGCCGCCGGCGCTGGTGTCGTGGGGCCACTCCGACAACATCGTGCGTCTGAAGCGGCGCCGGGACACGCGCCCGGACCTGCTGCTGCACGTGTGTGCGCTCGACCAGGTATGACGTCACACTCAGGCGCCGCCGGCGCTGGTGTCGTGGGGCCACTCCGACAACATCGTGCGTCTGAAGCGGCGCCGGGACACGCGCCCGGACCTGCTGCTGCACGTGTGTGCGCTCGACCAGGTATGACGTCACACTCAGGCGCCGCCGGCGCTGGTGTCGTGGGGCCACTCCGACAACATCGTGCGTCTGAAGCGGCGCCGGGACACGCGCCCGGACCTGCTGCTGCACGTGTGTGCGCTCGACCAGGTATGACGTCACACTCAGGCGCCGCCGGCGCTGGTGTCGTGGGGCCACTCCGACAACATCGTGCGTCTGAAGCGGCGCCGGGACACGCGCCCGGACCTGCTGCTGCACGTGTGTGCGCTCGACCAGGTATGACGTCACACTCAGGCGCCGCCGGCGCTGGTGTCGTGGGGCCACTCCGACAACATCGTGCGTCTGAAGCGGCGCCGGGACACGCGCCCGGACCTGCTGCTGCACGTGTGTGCGCTCGACCAGGTATGACGTCACACTCAGGCGCCGCCGGCGCTGGTGTCGTGGGGCCACTCCGACAACATCGTGCGTCTGAAGCGGCGCCGGGACACGCGCCCGGACCTGCTGCTGCACGTGTGTGCGCTCGACCAGGTATGACGTCACACTCAGGCGCCGCCGGCGCTGGTGTCGTGGGGCCACTCCGACAACATCGTGCGTCTGAAGCGGCGCCGGGACACGCGCCCGGACCTGCTGCTGCACGTGTGTGCGCTCGACCAGGTATGACGTCACACTCAGGCGCCGCCGGCGCTGGTGTCGTGGGGCCACTCCGACAACATCGTGCGTCTGAAGCGGCGCCGGGACACGCGCCCGGACCTGCTGCTGCACGTGTGTGCGCTCGACCAGGTATGACGTCACACTCAGGCGCCGCCGGCGCTGGTGTCGTGGGGCCACTCCGACAACATCGTGCGTCTGAAGCGGCGCCGTACAACATCTTTTGTGTCTTAAACGTTCTTCAGAAGTCGACAAAGGAACACCTATTTACGTATGACTTAAACAAATAACTTCACAAGGCGGTGTGCAAAAAATTTCGGGCTCGTAGCAGAATGATACGACCGCAGGTGCGGTGCTGTAGTTTCTGCCTACCCGCATGGGAAGAAGGCGTGAGTTGTTTGTGTTGTAAATATGTTTTATTTATTATTCCACAGATAACAATAGTAGTATCGTCGTGCGTGACGGCGGGCTGCCCGTACCCGCTGGTGCTGGGCCACGCGTCGGGCCGCGTGTGCTGCGTGCGCGCGCGCCCGGCGCCGGGCGGCCTGCGCACGCGCACGCGCACGCTGCACGCGCACGCCGCGCCCGTGGCCGGCCTGCACGTGTGCGCGCGCGCCGGCCTGCTCGTCAGCGCCAGCACGGACGGCCACATCGTGCTGTGGGATCTCTACAAGTGTGTATGAATGATATCATCATGAAACATTCATTTATAATTATCGTATCAGTTAACTGTCTGATATGTTCTGTGCTAACGCTGCTTTAATATATCACATCGAGTCTCAGTGAGACTTACACAAATCAAGTCTAAGACGCTTTACAAACCCGAGTTTTTTTTTTAACGGTTTTGCTGCGCATTTTGAGAGGTCATGCTTCTCGAATTTCCCACATCTCAGACATTGATCAGTGGAGTGCAACTTGCGTTGTCTATTGTAATTAGGCTTCGGTGTTGTTGTTTTTTGAGTACGGTTCCTCTTGACTCTGTTAACATTTGCAGTTGTGCTTGCCTGTTCTCGTGATTGTGCAATTGAAAAAAAATCTCTAAAAGTAACCTGCCTTCCTGACTCCTGCAAATCGGGCCACTTTTGCTTTTTTCTCACGGAAAATCTCTGGTGTTAAGGTATTCAACAGGATGTCCTTTCGTAGGTTTGGTTCCGTAACGTTCATGATTTGACATTTGTTTGAAAAGAAGTCTAAAAAATCTTCAATTCTGCAGCTGTCTGGGTTGTATTTGTCTATGTTACAGTTTTTAATCACCATCATCTTGTCTAACGATGTGACCGACGATGATGAAACGCTCGTTGAGCTTTTTGGTTTTGTATCTTCTTTGTTGTGCATTGTTTGTACCAACAATGTAAGTATTTGTGTCGTCTGTTCTTGCTGCACCTGTTGAGCTCGCAAGAACAGCTCAAATTGCTCTTTGTCCATTGTTTAAGTCTTTTAAATCCTCGTCGCCAATAAAATGAATCACATTTTAAAGCAAGAATGATTTTATTGAATGACAGATAGTGCAAGTCACATTTGACAATGCGTCCATAGATATATAAAACTGTATGACATTTTAACGGACAACTACGTCTTGTAACTTGTGACGAGCAAAAAAATGGCACAATCACCACATTTTTCAAATAAATTATCGATTGCAATCCACTGCGATTACATAGAATAAAATAGTCGTCCCTAAAACACAATTGTCTGCTCCTTTCCAGATTAATCTACATCCGCACCCTACCAAACCGCGACATGCTATCAGTGACCCACGTCACGATCAGCGAAACTCTCTGCGACATCGCGTCAGTCCACGACATGGCGACCAATGTCAACAACTCTGACGCCACCAACGCTGACGTCGGCGGCGACGTCACACCTGACGCGGCTGACGTCGGCGACAACCACTCGGAGTACGAGAAGGACGCGGCCTACAAGTACAAGTCGCTGATCAGAGTGCATACTGTCAACGCGAGGTTTGTCGGTGAGTACTAATTACATAAGTTACATAACTATATTGGGTGTAAAAAGACACTTTCCGAAGCCGAAAGCCTAAGTCCTAAGTAAGCCGAAAGTCTACCCATTATTTGATCATTGACAAGATCATGTTTTTCCACTAGGCCGTACCTGGGAATCCACTTTTTCTGGAGATATTGAAGGTCAAAGTCGCATTTTTTTTCGCGTTTTTACAAAAACGAATTCCAAGTGTTTTCAAAACTTTTTTCCAAACAAACATTACGCATTTGAAGTTACAAAAACACACACTGCCGCGTCACGATTGCCTCTACTTGTTGTCGTAGCGCACGATACATTGTCACGTGGTATTACAACGACCCGTGTTTGTAACAGCTGATCGGTTGTTAGTGCTACATCAGGCGCGGTCGCAGCCTTAGATTGGGGAAGAGGGTCACCATGGGTGCCGAGGAATATTAGGGAAAAATTTAATTAATACTCTCAAAATCTTTTGACCTACGGATGAAACACACTTTTTAAATAACTGAACCTCTTTAATTTTTCGATCTTTTCTCACATTTTGTCGCAGTAACTAAGCTACTAAACAGGTTAGGTTAGGTTACCCCCGACTTTTACGACGACGTTTAACCCCGACTAAACAGGTTAGGTTAGGTTAAAACAGTGACAAACCGTGCGTGAGTCGAGCGACCGCGAGCGACATCAGCGCAGTGGCTGGCGAGCGCTATAGCTTGTCTGCTCTGAAATTATGCGGCTCGGATAAGTTAGAATTTCATTTACATTTTCAGAAGTGGCTAAGCAACTATGAGAATGTAGAATACAAGAGCGAGCGAAGCAAGCTCAAAAATGTTGGACACTCTCGGATACGTTAGATTTTCTTTTGATAATTCCAAAAACACTAAGAATTACTTTTTATTATTATTTATCTACGCCCATGCTATAAATCCTCTATAAAAGTTACTGAAACAGTTAGCTTATTGCCAACATTAAAACACCCAGTGTCATAGTAACCATAATAGCATCCAAACGGGAGTTATAATGTTGTACTGAATTTCATTATGCATCTCCTTGTTCTTTTGTTTGTTTGTCCTATACATAGTTTGTTTGTAGGTATTAGATACTCAGCAATTAAACTTTCCATGAATTTACATAGAGTTCTTACAACACTGTACAACACCCTATGGTTTCAGAACGTTTTATAGAGGATTCATAACAAGGGTGTAGATAAAGTCTTGTATGCAACTGTACATAATTAGGTATTAAAGAGGGTTCCCTCATAATCTCTAATTTATAATATCCAAACATTCCTAAAATAAATAAGGTTGGATACAGCAATGGGTATCCCGGATATACTCCGTGTAACCTCAAATACATAAACCTTATATATTTGTTTTGTATACGCTCCAGCATCGTACTGTATTTGGCTTCACCAGGACTCCAAATAGCCGCGTTGTATTCTAATTGGCTCTTTACAAGTGCCTCGTACAAGGCTCTTATAGCACTCATGTTAGTGAATTGATTTGCCTGTCGCAAAATATATCCTAGATTGCGGTATGCCTTTTTACAAACATCTACAACATGTTTGCGGAAGTACAAATCCGTGGTAAAATGAATGCCCAGATCTTTGACCTCCATGACACGCTGCAGCGGCTTACCTTCAATGTGGTACTCATGAAGACGTGGGGCGCGGACGCGAGTGAATGAAAGGATTGAACATTTCGCCACGTTGAAATAAAGTTTACTTTCTAGACTCCACTTGGCGACTCGATCTAAGTCCTGCTGCAGTATGTCATGGTTGGCCTTATCTTTCACTACATGAATCAGCTTTAGGTCATCAGCAAAAAGTAGGCAAGTTGACTCATTGACTACTTTCGGTAAGTCGTCCACCACGAGAATAAAAAGGAATGGCCCAAGATACTACCTTGGCTGACGCCCGATCTCGTGTAATAGATCTCAGAAAAGCGTCCGCCACAGGCAACGTGTTGACGTCTGCCGCGCAGGTAATCGGCGAAGAATTGAATAGCGTGCGGTGTGAAACCCATATTGGCTAATTCAACAGCAACACATCATTATCGACTGTGTTAAATGGTTGGCCCGCCAGACACAACACCCGTCTGGTTGGAGGATCCTCCCTTTTCTATGGTGGATGAATGAACTTTACACCCTGTTCCACTTGCCACTAAATTGGTGACCCCGAGTATGAACGTCAACGCAGCCTTCGTGCAACTACTTCAGCGTGACGACATCATCATCACTCCCGCAAGCTTTCGTGAGGCGAGTCACGCAGACAGCCAGCACCCACGGCTTCAACGGGTACAGTTCGCGCAAAACTTTATGAGCTCTCGGAACACGCACGCTAGTGGCTGCGCAGTACGCATATTATAGGTATCCGAGGGACGGGACAGGGCGGCGGGGAGGGCCCCGGCCCCGCGCCCCGCGCCTCCCACCGCTCGCGTCCCGTTGCGCCGTGCCTTAGTGTGAGTGCTACGTTCGTACACAACACTGGCGCGCGTTGAAGACGAAAGTACAGTCGGGTGCAACAATTAATTTTCATTGCTATTGTACATTTATGTTACTGTTATTTGTTTTCGTTATTTTTATTTGTTTCTGTTATTGTTGTTGTTAAGTTTTGTCACCGTTATATTTTATTTGTTTTTTCTATTAATGTGGTTTCTTACTGTTATCGAACTTTTTGGTTTAATTAAATATGCCTCGCGTCGCCAAACACGTAAAATGGTGTTTGATGTTTTCAACTTTATGAAAAAGGAAGCTGAAGACGGTCTACAGTATGACCTGAAAATGGTGCAAAAGCGAACTGCGGCAGCTACATGTGTCTCTTTAAGTACAATAAAGAGAATTTTAGCGGCTGCAAGAGACCCAAATATGACAAGTGTCAGTATGGCACCAGTTTGAAGAAATATATTGTATGGTGTAGCTCCGTCATAATTAAATAAATGCACAAGTTTTATATTAAAGTTTTTAATTTATTTAAATAAATACCTACCGTACCTGTTTGGTCTAATATCTTACTGCACGTAAAAAACAGGCATAGATTGATATGCATAAATGTTTTATGAAAAATTTTAAAAATCTTACTATAATGATTGTGCGCTCAACTGTACCATGCGCGGTTACGTTTTGGGCCTAACTTCAGAGGGCTCATAAAGTTTTGCGCGAACTGTATCCTGACCACCAGCATGCAGCGAACGCGCATTCCTGGTCATCACTCTCAGTCTCATCACCCCGACTTACTGGGGAATCACCGCAATCATCTCAATCAGCGCAATCACCGCTATCACCGCAATCACTTCAATCACCACAACTGCCGCAATCACCGCAGACAGTTCCGACTCACCGCGAACTGTGCGGCACCCGGTTCCGACTCACTAGAACCTTAGCTGGCACTGTGAAGTATCGCAAGATACAAGACTCAGCCCACTATCGACCTCCGGTCTCCGGAGGGGAGTGATGTAGCGGTTACACCGCCACATACGAGCTGCGCATCAAAGACATGACGTCACACAAATCCTGCATCGCGCAATTAGAGTTTACCGCGCGAACGACATATATAAGACTATCCGACATCAAGAGTAGGGCAGTCGGCCCGCCAGACACAACACCCGTCTGGTCGGAGGATCCTCCCTTTTCTATGGTGGATGAGTGAACTTTACACCCTGTTCCTCATGCCTTGTGTATGCCTTGTGCCGCGAATGCACATAGTAGTAGCGTGGATTATTAGCCAACCCATCACTACGCCCATGTCCTATTTCAGTGGTCAGCGATTGCGGCTCCAAGATGTTTTACGAAGGTAGACATTTGTGGGGCGAAGATTTCGTCAACACATGCAACAAGGGGGTGAATGTCGCATTTCACAAGCGTTTGAATATTTCCTTATTTTTCTTCTTCGGAGAATTTTAGTACAGAGGCGACAAGCGTGAAATATAAGGAGCGTCGGTGTCTAAGACACGGATATCAAATGACGCCGCCCTTTGAGCATCCCAAACACCTCGGCCGGAGAGGCCTCCGCGTAGTCCGCAATCTCATTTGGTTCTTTGACTACGTTTCTCCATGCGTGTTGACATAAGTCGCAAAATAAATCTCTAATTTAATTGTGACGACGACCACCCTTTTTACAACATAGAGCATGATCAAAATATATGTTAGGCGTCAGGCTACGGTAAAAAAATAACAAAATGGGTTGGAAATAAAGTAGTCAATTAAAGTAACATAAAATAAAATACACAAGAGATTAAGTTGTAAAAATAAATATGTAATCAAGAGAAAAGTACATTTTTTTTTTAATGCAATCAAGGGTAGATTTTATTTTAATGAGACAATTTCTTCTTTCCAGGTAGTGTAAAAGTCGGCGAGAGAGTGACGTGCATCTGCTACTCCAACGCGCCGGAGGGCGTGAGCGTGAACTGCGTGGCGGCCGGCCTGGCCGGCGGGGCCGTGCGCCTGTACTCGTCGTGGGACCTGCGGCCCCTGCGCACGGTCGCGCCCGGCGCGCGGGGCCCGCTGCTGAGGTACTGCCGCATGTTGGGGCCGGCTTGCAGGCTAACCGGATACAGCTGAATACCAGTATTTTACATGGACTGACTGCCTATCTGACCTCCACAACCCAGTAACTGGGTAATACGATACCCCTCGGTAAGACTGGTGGTCAGACTTTCGGGCTTCTGACGACCCGTAACGTCTGTCAAAGATCCAAAAATGACAGCCGGGACCAACAGCCACCGCCATGATACACAACAAAAACAAAGCGATATCAACGCCTCTACCGGTGTATAATCTAACTATTTTACGATATGATCACTAATGATTGGCCACATCATGAAGTAGTCGAGCGTTTAACTGTACATATCGTCAAGCGTTGAGTATTCAATGATCTGGCCAGACCACAATCATGATGTGACCAGTGGTCGATGTTCTATTTCATGAAATTATCGAACACTTCATGAAATGATCAATTCTAAGATCTGGCCGGGACATATAATACATACCCATCGAATCATTTAACATAAAAAATAACTAATCAATCTTCTCGTTCACAGCCTAACATACAGCAGCGATTCCCAACTCCTGTTCGGCTGCTACGGCTCGGGCGTGGTGGTGGCGTGGGAGAGCTGCGGGGCCGCCCGGCCCGCGCCTGTGCGCATCGTGCCCGCGAACACGCTGTTCTGACGCGCGCATCGTGCCCGCGAACACGCTGTTCTGACGCGCGCATCGTGCCCGCGAACACGCTGTTCTGACGCACGCATCGTGCCTGCAAACACACTGTTCTGACGCACGCATCGTGCCTGCAAACACGTTGTTCTGACGCGCGCATCGTGCCCGCGAACACGCTGTACTGACGCGCGCATCTTGCCCGCGAAAACGCTGTTCTGACGCGCGCATCGTGCCCGCGAACACGCTGTTCTGACGCGCGCATCGTGCCCGCGAACACGCTGTTCTGACGCGCGCATCGTGCCCGCGAACACGCTGTTCTGACGCACGCATCGTGCCTGCAAACACACTGTTCTGACGCACGCATCGTGCCTGCAAACACGCTGTTCTGACGCGCGCATCGTGCCCGCGAACACGCTGTACTGACGCGCGCATCTTGCCCGCGAAAACGCTGTTCTGACGCGCGCATCGTGCCCGCGAACACGCTGTTCTGACGCGCGCATCGTGCCCGCGAACACGCTGTTCTGACGCGCGCATCGTGCCCGCGAACACGCTGTTCTGACGCGCGCATCGTCCCCGCGCTCGCGTTGTCTGACGCGCGCATCGTACCCGCGCTCACTGCAGAGGTGGAAAGCATGCTGGCCTGCGTTGTACACGGCTTAGGACAGCTTAGATACAGCCTGTACAACTAGAGCCTTAAAATTATAAGTGACTGCAGTTGGTAAAAAAATCGCTGATTCCACTAAGTCATAACACAGTGAAAACTTGCCCACCTGGCTCATACTTACCTATAGACAATTTACATAATCAATTGTAGAAAGACTATCAACTAATGTATACTTATGTTAATGGACGAACAAAGGACTGCTAATATGTGATGATTACTTATAGACTGCAAGGATAATCTCCCAGTACATTATGTAGGCGTTTGTCGTTTGGTTTTATTTGTATTAACTGGCACTTCCAAATTACTTCAGAAAGGCCATGGAAAGGCTAGAGAAGTTGCATTTCACGATCAGTTGCGTGAGTTTTATTATATTAGACGTAAGGGTCAAATTACATTGATTCGCGTGTCTTCGTAAAATAGAACAAGAATTAGGTATTCCTGTTCTATTTTATTTTACTGCTTCATGCAAGATGGATTTCGAGTCAAAGATAGATGGATTATATTTTGTAGCCTGCAACGGCCGAAGCCAATAACCTAATAGAAAAACATATCTATCTATGATTTTAACGTCCCAATAATCCGTCAGAGACTAAGGAATCTTACGGAATGACATAGAATTATACTGTCCATCATCAATAGCGATCTGTCTTTTACTGAAAATAGCTTATTGGGTTCGGCCGTAAGATCTATAGTTATAAATATTTGCTGATAACTAAATAACAAGATAAATAGTGGTCTTCCTCTGTATGTAAGCATTGTATGTGTAAGAAACTAGATGAACAATCGTTTTGGAGCCTTTGTGGCAAATATACACGAATAATTACGAGTGGTCACGAGCCAGATACTTTAAGATGTATAGCGGAGAATATTAGAGCCACATTACTAAATTACTTACACGCAAAAAAGTATTTTTTTAAACTATAATTTGGAATCTGTGAATAGAATAAAGAATGGGTTTTTAATTTCGTTAGCGATTCATCATGGATTTTATAACTAGACAGCTCAACATTTCCTCCAGAATGGGATAATAAGTAATTATAATCTGAAATATGACCATTAGTATCGATTTAAAACGTAGAAAGATGTTATGCTTGACTCGAGTCAAATATAGTTACCAAGATAAATGACTTCCATCGTAGTCTGTCTGTGCAAACAAAGCAGAAGGTAGTTTTTTTTTTTTTTTAACAAGGAATAAAAAAAAAATATCTTACGAATTTATTTTAGATATATACAATGTTAGTTATATAATGCAACTTGTGATTGAACATGTGAAATAAAATAATTTTATCTTTAAATATTTTGAGTACACCTACGTATAAGAAGACTGTTTTATAATTTCAATGGTTTATAATTTCAATGGTTTCTATACTAGTTACGTGACCGATAATGCATATCATAACAGTGAGGTGAGCGATAATGCATATCTTAGCCAAGTGTGTTGTAAATATTTTTTTTAATGAACATTCCTGTAATTGTAAATGTTGCTCATCATGCATTTTAAATCGCATACAGATACTATTATAGTGATAAGATTCGGTGTACATTATTTATTATTTCCTTCATTTACGTATGTATAACTTTTATTTGTTTTATCATAACTTAGTTGTTCAACACCAAGAGAGGCTATGAAGGTCCAAGCCTTGAAGTATTTATCTTAAATGGTTGTTGTTTAGTTGAGGCGAACACACGTTACATTGCCGCCCTGATGTTCAAATGTTAGATATACATCTAACATTTGAACCTACATACTTTGAAAAGATGAATTAAATGTCCTAAACTTTAAAGAGTAAATACATTTAATCTTGCTGTGTTTTTCATTAGACACAAAGATAAGAAGTGTGCTGCAAGTTATTATTATATGCTGTTGAGTTTTGTAAACCAATAAAACATATTTTTAAATTGATTTTTTATTTTAATTCCAATCAGTTAATCTATATGCAATTAACCCTTCCTTTTGGCTTTGCCGTAGTCGGCTCAAAAGGAGGTAAGAGTCAGCAAAAATAAATAGGTAAACACGTTTTCTTCCATATTATTACAAAAGATGCGTTAAACCTGCACGAGGCGTCTAAGCGGAGTGTACGAGGCGTCTACGTGATGTCTACGAGGAATGTACGAGATGTCTACGAGGTCTAGAGAAGAGAATTCGAACTTGAAACGAGACTACCAGTTTCGCGTTTGTTAGTGACGTGGGGAATAAGTTGTTTTCTGAATGAAACATGAATTAATCAGTCTAATATGTATTTATTGCCACAAAATCAGGTCATAAGAAAATATGCAAACAAGTTGGTTATCAATACGTATTGGTGCTCTGTGTTGAGTTGTATAATGGTTACTGCATTATGGCATGTATAGTGGTTTAGCTGAGCTATGTTGGGTTTCCTTGCACTGTCACTCCACCGTGATACGGAAGTGACACGCCTCAACCCGATACCGGAGCGTCACTAACACTGGACACTAAACAGCGTTCATTAGAACGTGATGCGAGTGACGCACAGCTACTGCACCACTCGCGCGTTACCGTTAGTTATACTGGCGCCGCGATGTGCTAAGCGCTGGCTCCAAAATACAGTACGACAGCTGGAGTTAGTATAACATGAGGCACGGGTTACATAGTATAGTACATTCTCTCATTGAGGCGTTTGTCTGCATGATTTTAGAGATTAATTTAGAACGCAATTGATGCTGTGTCCTCATTGTGTCGCGTACTGCAGTGTAGGGCGGTGTTAGTTGCCGCTCTCGCGCTTGACGCCGCTGAGCACGATGTACGGCGACTGGGTCTCGCGCTGCTTGTCCTGCAGCATCTGCAGCGTGCCCAGAGGGGTGTCCGTCGAACTCATCTTCTTCATTAGCTGGAATCAGAACGAGGCTTATGAGTTGAGGACATTGGACACCGATTTTGTTTGTCTTTATCTCAAAAGCAGTTAAGAGTTATAAAGATTTTGTTTCTTCATCCTATATATTATATGTTCAGTAGTCTCCATGAGATCATGGGTGTACTTTCCACGCAAATAACGCATGTGCAGGTCTGTCAGTTTCTTTGTTAGCACGAAGCAGACGAACACCATGCGTGTAGTGTCGTTACCTGTGCACTTGATGACTTTATGACGGCGTAAGTGAGTGCAGTTCACGTTGCTGAATTTTGGGCCAAACATTATACCTATGAACTTTTGCCATCGATACGCTAAGAAGAATGACGATTATATATGTCAAAGAAGTTTCGCCGCCTTAGGCAAAAGGCGAAAGTGCCAGGGTAGCCCGAAAAATTCCAGTTTTCTTCCGATTTTTGTAATTTGCAGGTCAGTATCAGACATTGATGGATGAATCATGAAATCAAATATTATTGCCGCCATGTATATGTACTTACGCCATGTCCATGAATATAATTATGCTCGTGACTGTACAATTACACTATATATAATTTTTTTAAATCATCAATACAATTATGTACAAATTACCCAATTAAAACGAGTATTTCATGAAATCACGACATTTGAGGCTAGTTCTAACTTAGCCATATTAGACTATCATAGAAATATGATCAGAGATGTATGAGTTATTTTTACATGAAGAACCAATGGCAGTATAATAACTACATAAGATTCATATTGTCTATGATTATAACAGCAAGCGTACAAATATGATTTTATCTGTCTAGCCTCAAAAATGGTTTAGTCATACACGGCTAAATCGATAGCCATCTTGATTATATATATCATACAAATATGATTTCATATATTCTGTCAATTTCTATGATCATAGTTATATGATGCTGTTCTTCAGTTTTACATATTACACTTAAATGATCATATAAACGTCTTATTTGGACCTATTCGGCCTCTAGGCCCCAATTACACATTACTTTGGGCCCTTAGAGTTGTATCATTGATTCTAACCATTATAATTCTGTAAATACGTATTTGTTACGGCCGCGAATCGTATTTTGATCACCATACAACCTGAGACTGACCTAAGAATTGGAAAAACCTAAGAAAATTTTACTTTTACGGGCTACCCTGGCGCTTTTGAATACTGTACGGAAGTACATATAGGAATATCTCACCCCTTCCTGCACAGCCTTCTTGATGCGCTTCTCCTGCTTGTTCTTGCCGGGCCCCTTGCCGTGGAACTTGTGCGACAGGTAGCGGAAGGCCTCCTTGGGACACAGCGGGCGGCCGTCGTCGTCCACGTACTCCAGCTTGATGTTCGGCCGGAAGTTGCTCTTCTCGCGGAAGTCCTGCAGCGGGCCCGAGTGCCCGCCGCGCTCGCGACGACCATGCTTGTCGTCCTCGCTGGAATTGTTATTATAAGTTTATTTCATATATGTCGTTTGGCTTACATTGCCTATCGAGGAGTCTCCATCTAGGCATAGAAAATGCCTGTGTTATAAGTCATTAGTTAATGTATCGGTATCGGTAATAGGGATAATTGATTAAATTGTAATTACATGAAATTTGGTTTATTTGGGTATTGTTAAAGATAAAACTGACTTATTTGGAGCGTTTTTAGTAAAGTTTTAAGAAACGCAGGGTGGCCGCGCACATTAAAAATACCCCTACACTTTTATACAAAATGTGGCCCATCATTTATCGATGTCACTAGGTGGACAACGTCGTTATGTCATTTGTAACAGTCAATCTATAGGTGAAAACAGTGCGGTACCCGTATGTCTTGTCCTCGATGGAGTAGTGTCGCGCGGTGAGCAGATGCTTGGCGACGGAGTTGGTCTGCGGCGCCACGCCCGCGCGCTCCAGGTAGCCCTTGCTCAGCGCCAGCTGCAGCGCGCCCCACACGCCCGCGCCTAGCGACGGCTCGGCCTCCAGCCCCACGCACGAGCCTGCGGGACATGTGCCGTCAGTACCCACTACACTTGCTCAGCGCGCCCCACACGCCCGCGCCCAGCGACGGCTCGGCCTCCAGCCCCACGCACGAGCCTGCGGGACATGTGCCGTCAGTACCCACTACACTTGCTCAGCGCGCCCCACACGCCCGCGCCCAGCGACGGCTCGGCCTCCAGCCCCACGCACGAGCCTGCGGGACATGTGCCGTCAGTACCCACTACACTTGCTCAGCGCGCCCCACACGCCCGCGCCCAGCGACGGCTCGGCCTCCAGCCCCACGCACGAGCCTGCGGGACATGTGCCGTCAGTACCCACTACACTTGCTCAGCGCGCCCCACACGCCCGCGCCCAGCGACGGCTCGGCCTCCAGCCCCACGCACGAGCCTGCGGGACATGTGCCGTCAGTACCCACTACACTTGCTCAGCGCGCCCCACACGCCCGCGCCCAGCGACGGCTCGGCCTCCAGCCCCACGCACGAGCCTGCGGGACATGTGCCGTCAGTACCCACTACACTTGCTCAGCGCGCCCCACACGCCCGCGCCCAGCGACGGCTCGGCCTCCAGCCCCACGCACGAGCCTGCGGGACATGTGCCGTCAGTACCCACTACACTTGCTCAGCGCGCCCCACACGCCCGCGCCCAGCGACGGCTCGGCCTCCAGCCCCACGCACGAGCCTGCGAGACATGTGCCGTCAGTACCCACTACACTTGCTCAGCGCGCCCCACACGCCCGCGCCCAGCGACGGCTCGGCCTCCAGCCCCACGCACGAGCCTGCGGGACATGTGCCGTCAGTACCCACTACACTTGCTCAGCGCGCCCCACACGCCCGCGCCCAGCGACGGCTCGGCCTCCAGCCCCACGCACGAGCCTGCGGGACATGTGCCGTCAGTACCCACTACACTTGCTCAGCGCGCCCCACACGCCCGCGCCCAGCGACGGCTCGGCCTCCAGCCCCACGCACGAGCCTGCGGGACATGTGCCGTCAGTACCCACTACACTTGCTCAGCGCGCCCCACACGCCCGCGCCCAGCGACGGCTCGGCCTCCAGCCCCACGCACGAGCCTGCGGGACATGTGCCGTCAGTACCCACTACACTTGCTCAGCGCGCCCCACACGCCCGCGCCCAGCGACGGCTCGGCCTCCAGCCCCACGCACGAGCCTGCGGGACATGTGCCGTCAGTACCCACTACACTTGCTCAGCGCGCCCCACACGCCCGCGCCCAGCGACGGCTCGGCCTCCAGCCCCACGCACGAGCCTGCGGGACATGTGCCGTCAGTACCCACTACACTTGCTCAGCGCGCCCCACACGCCCGCGCCCAGCGACGGCTCGGCCTCCAGCCCCACGCACGAGCCTGCGGGACATGTGCCGTCAGTACCCACTACACTTGCTCAGCGCGCCCCACACGCCCGCGCCCAGCGACGGCTCGGCCTCCAGCCCCACGCACGAGCCTGCGGGACATGTGCCGTCAGTACCCACTACACTTGCTCAGCGCGCCCCACACGCCCGCGCCCAGCGACGGCTCGGCCTCCAGCCCCACGCACGAGCCTGCGGGACATGTGCCGTCAGTACCCACTACACTTGCTCAGCGCGCCCCACACGCCCGCGCCCAGCGACGGCTCGGCCTCCAGCCCCACGCACGAGCCTGCGGGACATGTGCCGTCAGTACCCACTACACTTGCTCAGCGCGCCCCACACGCCCGCGCCCAGCGACGGCTCGGCCTCCAGCCCCACGCACGAGCCTGCGGGACATAAGCCGTCAGTACCCACTACACTTGCTCAGCGCGCCCCACACGCCCGCGCCCAGCGACGGCTCGGCCTCCAGCCCCACGCACGAGCCTGCGGGACATGTGCCGTCAGTACCCACTACACTTGCTCAGCGCGCCCCACACGCCCGCGCCCAGCGACGGCTCGGCCTCCAGCCCCACGCACGAGCCTGCGGGACATGTGCCGTCAGTACCCACTACACTTGCTCAGCGCGCCCCACACGCCCGCGCCCAGCGACGGCTCGGCCTCCAGCCCCACGCACGAGCCTGCGGGACATGTGCCGTCAGTACCCACTACACTTGCTCAGCGCGCCCCACACGCCCGCGCCCAGCGACGGCTCGGCCTCCAGCCCCACGCACGAGCCTGCGGGACATGTGCCGTCAGTACCCACTACACTTGCTCAGCGCGCCCCACACGCCCGCGCCCAGCGACGGCTCGGCCTCCAGCCCCACGCACGAGCCTGCGGGACATGTGCCGTCAGTACCCACTACACTTGCTCAGCGCGCCCCACACGCCCGCGCCCAGCGACGGCTCGGCCTCCAGCCCCACGCACGAGCCTGCGGGACATGTGCCGTCAGTACCCACTACACTTGCTCAGCGCGCCCCACACGCCCGCGCCCAGCGACGGCTCGGCCTCCAGCCCCACGCACGAGCCTGCGGGACATGTGCCGTCAGTACCCACTACACTTGCTCAGCGCGCCCCACACGCCCGCGCCCAGCGACGGCTCGGCCTCCAGCCCCACGCACGAGCCTGCGGGACATGTGCCGTCAGTACCCACTACACTTGCTCAGCGCGCCCCACACGCCCGCGCCCAGCGACGGCTCGGCCTCCAGCCCCACGCACGAGCCTGCGGGACATGTGCCGTCAGTACCCACTACACTTGCTCAGCGCGCCCCACACGCCCGCGCCCAGCGACGGCTCGGCCTCCAGCCCCACGCACGAGCCTGCGGGACATGTGCCGTCAGTACCCACTACACTTGCTCAGCGCGCCCCACACGCCCGCGCCCAGCGACGGCTCGGCCTCCAGCCCCACGCACGAGCCTGCGGGACATGTGCCGTCAGTACCCACTACACTTGCTCAGCGCGCCCCACACGCCCGCGCCCAGCGACGGCTCGGCCTCCAGCCCCACGCACGAGCCTGCGGGACATGTGCCGTCAGTACCCACTACACTTGCTCAGCGCGCCCCACACGCCCGCGCCCAGCGACGGCTCGGCCTCCAGCCCCACGCACGAGCCTGCGGGACATGTGCCGTCAGTACCCACTACACTTGCTCAGCGCGCCCCACACGCCCGCGCCCAGCGACGGCTCGGCCTCCAGCCCCACGCACGAGCCTGCGGGACATGTGCCGTCAGTACCCACTACACTTGCTCAGCGCGCCCCACACGCCCGCGCCCAGCGACGGCTCGGCCTCCAGCCCCACGCACGAGCCTGCGGGACATGTGCCGTCAGTACCCACTACACTTGCTCAGCGCGCCCCACACGCCCGCGCCCAGCGACGGCTCGGCCTCCAGCCCCACGCACGAGCCTGCGGGACATGTGCCGTCAGTACCCACTACACTTGCTCAGCGCGCCCCACACGCCCGCGCCCAGCGACGGCTCGGCCTCCAGCCCCACGCACGAGCCTGCGGGACATGTGCCGTCAGTACCCACTACACTTGCTCAGCGCGCCCCACACGCCCGCGCCCAGCGACGGCTCGGCCTCCAGCCCCACGCACGAGCCTGCGGGACATGTGCCGTCAGTACCCACTACACTTGCTCAGCGCGCCCCACACGCCCGCGCCCAGCGACGGCTCGGCCTCCAGCCCCACGCACGAGCCTGCGGGACATGTGCCGTCAGTACCCACTACACTTGCTCAGCGCGCCCCACACGCCCGCGCCCAGCGACGGCTCGGCCTCCAGCCCCACGCACGAGCCTGCGGGACATGTGCCGTCAGTACCCACTACACTTGCTCAGCGCGCCCCACACGCCCGCGCCCAGCGACGGCTCGGCCTCCAGCCCCACGCACGAGCCTGCGGGACATGTGCCGTCAGTACCCACTACACTTGCTCAGCGCGCCCCACACGCCCGCGCCCAGCGACGGCTCGGCCTCCAGCCCCACGCACGAGCCTGCGGGACATGTGCCGTCAGTACCCACTACACTTGCTCAGCGCGCCCCACACGCCCGCGCCCAGCGACGGCTCGGCCTCCAGCCCCACGCACGAGCCTGCGGGACATGTGCCGTCAGTACCCACTACACTTGCTCAGCGCGCCCCACACGCCCGCGCCCAGCGACGGCTCGGCCTCCAGCCCCACGCACGAGCCTGCGGGACATGTGCCGTCAGTACCCACTACACTTGCTCAGCGCGCCCCACACGCCCGCGCCCAGCGACGGCTCGGCCTCCAGCCCCACGCACGAGCCTGCGGGACATGTGCCGTCAGTACCCACTACACTTGCTCAGCGCGCCCCACACGCCCGCGCCCAGCGACGGCTCGGCCTCCAGCCCCACGCACGAGCCTGCGGGACATGTGCCGTCAGTACCCACTACACTTGCTCAGCGCGCCCCACACGCCCGCGCCCAGCGACGGCTCGGCCTCCAGCCCCACGCACGAGCCTGCGGGACATGTGCCGTCAGTACCCACTACACTTGCTCAGCGCGCCCCACACGCCCGCGCCCAGCGACGGCTCGGCCTCCAGCCCCACGCACGAGCCTGCGGGACATGTGCCGTCAGTACCCACTACACTTGCTCAGCGCGCCCCACACGCCCGCGCCCAGCGACGGCTCGGCCTCCAGCCCCACGCACGAGCCTGCGGGACATGTGCCGTCAGTACCCACTACACTTGCTCAGCGCGCCCCACACGCCCGCGCCCAGCGACGGCTCGGCCTCCAGCCCCACGCACGAGCCTGCGGGACATGTGCCGTCAGTACCCACTACACTTGCTCAGCGCGCCCCACACGCCCGCGCCCAGCGACGGCTCGGCCTCCAGCCCCACGCACGAGCCTGCGGGACATGTGCCGTCAGTACCCACTACACTTGCTCAGCGCGCCCCACACGCCCGCGCCCAGCGACGGCTCGGCCTCCAGCCCCACGCACGAGCCTGCGGGACATGTGCCGTCAGTACCCACTACACTTGCTCAGCGCGCCCCACACGCCCGCGCCCAGCGACGGCTCGGCCTCCAGCCCCACGCACGAGCCTGCGGGACATGTGCCGTCAGTACCCACTACACTTGCTCAGCGCGCCCCACACGCCCGCGCCCAGCGACGGCTCGGCCTCCAGCCCCACGCACGAGCCTGCGGGACATAAGCCGTCAGTACCCACTACACTTGCTCAGCGCGCCCCACTAATATAACTATACAAATATAAATTCACAAATTGTTAATCCATTGCTCCACAAATTTAAAAAAAAAAAACTGCTCAACTTCGATCAATAATAGCACTAGATATCGGGTTACAATGCCGCAGTTTGTATTTAAAAGTCGTAAAAATAATCCCCGAAAAAGCAATATAGCGGCCGGAGTATCTTATTTTCAGTAAGTACATGAAGAATAAGTTATATTAGCTTTAAACTAACAAATATCAATTTTTTAACAAAATTACCGATTTTCAACCACCGCTACAAATGTTAGGCCAAGTCTCGCCAACATACGCATAAACTTTTGTTCAACAGAACAGTAGATGCATGGAGTAGATTTGTATTGTAATAAAATTTATTATAATTTTACAAAATTTGTTACCAGAACTTCAAAATTGGTTAATGCTACTTTTGTGTCTGTTTGTTGGACTCTCATTGGATACTTAGCTTTCCTTTTTTATTTTAGCTTTCCTAGCAATCCATTTACGTGTGCAGAATGGATCTCAGAGGAGATGACCGAGGGCGAGCCCGAGCTGCATACGTTGCCATTGTTAGTAGCTCGGGACATGACTTTCAGGGCTAACGCGTGTCTTGTTTTAAATGTTTTGATTTGTACACAATTAAAATGGTGCATACGACATGTGCTGTGCGAGAATGCATATTATGTGTATATTAGTAATAGTACCCAATCAGGGGGCCTATTACGAACTTTTAAAAAACCAGGCAAGTTCCAGGCAATTCATTTCACTGGCTGGATATATTTCGTATTATGACATCGGTAATTCTGAGCGACTTCACGCTGGCTAGTTTGTCTGTGGCTGGCTTGAAATTCTCTGCCGTAACGTTCAGAAACACAAATAAATATTTATCGGTAAGTTACGGTTTTATTTAGATTACGTATTTTATGATAAAAATAATAAATATATCATAATATAGTTACTAAAAGTAGGTGAAAATATGAACGCAATGTTTATTGTGCTATACAATTAATTTTTATTTAATTTTTCCGTGTTTGTAAATTGTAACGCGAGATTCTCTTAACAATAACTTTTCCGAACGTATTCCACTTGATGTTCAACAGGGAATTTGACAACTTCATTCTTGGACAATGTTTACTGTTGCAATTAATAAAATACGTATTGTTTGTATAATACTCTCTATAAAAAGTACCACGAAAGTTATGCTGATAGTTTTCTTAGATTACCGCGGTGTAGTGCACAACGATTTTTTTCCAGAGGGATAAACAGTGATTATAGAGTATTATTTAGGCATTATGAGGCGTTTGCGAGAGAATATCCGCTGAAAACGGCCCAGATTTGTGGAACGACAATTCATAGATTTTGCACCATGATGATGCACCATCACACAAAGCCATCATTGTGCAAGAGTTCTTAGCCAAAAATTCAGCAAATGTCATCGACCAAGCGCCGTATTCACATGATATGGCTCCGTCTGACTTTTTCCTGTTCCCGAGGCTAAAATTACCTCTTCGAGGAAGACGTTTCGAGTCGATTGAAGCTATAAAAGAAAATTCGCTGAAGGAGTTTTAGACCATACCTCAATCAGCTTACCAAAAATGTATGGAGGACTGGGTCAAGCGCTGGCGTAGCTGTATTGCAAGCGAAAGGGCCTACTTTGGAGCCGACAAAATAAATTTTGACGAATAAATTACTTAATGGTTTTATTGAACAATTCCCAGTACTTTTTACACAGAATGTATTATGTCCCTTCGCAAGTAAGTACCTACTAGTTTCAGAGTATAAACAAAAATATGAAAAATGAATGGATATGGTGGTGTGGTGTTTTTGAGTGTTTTTAATAAATATCCAGTTTTCAACATGTTATATTTACCTATAACCGTAGCCGCGAGGCACACATTCCTGCTGGTATCATGCAACGCAGTTTTACACTTCTTTTTATTTTGTATTCTTTCCTTTTATCTTATTTTTTTTTTCTCTTTCTACTTGTGTGCCTTATAGTCTGTGCCAAATAAATGTATTTTCTTTCTTTCTTTCTATCATGGTAATATTTTGTAATTATCATGGTGCACCATTTATTAGGCTGTTGAAATTATTATAGTTCAATGGATGAGAGTTATCGCCCTCGGCGGAGCCGAACTTATGTTTAGTTTGAAACATTGTAGGAGTTTTTCAATTTTACCGTTATTTTGGTATTTTGATCAGAAGTGCTACTTTCCGGAGTTTCCAGAAACTCGAACGGTACATATTCGTCACACGTGATATTTTCTCTGAATAATTTCGCCAAAAATATCCAAAACCATTCAATAAAAACTCCTATGAAGTAGCGGAAATTGACTGGATTGTGAGGTTACTTATTATCAGTTTTAATATGTCAAGAAATGTCAAACGAACGTTCATAATACGGTATTTCCAGCCAATAGTCGGGCAGAAGCCGGCCAGGGTGTCACGTGACCACTGACTGGCTTGTTTGACGAGTTCATAATACGAAATTGCAAGGCAGTTCTGTTTACGCCGTAAACTGCCTGGAAATAAGAGTTCATAATAGGGCCCCTGTAGATGAATATGAATTAATTAATGATTAATAAGAAAACGGAAACTGATTCAATAGGTAAAGTATTAAACACTGAATAATAAAATAGTATTTTATTTATATTGTTAACAAGCTCTAATTCCCAAATAAAATACAAGCCATGCAAAAAAAAAAAAACAGCGTCACACGATGTAAAAATTGTAACGATACCCCATATGTTCAAACTGTTGAGGCATTTAGAAGTTATGGCGGAACAAAGAAACGTACATACATTCATACATACATGCGTACGTATCATGAAACCCTAAAAACATTACCCTCCTTTTCTGGGCAGTTGTGTAAAGTCTGTGACAACCCTCGGTAAGTACAGTGGCCTTGTGCGGTGTCGGCATTTACGCAAACATCAAAGGCGTCGGTCCACTGTTACTCTTTACACTGTGGTAATACCAAGAACTACGTCTAGTTCCAAAATAGAGTAAGCACGAAATTGTCAACAAAACGTTTTTAACCTTATTGCTTAGGTTTTAAGTTTCATTTTAGAATAGAAATGTTAGTATAACAATTACTTTTTATTTTCAAGCGACATTTTAAATTTTTTGTTTTTACCTTTCTCCGATGACAGAAGGACTTAAATATAAATATTTTGCAATCGTAATTAAACTTTTTGCTTGAGTGTTAAGGTTTATAATGAACTGAAGTTGTTAATATTATAAAACTTTTTCGTAGTAAGAAATGTAAATGTTTATGTGTGTGTAAACGTTGCCACTTTAGCGACGTATTTTTGTTCCTGATCCTGTATCTAGTGCTATTATTGATCGAAGAATACGCAATGAATGTTTTTGAACTGCCAAAATGAAACAGATTAGTCGTAATCGTTTACGAAAAAAACTCCATACATTTGATATTTGATTGTAGATAGGATGTGAACCTAAATACACTCGGCAAAAACATTAGTTTAAGTCGAATTGCTTACAGACCACATCTGAAAAAAAATTCCTTGTCCAGGCCTTCCTTTTCCTTTTTCAGACCTTAGACCTGTGGTACCTACCTCCTATAGCTTCGGTTGGAAAATCGCCCGTTCAAAAACAGTTCGCAAGTTCCGCCAGTCAGTTAAGACGGAGGAGAGCGAGATAGAAAGAACGCATCCATGTGCTGGCGGCATGGAACATGGCTCCGAAGGCCTGCCTGAGCCTGGCAGGCTCGGGTTTAAGCCGGGACGACCGTTTTCAGGTTAGTATTTGGTTAAAGTTGAGGAGATTTCGTTCATCACCTTGTAGCTGTCGATTCTTCTTCTCGAGTATCCAATTTTAGATCTCTTCTATATTTCCATATTCATGTTCATATTCATTTACTAGGATATGACACTGCTGGTCTATGCCCAGAAAACGTAATGTGTAAAGTTTGCCCTTCCAAATGTTAGAAATCTAGGACCCAAAATCGTCTTAGATAAAGAGGTGCTTGAAACCGTAAACTCGGCAGTGTTTCTGGGCATAACAGTAGATGCCAAACTTCAGTGGGGGCATCATATATCTAGCCTAGCGGGAAGGCTCAGTTCGGCCGCCTACGCCGTCAGGAAAGTAAGACAATACACTGACGTTGATACAGCTCGGTTAGTCTATTTTAGTTATTTCCATAGCGTTATGTCCTACGGTATTCTGCTGTGGGGCAAAGCTGCCGATATTCAAAATTTATTTGTCCTCCAAAAACGAGCTGTTCGAGCAATTTACCAGCTGGGTGCCAGAATTTCTCTGAGAGATTTTTTTAAAGATATTGGTATCCTCACTGTTGCCTCACAATTCATTTTCGCCAACATTCTATATATTAGGCAAAATATACACTTGTACACTAGAAACAGTGATATTCACAATGTTAACACAAAAACAAGGATAAACTACGAGCTCCCTTTCACCGGCTTCATAAGATTCAGAACTCATTTGTTGGGCTTGGTATAACCTTTTACAACAAGCTACCCTCTTCTTTGCTAGATTTGCCTTTTAATGCGTTTAAAACTAAAGTAAAATCCAACCTTTGTTCAAAGGCATACTATTCTATCAACGACTACTTAAATGATAAGAATAGTTGGTCGCTGTGATTGGCTCAAGACAATGTTTATGTTCTTTCTCCAGAATTAGCCTACCTACTGACAGGTTATATAAGCTTAGGTAAATTGTTCATTTTATTTGACTTTATAAGTCAATTTATTTTAATTTTATTAATTTTTTGTTAATCTACTCATTAGAATGATTTTCATGAGTTGTATTGCAATATGTGGTTAGCTAGCGACCTCGACAAATTGAGCATATAAAATTTTTTTTCCTTAAAAACCGGCAGCAAGTTCGTCATGCTCCCTTAGATGTCACTGCTTGCGGTAGCGTCGGGGGTCGGGTTGCCTCCTTCCCTCAAATATGGCGAGGGGGGTAATGGCTGATCTTTGCGTTAAGCTCGTGAACGGGTGCTGCTTGTGGTGACTGGTCGTCTTGCTGATCATGGTTTTGTTATTGTTATTAGTAATTAACTGTTTATTTATTTTACCTCGATGGTATCAATATAATTATAACTTCTAGTTACAGCTATATGTAAGCGGGCACGCCCTTTATGCCTGGAGGCTTTATTTCCTTTTTTAGATATTGTTTACGTTTAGTTATTTTTATTTCTGCTTGAGTATAGATCTCGATGTTTTTGGTTGGTATATTGGCGTGTGCTAGCTGTCATACGGCTATTAATTTATAATTTAATGTTTTGTGTTGCGTTATGTAAATTATTTTGCATAAGTACTTATTGTATAGAATCAAGTTTTTCTAACTGAACAGACAGCTGTGCTGCTGGGGAGTTTGTTGCGCCACTTCTTCTTCCCAGCGAAAGCACTAGGAAGTGGTGAAGGGTGGGCGTTTTGTGGGACTGTCTTATGTAACTTTGACGTTCGAAAAGTGCTGATTCTCAGCCTAGTTTGAATAAATGACTTTTGAATTTGAATTTTGAATGTGAATATGGTTTGTATGTATGTGATGATAATGTAAACAAAAGGATCAGAAATCGTGTCCCTTAAAAATGTTGTGCTTAGATTTGATTATTTGAATAGTTACATCCGAAATTCGGATTTTAAATGACCTGAAAGATGTACTTCATTTGACAAGAATTGAGGTTAATTTTATAAGCTCAATTTTCGGCGATGATTTTTCAATTACAATTTAATAATGTTATTCAAGTGATAATTGTTGGAAAAATTGTTGAAATATAAAGTTGAAACCTTCTAAATACGGATGAACGTGTTAATTATTCCCTTTAATGAGGGATTTCGTAAGAATTTAACGTGAACAGGATTTGTTTACGGTTCCATCAGATAGTTTTGGAACCGACAGCGGAAGTAATGTGTTGTGGTACCTGCGGCGAGGTCTGCGGGCTTCTCGTTGTCCACGTCGACGCGGCTCCACGCGCCCGCGTTGCTGTCCACCTCGGGTTCGAGCTCCTCCTCACGCTCGAAGTCCTACATACACGCATCTAAACTTTACACTTTCTCGATAACTAAATTACGAATAAAACAGTAAGTGATTCTTTGGAAATCTAGATATTCTTTGAAAGATAACACCAGCGAAAAAAATTTGCATGTAATGAGGAATAACTAAGCGAATGTTTGTATATTCTGAAGATCATGAGAATAAGAGAAGAAAACGTATTGCGCCGACCCCAAGTTACATGGGACAAGAGGAGAAAGAAGCCGGTCGTGTTACCATGATCTCGGTGTCGTGGTCGCGGTTGCCGGCCAGCCCGTACGTGGGGATGTCTCCGAGCGTGCGACAGAACTCGGCCGTCGCGTCCAGCACCATGGCGCTGCCGCCCGCGGGCTCGGCCTCCTCCTCCTTCACGCGCTCTAGGATCTCCTCCACCTGCATATTCATATTTATTTGTTACCCACTACCACACATTACTCCAAGTGATGATAGCTAGCTAGACAGATGTAAAGTAAATTTAAAATAATGTAAAATACAGTAAAGACACGCACAGTGCCGGTGGCAAAGTCGCCAGGCAAGCCGCGATGCGCCCGGCTTGCCACACACAGGAGTGCCGCCGGCACTGTGTATCACAGTAGCCTTTAGGACTAAGAAAAGTTACAAAGAGAATTGAGTAAAGTGGCGTGTCGATAAAAGAGTTTAGGTACAGATTGATGCACCAGCATTGCTGATCCTCCAGGGTTGCACGAATTTGCTTCCTGAATTGATTCTTACTAAGGAAAAGTACGTCGAATAAAATATAACAATGAAGTCTTAACGAGCCAGCTTTGGATATGTACAAATATAACATTATGTAAAATGTAGATAACTGAAGGATAGACTTTCATCATAAATACATTAAGCTAGTTTCTAGTTCAGTAGCGATTTTGCAGTTTTAACAAAATTGCAGTCATTTGTTGTGAAAAATTTGTTGCTAAGTTGTTCAAATAAACATTTGACAAGTTTAACGGGTCTAAAGACAATGGATAGTTTTCCATTATATTAATCATAGAATTTAGATCTTCGCGCCAGGGCGGCCTGCAGCTCGGTGTCGGGCTCCGTCTCCTCCTGGCCACAGCTCGGGCTGCACTGTGTACTGTCCCTCACCTTGGGCACCTTGCACTGCGCCTGCTCCGCCAGCTCGGCCTGGCGCAGGCGCCGGGCGCGCGCCAGGGCGGCCTGCAGCTCGGTGTCGGGCTCCGTCTCCTCCTGGCCACAGCTCGGGCTGCACTGTGTACTGTCCCTCACCTTGGGCACCTTGCACTGCGCCTGCTCCGCCAGCTCGGCCTGGCGCAGGCGCCGGGCGCGCGCCAGGGCGGCCTGCAGCTCGGTGTCGGGCTCCGTCTCCTCCTGGCCACAGCTCGGGCTGCACTGTGTACTGTCCCTCACCTTGGGCACCTTGCACTGCGCCTGCTCCGCCAGCTCGGCCTGGCGCAGGCGCCGGGCGCGCGCCAGGGCGGCCTGCAGCTCGGTGTCGGGCTCCGTCTCCTCCTGGCCACAGCTCGGGCTGCACTGTGTACTGTCCCTCACCTTGGGCACCTTGCACTGCGCCTGCTCCGCCAGCTCGGCCTGGCGCAGGCGCCGGGCGCGCGCCAGGGCGGCCTGCAGCTCGGTGTCGGGCTCCGTCTCCTCCTGGCCACAGCTCGGGCTGCACTGTGTACTGTCCCTCACCTTGGGCACCTTGCACTGCGCCTGCTCCGCCAGCTCGGCCTGGCGCAGGCGCCGGGCGCGCGCCAGGGCGGCCTGCAGCTCGGTGTCGGGCTCCGTCTCCTCCTGGCCACAGCTCGGGCTGCACTGTGTACTGTCCCTCACCTTGGGCACCTTGCACTGCGCCTGCTCCGCCAGCTCGGCCTGGCGCAGGCGCCGGGCGCGCGCCAGGGCGGCCTGCAGCTCGGTGTCGGGCTCCGTCTCCTCCTCGTCCACCGCCAGCGGCCCAGCCAGCAGCTCGGGCTTCACTTCTGCACATAAACCACGTCACTCTCGACCAGCTGACAGGACTGACACAGGTAGGTGCGAGAGACGCTCTGTTCGGAGACTGTACTAAGTTAGATAATAATAAGCGTTAGCCTTTTTATTCCCATTGCAGAGCTACACCTTCGCATTCAAAAATAAAATACAAACCGGCGAAGTATGTGTCGGACCACGCACAGTGAATTAGAAGCTTGATCTTTTTAGAGCTCAAGGGGACAGTAGACCTGCGTATTTGATATTAATTTTAACATGATACCTCTACGCGTTCCTGAGAAAAAGGGTTTTGTCAGACTGACAGACAGCCGGATGGTCCTTTGGAGGACTAAAAAAATCAAGCTTCTAAGTCAAAGCAATAAAAAATTACGGTCCTTTATGCGAAATATTTAGATACTCGCAAATTAATCAAAACCTACTGGGTACTTCTCGTTTTAGAATCATGAAATTTTGCAGGAAGCAAGGTTTCACAGCTCAAGTAATGGAAAGAGTCCGAAAATCGTTAATTTGTTATTTAAATCACATTTAAAAAAAATGCGTTTACAAGCTTAAATTTTCAGTTGGTGAATTGACAGTGACGTATATCGATGTATGGGAGAAAAATTATTCAACTACAAAGTTACGTTTGTTATTTGGATAAATTCATCCCAACTGCGGACCCTTCAGGCACACGACACGCACTTGGCCGGTTTTGTTTTTCAAGACATTACTTATTGACGTCTTAAATCCGCCATTTTATTTTATAAAAACAAAACGTAGCCTATAACCGCGACCTAGACGAGTCGAAACCTCTTGTATTAAAATCCATCCAGTCGTGAGCATGCTTCGAGGGTATAAAGAATCAACATACACGTGAAAACATAACCCTGTCTTTGCTGTTGCGCAGTCGGGTCATAAGTGGTGTACGCTACCTGTATCGTCAGTGTCGAGCGGCGCGTTAGCTGCGTCGTAGTCATCCACATCGATGGGCTCGTGCTTAGCCTTCTTACGTATCTTGCCCTGAACAAAAAAATTGTATTAATATTATGTATATGACATTATATTATGTATGTTAAGCTGAGGATATCTGAATAATACGTTATAGGTACTATAATAACATCCAAGAAATTGCACAGTAAAAAGACAATGGGCCAAAGTAGTCCAAATGTCCACCACTAACAAGGCCTGAATAGTTTATTAAATATCGAGTATTTTTATTAAGACATCTGTAAAAATGAGGTATCATTGGTCTTTTCTTGACTCCACGAGAGAATTACCAAAAAAAAAACTGATGGATTTTAGCCACCATTGAGTGAGTGCAGTTTAATTTAATTTGAGTAAATCACATTGGGAAAAGAAAATTAAAAACATTTTTTTCGTGTTTTATAAATATCAACACAAAAACTGAAACATTTCCCACCCGACATGTCCCACCTTACCTTTCTCTTGGTCTTCTTGAACTTGGTGAGTACCTCCCGCTCGTCCAGGTAGTCCTGCGCCACGCGCGGCGCGGGCAGCTGCAGCGACTCCAGGCGCTTGGCCCCGCCGCCCTGCAGGCGCTCCTGGCGCTGTGCACACGGACAGTTAGTGGCCTCATGCAGGTAACGACCTCCCGGCCTCAGCCCGCCGCTTTGCCACCTCCGACCCACAGGAGCATATCGCAGCGCCACCCAGACTCACTGGTATCACCACAGACAGTTCCGGCTCACCGCGAACTATACGGCATCCGGTTCCGACTCACTGGGACCTCAGCTGGCAAGCATCGCAAGATACAAGATTCAGCCCACTATCGAGTATCGACCTCCGTTGTGCGGAAGAGAGATGTGGCGGCCGGCATCTGCATCGCCACATGCGAACTACGCATCTCACTATTTATAGGTCCACCGGAATCTCATGGCATAATAAAAATGAGATTTTCCTAAGGCAATGTCAATTGTCACCTGTCAAATCAAATTACGAGATCTGTCAACCGCTACTGAGATTTTGTGATAAATTTCTTGACAGTTTGTATTTTTTGTGAAAATTTCGAAAAAGCCACTTCGATCTCAAGCGAGAAATATTGTTTTCAATGTGTATCGTAAAATAAGGGAAGCAGAAGGCGTAAATCAAACTCAATCTTTGATTTTAAAACGCGTCGTAAAGTTGACCAGTAAGTTAGACTGAGTTGTTTTGATACTTTTAGTTTATTTTATATTTTTCTTACTTAATTGTAGCTTCTATAAAGGGGTTTCCAGTCTACTATACGACGAATCGTAGGTGAGGACACATCGAAAGATGGTATATTTTCCACGCCTGGTAAAAAGCGGAGAGGGGGGAAGAAGAAAATCAACTTGGACAGTTTCGATTTAGAGTTGAAAGTAAAAGAATTCTATACAGTTCGGAAGGAAATTCCAACAGTAATGAAACCGTTACAAATTCTTCGACAAGATATTGATTTCAACGGAGGGAGAGAATCTTTGAGGAAAGAAAAATATAAAGTAATAATCCCTCTCACTCTCACTCGTAAGAGGAGGTGTCCTGCAGGGGGACGTATATAGACTGATGATGAATGACTAAGTTATTGTTTGAGTAACATGATAAATGTTATTATTTTTTACAGACTTATACTTAAGGAGATTGGTTTTGAATATGTTAAATGCCATATATTTTGAATATGGAACATTTTGATGGAGAGTGATGACATAAAACTACAAAGATACAAGTTTTAGAAGCTTAAAAAGGAAAACCGCGAAGCTGAAGAGCATAATAAATTGGATGTGATTTATTTAAATAAGACTTACATTCACGGTTCATGTTCTATGATCAAGTGCTGACAAAGCAAAGATATTGCAGGTCCATCTAAAAGTATTTCATATGGAGCGAGGCGGATCATTGTAAACGCTGGAGGAGAAAATGGATTTGTACCAAATTATTGTCTGGTGTACAGGTCAACAAGTGTTTCTGCTGACTATCACCACGACATGAATAAAGACAATTTTACAAAATGGGTGACAGAGAAGCTAATTCCAAATCTGACAAGACCTTCACTAATTGTTATGGATAATGCTAGTTATCATTCCGTACGGATGAACAAACCGCCCACACAAGCCAATCGTATCGCTGATATAAAAGAATGGCTTCGTGCATGATTTACATTATGATGATCTTTGGCGTAAAAGTTGACATGTTTGTTTCACTACTTCAAGAGTAGTGAAACAAACATGTCTGCGCCCTTATATGAGACAGATGAAAATCGCACGGTCACGAAGTTTTAAGGCTCCCACCTTATCATTGCACATTAAATCCGAAATGATAGGGTATAATGAAGCAAACAGTTGCTGATAAAAATGTAAATAGGCCTGCAAGTGACATTAAATTATTAACAGAAGAAGCTTTCTCACAAATTGGTGCAGAGGAATGGCGAACATGTTGTGAACATGTCAACAAAATTAAAAACGATTTCATCAAGCAAGATAGAATAATTGAAATGCTGGAAGAGCAATTTATAATAAATACCTCTTTATCTTCATCATCTTATGAAGAACAAGACATGCAAGTGGAGTTCTTGGAGTCGTTTTCTAGTTCTGAATGAGTTGTTAAGTTTTAGTATGATTTAAATTATATATAATAAATTAGTACAAAATGTTAAGAACCCGATGTATAACAACATTCTTCATACACACCTTAATACTTCATGTTCATTAATACTAAAGACATAAATAAAAATTAAACAGTGTCAAGATCGTTTAATCCAATTTCCTCAGTATTGCACGCAACAAATTTTTATTTCTCCATTTGCCATGAGATTCCGGTAGACCTATACTTCCCTTATTTTTTAAATCAAACGTCAGTTAGTCAACTTTGAACAAGTGAATGTTGCGCTCTCTAAAGTTGTGCATTGGTTTAATGTATATATTCTCCTCTTGAATGAAAAAAAAAAGACTAAACTCATTAAAATTTCAGCGCCAAATGTCAGGCAGCTAACTACCAATGTTAAAGTTAATGGAATAGAGCTGAACCTTGTTGAGTCGACAGTTTTTCTTGGAATCACTATTGACGGTAAATTACAATGGGGCCCACACATATACCTACAAATTGCCAGGAAGGCTAAGTTCGGCCGTCTATGCTGTTCAAAAAATTAGACAGATAATTGATGCAGATACAGCTAGAATTGTTTATTTTAGTTATTTTCATAGTCTTATGTCATATGGAATTCTTGTCCGGGGAACCTGTTCGGACATTAATACTATCTTTGTTCTACAGAAAAGGGCTGCTTGAGCCATTTACAACCTAGGTCCGAGATTCCCTTCGAGATAAATTCAAAGAAATAAATATTCTGACTGTATGTAGGTTCACAATATATTTTTGGAAACCTATTGTATGTACACAATAATATATAAAATTTTAAGAAGTTTTCCGATATTCATTCAGTTTAAGTTACAGGAATAAACACAACCTTGCTGTACATAGCACTCGTCTCCACAGAGTAGACAACTCGTTCATGGGTCAATGTATACGCTGTTGGATCATTAAGTTCCTTTCAAAATGGTTGAGCTGAATGGTGCTGATCCATGCGTCATGTTCGTGAACGGGCGCCGTCAGTTGGGACTGGTCATCTCTTAGCTGCCATGGCTTTAATTTTTGTTTTTATTTTTTATTTTGGACGCTTTTAACGTGCACGTCTTTCTACATTGTTCTCACATGTATAATTTCAACATGAATGATGTAACCAATATTTTGTAACAATATTCTGATTTAAAAGAGTGTCCGTGGAGTTTCTTGCCCGTTCTTCTCCATAGGAACCTACGCTTTGGAATGGGCAACTAGCTTCATATTTCTGACTGACTGACCCCTTGACAATTCAAAAGTGCCTGTAAATGGTTTAATTGAAATAAATGCTTTGAGTTTGAGTTTGAAATGGGCAACTAGCTTCATCTTTCTAACTGACTGACTCTTTGACAATTCAAAAGTGACTGTAAATGGTTTAATTGAAATAAATGCTTTGAGTTTGAGTTTCAGTGAGAGGGAGTTATCCAGCACGCGGGCACAGTGCGTGCTATACTGTACGATACTGCCGTGTAATCCCAACATTATACGGTAAAATATCGTACTGGTTAACACCATATGAATGTGACCTTTTGAATTTTTGTCTAGAAGTTAACAACAAAGATATATAACTATGAGGAACAGAGTGTAGAGTTCACTCATCCACCATAGAAAAGGGAGGATCCTCCGACCGCCAGACACAACACCCGTCTGGTGTTGTGTCTGGCGGCTAGTTGAAGCTAGTTGTCCATTCCAAAACGTAGACCTCTATGGAGAAGAACGGGCAAGAAACGCTTATGCCCCAGCAGTGGGCACATTATCCAGTATCATGGAGGTGAAGCATCTCACCATCATGTCCCTGAACTTCTTAGCGTCGAGGACGTCGTCGTCTCCGATGAGGAAGCCCCTGGTCTTGGCCTCCTTCTCCTTGTTGATCTCGTCGTCGTACTTGCTGAGCACGGGCCGCGCGAAGCCCAGCGACGCGGCCTCCAAGTCCGCCTCGTCGTCGTACGCGCGGTAACCGGCCTTAGCCTTCTTCGCTTCCAGAAGATTCTGTGAAAAATATTAGGTGTTTTGTGTAATAGTTTTGTGAACACACGAAAACCAGCAAGGAGTTTGGCCTGTGCCATACATACCCATTTGCAGGGCAGTAGCTCTAGTTTAGAGTAATAGTTGCACCACATATGGATCAAAATCTTCACTTTTTGACCAATCATTACATTGATCTTTTTTCCATCAAATATTGAAAGCATAGTTAACCTCTGCAGATTACAGTTGTTTTCACTTTGCGCCTTTTAAACACAATGTTATTAGTCTAGGGAATCTTTCATCAATTCAGAGCTGGGTGAGACGTTGTTATGAGACGTTACCTTCTTAGTCCTCTCGTCGTCGACGATGTTAACGTTGACGAGTACATCCTCCTTATCATCAGCGAGCACGTCCTTGTCAGCCAGTGTCAGCACCACCTCGCGCTCGTCTCCTATCTGTACACAACAAAACAGGCGGTTTTAGCTTGAGATATTTATCACTGCTTTGTAGCTAATATTACAATATGAGGACATGACTATATCAACCAATATTAATTTAATTTATATGGGAAAACCATGCACAACATTACATACGTTAATTCAAATTCATGCACAGTTTAATTTCTTAAAATAGAATTATTAACAATAAGGAATGGATAACAAGAAAATACACCAAAACTAATTTAATGAACTAGACAATAACTATCGACTTAGTTTAGTGCTTAGAGTATTGTAGAAACTCCACAATGTGTTTATCTGCGTAGTGACCGGTCAATCAATATTGTTTGTTTGTAAACATAGGTTACAACAGTGTGCAAGAGGTTGACGACATATAGTGGTAAGTTGATGACATACCGTCATCAACTTATCACTATGAGCTGATTTCAAATCATCTGTACACAATGCTAACTAAGGCCGCATCCAAACGATCCTTGGAGCACTAAGGTCCGGTTTCTTGAACAATATGTACACAAAAATTTGCTAACACATTGTCAGCGCGCGGCTGTGATTGGTTGAATGAATTATTAAAAGGCAATCGCCTCACTTGACTTGCGTACAATTTTGACGCGTCGATAAATGTTCATTCCAGAAACTGGGCGTTGGTTCTTGCAGGAACTGTCCTGTGTGCGACTCACCGCGTCGATGTCGTGCGCCACCCGCAGGCCGCGCAGCTGCTCGCGCGAGTAGCTGCGCTGGCGCTCCGAGCGCTGCTCCGCCTCCACCAGCGCCGACACGCCGAACTGTCCTGTGTGCGACTCACCGCGTCGATGTCGTGCGCCACCCGCAGGCCGCGCAGCTGCTCGCGCGAGTAGCTGCGCTGGCGCTCCGAGCGCTGCTCCGCCTCCACCAGCGCCGACACGCCGAACTGTCCTGTGTGCGACTCACCGCGTCGATGTCGTGCGCCACCCGCAGGCCGCGCAGCTGCTCGCGCGAGTAGCTGCGCTGGCGCTCCGAGCGCTGCTCCGCCTCCACCAGCGCCGACACGCCGAACTGTCCTGTGTGCGACTCACCGCGTCGATGTCGTGCGCCACCCGCAGGCCGCGCAGCTGCTCGCGCGAGTAGCTGCGCTGGCGCTCCGAGCGCTGCTCCGCCTCCACCAGCGCCGACACGCCGAACTGTCCTGTGTGCGACTCACCGCGTCGATGTCGTGCGCCACCCGCAGGCCGCGCAGCTGCTCGCGCGAGTAGCTGCGCTGGCGCTCCGAGCGCTGCTCCGCCTCCACCAGCGCCGACACGCCGAACTGTCCTGTGTGCGACTCACCGCGTCGATGTCGTGCGCCACCCGCAGGCCGCGCAGCTGCTCGCGCGAGTAGCTGCGCTGGCGCTCCGAGCGCTGCTCCGCCTCCACCAGCGCCGACACGCCGAACTGTCCTGTGTGCGACTCACCGCGTCGATGTCGTGCGCCACCCGCAGGCCGCGCAGCTGCTCGCGCGAGTAGCTGCGCTGGCGCTCCGAGCGCTGCTCCGCCTCCACCAGCGCCGACACGCCGAACTGTCCTGTGTGCGACTCACCGCGTCGATGTCGTGCGCCACCCGCAGGCCGCGCAGCTGCTCGCGCGAGTAGCTGCGCTGGCGCTCCGAGCGCTGCTCCGCCTCCACCAGCGCCGACACGCCGAACTGTCCTGTGTGCGACTCACCGCGTCGATGTCGTGCGCCACCCGCAGGCCGCGCAGCTGCTCGCGCGAGTAGCTGCGCTGGCGCTCCGAGCGCTGCTCCGCCTCCACCAGCGCCGACACGCCGAACTGTCCTGTGTGCGACTCACCGCGTCGATGTCGTGCGCCACCCGCAGGCCGCGCAGCTGCTCGCGCGAGTAGCTGCGCTGGCGCTCCGAGCGCTGCTCCGCCTCCACCAGCGCCGACACGCCGAACTGTCCTGTGTGCGACTCACCGCGTCGATGTCGTGCGCCACCCGCAGGCCGCGCAGCTGCTCGCGCGAGTAGCTGCGCTGGCGCTCCGAGCGCTGCTCCGCCTCCACCAGCGCCGACACGCCGAACTGTCCTGTGTGCGACTCACCGCGTCGATGTCGTGCGCCACCCGCAGGCCGCGCAGCTGCTCGCGCGAGTAGCTGCGCTGGCGCTCCGAGCGCTGCTCCGCCTCCACCAGCGCCGACACGCCGAACTGTCCTGTGTGCGACTCACCGCGTCGATGTCGTGCGCCACCCGCAGGCCGCGCAGCTGCTCGCGCGAGTAGCTGCGCTGGCGCTCCGAGCGCTGCTCCGCCTCCACCAGCGCCGACACGCCGAACTGTCCTGTGTGCGACTCACCGCGTCGATGTCGTGCGCCACCCGCAGGCCGCGCAGCTGCTCGCGCGAGTAGCTGCGCTGGCGCTCCGAGCGCTGCTCCGCCTCCACCAGCGCCGACACGCCGAACTGTCCTGTGTGCGACTCACCGCGTCGATGTCGTGCGCCACCCGCAGGCCGCGCAGCTGCTCGCGCGAGTAGCTGCGCTGGCGCTCCGAGCGCTGCTCCGCCTCCACCAGCGCCGACACGCCGAACTGTCCTGTGTGCGACTCACCGCGTCGATGTCGTGCGCCACCCGCAGGCCGCGCAGCTGCTCGCGCGAGTAGCTGCGCTGGCGCTCCGAGCGCTGCTCCGCCTCCACCAGCGCCGACACGCCGAACTGTCCTGTGTGCGACTCACCGCGTCGATGTCGTGCGCCACCCGCAGGCCGCGCAGCTGCTCGCGCGAGTAGCTGCGCTGGCGCTCCGAGCGCTGCTCCGCCTCCACCAGCGCCGACACGCCGAACTGTCCTGTGTGCGACTCACCGCGTCGATGTCGTGCGCCACCCGCAGGCCGCGCAGCTGCTCGCGCGAGTAGCTGCGCTGGCGCTCCGAGCGCTGCTCCGCCTCCACCAGCGCCGACACGCCGAACTGTCCTGTGTGCGACTCACCGCGTCGATGTCGTGCGCCACCCGCAGGCCGCGCAGCTGCTCGCGCGAGTAGCTGCGCTGGCGCTCCGAGCGCTGCTCCGCCTCCACCAGCGCCGACACGCCGAACTGTCCTGTGTGCGACTCACCGCGTCGATGTCGTGCGCCACCCGCAGGCCGCGCAGCTGCTCGCGCGAGTAGCTGCGCTGGCGCTCCGAGCGCTGCTCCGCCTCCACCAGCGCCGACACGCCGAACTGTCCTGTGTGCGACTCACCGCGTCGATGTCGTGCGCCACCCGCAGGCCGCGCAGCTGCTCGCGCGAGTAGCTGCGCTGGCGCTCCGAGCGCTGCTCCGCCTCCACCAGCGCCGACACGCCGAACTGTCCTGTGTGCGACTCACCGCGTCGATGTCGTGCGCCACCCGCAGGCCGCGCAGCTGCTCGCGCGAGTAGCTGCGCTGGCGCTCCGAGCGCTGCTCCGCCTCCACCAGCGCCGACACGCCGAACTGTCCTGTGTGCGACTCACCGCGTCGATGTCGTGCGCCACCCGCAGGCCGCGCAGCTGCTCGCGCGAGTAGCTGCGCTGGCGCTCCGAGCGCTGCTCCGCCTCCACCAGCGCCGACACGCCGAACTGTCCTGTGTGCGACTCACCGCGTCGATGTCGTGCGCCACCCGCAGGCCGCGCAGCTGCTCGCGCGAGTAGCTGCGCTGGCGCTCCGAGCGCTGCTCCGCCTCCACCAGCGCCGACACGCCGAACTGTCCTGTGTGCGACTCACCGCGTCGATGTCGTGCGCCACCCGCAGGCCGCGCAGCTGCTCGCGCGAGTAGCTGCGCTGGCGCTCCGAGCGCTGCTCCGCCTCCACCAGCGCCGACACGCCGAACTGTCCTGTGTGCGACTCACCGCGTCGATGTCGTGCGCCACCCGCAGGCCGCGCAGCTGCTCGCGCGAGTAGCTGCGCTGGCGCTCCGAGCGCTGCTCCGCCTCCACCAGCGCCGACACGCCGAACTGTCCTGTGTGCGACTCACCGCGTCGATGTCGTGCGCCACCCGCAGGCCGCGCAGCTGCTCGCGCGAGTAGCTGCGCTGGCGCTCCGAGCGCTGCTCCGCCTCCACCAGCGCCGACACGCCGAACACCTCGTCCATCTCGTCCAACATGGCCGCCTGGAGTATTCAAACACCAGAATATTAGCGAAACCTAAGCCGAATTTACATTACGAAACCAGTTAGTAGTTCTTCCCAGTCTCGACATTCTCGTCGAAATTAATTTTTTAACAGTAACATAATAATTATAGACATTGTGTATAAAGAGCATTTAATACTGAAAAATAATAATGTTCTAGGTGTATACTGGACGACTATTGCGTCCGGAAAAAAATAGGGTATAATAGAAGAGCGAAGAAGTCTTTAGTGTAGAAATTTTGCAATTTTCTTTTCATATAAATATTATTTTTACAAATAAAGTGATCTATCAATAAATATCCTAATTTGAAGTAAACTTTTCATAATCTATATTTGTATAAAGAAAGTCGTATTAGTTACTATTTATAAATCAAGAACGGCTGAACCGATTTGGCTCAAAATTGGCGGGGAGATAGCTTAGAACCAGGAGACGGACATAGAATACTTTTTATCCCGGTCGGGTAGGTAGGTTGGGTAGGAAAGTAGGGTAGGTAGGTAGGGTAGGGTAGGTAGAGTAGGTAGGGTAGGTAGGGTAGGTAGAGTAGATAGGGTAGGTAGGTTGGGTAGGTAGGGTAGGTAGGACCGGAGGGTAGGTATGGTAGGTGCGTCGTAGATAAGTAGTACTTAGTGCTACTCGTGTGAAGCCGGGGAGGCAGCTAGTTATATAATAAAAAACAGACGGAAAATATCGAAATTCAAATGATTCAATCAATTCAATGCGCGTAAATTATTTGTATCATCGATAGCACCAGAACTTAAAATTCATATTACCGCAACCCCACAGGGGGTGCCCTTAGCGAGCGTTAGCTTAATTAACCTAGAATAGTTTATGCCCCTGGCTGGAGGCTTTAAGTTAGTAGCTTAAGGCATCCACAGGATAGTCCGGTTAAGCAGCTGCGACCTCAATCTGAGAGTCAACTGCGAGATGCCATAACAAAAAATAACAAAAAACACGTATTTCCCCCTATATAATATAAACTCTTTTACTTATCGAAAATACGATATGCCACAACTCTTTAACGCGTCCGCACGTAAAAAATGCCGAAGTGTTGGTTTTTTTTTTTTTTTTAATATTACTTCTAGAACGTTATAAAGGTGTGGGATATCGTATTTTCGATAAGTGAGGCGAGCGACGTGGTACTCTTTTTTTGAGGACGGTTTTAAAACGCGAGCAGTGTGTATCTTGGGTTTTTTAGTATATCAATGACTGTGAATCTCCAAGCGTCAAGGAAAATTTAAAGCTATCTTCTCTTGTTTATTTTTATTACCTATGCAACTGTGAAATTGAGAATCATTACAAGAAGTTATTATGGAAATATCATCGGCAAACAGTACGCACGACTCTGTCATAATTTTGGGGAGGTCAAATGGGCTCTGCATTAAGAATTCGATTCCGCAAGGTAGTGTTGTCGGGTGTTTGCTATTTTTAATTTATGTCAACGACCTCCCCAAAATTATGACAGAGTCGTGCGTACTGTTTGCCGATGATATTTCCATAATAACTTCTTGTAATGATTCTCAACATCTACATGAGAATCTAAATAACATAATGTTTAACATACAAAATTGGATGAATGACCACAATTTAGAAATCAACTTCTCGAAAACAAAAATTATGCAATTCAGGCCTTATCAAAAAAATCCCTAGTATATAAATTTTACGTTTGACGGTATTAAAGTGGAATGTGTAAATACTTTTACTTTGTTGGGTCTAGACTTAGATATCCATATGACCTGGAAAGCGCACATACAAAAACTGAAATCAAAACTATCTAGTTTTATTGCATTGCGTGAGCTCAAAAAAACTACAGATTTAAAAACTGCCCTATCCACTTACTATGCTTATGCATACGCATGGCTTAAGTATGGTATAATTCTTTGGGGAAATAGTGTAGATAGCAATGACTTGTTTATCCTACAGAAAACATGTATTAGGATAATAGTCTACATTGACAATGACGTAAGTTGTAGACCGCATTTTAGGAAACTAGACATTCTAACTTTGACATCCATTTATATTCTAGAAATCTGTAAATTCGTTAGACAATATCCACACTTCTACCTTAAAGTTACAGACCGACCTCGCCGATATGCACCACGTTCACGGCTTGATAATGCGCTCGTAATACCACAATCTAAGCTAAAATTACACAGCACAAGCCCTCACGTCACATCAATTAAAATATACAATAAAATACCAAACGACATAAAAATGGAACAAAATAAAAATATATTTATTAAACGGCTCAGAAAATTACTAGTGGATAAATGCTATTATTCACTAAATGTTTTTTTTAATGATGACATCAAAATGGGATGACTTCCAACATTTAGGCGATTAACACACTGCCACGCACCACGCAGCGTAGCGCGTGAATGCGTGTTTTAACGTTGCTTGTAAGTATCTCCGTTTGTATAGAAAACACGCACAGTCCAACACACAGGAAATGCATCCACGCGCGTTTCATTCAGATCACAGACACGCAACATGCAGCGTGACGCGGTGCAGTGTGATAATCGCCTTACCCAGTTTTAGACATTGATTTTTATTATACTTTATTATTTGACTTATATTTCAACTTATGATACTATTTTAATCTGTGACATTATTTGTTTATATTAATTTACTTTTTATTACAATTTTATTTGACTTTTTGACATTATTCGAATCTATTGTAAGTCAATTGAATTGTTTAATATTATATTTGACTTTTTATATTAATTTCATCTGTCACATTATTAATTTCAAATGAATAGAACATTGAATATTTCCTAATTATTTTACTTTATTTTTATAAATTATATTTGTGATATGGATTATTACATTCCATTTGTGTGTGATCTTATTTACTTGAAATTAATATTGATACTTTTTAATGATTGCTAGAGGTAATATTTTCAAAGACGTATATCACAAATTATGCGATATTATTTGTAATATAATTTTATTAGATTTTTTAACGATAATTTTTTTTATATTTCTATTTACTGCATTTCTGCCCTCGTAATTGAAATCACAGTAACTTCAGTTACTGTGTTTAGACTTGTTTTAGTTCTTTAAAACCACGAGACCGAGCGCTATTTGGGAAAATTTTCGGTTTGTATGTAGCTAGTATAGTTATCGAGATACGGTAGATAAAAACACAGTATTTTGCTAATAATCAAAACATTTTTAATAAAAAACACGGTAAGTAAGAATGTTTAGGTTTGAACACAGCAATTTACTGTTTACTGTGGGAAAATATGTGTTTATGTATTTTTTGAAATATGTTTTGCTTGGCTATAACACGGCATCTTCAAATACTGTGGTTTTGGGTAAAACTTTCGTAAAAGTTAATTCATGTTATACATAAATTAATCACAGTATCTCAATTACTGGGTTTAAGGTGCCTGCAGTTTCAATATTTATTTCGAAAATACTAAGCTTGACCACAGTAACTGTTGATTTAAAAATTGATTGTCCCCTTTTACTATCCAAGTTTCAGTTTCGGGCCCCTGCTAGACTCCCTCGTGCTCCTATTACACCTCTAAACCCTCCACTCCGCAGAACAATACTTGGTGCAAACTCTGTCGTTCCTCGCCTTTGTAAATTGTTAAATGGCTCCAGCGATCTTGTTGACGTGCATTTTGACTCATATGCCAAGTTCCATAGAACAACTAGTAGTAATGTTTAATTTTAATTTTAACTTAATTTTAATTTAATTTTTTCTCGATTTTGTTGTGTATCTGTTTGTTTTGTTTTATTCAATTTTACTTTTGCTGCTTATATTAGTTTTATATTCCATCATGTAATTTTATTTTATTTTAATTTATAAAATTGCTTTTTTAATTTAAATTTATATATTAGTTTCATAGTTTAGTGCTTGTGGCACGCCTAATATTTTAATGGGGCATGCGGTGCTAACCTGTAAGAAATTGTTGCACTAACCTTATATTATATTAGATATTACTTAAAATACTTACAGTGTAAACAATTGTTGGTTGGCCAATAAAGGAAAATAAAAATAAAATAAATTTACTGGGTTTTAAGCTAACCTTTTGCTCGGAACGGGGGGTAAGCGGGGAGTTTGTAAGATTGTCTCCCGTGCGTGCGCAATGCGCCGCGCGGCGCATTCGCGCGAGTGACCTTGACTTGTAACGTGCTCTCGAGCGGCGTGCGGGCTACGCAAGATCCTTGTTGAAACCGCACGGAAAATAATTATGTAAGTATTACTATTAATAATTGCCGACCTACTTTGTTTAATTTTAGCTAACCGGCACATCTTTTCTTGTAATTCAATAAGGTAGATGCATCCAGACATAATTAGTTATCTATGAGTTATACCTACGTACTCTTTGTTCACGATTAGGTCGGATCGCACAACACTGCACGAAGTGTTTAAAATTATTTATATGGAAGGTGTTTTTTGTAACATTAATCTACCGTTACTTTTTGAAATATCACTGTTATCAGTAAAAATAAATAGACGATATCTACGTATTTTCTATTTCATTGTTTTAGGTATTTTATTCATTTGTAGCAAACTTGCTCAATCAAAAAATAAAATCAATGGCAATTTCATTAGATAAAACGGTAGGTAGGTACATAGTGTTTGTATTTGAACTGTTTGTTCATTTTTTTTTATTACAAGCTTTTATTTAACTTGACGTGTTAGTTTGTATGTTTCTTTGACGAATATGACATAATACGACGTTATAAATATATATGACTTTAAATACGATTTTGACACAGTTCTCGCTGTCTAATCGAGAAGAAATTATTTGAGCTATCTGGTAATTAAATAAAATCTTGTCGTGTCCGACACGATACCGAACTCCCGGGTTGCTTATAGGATTCTTTCGACGCGTCGCGACGTGACAAGATACTATTTTAAGACTAGCTTTCACCGACGGTTACGCTCGCGCAGTTTTGAATTTATAATATTAGTAAGGATGACAATTATATCGCGTGATGTCGCGTCCTAGTTATGTGTTTTCCTTTTGTTTTGCTGTAATTTGATAATAAGGCTTATTTTATGTCCTATTAGAGAGCTGATCTTTCGTTAATATCTTTGTTTAATTGCAGACCAAAATGCGAAAATCCCGTATAAACGAAATAATTAAAAGAGCCACGGAAGATATACCGAGAAGAAAGCCAGAAACGGAGTCACGTGAGGTAAATAAGGAAAATTTTGTGCCGTCAAGTAAAGGGCCAAGCAAACCGCTAGAATACGATGAAGGTATTGCTGACTTTGTATCGAATGTAGAAAGTCAGGTAGATGAATGGCTTCTGTGTAAAGAACCACCACCGTTGGATTTTTTTGATTCCGACGACTCGGTCAAAGACAAAGACTACTTGTTTAGAGAATCGGATGAAAGTACAAGTGCATCTTTAACGGAAGATGAGGTTCAAGTCACGCACGCTTCTAAGTCAAAAAAACGCAAACAGAAAAAAATCGGTCACTCAACAAAGCGAAAAAAAGATACAGAAATACACACAGAAACTAGAACTACAGTTATAGCAGATATACATTTACCAACTGAAGTTTCTGAAATTTTAATGTTTAAGGAGAACGAAGTAAATGCTATACAAAAAGGGCTAAATTACGAGAAACTAAACACAGGAATGAAAAAGATGGAACTACAACGAGAAAAAGGTATAGAAAATGTAGTGGATGGACTGGATGAACAATTATTAGAGAAATGTGAAGAAAATGAAGACATGGAAAAACAGAAGATTTTTATCGTTGATCCATAAGTAATAGTAACAATAAAAGAAATCGAAAAGATATGTGTTACGGCGGAAATAAATAACAATGCAAAACACGATGATATTCAACTGACAAAAAAAGGGACAGTAAGAAAACGAAGAAAATACACTACTAAATTAAAAGATAGAAAGAAAATGAAAGCAGAAGAAAAAATTAATCAGTTTAAGCTGAAATTACCATGTTCCGATAAATGCGTTAAAAAGTGTAAAGACTTAATTTCCGAGGAAAGGAGACAAGAAATAAATGAATTCTACTGGAAACTAAACAGACAAGCTCAGATAGTATTTGTAACGAATTCAACAACGAAATTAATAACTAAACTAAAAACAAGAACAGATTCACAGAGAAAATTTACACATAAATATTTCTTAAAACCATCCATTGATGAAGAATCATCAAACATTGAAGTTTGCAAGCATTTCTTCCTGACCACGCTAGGATATCACCCGAAAAATGATTACACCATTCTTAAAGCAATCAGTAACCCAGACGAAGCGATTGTTGATAAAAGAGGTAAACATGCAAAAAACATGCCATATGATCGTAACAACATACATGAACATATAATGTCATTTGGTCCTGCGGTGTCGCACTATCGTAGAGAGCACGCACCGAACAAAAAATACCTACCGTCAGACTTGTGCATTAACACGATGTACAATCATTTCAAAGAAAAGTACCCTGATTCGAAATGCTCGTACGAATTGTACAGATATGTTATTAAAAGAATTGAATATTTCACTAGCCAAGCTAGGAAATGAAGAATGTGAGACTTGCGAAGTATTTAATAAACATGATGACGATCACTCAAAAAATGCAGTAGAAGATTGTAGCATCTGCAAAAATTATAAAGATCATAAAGTAAGTGTTACTGAAACCAGGGAGGAGTATAAAAACGATGCGGCAAAAGAACAGGATTTGAGGAACAATTATTATTCAGCTGATCTGCAGAAGGTAATAATGCTGCCGAGACTGGAGTCCTTCAAGTCAGTAATTTTTTGTCCGCGAATAATCGTTTTCAACGAAAGTTTTGTGCCAGTTGGAACCCACAATTCATCTTGTGTAAAAACATATGCAGTTATATGGCATGAGGCTGTTTCTGGGCGCAGAAAAGAAGATATTACCAGCACTTTTTACCAGTTTCTCAAGCATAAAAGAGACGTTGAAAATATCACGATCTGGACCGATAACTGCGCTTCACAAAATAAATGCTGGTCACTTTTTAGCTTTTTAGTGTATGTAATTAATAGCGAAGATATAGCAGCTAAAACTATAACATTGAAATACTTTGAGCCTGGACATAGCTTCATGTCTGCAGACAGTTTTCATCACCAAGTGGAGCAAGCTATGAAACGTAATCCAAAAATCTATGATTTTGACGACTTTCATAAAACTGTGCAATCTGCACGCTCTGGGAAAGTGGATGTAAAGGCAATGGCGGTTGGAGATTTTTATAATTTTGAAGATTGCTTATCTGCACACCGCCTCAAAAATGCACTTAACAGAGTTTACTTGTGTGATATTGTAGAGGTCCAAGTTAGGCGAGGCTCTTTCAACTTGCACATAAAAAAGTCGTTTCAAGAAGTAGACTATGCTGAACATCAGTTTTTAAAAATTAAATATGAAAAGAATGGTTTGCCCGTGCCTGTCATTAAAACTACAGCACGAGGTATTAATGAGCAACGAAAATCCGAGATTTTAACAAAATTGGGACCTCTCATGCCTTCAAGTCGACTTTTGTTTTGGCGAGCATTGCCTGTAAATAATTTGGCCGTCGATTTATCAACCCACAATGATAATGGTTGTGACTAAAAAAATGTGATTAAATTGTTTTTGTGTACTGAATGATTCTAGTTGTTGCATTTATATAAGAAGTTTGTTTTAGTTGTTTTTTATTTTTTATTTTAGATGTTGTGTATTTTTAGTTTGGAAAAAAATATTATTGATTTATTACTGATCTACAGAGCGATACTTGTATGAATAAAATAAGTATCTAATTATTTTTGATCTCCTTCGTCTTGTCATTTTTATCCAGATGAATAAAGAATTGTTATGTAGAACTAAAAAAGAAATTGATCTTAATTTTAGCAATTAAAACTTATAAGTATTAAATATGTGATTTTACTGTAAGAAGATTTAACTGTAAGTTACAAATGATAAAAAATAAAATAAGTATAAACACATTCCATTGTTTAATTTTATCTTATGTGATCAAAATAGGGTGATTATTTTTTAAGTAACTATACGAAGGCTAACCTAAAACAAAGTATATTTAGATACTATAATTGCACCTTAGAGTAAACCTTGTTACAAATTAGTCTTAAACACAGCATTTTCACTTACTAGGTATTGATCTAGGTAGTCGACTCTTACTATTATTAACTTTCAACCCAGTATGTGTAAAGTTACTGTGTTGTGATGTCACTAGTGTTAGTATCTTTACATGGTTAATACACAGTAATAAGTAAAACTAACCTAGACCACAGTAACTAGTCAGTTACTGTTTTAAAAAATAAAATAAAATAATTTAATAAATTATATTCTTATTTTAAAACACATTATCTAATTTTATTAATTATACAACAGTAATATTGTATATATATATATATATATATATATATATATATATACAGAATTAAAGCTTTAACTATTTTCTATCATTAAGAAATGATTTTTTCAACCTAACTTATATAGTTTGTTCATAACAAAACGATTTAACAATTAAACTTTAACCGCGTTTTTTACAAAACGTGATTTTCGAAGTTACTGTGTTGTTACTGTGATTTGAATTGAATTGAATTGAAATTAGTCGATTCATTTTCACACAGTGTAAAAATAAACATGGCCAAAAAATATGGTTTTGGGGATTTTTATGTTTTTTTGCTCATTCTATCCATACGAAACTACCTTTTGGATGGGGCAAGCGAATGAAACTTTATTTTTTCTTGAAGAATTTGTGACATTCAAAAATGCATTTGTACAGATTAGCTGTCAGCGTATACCCTATGAGATAGCGATAATCTTTGACAGCAACTTGTAGTGTTGTATGTAGTCATAAAGTACTTCCCAAAGAAAACGTACTGTGACAGCTGTTATGTCACAACTGAGGTCAGACAAAAAGTTGGCATAAGCTAAGGAGATAGAGAAAGTATATTTCTGTCTTACTACTGGATCTAATAAGTGTGTCCTTGTCTCATTATTATAATAATGATTTATCTATCGCTATACTCTGTCTACGCTTTTTTGCTCTAATTAAAATATACGATCTGACTTTGACAATAAGTCTAGTGTGATGGGTGGCTTGCGGAGTGGTGTAGCCAGTGACAAGTGATGCATACCCTCTTGGCAGCTTCCCGCTTCTGCTTGTCGATGTCTCGCGAGCGCCGCACCCAGGCGGCCGCGTCGTCCTCGTCGGACTCCTCCGCCAGCAGCGTCGTCTGCAGCCTGCACCACAATTTTATTTATTTATATTAATATTTGTGCGCAATACAGGTACAAAGGCAGACTTAATGCCTTAAGCATTTTCTACCAGTCAACCAAGGGTGGTGGATAGATACGTGGCAGGTGGACTGTTTGTGAAAGCTTTTTTTTTTAATGTATCGTAATCTATATAAATAAAAAGCTATCCGTCAGTTTAGAACCGATTTGACTATTTTTTGTTTTAAAATGTTCGTAATAGTCCGAATTCGGTTTTTATGGAACGACAAAATTTGAAAAGAAGCCCCCGAATATTTGAAAATTCGGGTAAAACTGAAGGTGCCTTTTAATATGGGATTTTATTTTTGTTCTATGAGACACTTAAGCTCTTAGACCCATGTTCTAAAATATTGTAGTTTTTTTTTTTAATACTTCAATTTCTGTTTTTATAATAGTGTAACTGTCATGCATGAACAGTTTAGTTTTTATTTATTAATGGTAATCTGTGAACAGCACTGTAGCTATTAATTGTGTTTTTCTATTTGTAATAGTGTATAATGTATCGGTTTGTTGTTACTAGTTAATCAAATAAAAATACTGACTTCTGTTCAATTTTCCTCTTCTCCTTGTGCAGCTGCAGCTTCTCGCGAATCTTCTCCGACTTCTTCAGCTGCGCGATGTTAGCGGCCGGCTTGTGGTAAAACTCGCCCAGGTCGTCCTTGATCTTGCCATCCTCTGCAACACGTCACATAATTACTTATGAACTTAAAGATACTTGTTACGGCGTGTATCTTAGATGTGTGTTTGTGAGACACCCACAACACAAGGGAAACGCCTAGTAGACAATGAAGTATTAATAATAATAAAAAATGGTTATCAAAGAACTACAAGCAACAAAAACTCCCAACAACAACAATAATTTCCAACCAACTTCCTTGTCTTCAACATAGCTGGCGAAATGTGGGCGTACTACAGGTACACCTCTGCCCAACCCTTCAGGGAAACAAGGTGTGATGTTATGTGTGTTGTGTGTTCCGTGTTATTATAAGGACGCGTTTGATGTGGGTTTTGAACTTTCCATCGCTAAGTTCTGTAACCGACTTTGGCAACTTGTTATAAAAACGAATACTGTTTATAAGAAATGACTTGACTGACAATTTGGGTATCACAATTTCATGTTTACTACATGTATTTATATTATGGAAATCGCTTCTTATTTTGAAAAGTCCTAAGTTTTTGCGAACATACAAAATATTTTCTAAGATATAAAGCGAAGGCAGAGTCAGTATATCAATTTCTTTGAATTTATTTCTAAGGGACTCACGAGGACCCATTTTATAGATCGCGCAAATAGCCCTCTTTTGTAAAATGAAAATTGAATCTACGTCAGCTGCCGATCCCCACAGCAGAACGCCATAAGACATAATACTGTGGAACTAAGCAAAGTATACTAACCTAGCTGTGGTTACATCAGTCAACTGCCTTATTGTTCTTACTGCATATGCAGCTGAACTTAATCGACCTGAAAGAGCTCTAATTTTGGAGCCCCATTGCAATCTCGAATCTAAAGTAATTCCTAGAAATACTATTTCCTTAATAGCTTCTTGCCATCAAGTTTAGAATTTAGACCTACTAGAGGTACATTTGGTAATGACAACTTAGGAAATTTAGTTTTGTTCGCATTAAGTAAAAGATTATTAGCTGCGAACAATTTCGAAAGAACTGCCAGACTATCGTTGACATGTATGACATCCGTATCTTTTGTATCTATTAAAAAAAGTAGGAGGTGTCATCGGCAACTATAATTATATCTGATAAGTTAGCCATCATGAAGGTCATTAATATAAACTAGAAATAGGAAAGGGCCAAGAATTGATCCTTCAGGCACGCCCCGAGGACGCCGCCCGTAAACGTTTACTTTTTGCTGCCTGTTTGATAGACAGGAAAGAACAAGATCAGCAGCTTGTCCACGAATTCCGAAGTGGTGTAATTCACAGATCAGTGTTTTGTGGTCAACGCTTTTGAGAGGTCACAGAAAATGCAAATTGCATCCTGGGACTTTTCCCAGGATTCCAAAATGTTACTGATGAAGTTTTACTCCTGCGCCTGTCGTCGACCTACCTTTCGTGAAACCAAACTGGTGACTATGTAAAATCACATTTGAATTAAAATGTGACAACATCTGGTCTAGCATGATTATTTCATATATTTTGCAATGCTGGTAACACAGATATAGGTCTATAATTAGAGGGATCACACTTACTACACGATTTGAAAATTGGTACAACTTTACTATGTATCATTAAATCAGGAAACGTACTGCTATCTAAACATTGATTAAATATGCCTGTACTGGGTAATACGATACTCCTTGATAAGACTGGTTGGCAGAATTTCGGGCTTCTGACGACCCGTGACGACTGTCAAAGATCCACGAATGACAGCCGAGACCAACGGCATAACGTGCTTTCCGGGGCACGGAGGAGTCTCGGTAAGTAACGATGGTCACCCATCCACGGACCAACCCCGTCAAGCGTACCTTAACCTGATGGATCGATCCGTGCGGCTGGTATTACTTAGCCACGAGCTCTTGATTGACATACAATATGTTATTAACCACTTCAGTATTCCACATAATTAGTTAGAATACTTATAAAAACTAATGAATAACAAACTGACATAGCACTGACAGAATCACAAAATTAAATTTAAAAATGACACGACATTAGCCACAGGTGAATGCTATTTTGATCTTTGTTATGAAGTAATTGAATATAGTTTTCTGTGCAATAGCCTGCTCAGTGCTATAGCTTCAAAAGGTATTATGTTTCCTGACTTGTTAAAGGAAATAATTCGAAAACTGACGAAGATATAAAGCACTTGACTGTACCTCCAGGCTTCTCAGCGCGTTCCAGCGGCTTGAGGCCTAGCTTGGCGCGCAGCTTGTTGGTCTCGTCCACCGAAAGGCTCTCCTGCGCCGCGCCGCCCACGGACGGCGGCGACTGCGAGTGCTCGGCCGTGCGCGCCTCGCTCTCTGAGCTCTTTTCTCTGAGACAACATACAAGCAGATTAAAATGCAATCAATTAGTAAGGTGTTTGGAAATGATAGCTATAAGAGTAATCGATGGATGGATTGTGAGAAAGTATGACTAAAACGGGAGTGACTACTGAGAATATGGCTATAAGAGATGTATAAGAGCAGTTATTCTGCGCAGACCCCAAATAAATTGCAAAATAATAAAATTCATCCTCACCACGTCGTCAACATAGAGATACGGCGCCGGCGGTGTGGTACCGTATCTACGTTGACGTCGTGGTGGGGCTTTGGTGAACTCTGGGGCTGTGCCTATGGAGTTTGCCGAAACAGGTCTAGAATGAGGAGCCAGACCAAGAGAGATTCCTAAAACCGCAGGGCAGCATATGACGAGCTGTTGGGCAGAAGCGACCCCACAGACCCTATCTCCCGAGAGAAGTCTTGTTCCTCAACTATGGCTTGCCCTTATTGGTCGGCCTGAGTGAGCACTGACAATGAACAGAGCTCACACCTCTTTCTTGCCTTTATTGGCCGGCTTGAGTGCAGATTCGCAAGAGCAAAGGTTGTAGAAAGGAAGTATTCCAGTAAGATGCTGGTAGGGATCTTGACCATCTTCTGGGCTCTGGAATTGTCCTGATAGCCGTGGAATACCTCATTACTCCTCAAGCACCTCAGGATATGTTGCCCTCTTGTCAGTACGTCACTATGTGCTAGCGACAGTTTCCGCGGGCCCATTATTGAGTGTGCAAGTCAGCTCCTGCCATTTATCCATGTATATGTCTGTAAAACATTGATCAGGCAGGGTCCACAGTCCTTCCAAAGTTCTTGGTAACCAGTCCACTTTAGCCACCCAAACCTATAGTTCAATATCTCTTTTTCCATATCCTGCAATAGTCGTACACCAACCGGGTGTTGTCCTTGGGTGCACTTGCATAGTGCACACAGGGATAGTCATCTGGTAGGGCTTCATTTCATTAAAAACGAGAGTTAGCTTCGGCATTCGTAATCCTTCCAAAGGTCCGGGGCCTTTGGAAAGTTTACGAGGGTCCCAAAAAATTACAGAAATTAATATTAAATGAACGATGATGATGAATGCTGCATTAATAGTATAATTAACTATATTTCGAATAAATTGGAATAAGGTCAAGATAAGTTAATTCACAGGAAATGAAATACTATGGTTTTGATAAGGTTCAGTTTAACTGTTTACCTGTGATAGTCTGCATCATCCTTATTCTTGTGCGCACGATGCAGTTCCCGCGCGCGCCGGTCGCGCTCCTCGCTACTGCTGCGGCTGAGCGCGCGCGCCGCCGCCTCGCGCGCCAGGTGCGAGTCCACTGGCACCTCCTCAACTATAACAACCGAGAGAGCCGCTTTATTTACACCCAGGTAGCTTCCACACACGCATACATCATGACAGAACTGTTGCTACAAGTTGAGAAGGATTATTTTATAAACATACATAAATTTTATGCATTGACTTCAATGAAAACTTACTCAACAATCTGATGAATGTTCCACACTGGATTAGTTCACAAAACCTTTTTAAACGCATAATAGATTTAATTATCAACTAATTCTACCTACTCTTCATTTAGCTTTATAAACCATAGTTATTAAGACTGACAATAAACTTGGTTCTGCAATTAGAATGACAAATGTTTCCTATTGACTACACCCTAAATCAAGAGATCCATAATATATACAGGCATGTCAGTAGTTTTACTGTCCCGTTTTTGTTAAAAATTTATCAAAGATAAAGAATACAATAAGATGCCAGAGCATTGATGAAACAGGCTTACGACGACTATTACAAAGAAGAAGAATGATTGTATTCATTTATTTTAATTTCAAGTATTTTATTAAAAAATTGTTAGAAAAGTATAATTTGTTATAAATCAGTGAATCCACATCAGTCCCCTGGTCAACATGTCTATTGCACGGTTCCTGTAAACAAAACTGAATCGTTTTGGTTACCTATGGTAGCATTTTTTATTGCCTTATTGGGCAAATAAGTAGATTCATAAGCTAATTTTACCTATGTTAATAAATACTTCCGTATAGGAGGATCTACTATGCAAAGCTATGAGGTCTTTGCTTCATTATTCATAAAGATACTAGTCTTAATTTTAATCAATAACAATTCGTAAATTATAGGAGTCAACCATTAATATGGATGTAAAAATTATGGATCTTGGATGTATGTTGTTGTATGATTTTCAGGTCAAGTAGCTTTATTTGGAAAGTATATTTCATCTTTTTTTATATCTTTCCTTATATTTTGCTATTATATTTGGCTAGAAATATATAATTTATTTAATTTTTACAAAACTTGTTGCGTTTCTTTTGGACCTAATAAAAAAGATCTTGGTTTTATTTGGTATTCCTCCTTTTCCCATTTTATTTTAGTGTAGTTATTAGTATAATTAGTTGTGTAGTTTAAATATTTTGTGCTGTTATTAAAAATATAATGTCTTGACAAAAATAAAAAAGAACATCAAAATAGTTAGCTTGTTTTAATCCAGTCAGCACTGGCTATGGATCTTAAAATGTTGATGCAGGCCATTTTGTATCAGTAAACAGTGCTAAGTGCACTGTTTACTGATACAAAATGGCCTGAACATTGAATAAACAATTTACTATGAGACTGGCTTTTGCAATAAAAGCACTGGACAAACAAACTTGCATTACAAAAGGCAATAAAATCAGAATCTTTACATAGAATTTAGACTTTATTGTTAGATTAGCTAAGATATTGTAATAAAAAGTGAAAAATGGATCTCCGTTTTAGGTAAATGATCCATGAAGGAGGATGTAAGTGATGTAGCAAGTGGCTTTCAGTAGTTCCTGCTTCACCAGTGGCCTTTTTAGAGTTTTATTTTCATTTAAATGGTTTCTTCTACCTACAATCTGATTCCACGATGAATCACTTAAATTAGTAGAAGACTAGGTATGTAACATAGAAATAAGTTGTAGTGTTTGTAGCATTCAAATAAGTCCGTGGCTTTGGCTCTTTTAGTTGATTGTCCACAGTGACACCACTCCACACAGCTCCGAACAATACCTACCTGACGTCAGCAGCGCAGAGACGCGGTGGAACTACTCGAATACCACCGAGTCTGAAATAACGAGCAAACAATGCCATTATTTTGTCAAATGGGAATACCGCCGACACCATTCATGATTTCCAAATTCATTTGCGAAAATATTATTAACAAAAACAATCAATTTTCATGTCGCGCAAACAATAGGAGGTAGGTAGGTATTCATAAAAAAATGGAAATAATCATCGGTGTCTAGCGTATCTCATTCTAGAACATAAAAACTGCAACTAACCGTCTGGGGAACGGTCTCGCTTGCGATCCTTGTGTTTGCGATGTTTTTTACGTTCAGTACGCTCAGTACGTTCACGTTGAACTTCCTCGTTTTCCAAAGGTGATCGAGACCGACTCCTGTGCTTCTTCTTCTTTGAATCCTTCTTATGTTTCTTGGAACCCATCGCTTTGTTTATTTATAGTTCCTTCGTTTACAAAAATCAATGTTATCACGTTGCGTTTTAGCTTTATTCATCAGATATGTCACATCATAGAGTATAGTAACTAAAATGTGTCACATCGCCATCTTCTTACCACAGATCTTCTCTATCTTAGGCCGCTTTCCGAATTAGAACATAATCGCTCACAGCGCTGACATCGATAATTGGCGTTCCGAATAGAACACGTTCTAAGATATCACGATTATGACAGCAGAGGACTGTAAACAGTTCGGAACGCTCGTGAACGCGCTCACGGTACTCGCTCAACGTCAAGACTTGCTTAAAACATATTTATTTGTGTATATTCCACACATTTCTTCTTCTTCTTTGGTTAGGTGGCGAACGGTAGCCAGAAACACAATTTCGAAAATGCCACGTTAGTTTAGAGATAAGATGCGAGTCAAAATAATACAGCACAACTGTCATTTTTGACAGCGCTTACGGTGATATTAATAAAAAGCATGGTCGGCGTTATCGCAAGATGGTGTATGTCAGTGTTGACCATGCCTATTGTTCTATTGAATCTTATATGCTTGTAGTTAAGGTTGCAGTTTGTTTGATCTCGCTCGTCTTTTTAATGTATTTTGTTTTAATTCTTTGCTTTATACTGAATGTACCTCACATAACAATTTCTGTTGAAGTTCTACTAATGCGTTATCTTTCTGTTAGCGATGTCACCTATTAGTGTATATTACCAAAATGTTCGGGGATTGCGTACAAAAACGTCAGTATTTTATCGAAACGTGTGTGTTAATTTCTACGATATTATTTGCTTAACTGAGACTTGGCTTATTGAAGGTATTAGTGACCGCGAATTGTTTGACGACCGTTACATAGTGTGGAGGCGCGATAGAAATTATTCTAATACAAAGCAAACTTTGGGGGGTGGGGTGCTTATTGCGGTGCGACGGGAACTTGTCAGTGATCTACGCAGTGAATGGTTCTCGTCTGCTTAAGACTTGTGGATCACTATCACCCTTCATAGGAAAAAACCTCGTGTGTCATACAAAATGCATCTGTGTGTAGTGTACATCTGCGATCAGAAGCTTGGCCACTCCCAGGCAGGTCAGTTAACTATTTTTTCTAATAACCTAACAGACATTGTTCAGAAGCATCCCGCTGATAAGTTTCTAGTTCTTGGAGATTTTAACCTACCAAACATAATCTGGAATCCAGATGATGATGGTCATTCTGTTCGGCCTAATAATATCCAAGGTCATGTTCAAGTTAATCTCTTTGATAATTTTACCGTCTGCAACTTCTCGCAATACAATTCGCATGTAAATGTGAACAACAAAATACTAGACTTAGTTTTGTCTAATAGCGAGGTCTCAGTAGCGGGTTGTGGTGATCCCCTGGTGCCGGAAGATTCGCATCACAAGGCTCTCTGTGTGTCTGCTGACTTCGTGGAACTTCACACTCTTCCTGCACTTCCTCGTGTTAAATTTATGTACAGGTCGGCCGATTATACGGCCATTAATCACCGGCTTAGCCAGATTGACTGGTACAGTGAAATGAGCACGAGAACATTCGAGGATGCTGTATCATTTTTCTACGACACGCTCAATGATTTGCGTGATTCTTTTGTACCAGTTAAGACGGTCGTCCCATCCAGTAAATATCCTCTCTGGTACAAGGTGCCTCTGATAAAAATTCTTAGAGAAAAAGCGAAGCACCACTCTAAATTCAAGAAATACGGAAACCAATATGATCATGAGTCTTTCGTTTTACTCCGACAACGTGCTAAGTTAGTTGAAAGCGAAATGTTTAGCTGCTATATTAAAAAAATTGAAGAAGGTATATTTAAGACCCCCAAAGCGTTTTGGTCATACGTCAAGTCTAAAAATCAAACTAATTCGTATCCTTCCTTACTCAAATATAGAAACTGCACTTCCAGTAACGGAGAGGACTGCAACATGTTTGGCGACTATTTTTACTCGAACTTTCTAAATACTGATAGTAGCACCTACGGTGACAACGGCCTATCTAATGAGCGTGCGCAGGGTTCTAGCATGCATTTGGGCGGTATTACTTCAGACATACATTCGGTCGAAGTTAGTGAATTGGAAGTATTTAAACTATTAAAAGGAGTCGACTTGACAAAATCTGCAGGACCAGATAATATCCCGCCTATTTTTATATTTAACTGTGCTAAAAGTCTGACTACCCCTCTTTCACTTTTATTCAAGCGTGACTCTCCGATTCACAAAAAAGGGCCTAGGGACATCGTGGAAAACTATAGACCTATCCCCAAACTATGCCTTTTTGCTAAAATGCTTGAAAAAATAGTATATAAGCAGCTGTATGCTACTCTTAAGTTAAGTATTAGTGACCGTCAACATGGTTTCCTGTGAGGTCGGTCCACAACCACCAATCTCATTCTTTGCAGTGATTACTTGACTGAATGTATGTCTCGTCGCACACAAGTAGATGTAATCTACACAGACTACAGCAAGTGTCTTGATCGCCTGGATCATGCTATACTCTTGCGTAAGCTATTAGCTATAGGTATCAGTGGAAATCTTTTCAGGTGGTTCTCGTCATATGTAGCCAACAGATGTCAAACTGTTGTTTTGAATGGATACACATCCAGAACTATGTTTATCCCCTCGGGGATTCCTCAAGGATCGCTACTGGGACCCTTAATGTTCAACATTTTCATTAATGACGTCTCTTCATGTTTCTCGAAATCAAAAGTTCTTTTGTTTGCGGATGATATGAAGGTTCTAAGTGAAATTGTAACTGAGGAAGATGCTGAACTTCTTCAACTTGATCTGGATAGATTCCAAGAGTATTGTGTCGCCAACCGCTTGGATTTAAATGTCTCGAAATGTTACTTATGTACGTTCACTCGCAAACCTAAACCTATTCTTTATGATTACAAGCTAACTAACACTTCAATATCCAGAGATAACACGATTAGAGATTTAGGCGTCACTTTTGACTCGAAACTTCTTTTTGACACACACATTGATAAAATGATTAAAAAAGATTCCAAGGCACTAGGTTTCATCATGAGAATATCAGCCGATTTTAAAAATATAAAAACATTCAAAATTCTTTATTGTGCCTTTGTGCGCAGTCATCTCGAATATTGTTCACCAGTATGGAATCCTATTTATGTTACTTACGTTAATCGCATCGAAAGTATTCAAAGGAAGTTTTTGAGGTACATTCAGTATAGATCTAAAATCTATTTACCTGACTATCATAGTCGTTGCAGGAAGTTTCACATTCTTGCACTAATCGAGCGGAGAAAAATTGCTGACATGGCTTTTCTGTTCAGTTTAGCTAATGGTTCAACCGATTGTTCTGAACTGCTTGGCAGAATTGGGCTACGTGTTCCATCATTTACCTTTAGGAATCATGATCCTCTGTATGTTCCCTCTGTACGGTGTATATACAGACAAAACTCTTATACTATTAGAGCTAGCAGATCATACAACTCGATGTGTCAGAATGTTGATGATCTGGACTTATTCACCACCAGTGTCAGTAAATTTAAAAAAACTATGTGTAACCGTTTCTTCGAGAATCACTGACACTTCTCAAGTTCAATTTTTTATTATTCGCTGCGAGTTCTTTTACTTCTTACTTTCTTTTACCTGTCTACTGTCTCTTGTTCTATCCTAATTTTTGTCAGTGAAAACTTGTAATTGGCCTTCTTTCACTATTGTTCACATATGCATAACCTAGCTGTAAGTTTTCTTAAAATAATAAAATAAAATAAAATAAAATGACGATTCAAGACACAACGTTATCGTGCCCACGTTAATACGGTACGGTAGTTAGCGCGCTCAACACGATTACAGTGTAACTCGCGGAATGCACCCTTAATTTTCCGTTTAACGTTTGTTATTTCAAAATAGCGTGCTCTCTCTCTTTTATTAAAGTAATTTTGAGGGGTGCCTATAGCACTGCCACAAAAAACTATAAATTTCCGGTAACTCCTTTTTTACTTCAGCCAACAAAGTGTCCCTGTTAACGGAGTTGAAGGCGTTCTTAACGTCAACCTTGAGGATGACCTCACCTTTACCGGAGTTTAAAAAACCGGAAAGGGCATGTACCGCAGCCTCGCAGCCTTTGGATCCAAACCCAAGCTGTAGGGGCTGGAACTTGTTTTTTAATGTGTCTCTTTATAATTTGCAGCATATTTTAGCTGCCGTACGCCTGTAGGTACACCCAACGGCAATGGAACGAATGCCGCCGTCCCTCTTGCGCAGGGCACATAAATTGGCCCCGTACAAGACGTCGACGACGGCATCATTCACACCGCCGTTGAGCATCAGGTTAATTAGAGCCGCAAGCTCCTTCAAAAGTCAAGCAAGCTCGCAAGCTTCCCCGGCGCCTGAACTCAATAAGTCTTTTAAATGCTGTGGAGTCAGGCCATCGAGGCCGCCGGCTGAACCACTTCGGAAGGAGCCAACGGCAGCAATCAGCTGGGGGGCAGTGACGCTAAGAGGTGTTGAAACCGGATCAAGAGGGGGGGTTGGGTCGGGGAAGGTGAGACCATCGGCAGGCGCTGGATGTTTACTCTCCAGAGCTGTAGGGGTTTCTGGAGAGTAAGTTGCCACCACATCGCTACTGAACAGTAGCCTGGCCGCTCCCCTGATGTCACCTTCACTTAATTTGGATTCTACATGTGAACATAAGCCTCTTCGTGAAGGATTATTGGAAACAGGTAATTTTGGATCTAAAATACGGGTCGAATTATTGCAGTTATCTTTAATTTGATTTGTCAAAGTTTTTTTAGTTGCCAAACAAATGAATATAAATGAATATTAGCCTACTTACCTCGCAATAATAAAAAAAAATGATTTATTTTACAGATTTAAAGTCACGCGCATTTGAGATCACGAGTTTGTGGTTTCGGTCCTTGACGACAAAATCTATCTATGTATTTAAAGTCACGAATTCGTGAGTTCAAGACATTGACTTATAAAACATGGACTTGAAATGTTTGACTATAGAAAAAACAGTTATACAAATACGAGGCATATCGACGCCAAAATCAAAAAAAATACTGCTATCTCTTTTTAACTTTAATAAATTTGCCTAAGTGAAAAAGGATAATAGTGTTTTTGACAGTTACTATATTGGCAACCCTACATTTTCTAGTCATTGAAATACCTATTTGCGGCCGGTTCGCCATTTTATCCTCTCGGTGTTTGGTACCAAAGTTGGGTACGTAACCTCTCAAATGATCTTGTGTTGTGGTTAAAATTTGAGAATTTTGGAGTTATTTGCTGTGTTATTGCGTTTAAACTCGGCCCTATGGTGGAAATCATCAATAGCAAGATGCCCAATTGCAATATAATCGGATGTGGCATCAAAAGAAGCGGACATCACCCGAAAATAACTTTGCACCAGTATGTACATACATTTCAGCTGAAATATCTTTAGATTTAGACGATAAACAAAAGATTCTGCATTCGTTGAAGAGCTTCAACAGTAAAGCATTCATATTTTCCCTTTTGCCATTATTTTCAACAGTTTTACTTCACGAAATCATTTTCTTGTTATTGAAGGGATAGAGTAGTGCATTTAGACATTTTATTTATCGATAATGCTATTTTATGTTTTTTTTTATTGGTTTTATGTTTTACTTTCAAGGTTGCCTGCTAATAAACGAAAAAAGAAAAACTATTGGTGTGGAAAGTTTAAAGAAGGCCACATATTTTTGTTCTTTTCACTTTGAAGAATAATGTTTCAACCGGATACTCAATAAAGTAACATTATGTGACGATACTTTACCTTCACGAACCTTATTGGTAAGTAACATGTTATAAATTTGTCCAACATGATTCTGTAGTGGCTGGTGTTGAAAATGATGGTGATGTCCTCATTTGCAATATTTGTTTGTTTGGTAGCAAAGAGTGATGTAAAGAATGTGTTTGAGTGTGGTCTTAAGACTTAAGATCAATTAAAAATTCTATTAATAAAATCAAGAAACAATAAAAATACTAATAATTTTTTTGCTTGTTTACAGCCTGCGATTTGAACAAATATGTGGCAATATCTGGCATTTTAAATGAGAATAATCAAAATCAGACAAACTCACAATGTAAAAGAGTTATATATGAATTTGAGATACAAATATTATGGGAAGAAATCTACTGAAAGCATATCACATAGAAATTACCTGAACAAAATTGTATTGTTCAGAACTGAATGAGATTGATTTCTTTAATATAACTTTATTATAATTAGTGTTGA